>JBBPDC010000109.1:11129201-11159876 GCA_037974485.1 Hemigrammopetersius urotaenia | reverse complement strand
CCAAATACTTATTTTCCACCATAATTTGCAAATAAATTCTTTAAAAATCAGACAATGTGATTTTCTGGATTTTTTTTCCTCATTTTGTCTCTCATAGTTGAGGTATACCTATGGTGACAATTACAGGCCTCTCTCATCTTTTTAAGTTGGAGAACTTGCATAATTGGTGGCTGACTAAATACTTTTTTGCTCCACTGAAAATACTTTGAGGTATACTCAAACATACAGAATTATGATATTTGATGCAGCTGTAAAGAAATGGTGAAAAACGCAATCCAGTCTTTATAAACTTATAAAAATAGGTCTGTCAGCTTAATGAAAATCTGGATGCCGTTTCAGCACTGGATTCAGTTTGGGAACATAGTTACAGAAAAGATAACTATGGACCCCCAGTGTTTGTTAGCAATATTAAACTTACAGCTACAACACTAAACACAAGACATTTGGACATCAAACATATCTTTGCTGAATCTGTAAATTGTTTACCATTCCTTTAAATAAATACAGCATCTTAAATCACTAAGGAGCATCGCTGGTAATAAGAAAAGGAAGGAAATCTCTTATCCTTGATTGTGTGTGTATATAAAGGTGGTCTGCTGTATGTTTACATATGGGTGTACTAATCTGCGAGTTTGTACCTTCACAGTGTGGTCCTGGGTAGTGTTATCAGCAATTGCCTGTAGAAAGGGCTGTGCATGGTCGCTAAGGGTGATTCTGCGGGAGTACAGTTTGGCTTTGTCGGGTGTTGTGGTCCCTGGCGAACTGCAGTGGTCCTCATCCTTTTCCTCATTATAGTTATAGTGAATCTGACTGGTCTGCAGACCACCACAGAAGATTGAAGACTGTAGCCACTCTGAGAGAATGAAGGAAATAGGATGGATGTTATAATACATGTAAATGCCACTCAACTACTTTTAGATTTCAAAGCACAATGTTATTTCTCATTATCTGTTTCATCCAAAAGACTATACTTTCTTCCTTCCAGGTTAGAGGCAGATAGGGTGATAGTAAGAAAGAAAAGTACTTACTGGCACATTCTATCTCCATGCGAGAGAGTGGTGTGCTCATAGCCAGGTAGGAAGCGTGAAGACCAAGCAGCAGGCCCAAGTTCCTCTCAGTATCTATCAGAGGCGAGGACAGGCTGCTCAGGTCCGGTGTAGTCACTGTCTCCTGATTGGGCTAGTGACAAGAACCATCAAATGGGGGTCATTAATTCAGTCAGTGTGCCTTATAAACTGATGTTTCACATAAGGCTAAATACAAATTAATATGTTATAAAACACTTGCCTCCATGTATTGTCCTACACAAAATGCTTGCATTGACTCCCGGGTGTCCTCAAACTGAAGAGCAGCCTCTAAAGCCACCACGGGGTCCTCTCCAGCAAACTGAGCTATAAAATAAAAAAAATAAATACAAATAAAGCACCACCATAATTCAACTTCCTTCATTCATAGGAAATCAAATACAATGAATGTGGTTGGGGTTTAACATTGACAGATATATACTTTTAAACATACATTTATGATGATATCACTAATTATGTTTTAGAAACATACAGCTACTGTTTAAACTTCCTGTAATTAGATATGGCAGGCAATCTGACTGAACACAAGATATGCGTACTCCTATTTCATATACCTAGAATAGTGTTTCCAGTAAGAGACTGAGCCTGAAAGTCCTTGATATCATAGACTTTCCCTTCAATGACTGTCCAAAAACCACCATCTTTATTGTGGTTCTCCAGGTCAGCTTTACGGATGAGCGAAACCTCTTCATTATTCTTTGAGCTCGGTCCATTGAAGAAAGACCCTGGAAAAATATTGTGAATATTAACACATCTGGAAATTAGAATACATTTACTTGGGTTAAACTACTCTACATAAGAAGAGCAAGAATGCAATGAATGTTTCCAACTACCCATGAGGCCAGGCCAGGCCAGGTCTTCACTGTCATCCCTCTCGTGGCCTGGGGCGAGGTGGTTAAAGCGGTCCAAATGTTCCAGCAACCCAGCCAGCAGAGGGATAGACCCAGTCTCCTGCATCAGGCCTGCATCCAGGGTCAGCAGCAGCACAATAGACACCACAAGTTCTGGGAGCAACACACCTAGGAGAACAGAGGCGGGTAGTGCAGTTACCAAAAACGTTACAATGACTGGAATCACACCACAATTTTCATCAAATTAACTCTATATGTTAACCTTCAGCCTTAACTCAATTTTCACAGGGTGATATAGAATTAAACAAGGTAGACTGATATATAGTAAATACATTTCTCAGATTTAATGTATACGTGTAGAAGTAGTGCTAGGTCACATTATTTCCTCTTGTTGCTGTTGACTACTGACTGACTAGGAAAAGATTCAAATTTATTTCTGTAACGATTCAATATTTCAAGAATTTTGTAAACAATAAATCCTATTACAATTTGACTGCAATCATCACTTTTTAAGGGATTCAATACTTCCTAGACAAAAAACACACTTCTGATGGCAAAGTAAATACAAGACACCATTTTGTTTAAAAACAGTAATAAAAAGGTTTAAACGTCGGGCATTATGCAATCAGTGATACCTGTAAGATCTCCCTCAATGACGCGAAACACCTCAGCAAAATGGCGGTGACTGTTGAAAGCTATGCTGGTGGCAACAGGCAGGATGTCCCCAATGTGTGTACAAAGCAAGGCAATGTACTTCTTCAACAAAGAGCCCACTCCTAGGATCTCAGGGTGGGTCAAAGCTGAAACACAGAGAACCCCTCTTTTAATGACAAATAACATTTACTCACAGTCGAGTCAAAATGACTATGGATCCAAACAGATCAATTGTTATTTAAAGCCAGGAGGCACAGAAGTCAAGCCTTATGTAACACTGTGCTGTGTGTGTGTCTGTGTGTGTGTGTGTGTGTGCGCGCGTGTGTATACATGTGATACTCACTGTATCCCCCTACTCCAACAGTGCCATGGACTCCCACATAGAGTTTGCAGACCAGCAGTCTCTGAAAACGAAGTAGCAGGTCCAAGGAAGCAGAGCGCTCTTTACTCACCTGCTCTGCATCCTGACAATTTGAAATGCGCCGTGCCACATCTTTCAAACGTGCTATAGTTTGTGATGCAATATTCCTGTACAGAAAAGAAATGGGGGGGGATCCCGATTCCTCTCATTTTCTGTTGAGCTCATTTCAATTCAGTTAACATATAACCACTTTTCCCTGAAGAAGCTGACCGAGGTACAACATATATTGTATCTTACGTTCCCAAAGACATAACACTGCACCCAGCCACATGATCAGTACCTGAGAAGCTGCTGGACAAGCTGGACCAGTGGTAAGCTCTGCTTGCTTGCTGACTCATAGATGCCCGTGTTGATGAGGTCTTTATCTAGGGTAGTACGGCAACGGTGCAATGTTGAGGCGTTGGCTTCCTGCTCATCAATCTCTTTCTCTTTCTGTGCCTCCTTCTTAGCTTCAATATCCTAACAGACAAAGAGACATGTTTTTCATAAAGCAAACAAAACAATGCCTTGTTTTTCATAAAGCAAACTTAAATTGCCTGTTTAATAATACAAGTATACACTGATAAAGCAAAGTATTATGACCCCTCAGAAATTGGGAAAATAACCATCTTATTACAAATGTGCATGTCAAGATCTGGGGTATATTAGAAGATATGCTAACATTCAGCACACAAGATCCATGTGCTGGACCCAGGAGATTTGGGCAGGCATAAAGACCTGACAGCATCTTAACAATCTATTGATCCCCATTGTAATGGGTTGGGGGCGCTGCCAGTCAGCAGTATTTATGGACAGAGGAAGGACAAACCACTTGTTAGGATAAGGACAAATCACCTGCTAGTTAGGACTCGTCCAAACACATGAGTACTACCAACAATGGGAGAGTAAATGCTAGGACATGCTAGCCAGCTCATATTTTTAAACCAGTGATAAACGCAACCTGACAATTTTGCCAAATCAGCCAGCAGATACTCATGCAGGCTGTTATTTTTCCCTAACCACCAAGAAACAAAGCAGGAAGAAATCATCTGGACTTCCAGTCGCAGGTGGCTATGGCAACATGGGAGCTCAAACTCACATTCATGACGTTTAAGACAGCAACACAACTTGGAAGCGTAGTCACCAGACTACATAATGCCTTGTAGTAGACCAGTTAGAAATACAAAGTCCATGTTAAATACCCAAAATAGGCATGAGAGCACTGGTATATGTGCATCGTTCACCTAGTGAGGTAATGGCATCAGGAAGTGGGGGAAAAAAATGTTGCGGGAGGAGGGAGTGTGAGGTTAGGTTTCTGTTGGGAAACACTGGATCTGTACAATGATTTGCTGGTAACGACTTGGGACCAGACACAACAGGGCATGGATGGGAGTCTTGACTCTACACTTTGGTGGGTTAGAGCCTATTAGCATAATATGTTGGTGGTCATAAAACATTGGCCCATTTGGTGTTTTGGTGTAGCTTTTCTTTCCAGCACTTTCTGTATGGGTCAACCCTCAGTCTTCCTGAAGCAGACATAAGGTACCATGTATACGAATAAGTGACGCAACACCTGCTGAATAATACACACTGACCTGGATCTCAGCTGTGATGGCAGCATTCAAAGCAGATTCCAGCCCTCCGTCTGCCATTAGACTGCTAACCAGCAGGTCAATCATAAAGCGTCGACCAGGACTCACACTCATCTCGTTACCAGTGGCTGAAACACACACACAGAAATAAATGTTAATTTCACTCTATTCTCCATCTGGAGCCCTTTTTGTGGTATATTTTCATCATTTTAAAAAACTGTTTACAATTATGGTACAGTGTAGACATTTTTAAACAAATTATTAGTACAATAGATTCCTTCAGAAAAATAGAGAAATATGATAGAAGAAAAGTTTATTCTTTACTGCAGAATAATCTTAGAGCACAGACCAGCTTTGCGTATGATGATGTAACTGGTGTATGTGATGTAACAGCTCTGTGTCTGATGTGATAGCAAGTGGACTGCACTGATGCCCTAGCCAACAGTGAGACTGACCTGCATTGGGCAGCAGTGAGGACAGGGCTCGGGCTCTTTCCTCTGCAGTGGGCAGTAGCACTGACCAGCCACTCTGGAGCACAGCTTGTGCAGCTGCCTGGACGGTGTTCAGTACCCCGGCGTTGCTGGCCAGCGTCACCACCGTCTGCTTGAGGTTGTTGAGCAGGCTGCTGCCCAGCCCCAGTCCTAGCTCCTCCGGGTCAACCTGATTACTTATAGCTGCATGGAGCTGTAGGCCAGGACAGATAACGACAACAAAGTGGCTATCATCATAAAAGCTAACATTTAGGTTAAATTAGGACACATCAGATGAAAAGTATACCATAAAACTAAGCAGTCTTATGACACATTTCTTCGTGTCATTGAGCAACGATCATGATGATAAACAGACACAGTAACCCCCCACTTGACTGCGGATCAGCAGTTGCAGTTTCAAACTAATAATTGTTCACTGGGCTAACTGCAGATATTGTCTGCATTTTTTTTTTTTTTTACTCGTCCGCCACACCCCCTCGTCCTCATGCTGGGTTGCTAAGCACCATGAGCAAACAAACCCTGCACGAGGACAAGAGGGCTTGGCGGACGAAGCCCAGACGTCACAGCTTTTTTCGTGACAATATATAAATTTTCCTCCATGGAGCGTCTCGAGTGTTCTTGTGTTTTTCGTTTTGTTCTTCTTAAAGCCCTGTATTTTTATAACTACAAATTAAATGAATTTATTACTATATTTACCCTGCTTATACCAAAGAAAATGACAACGTATACCAAAGAAAACACGTGTGCATGTATTACAGTACAGTCTATACAGGGGTAACGTCTGTATTTTACATTCAGTTGAAAGTAAGCCCAGAAGAAAACTAGCTTACTATATAACAGTACAGCACATTACAAAACAGCTTATTACAAACAAATCAAAACCTCATTATGCAACAAAATATTCAAATATTGGGACCTAACCTTTAAATAACTACTTATTATATACCTACAAGTTCTTGGGTATCGTTAGACTGCGACTGACCTGTAGTCTGAGCAGATTGAGCGTGGCCACCACCATACACTCCTTTTCCTGAGGTGGTGGCCAGTCCGAGGTCCCATCCATGCCTTCGCTGACCTGCCGTAGCAGTAGATCCAGCTGCTCAAAAGTCATGGGACACACATCCACCACGAAAGGAACACGTAGCCCTACTGACCATTCCGAGCAAGAAGACCAGGCAAAACTCTGAGAGAGACAAAGAATCAAGTAAACTTCCAAAACAACATATGCCAGAGCACTAACTCAGAAAGAAGTAGTAACCCACACATGAATAAATGTATTTAAATTACTGATTGTTATGCTTATCCTAAGGAGTGTAGAAGGGGCAAGACTACGTTTTTTTCCCTTTCAAAAGACTATAAATGTGTAGCATGGCGTTTAAATTGCACACTCAAGACTACAAGTAACACCAAACAGATAAGACTGCAATACCTGGCCTGGGCCACAAGAGATGCCCACTATGTGTTTGGAGTTGAGGCCTGGCAGAGCTTTAGGCTGCTTCTTGTTTGAGAAGAGAGTGTCAAAGTGCTGTAGTTTATCGTTACTCCCCCAGCTGTGCACCTCTCCATCCTCAGTAAGGGCCAGGCAGTGCGTAGAGCCCACTGCTATATCCACCACCTTTTTCCCTGAGGTTGTAGAGGAATACACACATGAACAGAATACATAATAGGGTGGTCATAAAAGACTACCTTACGAATATTACAACATAAATCTGTAAAGACTTACCTTGTAGGCTGTCCAGCAGTTTTGGGTAGCGGACATGCTCGTCAGTGCCATGGCCAAGACGCTGGTTGTCTCCTTTGCCCCAGGTATACACCTGTCCATCTTTAGTAAGAGCCACTGAGAACTGACTGCCACAGCACACCTTCACAATGTCCAAATCTTGCAGCTTTTCCACCAGCTTTGGACTCTTACAGCCATCACTGCCCCCACGACCCAGCTTCCCATAGTCCCCATCCCCCCATGACCAAACCTGGCCTAGAAAGAGAGCGAAAGAAAGAGACAAGGAAATAATGTTATTGGTAGGGTATTATTTCACAATTCTGACTACTATGCCACAGTTATCAGATAAGGACATTCCCATATTAAGAAGCATCCCTGAACCCCCCAAAAAGAAGAAAAGGCTTTTATAAAGAACCAAGTCTTGCTCCTACCATTCTCTGTTACAGCCAGTGTCTGTGCATCTCCACTTCCACATGCCACATCTATTACCTTGAGTCCTTTTAGAGCAGTTACCAGCATTGGGGTGGTCTGGTCCTCACTAGAGCCTTAAAATCATAGGAATGTCCAGTTACCAAAGGCAAGAACAAACAAAAAATGTAGTTTGAAAATTTTCTGGGGCAAAAGACATAGTCTGTTAGGATAATATTACCATGCCCCAGCCGGCCATAGTTTCCTCGTCCCCATGTATACAATTCACCATCAGCTGTGATGGCAGCACTGTAGGTACTGCCACAAGCTATATGCACCACATGCTTCCCAGCCTGCTTCCCACAGAATGAGGCAATCATGGTTGGCTCTTCCAAGTACCTGCACAAAAAGAAGATCACCAAATGATAAGGATTTATGTAATGTTTACATGTATAATGAGAATTACTAGAGACTGTTAAAAGTGCACCATTGTAAGGAAATAAAGAGTTCATGGTCTGTGTAAAGACAGTCTAGTAAAAGGGCATTCTGGCATGCAGTGGCAGAAAATGTTTAAATTGTTATGCTGAGAATTATCTGGTGGAAATAAAAATACCACAAGATAGGACTACTGGTAAAGTTGTTATGGAGGTTCTTACGTGGTGTCTCCGTGTCCTAGACGACCACCATCCCCACAACCCCAGGAAAAAACTTCGCCATTGGCAGAGAGAGCCAGGTAGTGCTGCCCTTCTGGGTGAGCTGCCACCTTCACTATCTTCCTGGATGAGAGCCCATGGACCAGCATAGGGGACTAAGAGACAAATGCTTGGTTAATTTACACTTCAGTCACGAAAGATGGAAAATATTCTATACTTTATTCATGCTGCAAAGTCCCAGTATGATAGAAATTCTGTACTGAGATGAGGCACTTACCAGGGTGGTGCTTTTGTAATTCTGGGTGTAGACAGCACCAGAGATGGACAGGATGAGAAAACCCTTCTCTGAGCACACTATTTGGGTTACGCCCAGGTTGGACAGAGCCTTGCACTGGATTGGTCCATTCACATTGGCATACACCTTCCATCCCAATAGACCCCAGCCAATTACTTCCTGCAATGTACCCTAAAATATATATGAAAAATATATAGTTTTTAGTGCTATACTCAGAATTCTACAAACCTAATATACTGGAGATAATGGCAAAGGCCAAAGTCAGGATTCAGACTAGTAAGACTTACATACATTGGTGAATGCATGCATTACATATTTGACACAGAACCCTGTAGACCAACATATTTCATATTTCAGCATTGTAGCTAGAACTTCAAGTCAAATGCGTCAAACAGGATACCTTCCAGGTCACATCTCTGAACAGAAT
The DNA here is from genome assembly GCA_037974485.1 of Hemigrammopetersius urotaenia. Taxonomy (NCBI): domain Eukaryota; kingdom Metazoa; phylum Chordata; class Actinopteri; order Characiformes; family Alestidae; genus Hemigrammopetersius; species Hemigrammopetersius urotaenia. Next base: position 11,151,300 of record JBBPDC010000109.1, on the reverse strand, counting down.
AGCATTCTGCCTTATTTTAGCTAAACATGATTAACTAATTATTCAAGGACCAAAAACTTTGAATGTTTAATAAAAATGCTATTTTCTGCAGAAGTGCAGCGAAGGATTCTGAAGCAAAGCCATATCCACAGATCAGTATGTATATTTATATAATGCATTTTCAGCATCTGGAGAGATATTATGCTTTGGTACAAAGGCTGATTTAGTTTTCCAACCAGGAAATTCCCAATAAAGAGGTAGTATAGGCAGAAATACATTAGCAATCCCAATTACCTGTACAGGGCCATGGTCCTCCAACAGAGCAGACATAGAGAGAACACAATTAGTCATGCAAAAGTATCAATTTACATGTATGCTAAAAGATCATTAACAAGGCTGAAAGGGCAGTTGGGAAAGATTTACTGGGCAATGCAACATTAAAGCTAGCTTTTTAGAATATTTTTCTCAAACGTTTTGACCATTCTCTAGCCTAAACTGAAACAACATAATGTTGTGTCATTACTGGGCATCTGAGTCAAAAGCTTAGCAAACAAACAGAGCATTAAATATCATGGCAGGTACCTTGCTGGAGGTGGGTGAACTGCACTGCGGAGGGCTACAGGGGACAGCCAGGCGGTCCAGGTGGGCCATGATGACTACAGCTGTCTGTCGAAGATCGATGGCCAGGTCATTGTCTTGAGGCAGGGTCAGGTAGCGCAGGAAACTCTCATTTGGGCTCAGTGAGGCAGACAGAATCTGAGGGAAGGGAAATACTTGTAAATTATTTTCAGAAGGGCTGTAAATACTAGCAGAAATTCAAAAGACTTCTATATAATAAGAACATATGTTGTCAATGTTTCAAAGCACCATTCGTCCACCACAACCTTTCTTTTATTTTTTGTTGGTATCACCGACTTCAGTCATCTCCACAATGAATTCAAAATGCAGATTGATTGAGTTAACATTTCCAATTACAGCAAAAGTTGGTTTCCAAAGACAGAAGCACCAAATATATCTACTATATATGTATATGTATGCAAGTTATGCTAAGTACGACTTTTGGCTTTTCACTTTACCACCAGGCTGTGGACTCATATCGGCCCGTGAGTCTTTTTGCACCGGCCCGCACAGAAAGATCCTTTATTTTTGAAAAAAATGCTTATCTCAGTAACATGATACAGTACATGAACAAATTAGCCCACAAGCTAGAATTTGTAAAAAAAAAAAAAAAAAAAAAAAATTTTTTTTAAATTAATTAATAAATAAATAAACACTTTGTTCTATATGGAAGTGGTCCTATGGGTTTTCTCACTTTCAAAAATGTATACAAAACCTACTTCTGTAGTAACAGTTGGTAACGGGGTGAAGAAATTAGTGTTCGAGTGAGTTATAAGTCAGTTTAATGGGGTGTTTTGCCTTTAAAATAACGACTCACCTCAACCTCCTCCTCAGGGACAGGCTCCTCCTTGCTGCTGTGGATACTGTGAAAGCGTTGCAGAAGTGGCAGTAGGGGGGCACTGGTGCCCTGACTGGAACGTTCATTATCCATCTCTCTGGTGCCACTATCCCACAGCCTCAGCAGCAGAAGAACCGCTGACAGCAGCTGACTAGAGGCCACAAAACAAAGGAAATGGCACAGTACACAGAAGTATTTATCAGCTAAGCAATAAACTGTTACCTACTTCTGTAATTATAACCCCTTTGACAGCAGGCTTGCTGCTCTGTTAATAATCTTATGACACTTTATTCGCTACTGCTCAACTACTGTTTTTTTTTAGCAACTACAAATTTGTAGTAGCTACTATATACTATATAATACTATATTACCAGAAAGCTAGTATTTAAGGTAAGTTGGTATGACAACAAACAACTGAAGTGCAGGCCCACACATGGGTCTTTTAAAGACTTAAATCGTCCATTCAAATAGAAAACGCACATCTGATTATGGTGTGTACTAGACATGTACAGCTCTTCACAAACTGGTCTACTGGTCTACAGGTATAAATTACTATAGTAATGTTTTAAAAAACAAAATTCAAATGCACAGCAATGCATTATGAACCAACAGTAAGCAGATATTTATAAATGAGTTCAAAACCAATGTGAATATTTGAATATAATGTGTATATAATTTTCAAAGCTACAAAACCCTATCAGAAACCACAATAATGTACGTGTTGGCTAAAGCACAACTGAAGCTGAAGAGGATGTGGAGAACAGGGACATGGATTATTCCTTTTTTGTCTTTGACTACAGCTTGTCTCACGACTGCTCAGACGAAGGGCAAGACATGTAAAATCCTGGGCAAACTGGAAAAGGAGCAAAGTGCCACAGTTGCCCGGTATGGAGGTGTTTGCCATTACGAAGGACCTTAAGACCATCTACTACACAGTCAACCAGATGAAGGAAAAAGTACAAGAGTTTCAAAGCCTTCAAATATTTAATGTGCAGCTGGACCCACAACTTCAAAACCAAAGCACTGCTGGACAACCATTGTTTTTCACACTGCTATTTCAACTTCAGCATAAACATGGATGTACCACTGGACTCATGCTGCTAGCTAGCATGGCGATAGGTAATCTCCCCAAACAGTTAGCTGGTTAGATACCTAATTTGTGGAAGAAAATAAGATGTAGTGTATACCTGAGCGTGCCCCTCTGAACAGCCAGCTCAAGTAGAATTGCAAGGGCCAGGTGCTGGTCCTGCAAGGGAATGCTGCTTGGGGCCTTGCCACTGCCACCTCCATGAACATCACTGCTCCAAAGACAAAGCAACACTTCAGAAATTCTCAAACTGTGTCGTTACAGAAAAATGCTAAATACATGTTAACAGTTTGTTAGTTTAATAAAAAATCTGAGATCTGTTTTACACACATTTGTCACTATATAATGAAGAAACTAACCTGAGGAATTTAGTAGCTCTCTCAACAACCTCTAGCCAGACCGATGACACAGTACCCTCATCAAACAGAGTGGCCTCTGGAAGAGCACGAAGGGCATCTAAAGACTCCTGCAGTAACTCGCTGCACAGGTCTGCATCATCACCTACAACAGATAAAACAGGTTTAGACTTAGAAGTGATTATTTGTTAACCACAGTCAAATTCAAACAAAATGATCCATTAGTTAATGGATTATCTAGGTTCGTGCCACACTGCCAAACAGTGTATTGGTCATATATAGGAAAAAAAATAGAACATTTTATTATTGGGTTGATATTACAATAAATGCTGTATCTGTTTGTACTACAAGATATAAACAGCACAATATCGTCAGCATGTTTCATCACAACCGTGAATAATAGTAAAACCTGCTTGAAACATTTTTTTCATCTCTCTTAGTTTCTAGTGTCCCTCTTTTGAAAGTTTCACTCATTGTATTATACAATCACTGAATTTTTTTTCAGACAGGATCTCCATGTGTAGCTCAGGTTACAGAGCAGCTCTCCATTCAGAGCCAGAGCAGCTGGTCTCACTCATTCCCTAAGGACACCCAACAGATTGGGTAATTCTATTCTCAACAAGCCATCAGTCCACTGGATTGCATTGCATTTCAAATCCACAGCTGATGTTCAGACTCCCAGTAAAATGCTTTCCAGTCTGAACCTGATGAAAAGGTTTGTGCAAGGACATTTATGTGAGGAGTGAGCTGTACACAAATCATCCAGTTAGATTCTCTGAGCATTTTCTGTAGAGGATGCACAATTCAATAAAGAGAAGATTTGTACCAGTCTCCAGTGGTAAATGGAAACTTACTACAAAACACATAAGAGTCTATTACAATTTTATTAAAGGCCCCATTAACATATCCAGAATCAATGCCAAAAAGTCGAAAAGTCATTGGGCGTTTTCCACTGCCACATGTTATACAGCTTCAAATCCTTTAATTCAATTCCACTAATTCAATGAACATTGTACCCTTACTACAGAGAAACACTTGACTATCCCAGTTTGATGATACTTCAACTTGGCTCAGTGTTTGAATTGGCCTGTGTAAGGCACACTGATCCCATAACTATGGGAGGATTAAACAGTAAGAGCCCTGTTACATAATGCACAAAAACTCAAAGCTGCTTTGTATTTCACATCACAGAGAATTGTTTACGAATATGTGACTGGTGTAATAAATTAGGGCACCAGAAGAATAAGACACAGTTTCATAAGTGAGCTTTCGAAGCATTAGATTTGAGAGAAGCATTATATTTGAGAGCATTTAGTGAGGCAAAATAAATTTTGGCCAAAACAATATCTGTCAAATTTGGGCCAAAACAACAAAAACTGATCAATCTGTACTGTTCTAAATACACGTTACATAGTCCAGAGTACCTCCTAATTAGAGTTAAGCTGTTTCATAAACACTTACTGCTAAAGGTGTATAAAATCTACCAGTACAGAGCCTGAACCTCATCCCAACTGAATACTTTCAGGGTGAACATCCAACTGAGAGCCACACCTTCTTGTCCAAAAAATGAGTATACATGCCTGAACTCACATATGCTCTTTAAACTGAATGGGCACATATACTCAAGTCTCACTCCACAGAAAAATGAAAGATTCTTCACCCTGTTAAACATTCAGCCTGTATTTGAGTGAATGAGAATTGCAGTATGGTTTAGGATAGTGCACAACCCTGTTAGTGGTGATGGTGGAGAAAATAAAAGCTAATTTCTCCCAGCTGTTACTCACCAGACCTCCAGGCCCTACGAAGAAATGCAAAGGCAAAAGAAAGAGCTGCCCTTGACCCAACTCGAGCCAATCCCTCCACTCCTTTACTGACAGGACGAGTACTACAGAAAAAAACAGCACAGAAAACTTTGACATTTTAATATATATCTATATATATATTAAGCCAGTTGACACGCATCTTGGCTCTAAAATCATAAACACACTTTTCACTGGCCAGTACCCTTTTCATGTACCTTTTGTTATCCACAGTGGGCAGTGGGGGACTGGGTGGACTCTTCCACCGAACTTTGTACTTCTCCTCCATCATGCTGTGAGTGAGAGAGATGAGGTAGCGCTCTAGGATAAGCAGCCGCTGGCTCAGACGTCGCGCAGACAGAGTGCTTTTCGCTGTCTGCACAGCCAGTTTCTGTTGGTCATCCACCAGCACAGAGAGACAGTCCTTCAGCTCCATTTCATCTGAGAAAAGGTAGAAAATAGGAATTTATTATATACTGACAGTACTATGAAGCTTAGCATATAAACAAGTTGGGTAAATGCAACTGAAAGCACTGTGCACCTTGGGGGGAAAAAGACAAAAGGTTGTCGTAAGATTTGCATGTGTTAAGTGATGTTATGAGGACACAGTACAGAGAGACAAACAAAAAAGTGACCAACCAAGAAGAACCTAGGTTTCATGACTCTCACACAGAAAATCATCCAAATAAATAAAATGAAGTATTTATTATGTATTGCAGTCACAACTTTATCTGTTAGGAAAAAACAGTCTTTGTGTCTGATGCAACTGGAAAACCTAGATTGTGCATGTGAAGGGACACAATTGCATCAAAGTAATTTGTTTATATTTTATGCTGAAAAATGCGGTTGGAAAAATATTTGACCATGCTATGCTCTTTGGTGCTGGGATCATCATTCCCACAACAAACAAGAAATATCAGATCAGTCACAAACACATTTCTAACAATATTCAAACCAACAGCGTACAAAATCATTGCAAATCACTGAATGAAGGCAGTGGTTTACTGATCATTGTCCTGAGGGGGAAAAAAAGACTACCAGTTTCTTTACAAAGTCTCCATGGATCCAAATTAACTAGTTTCATTCATCTTGCAGTAATATTTGGAGAATGGCCTTGTACCACAGAAAAGCAAAAGAGCAGAGCGAGTTAAAATAGCAGTTCCAAAACCCACTTAAGCCTTCTGCATGCCAGCCAGTATCTTACTCAGAGGCCCTGGAAGTGTATATACACATATAACGATAACTGCTACCAGTACTGTTTTCAGGTCAAATATACTGTACAACCCCATGACCCATGTTGTGACAGATTTTTTCCCTATAAGAATTCAACAAATACAAACTCAACTCAAAAATGTCTTGTCCCAAAATGCAAATCATGTCTGACAATTTCTTAGATAATCATTTTCCCCCTCAGGATTAGTGTAAAACAAGATTTTATCCTAACATCTTGAGGTGGTGGTGGCCTACAGGGTAGGATATTTGCCTCTGGACCAAGAAGTCATGGGTTCGAATCCTACCATCAGCATACCACTATTGGCTCCCTGAACAAGACCTTTTACCCCAAGTTGCTGCAGGGAGACTGCCCCCTGTATGTTTGGGAACGGAACTTGCTTTGGATATCTGCTGTTCTTTTCCAACTGTTTATTGCAACACAGACTCCATGTTGTGGTCAGGTAATTTCCTAATATATTTGCTAAAAAGATGACATGCTTGTGCTAAAGAAATAAGACTAAGACTGGTACGTACTTTGAAGGAGGCTTCATGTGCAGAGTGTCTAAATATTAACATAATAGAGCAGTAGATTAAGTATCACGTCACAATCCTACTGATGCATGGTTTTTCTTTCCTCTGATGACAATGATCATCAAGGAACTATGCTCCAACAAAAATGTTAAAATCAAAGAAATTGGATTTGTATTAGAAAATTGTATTATTTTTATTGTTTATATTGCACACTATTAATAGCCAGATATTATGGTCATGTTTTGGAACAGCATCAGAGTTTTTAATAACTTATCCAACCAGTTGATTCAAATAGAAGAGGGACGTTCCAATGTACAAATGTCCTTCAATTCAAGATCTGTTTTCAAAGCTACAATGTTCATCCAGCAGGATATGAGGGAGGGGCTGCTGCTTTAAATCCTGTGTTGTGTAAGGGGTTTCCAATCATGTGGCGTTTTGTACCATGTGCTGCATGCAGTGGGTGCTGTCTTTCCATCAGCATGTTCTTATCAGCACCCAGCAGAAGAGCAGGCTACTCCACCCAGACCTGGCTGTAAACACACAGCCAGCATAGAGTCAACAGGGAAAATATAACCCCTCAGACAGTTTGTACAGTCACTCGAGCCCCCAGTGCTTCACGTGCCTGAGGCCAAAAGATCACTCACTCTCCCTATCGTTCTCTCGCTCTCGCTCACACACACACACACAAAATGCAATCAGTCCACAGTGCATGTTGTGAAAGCATGGAACGCTGGGCCACATTTAGATGTCGCAAATCCATCTGCTCTACTCCATTACTGCTCTCTGCTCTGTAATGCCAAAGGTGGGGAAACACATCAGCTGGAAACAGTTACAAGGTTTGTACTGAGGTGCTGGTTTGGGGGGGTCTTAAATGAGGAACATTTAAGACCCCTTCAAAATAAAATAACTGACAGAGGAAAAACTTCACGTCACTTGCTAGGTTCTTCAGATAGTTTTGAAAGTTTCGTTTTGAATACATTCAATATAAATTATGAGTTTCATTTTTGGAAATGTAAATATGTTTTCATGTTAATAAATATATATTTTCTGGATGTTTTCACACATGGGAACTCAGGGCAAGCTGTGGCAGACCTGGAAGCAATTTTTTCGAATTCCACACCAGGGTTGGACCCCATACTCCAAGTGCGATTTTTCCGCGGTGCAAACACTCAGACACTTCAAACTCCACAGTTCGATCAATCTCCAGGAGACCTTACCAATTGGCCCTCATTTGTATTTTTAGCCTGAGTAGATCAGGGGTTATACCCCGAAAACCATTCACCTCGCTGCAGTGTTTCAATACTTTTGTCCCGCAACCTTCCGATATACATATCTCAGCGGAGAATTTAAATTCAAAGAGGCAAATACGGGTTTAACTTTACATTTTCTTTAAGGGTAATGCATTAAACCAAGTTTAAAATGAAATTAAAGTGTTCTAGGAGCATAATAGCACATACTGTAAGGAAAACAGCAAATGATCTTTAAGCATTATACACATCAGTAGTTACCCTATGGCTGCCTTAAATGTTATTTAATTATGCTATTTTCTTCCCAAACATAAGGAAGGGCCTCTGAGTTAGCTCTGAATTTTAATTTATTGGTTGCAGTGGGTGTGGCTGTAGTTCTAGAGACTTATTCCAGAAAGTATCAAGCTTGATTCCAATAACTCCCAGAGTTTGTCTTTACTGTTTCCATTTAGTGGGGATGTGGCTATACCAGTACTGTATTAGTTGCCCAAACCTTCTCATCTACTGCAAGTTTAGCAACACTATGATTGGTAAATTATTATACGTTCTGTCCAATCAGTAAACATATTAACTTATTTAATCAAGATGCTGACTATGTTGGAACATGAGTCACACACTGTTCATAGACTGTAAAAGAAGTACCAAGCAACCTCAAAACTCAGTGCATTATTAGGTGCACTGACAATGAGTGCATTCAACATACTTCAAGGCAGTAGATTTCAATAATGGTTTAAAGTATGGACTTTCTGAATCTGAACATAAAAAACAGATACTTTCTATGACAGAAACACCCAGGATTTTTCCTGAGTTTCCTGGGTTGTTCATGACTCGATTAGCACTACTGTGTATTTTCCTCACTTTGTCCTCTGCTCTGAAATAGTTTGGAAGTTTAAAATTTGTTTTTTTATTTCTTCAAACCTCTGGCATGAAGCAGCACCTTGCTGGTCCCCTTACTCCAAAATTTCCATGGGCAGACACTATTCTTTGTGCTCTGATGCTGATAAAGTTAAGAGCTCATCTATGTTGTAGCAAACTACTTGCCATTCTTCTACTGAGCAAAAAAAAATTGTTTGTGCCTTGATGGACCACACACACACACAACACGGTGAAAATTGCACCTGCCCTACAAATCCTGTTGAAAGCACAGGGGTAAATTCTCCTTATTCAATGTGAAAGCAGACTAAGGGATCAAAACAACTGTGTGTGTAAGACATTGTTTTAGCATAGAGTATCAGTACTCGCTAAGCACAAATATCAATATAGCCTGATACTGGTATTGATTTTAAAAATACTGCAATAGGTACAGAATTACCAGCACAGACTGCTGCAAAAGAAAATAGAAATCTGACTGGGAAAAACAACTCTTTAGACAAGTTAGAGCAAGTCAGAGACATAAACTTTTTGTCTCTCATAGGAAACAGAACACAGGTGCCAGACTGAAGGCAATAATGGCATCTCACATCAAGCTTTATTTTGAGTCCATGGCCGCTCACATGAACTTGGCTCACCTACTGACAAAGAAAGGGACAGCGTGCCTTTCAATTTTCTATATAGCGCTGGCCAATGAAGAACGAGTGGGATGACCTTGCAGAATGGCTGTAGGCGGATGCTGCAATCAGCATGTCGAGTTCAGCACTCTATGTGCCAAAACCTCATCTACGACTACAGAGTGAGATTATTTAGCAGCTCAACTCACCTGGCTGCCTCCCCCAATCCCATGTCTCGATGATTGAATGATGGACAGATGACAAAGATGCCTCCTCTTCCTCTTTCTTCTCCTTATCATTGGACTCGTCTTTCTTTTGAGCTCCAGCACAATCCGCAGAGTCCTCTGAGGATGGAAGTAAAAATTGTGAAGGATGCAATAAAATTTATAAAAGAGTGCTACTGAAATTACTGAACAGAAATGTCCCTGAACGAGGACTGGGCGATATATATTGAATACACTTTGTGCACTGTGCCTTGTTCTACGTGAGATGTAATAATAACTAAATGGTGAATATTTTGTACGAAGTCTTTTCTGTTGGCTTGTGACACATTTCGGCTCTCTCTCTCTCTCATATACGCAAAAGCGCACATACAGTCACCTAAACGTCACACACATCACTCGCTTGTCTGGGCAAGTGTGTGTGACATATAGGTGAGGTGTGTTCTTATTTCTGCAGAGAACTGGGCAATTCCGCCCTTTTTGCATACAATTTTAAATTCGTTCTAATAGAACCAACCAATCTGTGCAAGTATGTTTCAATGCAGACATGCATTTTCAATAATTAATGGTGTATTTTTAATATTAAGATTAATATTTTGTACACAAGATAAAAATATCACATCGCTGCGTCCTGTTTTGAGCATATTATGCATTATTGCAAGAAGAATACATAAAATACAATGTGTTTTACCTGGATAGGCAGACTCTTCTCTGTCAAAAACAATCTCTTCATCTTTTACCATTTCATTCCACATCTCACTCAGTCCCTCTGGAGAGAATGCACGCTGTAATAAAACAGAAATACATCAGATGCCATTCAAAACCTGTACTGTTCCAAAATTACAGACGATACATTTGACTTGTTGGAAGGTGAGGTCACTTGGTTTGAGGCTTTTTCTGTCTGTCTGGGATCCTGTCTCTAAGCATGCAACTAACTATAAACAGAAAAAAGGACAACAGGATCCTGGAGATAAAATGAGCTTGAGTCTTAACTTAAGAAGCGTCAGCTTATAAGAGTATGCACAGTGGTGCCAAGTAAACATTATTACAAACAAGAGGTTAAACCAATACCAGGCATGGGTACCAGACCAATATGAGCAGAAAATGCTAGACTGGTCATCAGAGAAGGGAAGAAGAAACCTATCTAATCCCATCCTGTAATAAAACCTATCCTGGAATATTATAAAGTCATAATACAACATGTCTTCTTGTTAACTGTGTATTTCCTACCATGGGGAAGTAGTTTGAGTAGTGCAAGCACCTACATTTAGGATGCCTCTAATATTCTCAAAGCTTGGGAGACTTTAAAGCATCAGATCAGTGTCTGACAAAACATACATTTCAGTTTCACTGTAGTAAATGAATTACGCATCACTGATACAAACCAAACTGAAGGGAACTGAATTTCAAAGAAATCATGACTCAAATACTTAATATACTCCAACATTGTGCATTTAGTGGCAACTATGAGGCTGTTTACACCTTGCATTAATATGCTTCTAATTCCAGTTACAGCTTTTAGTTGCATTCATCCCCAGTAACAGTAGATGAGAACCAATTTGACATGCCAGCAAACACTTTTTGCATTCAACTTCTTAATCCACCTGTTAACAACTCAACTGAGAGGAGCGGTTTAGACACTCATCAGCCCAGAATGCAAGAGGGTATTTGGTTCAGGATAGCCCCAGCTTCAGATATCTTCCATTTCCTGTTCTGTGTTTATCCTCTACTGGTCAGCACTGAACCTCTCCCCTTAAACGATTGTATGAGTGTAGAAAACACATTCATTGTACATTTGTTCTGAATTTGGTCAAGATCCATCTCACACAACCTCAAAATGTGGTTTAAGTGATCCCATCTTAATCTGATCAAAATGAGTAACAAGTTTTCATCTGGTTCTTCGTGCTGTCAAGCGAAACCCACATCATCCAAACATAGAAAGTACATGATGATGAGGGTGCAAACAGCTTTTGCAGAGTACAGAACAAAACCTCATTGCACTCTACCAGAAAAAAAATTTATGTGTGTTGACTGCAATATTTGCACAACAAAACTTCTGTACCAAACAAAAAACATCAGCCATCATTAAACAATAAATGGAAAGGTTACAGCCTTAAAGTTAGTGCTCAGGTTTTCCATGAGGTCTTTTTTTAACCCAGCTCATTTAACAGTACTTCAAAAGGTACATTTATTTGAGTCAATAACGCAAATAAATGTAAGCATATCAACAGCTATTACTGCAGACACTGGATGCAGGTATAATTTTTATGCCAAGTCATAATACTTCACATAATACTTTACATCACTGCTGTTCAGTTTTGCCTTTTCATTGTTGCCTACTCAGTTTCAGTTGTTTAAAACACACAGGAGATTAAAAGTAAGCTATAGATGCATAAACAATTACATTTAAAAAAAGAGGTTTAAGTTCTATACTAAATATTCTTCGTCATCCTATGTGTAATCCCCTGCCCAAATCTTCTGGGGACTTTAAGCTTATAAACCCCAAGAATCTTCATCCTCTTGAACACAAGAGTAAAGGGTAACAAGAAACAAATGACAATCATTCTAAATATTGAAACTGACTGTAATATTGTACAGTCAAACAGTCCCCGTCCCCACTCCCTCAAGCATTAAGAAAAAAAAAAAGATAAACAAGATCTTCACGATTCTGATTTCACATGTCAATAGGACAAACAGAAAATTACTTCAGACCTTGGGTTGTTTTCCATCCCACACAGAACAGGGAACATAGGGAATTAGCCAGTAAAACAAACTCAAGAGTGCCCAATGGAAATGTACTACACCTGCTCCACAACTAGTCCATGTAAATGTTCGGCCATTCCGCAACATCTCTAATGACTGGATGCTAATTATGGCACTAACTGAATGGGACTCCTTGTGCAATTTATTACCAAATGTTTGCCAACACAGTTCCAAACAGGGAGGAGTATTATGTTTTGCACTAGATCACTACCAGGAATCCCTAAAGCATCACTCATATGAGGCTGACTCTAAGAACATCTTCCATCAAACTTACAAGATAGCATACAAATAATCCTTATTTAGTAAATAGCAATAACAATAAACCGTGTGGTACTGCACACTCCTACACCTAAGACAGGTCTAGACCGCAGATACATTTTTACTTCTTTTTCAAAATAAATCAAAAGCAAGACACAACGATGGAGGAAAATTAAAAGCCTCACTGACACATGACACAGGGAGAATTCATAAAAACAAATGTTTAAAACAGAATAAAACAGACCTTGTTCAAAAAATGGGTTAGTAGGCCTTATTTGCCTGAGTTGACACAATCTTCAACAGTTTAAGCACAACAATAACCAAGGACACTTGATAAGAGAGGAGACTAGCGGAGATTGTACAATCACAAATTAGTGACTCGCAAACGGCCAGGCAATTATACACTTTGATGTGAAGCTCAGTCTGCCTGCTGTACAGCACTAAAACAGCTGCAGGTGTTGATCCACAGCTCATTCAAAAGTCTGCAACTACAGTAATAGTAATAATACACAGTCTTGCATCTATATGATCTATATATATATATATCTATATGATTTCATGAAAACCTACAAAACTGCTTGACACATTGTTTACCTGCAAATCGATCTTCAGCCATTTGTCATGGAAGCGCAGCTGGGCATCTAGGGAAAAAGAAGGAGACGGCATCCTTCCTCTTCGTGCCGGGCTGCAAATGCAGCCTCCCCTAGATTTAAATACACATTCAGGTGAGAGACTGCAAGCACCTGCAAACACACTTCACAGATGGAGGCCACAAAGCTTGCAACATAATAACGGACCTGGACTCCTGAAGCATTTAGTCCACAAGTACTCAATGTTCTACTACGGCTTTCAAGGGACCATTCAGCTTTAAGACTATCCCTGCTGGCAATCATACAAATTAACCCATTCTCACAGTTCTCCCTGAAAATAAATGTGTTTTAGGCAGGTGGCCATCATGCACCATTCTTAAAGAAGGAACTAATGACATGAACAGTGACTGAGCTTTGGGACTATTCCTGCTGGCAGTCAGGCAAATAAAACTCATGTCTACATTGCTCCCAGAAAATAAATGTGTTTTAGGCAGGTGGCCCTCAAATCCCATCATGCATCACCCTTAAAGAAGGGATTACTGAACAGTGGTTTGACATGAACAGAGCTGAGGTTTGTGCAGATATTTAATGACAATTGAGTTCCAGACATAGAGGGACCAGAGCATTCAAAATGAAACCCATGCATCTAAGCCAGAGAAATAATTTATTAAAATAAACTGGGTGTTGCCGTGGCCTGGGCACGCATCCTTCACGCAGCTAATGAAATCCTGAGCAAAATAAAATGAAGGATAACAAGAACAGGCTTGATAAAGAAGGTAGTAGGCAGTCTTCTAGCAGGGCTCGGAGTGGTTGTTGCTGTGCCCGCCTGGGTGAGAGTTTAAGCCGCCTGCCTTCTCCCACTGCCTGCCTCCCCCAGCTGTGGAGAGGTCCTTCAAAAACACTGACAGCAGGTTGTCTGCCACCGCCTTCCCGCACGCAGATCTGTATTCCCAACAGCACACATCTCTATGTCTTTATTAAACTCGCGCTGACATAAATAAGGCCTTTTACCTCTTTGGTTTTCTTCTTGTATTCCTGTTTCTTCGGTCCCCCTTACCAGCTCTGCTGCAATTTAACGTCGGCCATGTTGTGTGCTGATTGACAAATCCCTCAGCCAATCACAAACAAACAAACCGGGCGCTGCGTCATCTTGTGGGGCGGGGCAACGGACCAAACTGCCGAATAGCTCACATGGAGACGCAGTGACACTCCCTTTACGTAAACATAAAACACTAATTATTTAAGTAATAGATTTCTATTACGTGAATTATGTGTATACCCCCAATTCAGCCTCTCAACAGAAGTCTACGGCACCAGTACAATAAATAGCACGTGCACTATATGGACAAATGTATAGGGACGCCTGACCATTCCATCATCAGGGAGCTTGATGACATTACATTGAAATACATAAACTTTAATAAAATGCATCTGTAGAGCATTTATGAGGTCAGACACTATTGGACAAGAATGCCTGCTCCGCCGTATCCGTTCCAGTTCAATCCAAAGGTGTTGGATGGGACTGAGGTTAGGGCTCCGTGCGGGCCAGTCAAGTTCTTCCGCACCGAACTCATCCAACCATGTATTTATGGACCTTGCTTGTGCACCTAGGCACAGTCGTGCTGGAAAAGAAAGGGCCATTCCCCAAACTGTATCCACAACATTCGATGCATGGCGTTGTTCAGAATGTATTGTTATGCGGAAGCATTAAGATTGCCCATCGCTGGAAGTAAGGTCTAGCGTAAACTCTTGAAAAACAGGTGTGTCCCAATATTTTTGTCCATATAGTGTGTTCCCCTACCTGTTTAAGCTCACTGTCTATTCGTGGATATACCGCCTTCTGCTGTCAGACTATGGGAATGACTCTGAACCGCTCTAACTCATTTAGGGGATCCTGCGAGTGATGTCATTATGAATACAGTAGCCCCGCTTAATCGCTCACCAGTCGCGACTTCAGTCTCTCGCTGACTTTTGCTGAGAACCGAACTAATAATTGTACGCGGAAACCCCGGCACCTGTGCGGAAACTTCATATATCCGTAAGTTAGATATTCCAGAAGCCTGGTAACAGTCATTTCATGTGGCTCTTTTCTAATACGAAACGGACTCCTCATGCTTTCAGCCTCTTATTGCAATAGTACTGTTCCATCTTAAATATCCGAGGAGGCCTTCTTTTCTGCATTTATACTTTTAATTTTATTTTTTCGATTTTCAATCTATTATTTTATTTCTTCCATTATTTTGTTGTATTTTGTTTTATTTTATATTTATTTTTATTCTTGTAAAGCACAGTTAATATGTATGATGATGTGCCATGTAAATTAATATGGTTTCATTTATAATTTGTTAATAAAAAATATATTATTACTATAAAGCATATACTTTGATGTATGATAAAATGTGCTAATTAAATAAACTTGACTTCAATAGGTGCATTTAAGATGGAATGAAAGATGAAAAGTAGATGATTTAAAACAGAAAATAAAGAAATGACCGTCATGGCCAGAGAGGCGCTACAGTCCTGTGCCTAAACCGGCATCTTCCGCATTTCACTGCCCAACGTCCTGGAGAGGGAATCTGAGCTCGACTGTGAGTCCGTGCAGCTCTGTCCCACCCTCACCGGTCTGAACAGATACTGTGTGTGACTGTATGTGTGAGTGGGTTGGGTAGATCTTACGAGAGCAATTGTGTGAGACTTCTGTAGATGTTGTTAATCTTAGGAATACTAAAGACAGGACTAAATCTCTTATGGAGGGTGCTCCTTTACCCCTAGCTGGTGTTGGAATCGCCATCGTGTCCAGTTTCATCAATGGATCGACGTTTGTGCTCCAGAAGAAGGGAATCCTGCGAGCTCGCAGATCAGGTATAGAGACACTGTGAAACTTTAAATAAGCAACTTTAACTATCTTAAACTATACATTCTATATATATTTTTTTAATTATTATATTTTTTGCAGGTAGGACTTACCTGTCTGACTGTGTGTGGTGGTGCGGGACACTTGCAAGTGAGTTAATTATCCTCTTTCTTTGACCTGTTGTATATGGTTTTGTTGTTTTAATAATGCATTTAATAAAGTAAAAATATAATAACATGCATTTATTTTTTTGTATTTTTTTTTTAAAGATATTCATTTTGATTTATCATAATTTTCCTCTCTAGTGATAGTGGGTCAGATAGGCAACTTCCTAGCTCACAACGCAGCACCAGCAGTACTCGTGACTCCTCTTGGAGCCTTGGGGGTCCTGTTTGGGTGGGTAACATTTTGTAGTGCTCTGTGAGACTGTGATGGGTGTTTTGTTGAGATAATGTAAGGATAGTGCAGGTGCTATGTTTCTCTAGTATCTGACTAGATCTGGGCTGGTGTTAAATAATGATACTAGTATCTAGGTAGATATAAATATAAACATGGACATGATGCCAAATTTAGATGCCACCGTACAATACTTGCTCTGTTCTGATGATGCTTGTTTTGCGAAGCAGAGCCATCCTGGCCTCCTGGGTACTACAGGAGCACTTGAATATCCTGGGGAAACTTGGCTGTGTGTTGTGCTGCTGTGGGTCAGTGGTGCTCATAATTCATTCCCCTGTGTCTGAAAGTGTGGCATCAAGAGCTGAATTAGAGGAGCGACTTCTGGACCCAGGTACTAAAACCCAGCTTGGTATTCTTTGATTAATAGACTATATTTATTATGCCATTACTGAACATTTACACTAAAATATACTATACCCGAAACCCCAATCTAAATAATCATATTTTGTACAAAAGAGTCAGACAGAATGTTAAATTCATTTTTATCAGTTAAAAGTAAAGACAAAATCCTACAGACATGTGGGTCCCTGTGGGGTCTATCTCTCAAGTTTGACTAGACAGTTTTAGCTTCAGAAATTGTAACAAACAAAATCTCTTTTGAAAGATGGTAACCTTTTGTGTTCACGTTTCAGTGTTCCTGAGCTACATTGCACTGGTGGTCCTGCTGTTGGTCATACTGATTGGCTGGCTGTCTCCAGCTTATGGAACGTCCAACATCATGGTGTATGTGGGCATCTGTTCTCTCTTGGGGAGTTTCACAGTGCCCAGTTGCAAAGGCCTGGGTCTGGCGGCGAAGGACGTCTTCGGTGGAGATTCAGCTGCTGACGACAGAGCCCTGTACCTCTTCTTGTGTTTGCTGGCAATTCTCATAGTGAGCATCCTCATCCAGTTCACTTTCATCAGCAAAGCTTTAGAGAACTTCAGCTCCAACATGTTTGAGGCTGTGTATTACGTGGTATTCACGTCTTCTGTCATCCTAGCCTCTGCCATCCTTTTTAAAGAGTGGGAGACATTAGGCATTTTGGACTGTTTGGGTATTCTGTGTGGATTTACCACGGTGTCTGTGGGGGTCAGCTTATTACGCATATCTCAGGAAGCTGTGCTGACCTGGATTCCAACAAAATCGAAAAAGGAGTAATTAGACATTGTGATTATTCTTTGGTATTAATAAGCTACAGTATTAAAACACTTATACTCAAGCTCTGGTTCTCAAACATGACCTTGACCATTAACATTGTACTAACTGGAACTTATCTTGAGTGTTAGTTTCATACCACGGACTTGCTTGTTGATTTTTATTTTAATTTATAAGATGATATTTGGATTCTTTTTATGACATTTAATGCTTTAACGGTTTTTTTCTGCTTTAATAAATGGAGTAACTGAAGAGGGAAAAGTGTTTCAGTGTATTTGAAATAGGCACGTCTAGGTTAGATACCATGAGGGAATTTATCAACACCTGCCTCAGAAGAATACTACAAATCGGACATCAGTAAACAGGAACTGTGTCAGCAAGGAGGACATCAGCCTTCAGAGAAAGAAATCCAAAGATGCTAGAGATGGATTGGTCACACTCTTCACACGCCTGCATCCAGCATTACAAGGGATCCACACGAGAAAAGGAGGGAAAAGAGGGAGGCCAAGGAACACACAGTGCCGTACTGGCTGTACATGGAAATACCTGGGAGCTTTTGTTGCCATCCTAAGGCCAAAATGGGACCACAGGCTTTGATACATAGACACATGGACTGTGGGAATATAACTGTTTTGTCTAATAAATAATCATGGTCTGCACTGTATAAAGCATACGGATCTACAGTGTTGAAACCCATGCGACTCCTCACACTCATACTGCAGGCACTGTGGGATTACATCATCTGTAATGACCTGTGGGACTATGACCCCTGTGTTTGTAGATGAGACAGAAGGAACCTTTTAAAAATTGACTATTCAACATTACAAACTTGTTTACTATTGCTACTAGAGTAAAACACAAGACGTTTCTTTCCTGTAAATACTAAGGACAAAAAACTCACTCAAGATTTTTATTCTTATAGACATATACAAAGCTGTTCCCATCTGACATTTACTCCACCCCACCCTTCCACGCAGGGACATGCCTGTAGATCATCAATCCCACAGTCTGTCATCTTAGCAACCATAAAAAATATTGGGACAATGGCAGATGCATGAGTGACATCAGGGTGGATTAAAATATGTCTGGATCAAGCATGTCTGCTATAATGTAAAAAGCCATACTGAAGAGATGCCTAAGATCAGTATGTGTGGTGTATTAGATTAAAGCCACAAATGGTGCAAGAATTTTTAAAAACAATTTTAAATCTCTCTGACACATTTTACTGGTTATATGTTTGTCAAATATTATTATTGACAGTACAGTCACACATTGTTCACGGTTTACTCCAGTTTTATTTCGTTAGATAAAGAAAAATATGTTAATCAATTGTTTCAGTAGATTCCTTGATATATTTATTCGTACTTTGAATTGAAGCCTCAAAAGGTAAATGAATATTTTTGAACCATCTCTCAGAGTCACATTTTGTTGGTTACACATTTATGTACAGTTTTATTATTTACACTATATATCACAAATTACTCACAAAAAGAATATGATCATACATCTGACCGTTTATGTATTATATATGTATTACTTTTCTTGATATTTTTTTTGCATTTGGGTAGGTAAGATCATGTTATGTACACCACGACTGTTCACAGTGAGGCTATCTGAACCAATCAGAGGAGAGCAGCTCTCCCCTTTCACCGTGTGGGCGGAGCAGTAGAGGTGAGAGAACCTCACCCTCTCTGTGCAGAAGGACTCTCGGACAATGAGACTCTTACTATCTGGACCACTCTCTCCGTGACGACAGGAACACAAAAAATTAAACAAACAGACGCAGGTATTGTGGAAACCGATGTTCTACGTGAAGCCATTGCACTCCTAAAGCCCGAGGGCAGTGTTCTATCTCGGTTTGTCGAGTTAGCACGCCGCTAGGCAGCTAATCCCCGGCTCCCATCTGGAGCAGTGTCCGGAATTACAGCTGTAAACACCCTGTTCTGTTAAATAATTCGCTCCATGTCCTCAACGAGCTCTCCACGGATGCTCCTTAATGCAAAATGTTTTCGCAAGACGTCTCTTTTCAGCGCCACGGACCTGAACGCCTGCTCCTGCCCTCACCTGCTAGTTTAGCAGCTCAGGAGGCTAACATGGTGGCTCATTCCTCATGTTCCAGTGTCTAGGACAGCCAACCTCTGGCCCACATTCATTTTAGCTGCTCCCTGTTCTAATCTGACTACATTCTTTACCTGCCAAGCTTTCTGTTAAAGAGTCCAAGTGCCTTTGGAGTCTTTACTACCTCTGCAGTGCGTCTAAATTGGAACATGTGTAACTTAAATGAGCTTAAAATGTAGATGTCCGTACGCGGACGAGAAATTCTGCATCTTTAATAGTGACCAGAATATTTAGGATCTAAAATGTCTGTCCATGCCTGTTCCGCTCCGTTTGGGATATTTCATCATCAGCTGGGTTGTGTTTACCTACCAGGCAGCTAAGTAGCAGCACCCACTTCCTCTATTCTTTAGTACAGAGCCTGCAGCCCACGGCTGTGGAAACACCTCTCTCTCTGTCTCTTGTTTTTCTCTCTCTGAGAGGCTTTTGGGTTTATATTTTTATTTTTGAAATGAACGACACGCTAAAACACACCGAATGCAATTTATGTTCGAGTGTTTATCGAAATGGTAAGCTTACTTTTGAGTTATTTATTTCATTACTGAGGTCTCAATCGTAAACGACCGTCACACAGGGAAAGACTGTAGGGTAGATCATTAACCACTTTTTGGATGATTTGTTTATTACTGAGGTCTTAAATCCTAGAAGACTGTCACGCAGTGAATGAGTTAAAGACAGCTCATTAACCAGGTTTCTTGACTTTCTTTAAGGGACTGTGTCGGGACAGGAGTGCAGGACAGGAGAACGCCTCCTCTGTGTGTTCCTCAATGTGACGGAGGGAGAGACTATTTCAGAGAGAGCCATGGGCCAAGACCGAGGCAAATACGATTTCTACATCGGCCTTGCTTTGGCCATCAGCTCCAGCCTCTTTATTGGAGGCAGTTTTATACTTAAGAAGAAAGGACTCCTTCGCCTGGCCAGGAAGGGCTCGACCAGAGCAGGTAAAATTTTGGTGGGCTGAAGTTACATGCATAGTGAACACACCCAGTCTCTGCCAGGGAGGTTCAACTGGTATTGTCTGTTTGAGGTGTTTCGACACGCCTCTTTCGGTGTGGTCTGACATTCATGGCTGGTTCGTCAGCCCTGTGAAGGAAGGGTGCAGCTCATTAGAGTAGATTATAGTCCACTTCCACCTGGAATCACCACTCAACCATGACTGTGTTTTAGGGTCACATAAGGAATCATTAACTGTATTTGCACCGCCCTTATGATTTCATGGTGCAGAGATTGTGAATAAAATTTCCAAATGCATTCTATTAATCTCTGAGCATGGGTTCGGTGTCAACAAATAGTCACCTTCAGCTTGGTTGCTCAAACTACTAAGTTTTTTTTTGTTGTTTTTAAGACATTTCATACTACTTTAAAAAAAAAAAAAAAATTTCTTATTACTAGGGGTGGAACCGAACCCGAATACGGTATTCGGTAAGGCACACATAACGTGTATTTTACGAATACTTATTTCGAACAAATATTTGTATTCGGGAACAAGAAAAACTGCATATCAAAAAGCTCCGTTTCCTCAGGAGACCGCAGTGTGTGAGTAAGTGAGTGACGTTCAGGAGTCCGGGGGTGGGAAGTAAAAGGTGACTGACACAGGCTGCTCCACACAGCAACAGAGAAGGCTCGGCTGAGCGAAAAAAGACTTAACTGCATCACTATTTTTATTGAATAGATTTTTGTACCTTAACTGGGTTCCGGATGCAGTTTATAACTTTCGGGAAGCGGGGTTTGATCGGGAGATTAGTGTGTAGGAGGGCGGACAGGTAGCTCCGCTCACCTGTTTTGGCTGTAAATGTAATTATAATACCACTATTACCAATACTAATTTATTTTTTAATTTTATATTATTTATTGTTTAAAGGAGGACAAGTGCATAGTTCATTGATCAATAAATATTGCTAATTTGATTTTTGCCATGTAAAGGACAAGACTGCGTTCTGACATCTAATAAAACAGCTGCTTTCGAAGCTGAAAGTGGCGTACGAGTAACTTTTTAAATTTAAATATGTGGCTAACCAGTACTGTCCCCAAAATTACGATCAGTATAAAATATTTGATACTGTTGTTGCCTTCTGAGCCTCGGCTTTAGCGGCTGCTAGCCAGGCGTCTTTGGCTCGTTACTCTCGGCCACAGAGCGGATCCAAATATAAAACAGTTGCAGGGACTGTTCTTTCCTCCCTTTCTTCCTCGGGAGCATTTGATTACTTTCTCCCAAAAAAAGAAAACAACATTAGAGTGACAAGAGTCACTCACAGGGCGGCCATGTAAAACTCTAAACACTCCCGCGCTACCACACACTGAAACACTACATCTCCCCGCATCCCTAGAGGCTCAATTACCCAGAATGCAAACCGTCTTAAGGCAACAGGCTCTTTCTGTTATACTTTAGGAATCGATAATAGCCTCGACATCAATAATTTATTATCGATTCCGATCCCTCCCCCTGCGTCTTTTCCCTCAGAAACTCTTTCTTTATACCCCACATCTTTTCCCTCAGAATATTTTTACAGCCAAAATGGGTGGGCGGAGCTACCAGGTCCAGTTTCTCCGCCC
>JBBPDC010000109.1:11105235-11129101 GCA_037974485.1 Hemigrammopetersius urotaenia | reverse complement strand
TCAAGTTCTGTGTGGAAGCATTTTACAGTCAGTGCTGTAGATAAAACCAAAGTGATATGTAATGTGTGCAAAAGTGCAAGCAATACAACATGGAGAAATTTAACTGAGTATTTTGGCAGGAAAAAAATTGTATGTGGCAGGCAGTTGACAATAGCAGGGCTGTATCTTTTAGTTTATAACAATTATATAGAATACAACTTTTGGTCTGCCAGATCTCCCAGTCAGGGGTTGATAAAGTTTAGTTCTTGGAATTCTGTGCATTAGAATGAAGTTATTAGAATGGAGTTATTACAGTTCTTTGAAGTATTACACATACTTTAGAAAAGTAACGCAAATGATTTTTATGCCTCTTTTGAATTTTACTTGAATACAAATACTTTCCCCCCCTCAACAAATACAAATACCGTCTGCTTTGCACACCCCTGCTTATTACATAGAGTAGTGCTTCAGTGCGCATAATGGAATAAACAGTTTAGTGCAAAACCTCCATTATTTCTTTCCTTTTTTGTTGTTTTTACAGGTCAAGGTGGTCATGCATATCTAAAAGAGTGGCTTTGGTGGGCTGGCTTGTTATCAAGTAAGAAGATCTTTATCTTTGTGTACTTTTTTTGTTTTCAGTCTCCTTCATTTTGAAATCTGGAAGGAAGCCAACTTAAGCATAATATCTTTATTGGCATATGGTTGCTTGACATGTTGTATGCTTGATGCTGTAAAGAAACAACATTGAATAATGACCACTTAAATAATACATAAGACTTACTAACATGACACACAATACAAATAAATGCTAGTTTTAGGCTGGACTGCTAAAACTAGACAGTAAGTGATCCGCCCCAAGGCTGTCTTAACCGGTTAAGATCTGTGGTAACAAGTGAAAAATCTCTGGTTTTGCAGTGGGGGCTGGTGAAGCTGCAAATTTCGCTGCTTATGCCTTTGCTCCTGCAACCCTCGTCACTCCTCTTGGTGCTCTCAGTGTGCTTGTGAGGTATGTTTTGCATTTCAAATATTGTTTGCCGACATAACTCAGCACTGAAACTGAATAAAGATGAGATGTTTACACAAGGTGTACTGATAGTGTTACATGCTGGTTCCATGGTAATAAACACAAAAAAAGAACAAAGCATTTGTTTAGAGAAGTAATTCAGAAGAAAGGATATGCAACAGCTGGCTTGATTTAAAATGCATGTGGAAAATAATGCGTATTTAACACACTTTAACTTAACCGGTGACTGGATTTCTCAGTTTGCTGAAACTAGGGAGATAGATGATGAAAAAACAAAGTTAAAACTGTACAGACATTTATCATTAAGCCTATTGTTTCAAAGAACCAGAAATCTGGGTGTGGGTATGTTTATTTTGTACCAAGTGACGTTCTGTTTTTGTAAGACTGCTTTCCTCTCTGATCGTTGGTTTAATGATGACACTGTGCTATATAAATAGGGCTACGGGAGGTTTTTCTGTTGCAAAGTCAACATGCACTGAGGTGTATAGACCAATAAAACAAGGAACTGTGATATTTAAAGACCATGAAACTTGACAGCTATAGACTTTTCTTCCAATTGGACAGACTTGAGAAAACTGAGAAATCCTTTGTGAACTATTGTTAAATTTTTGTGGTGCTAATAAAATATTTATGCAAGCTATAACATAAACATGACTCTGGTTGCAGTGCGGTTCTTTCCTCCTACTTTCTGACGGAGAGGTTAAACCTGCATGGAAAACTGGGCTGTCTGCTCAGTATCCTGGGCTCCACCACCATGGTGATCCACGCACCCCAGGAGGAGGAGATTGACAGCCTGGAGGACATGGCCAAGAAACTGGTGGACCCAGGTACACTAAGAATAGTCTTGAACAATTCTGCTACAAATATTTCCTCTCTATTATAGTGGAAGGTTTCATGAGTCCTCACTCAGAATTTACCTATGAATAGGTAGCCTTTGTCCACAGTGAATGCCATTTGAATGTAGAAAAGAGGAAAATGTAATAGAACTGACAGTAAAAATCCTGAGACAAGAATGTTGGTACTCTTAAAAGGACCACAATG
The DNA here is from genome assembly GCA_037974485.1 of Hemigrammopetersius urotaenia. NCBI lineage: Eukaryota > Metazoa > Chordata > Actinopteri > Characiformes > Alestidae > Hemigrammopetersius > Hemigrammopetersius urotaenia. The sequence goes on along the minus strand of JBBPDC010000109.1, from coordinate 11,127,057 downwards.
TATGAATAGTAATGTCAGTAAAATAAAACATCAGTGCTTAGTGATGCTAAGTAGCTATTGTCCTATAATTTCCTATTTTCTTCCCCCAGGCTTTGTGGTCTTTGCAACTTTAGTCATCATTGTAGCCCTTATTTTTATCTTCGTGGTTGGTCCACGTCATGGGCAGACCAACATCCTAGTCTACATCACTATCTGCTCTGTGATTGGTGCCCTCTCAGTATCCTGCGTAAAGGGCTTGGGCATTGCCATTAAAGAGGCCATTGCTGGTAAGCCTGTACTGCGAAACCCGTTGGCCTGGCTGCTACTCCTGAGCCTGGTGGCTTGTGTCAGTACACAAATTAACTACCTGAACAAAGCATTGGACATCTTCAACACCTCTCTGGTCACACCTATCTACTATGTCTTCTTCACCACTTCTGTGCTTACCTGCTCTGCAATCTTGTTCAAGGAGTGGGAGCACATGGGCTATGATGACATCATTGGTACACTGAGTGGATTTGTTACTATTATAGTTGGCATCTTCCTTCTGCACGCCTTCAAAGATGTTAATGTCAGTCTGGCTACACTGGCTGTGTCCATCAGGAAAGAAGAACGCAACGGTCCAACCTCTAATGGTGTGGTATCCCACAGCAATACCTCTTATGAGTTACTACATAACGACACCACAGTGGATTTTGAGGACAGAGAGATTGGTTTGCCTTTTGATAGTATCTCCAGAAGAAATGGCAGTACAGCCTCTTAGAGCCAAAAGGCTATAAGGAGTGAGCAACTCAACAACAGAGTTTTGTCTTCTGCTGTGTGGACATATATTTTTCCCTGCTCAAAATTGAGGCAAACCCTAAGACAATCAAATAGGCAAAAAAAGTGACTGATGGACCAACTGATTGTACTTGAGTGTTTTGTTTTGGGTCTTTATTCCTTTCTGCCTTACTTTCTAGGTTGGACACTGACTACACTGTAAGGCTTCATCTCATTCCTCATGTAGCAATGTAAATATACACCTGTTTTTAAGAGCCTTTTGTTATACCTTTATGTACAGATTTCTGTACATGCACTGAATTCTAAATTCCTTTCTGCAGAAACAACTGATCAACTGCTTTCTTTGTAATAAAGCAAATCCATGTGGGAACATCTTAAACACACTCATGGAGAAGATACTTTGAAATTTGCTACATATTTATTGAATTAAAATCAGATTACAGTCAATCAAATACAAAAGGCAACTGTTTAACAAGAGTAAGAAGTTGGTTATTTTGAAACTTTTTAAAGATTAATAGGGGAGGAAAACATGCAGTCATTCCAACAATACCAAATAGAAAATATACTATATCTCTCACCACAGCAAAACTTAAATAGACTCTTAATAAAACCCACTTGGCCATTTTCCCACCCTTGGCTATAGCTTTCAATGAGTATAAAACAAGAGTAACATTGTAATAGATGACTAGAAAAAAAATAAAAGTAAGTCATTCATAATAAGGCACATTGTGTTTACAACAACAACAAAAAAATCAACATGGAAGACAGTGTTTAAAACTGGGCCACAAAAGTCTGCTTCTCATATCTACCCATCTTAGGACTTGTCTTACCAAAGCCAAAGTCTTACACAAAAATCAATATAGCAATCAGCTATTGCTTCATAAGCATGCTGCTTGAGAAATCACTGGCTGATTTACTGGCTCTATGAACACTATAGGCTTAGGTAAAATAGTTCCGCTAGCAGAATGTAATAGTGAACATGGTCTTAGTGACTGAAAATTGGTCAACACATTTGCAACCATTAGGCCTACTAGTTTGCTGGTGCTTCAACAGTACGTCTAAGCTGTACTAATACCACTGTGTTGAAGGTTAGTTAGCGATTGGTTTAAGGTGTAATGTGATCAGTTGCTGGCCAGTGACTGATGGATTGGTGGTTGGAAGCACCGGACGTGCTCCACTGGCATGTTCTCTCCGTCACCGGATTTCAGGTACTTGTTCAGAATGGCAAATATCTCATCATTCAGAATCTGAAACTTGCGAATGCGTTCCACCATTTTCTTTAAGGGCTGAAAGGTAAATGCAGGACACGGATTGTGGAAGTCAGAAGTACTGAAAAGCACTCGAGAGATGAAAAAACTCAGTAGGCATTAACCTTTATAATGTATGAAGAGCAGTAAAAATGGAAACGGCTAATTACATTTTCCATGTTGACACTTTGCCTGTGCTCCTCTTGAATATGTTGCAATAAGCCATCTTTTGACTCGAAGCATAAGCTGATATTGCGACGTGGGATTGTTTAGGATTAAGGTAATACTTAAGATAATGAAGACTTACCACACTCTTGATGATCTCATCTTTGCCGTCATGTTTCTGCACTTTGAGCAAGTGGTAGCTGAAGTCCAGGATGTCGAAGCGTCTCTGCTGACCCAGCAAGGTGATAATCATACAGCCTGCCCAGTTCAAACCATCTCCAAAACACTGCCTGTAGATGAACAAGACACTACTAATGTGAATTGTGTGCAGTCTATGCACTCTTCTGACAGATTATCAGTTCAAGGGGCTGAACAACATGGAGAGACTAAGAGTAGGATTTATTTTCTGGGCCACTCACTCCACAGTGAACTCGTTGGCTCCTACAGGGATGCAGTAAACAAACTGCATGGCACTCCACAGACGGTGAAACTCCACACACTCGTCCACATGCATCACGCCATTGCTGGGTAACGGGCCACGCCAGATAGGGTCGTCCAGGAAACCGCGGACGCGGGTGAGGATGACTTCAAACATGGACAGTCCACAGCACAGCCTCTCTTTGGTCAGCAGGTCCCCCTCACGAGCAATGGCAATTTGCTAATGAAAAAACCGTGTTAAATGTAATGAAATAGAGCTATGTGGATTATTATTTTTGTTACAACTGTTACACGTCTAAAAAAAAAAAAAAAAAAAAACTTATTCAGATGCCTAAAAAAAGATACAGCTTTTAAAACATTTACAAATTATATTTGGATTGGAAACATAACCAAGAGGAATTTCTTATGCCAGCAATAAAACTTGCTCAGTGGAGTTTATAACAAGAATGGTCAAGAGAAGGCTCCTTAATGAAGGTTGAATCTGTGTGAGTGATGGCAGCAGAGCTTGTTATTAGGGCTGGGAAGGCAATGAATTTGTGCCCACCTGTGGAGTTCCCAGGCGCTCAATTAAAGGCACCAGATGCAGCGCGGTGTACTTGGCCTCCAACCGCTTCATCTTAGCATCTAGGCGCTCACCCTCTGCACAGAGGAAGGAGGCGGTGTTTGGTTTAAATACATACCCTTCACAAGACTCCACACCAAAGCCTCAATATATCAAACCACATGCTTCACAATCACCCATCTAGAACTGCTCAAAACACAGCTTCTCTCTTTCTCACCATTCCACAGACATGCACACACACACACAGAAAAACACGAGACTATACCTTTGACATGAACTCTTGGCAGAATGTTTTGGAATGGTGCAGCATGCAACAGGTCACACACTTCTTCCTGAGACTGCATTAAAAAAAGATGGGATAGAAATTTAAGTTAGAGGCATTTAAGAGCATAAACAGAAGTAACAGGTCATAGCAGCAAGGTCAATGAAACACGTGACAAGTGTACGTTTTGTTATCAACACATATCAAGGTACTAACAATCAGCCTTTTGTTTGTAAAACGCCCTTGAGATTGAGGTTTCAGCTGCAATAAGCACACAGGCGCATTCTGATAAAACCATCTATACCTCAGCACTCTATTTGCAAGCACTTCCCCTCCAAATGAAATGAAAAAATTCTTCCATTTTTGCTGGTCGTATTGTTTCAGTGCTTCAAAGTCAAAGCCAACTCAAGTGAACACAAAATATGCTTTTGAATAATTTATTTAAATAGTGGAATCTGAACATCACTGAAGTAGAACCTTTTCAGCAATGTAAAGTACACCAAAAGGTGAATGTCCCAATCACAATTCTGAAAGAGATCCTGAAATACATCGGTCTGGAAAGTGTTTCAAAGCCATTTTTTAAATCTCTGAACCCCAGTGAGAAACTCCACTTCCCAGAAGCAGTTGCCCTACCAAAATTCCCCCAAGAAAGCTTCAACAACTAATCTAGGAGGTCACAAAAGAGCCCTAAAAACTGCAGGTTGCTCCCACCATAGATAAGCACGTTTAATACTACACCATTAGAAAACAACTGAGCAGAAAAGGTATACATAGGAGAGTTTGAAGAAGAAAAAAAAATCAATCACGTTAAAATCTTGGTTTTGGAGAGTCAAAGTGGTAAGACCATAATCAGGCAATGTGCTGATTAAAGCAATTCTGGGTATTCAATTCAAAGAGTGGGCCAAAAAAAGTGGGATACAGTTGTTGCTGCTGTAGACAGTACAACCAGTTGTTAATGATATAGGTTTTTTTCTTCCTTTCCTTTCCAGCTGGGGCAGCTGGAGCCATGGTACCGTCCCCACACACTACTCCCTGGGCAACCACCGTTGGTGGCAGCCTACTGCTTCATATGCTAAATGAAGATAAAGAATTACACATTGTCCACACTGTGTGCTGTGTTCACATGTGACTATTTAAAAAAAAAAAAAAAAAACAACAACAGTGTATTCTCCCTTTGTCTAGTATTACTATATATGTGAGTATATGAAAACACATAGAGAAAGGGGAGGGGGGGGGGGTCCGTAGCACTGTATACAAGACAATTGGCATACAGGCAATTTAATATCACCAAATAGCACAAAAAGGTCATGTTTTACAAGTAAAAATGAAAATGTTGGCTAAAGGCTAACTTGCAGACTCATGGAGGAAATGGTGAAACACTTGCATGCTTTTCACTCTGGCCACTAGATGGTACTGTGCCGACACAAACACCAAGACATTCTGCTGTTCAGATGCTTGTGAGAGCGGCTGCGTGCCATTTATATTCATGTCCCTGCACTCTTTACATTTCCATTAAGCACTTCAAATGGACTGGAGAACAGGTGCTGGATCTCAGTAATAACCATAAACAAGAATCCCTAGCAATTCTCAACAGCTTTAAGAGCCTTTGAATTTTAAGCAAAAACTGTGGCTTGTTGATTTAAAATAAGCAATTTTGGCTTTAGAATACAGCTGCAACTTAGATCATAACTGGGCTTTTTTTGTTGTTGCTCCAAGCACAAAAACGGTAATCTACGGGTTTATTATTATTATTTGCTGATATATACTGTTAATTTACCATGAGTCAGGTTGAACTTGGGCTGTATTTAAATGCTGCTATACCAATACTAAAATGCTGTAGAATATTTATGCAAATATAAAAGTTGCCTCTTACTTAACATGACTGAATTAGGCAGCTGATCTTTTTGTTAAAGCACTTAAAATTGGTCCCTTACTTGCTAATTACGCTGCAACATTGAATGATGAATAGTTCTAATAGTAATATTATATTACATGTGTATTATCACTTGATATAAAAAAAAAGAGTGATATTTCAGACTATAATCAAAGAAATTAATGTCTGGTGCACTGCTACTATGAATGATTGAAAGCATAATTTCCTGCCATCAAATCAGTGTTTAGGATAAATGCTGGTCACTGTCAAAGCAATTACATCAATCAAAATTACAATTAGATCATTCAGACCCAAGGGCGCACTGTGAGGAAAAATATTATTCCTGAATTTCTCCATGTAAAAGTACTGGAGAACTAATAAAAGGTAGAAGATATAAGCCAAAGTAATATTTTTATTTGAATGTGTTAATGTCCCTTATATGAAAATGACAATCCAGAAATCAGCCGTTCACAGCCAATAAATGTCGGTAAACAACGAAAAAAACGATAAATTATAAATGGTTCAATCACTTCTTTTTGTTAAAAATCTGACACAAAAAACATGATGCAAACATGGGATCATACTATCTAGCATTTGGACAAGGTGTCAGTTCATTCGCTTCATTAAGTCAATTCTATTCCCAATCCTCTGCAGTGACAGTCTGAGCAATCCAAGTGCAAACATCAGAAACACAGCTGACACGACTGGATGCGTTTTTGACTCAAAAGCGGCAATATGAAGTACACTGTGTTAAGAAAAAAACCCAAATACTGCCACATGAAGCACAAACACAGCTGTGTTTCCATGACAACCCTCAGAAGGCTGCAGGTAACCTCTCTCAAAAACACGCATTTTCAAAAGCAGGTAGGACAGAGTGCCGAAATGTTTAGCCTTGCACATTAAGTTGTGTGTGTCTGCCGTGGTATTAATTATGGTCTCACACAACAGATACAGCAAATAATTCCTAATTTCACACAGCTCTTTTCAAGCATGAATTCAGAAATTCCCTTTTCAGAGAAAGCATGTGGACTCCCCTATGACAGAATCCCCTGGAAGAAGTGAAGGTCATCTATCAATGGAGTTGATGATAAAAAAAAAAAACAAACAAAAAAAAAGCTTATGACAGGGAGTTGTTCAGTTGGTCTGCTCAGTATTAAAACACCGTCACTATCCAATCAAATGAATTCCCTTTTTAAGCTATAAAAACACAAAATATGCACCTTAAAATCTCACAAATATGCTAAATTAAATTGGTTGTATGCTCCTGTAAATGTGCTGGGTGTTAACTTACCAGGCTCTGTTCACTCAGCAGGCAGAAGAGTAAGGCATTGCCCACCTCCCTCAGGTTCTGGAAGCACACCGTCTTTAGCTCAGCGTACTCCACTATGTCCTTCAGCTGATGGTGGAAGAACTCCAGGATACCTGCACCAAAGACGACAAACGTTAAATACTGTTCAAGTTTTAAAACTTTCCACCCCCAGTCCCTATATGTAAATTATGTGTCAAGAACAACCCATTTTGAATACTTTAAAAACAAAAACAAATCCCTCAACCAAGCCTACAACAGTTTAATCCCACTCATTATTGTTAAAGTCAGAAGGAGTGTTTTATCCCGAAATGAGCAAGGTTCAGTACAGGGCAGCCAATTACTACAGACATCGTTTACAGTAATAGCACAGTACAGTAAACACAGCCGGTTTAATTTTAATGGTTAAAGAGAGGTTGTCTTTTTGGTACATACAGCACAAACATCATAAGTAGACCTCAGGGAGAAAAAAATGTAATAAAATTTAAGATATGGGCACCTTAAACATGGACAGCTTTTAAACAACAGCAACTGGTAAAATTACATAATTACAGTAATTAAGTAACTACATAGATTATTCTATACATTCTGTATTAATAGGTATGAGCAATCACTTTCAGCTTTTCTGCTTAATTTAAAACCAGACTATATACAACAAATTCCCATTTTAATAAAATTCTACTTCTTTTAAAATAAAAATACTGCTGTTCTACTTAAGAACACAAATGTCATTAATTACTATGACTCACAATAATTACTGCATGGTGCTTATGCTACACTCTTTCTGGGCTGCTAGTGACAGACAAATACAATTATTTCATCAGCAAGAGAAAAACAGTAGTTCTGATGGCCACTGAAATCTCACAATAAACAGTACCATCAAGCCACCCTCTCTCCCTCTTCCTGAGTCTGCTTTATAACAAACCTTTTACCTGGTAAAGTCATGACCCCAGCGTGGAGTGGACCCCCTGACTACGGACAGCAACACAAACACCCAGCACTCAAGAGTAAGAGGCAATTACCCAGCATTCTCAAAATGTGGATGGGTGTTGAAGCTGAGAAGTCCCTGATTACAGACAACAAAACACCGAGTACACTCTGCTCCACAAACTCTCAGAGCACACAGAGACCACACAGCATCTTGCTGTGCGACAAATGATCCAAGCTACCTAGCAACACTCGCTACTGTTAATTACACATTGGTTGGTTTGTGTTGCATTGGAGGGGGACTTGACCTTCACACAGAGGTTTCTCCTGGAGTCTGCCCATAACTACATAAGGGCTTTGACAGAAAAAGTCTTCAGAGCTTCTCCTTGGGTGGCTATTGTACACTGCACCCTGCCGATCACCACAGAAAAGACAGACTTGTTTCATCACCCACCTGGTGAGCCGTACTCGTGGCGCGGGAGACGGCAGATCTTGGGCATGACTTCCATCAAGGTTTTTACATACTGCAGGATGGTGCCCTGGAGCTAAACCACAGAAACATAACTTAGATTCTATTCACATTTGCAGTGTTATATGACATGACAATATTTGACATTATCCTGCTTTCCAGGAAAAAGTGATGTAAACACGCTGCACTTGCAAAAAAGACTAGTTGTGAGTTTGGCCCACTGACATATATTTACCTTAGGATTAAGCTACAGTAAAAAACATAGAAAAACAAATTCCGCTCTTACCAGGCTCTTGACAACCTTCAGCAGCTCCTCCATGACCACAGCGATGCCCTGGTATCCCAGTAATCTGCACACAGCTTTGATGTGAGGTGGTCCCACGAAGTTCCGGTAGAAAGCATATATACTGCTGTATGCCAAGTTCAAGGCCTACATTAGCAACAAATGAAAGAGGAAAAAACAACACACACAGTGAAAACAAGTCTAAAAACATATTCAAACAGTCGGTGATTATGAGAACAGCTCTTGCTAAAACACACAACAATGTGTACTCGCTTTAAGCAGACAGGTGTTTATGTAAATCTACCACATGGTTACATTGAAACAAACAAAATGTAAATTGGTGTGTTTTCCTTGTTTTGCTTGAGGCAATAATACAATAAAAGAAAGAAGAAAACATTTATTGCAACATTACAAGCGTCTAGATTCTGACTGGTGCTGAAACACTTTTTGAAACACAGGGGACAGATGAGTAATGTTTGTTTACTTGAGCTTGGGATGTGACTGTCTTCAGTACTAATGAGCATTAACAGATAGAAAGCCAGTTTGACCCATGTGAGTGAGTGAGAACTGCGAGAGAAAGGAGAATGTGAATGAATGTGTGTGTGAGAGTAATTTTGTATGGATGGATGATACAGAGAGAAACAAGGAGACTGGTACCATACAGTGGAGGACAGCGAGAAGAAAATATATAAGAGATATATAAGAGAGTGTGGGCATGAGAAGGGAGTGGTGGTGTGTTCATCTGTAATCCTCCTTAATATTCTCTCTACACAGACGCACAGCACTGATACCGCGCACGCTGCCCCTCCTCACTCCTGCTGCTGTAATCAGGTAGGACTCTCTTCCCTCTGTAGCTGTGCGCTCTTGTGCAGCGCAGAAACAGACCCTGCCACTGAGCGTCCTTCATTAACCTGACGCGCTGCCACAGGCATTACGAGCCTGAGTCATGACAGAGAGAAACAGCCCTGGGTCATCCTCTCTCAGACATCCAGCTGGAGCCGTCATCAACGCAACAGTTAGAGACATCAACCCACTGAACCAGCCTTAATCTCTACTCAGCTCTTTTGGTAAGATGATATTTCTTACAATTTCTCCACATCGTCTATTTTTTGCCACACTCAGAGTTCAAGGTAACTCAAAAATGCATCTTGTTGATTAGTTCTGATTTAGGAAATATTTACATTGGTCAGAAATGAACTAAATTAATTTTAAAACATAGCAGTTCCATGAAGTGCATGTAAGCCATTGTAAGATTTCCTCTCATCATATACATATATGCCCATATGGACTGCTTATCAAATGTAGATGAAGCAACAAAATAAATACCATCATATAGGAAGATTATAAAGAAACTGTGAAATCTGCTTCTCTTTGTTCTCTCAACTACGGCATAGTCTACAGGTACACATCATATACAGAACAGATTTCAGACACAGCTTATCTGTGTGCCTTGTGCTTCATTATTTCCCATGGGTTTTCATCATGTGTGCTTTACATAACTTTAATATCACATACTTGTTCTTGGGTATGATATGGACTGTATATGTATATGCACTGTTAATCCTTGATCATAAGAGAGGTTGAAATGCAAAGTAAATATAACCTTGACAAACCTCCAGAATAATAGAACTGACTGGAGTGCTAACACATTACTGACTATTTTATCTTAGCATGGTGTGTGTGTGTGTGTGTGGTCTTTGTGCTTCTGAAAATCTCTGTGACAATTGGTCACAGTAATGATTACCACTGAATATCCATGATTCAGAAGAGCCAGTAATTCCAACTGCACATGGTCAATGCTAGTCTTTACATAATCATAGACAGCACATTGGGGAGGTATTGATTCAGAGTCAGTGGTGTCTCAAAACCTCAACATATCAAGTGATTTAAAGCTGGAGGTAACAGAGAAGGCAAGGATACTGAAAACAATTTGCTTTTTTTTTTTAAATTTACCATAAAGCTTGTTTATTAAGTCATACTTAATAAATGCATCTGTATGCTACAATGACAGCTCTCACTTTTAGCAGCAGTGTCAGTGTTTGGGGGCACAGTGCACAGAGCTCATAGCCTGCTTTGAAGCTTCAGCCCTTGATAAAGATGAATACAGACCCCAGACACTGTCAGAAGCATTCGTATTAATAAACCACAAGATGGAAAACATTTACCTAGGACATTCTCTGGCCATATTATACCATCATCACTCACTTTACTGACAATATACAACCATCCGGAAATTCATTTTCACAAACTGCTTTCTGTGTACAGAATAATTCAGTGTTGTTACCTTTTTATGCCCAACCATCTAATAAAAAGTATTTATGTTTAAAAGACTTCATGATAGAAGAGAATTCATTTTATGCTACTATTTCCCCCACTGAGACACTTCTGGCTCTCTGTATCTAGAAGCACAAGGAGCCGACTGGAATTATAAACACACTCGTGTTTTTCCTGGCATTTGAACAAACAAAATGTAATGGCTGATTTACATTACAGCCTTTGGCCAAAGCTTTTCTTTTTTTGTGAATGGAACAGGTAACAATGACGGACTCTTTATTCTGAATGAGGCTACATGAACATAATTACATGAAACTAACAGGCTGGTAGGTATCCATAACATCAACACATACTTGGTTGGCTCCATTATTTATGCCAAAGTTGTAGCACAGTTCAGTTAAATACATGGTTACTGTTAAGCCTTTCTCAGAAACTAAAGTGACTAAAGTATTAACTCGCATCAGTAGATAATAGAAAATGCAAAGATTGCAATTTGCTTGAAAATGTCCTTGTCTGTTTTTCTTCTGTAGGTAGTGTTACCTACAGTCTTGGACTAGCCACAAAAAAACCCTAAAGTCTTCAGGTCCATGAGGAATCACCACTGAACACTGAAACACATTCACGAGCGCCTAAAAAAACAAAAACAAAACATGACCGTCAACGTGCAGAACGTGACGGCCACCACGGCCGTTGTAAACTGGCCTTCCATACCTGGTTGTGTAGACACTTTTTACAGCGTGATGTACCACCCCAACTGGAACAGTCTCATGATGGGCTACACACGGAAAAGCTTCATGAGGGAGGAGAGGATTCCAGTGAGTCACACAACAACCCACCTGGGCAACCTCAGCCCCCAGACCACCTACATTCTCTGTGTGACCTGTCAATCAGCTAATCCTACAAGGGACCAGTGCCAGCTTTTCAGCACACTGGACGAGAGCTCTGAGCACGGTGGGGGGCGCAGGGAGCTGGCTATGGGCGTGTGGCTGGCCAGCAGTATTCTTCTCTTCATCATCGCTATTGTTTTACTCTGGGCTTGCTTTCATTCTGTATGCCCAGCCAAGAGGCACTCTGATGGGGAAAATCACACAGGCTCCACCCCACCCAGCCAAGCTCTGACCCCCAGGAGTGATTATGGGGCAAGGGAAGGCAGAGGGAGTCTATACACGCCAAGTTACAGCGAGGAAGATTCTCAGCAGGCTACAGTGATCGAGAACCCTTTTCATGCTGAGCACGGAGGAGCACCCTTCAACGGACAGAGCCACGAGCTCAGGACACTTAAACAAAACGGAGGCCCTGAATCGCTCTGAACTAAATCAAGATTTTTGAGACCCTCCTTGGAAAAAACATGAATCCCACCAAAAGTAGTAAGAACAGCTTAACAAATAACAGACATTTCACTTCAAACTAAGAACAGTTCCCCCTGTAACAAACACAAGGTGCCTACAATGGATATGTACACATACATGTATATAATACCATGCATTTGTCGAGCTTAGTGGTACTGCAGCTGTCACAGCTTCAACATAGAAAAAACATTTGTCACCATGACTACTAGTGGCTTTTTAGGATACTTTGGCTACAGGGAAATCTTCAGGTTTTCTATCACAGCTACATTAAGAGGCAGGTGGTCTTAGGGCTGGGCGATTAATCGAAATCGACATTCAGAACCTATAATTGATCAAATTTTTCCAGGTCGATTATTTCGATTACTTTCCCTTTAAAAACACTACTGCGTGTGGAGTCACGTGACCCCGCTCCGTTATGTTACGTTATTCTGCCGACATGTCGAGCATGGAGAGCGTAAACACTGAGACAACTGAGCAACTTGTCAGTGAACTATGAGGGCAAAATAAATAAATAAATAAAACAATCGTTCATTAATTGTAATCGAGTTAAAATGTTCAATTAATCAAGATTTTGATTTTAGGCCAAATCGCCCAGCCCTAGGTGGTCTTGTAACTTTTCACAGATCTGTTCACAGAATAGTAACAGAGCAAATAAACACTAAGATTTAATCATCCGCTGCCTTTTGCAAGAGACGAACAACATTTACTTTGTATATGAAGTACCTGTCTTATATATTGTGTTGTGAAAGTCAACAATGAAAATGTTAAATAAAGTTTGTGTTGATACAACTACATGCCACAGAGAAAAATAAGGCATTTAAAATAATAGCTTGACTGTAAGCAGTTCTCCAGAGATACATTATCATTTTTACTGAAAGAAAGATCATCACATATTTATGGATCTGTAATTCAACGCAGAGAAACCTTCCAAGTGTGTAAATGTGTTGGAAAAGAGCTGGAAATCAAACAAGGATGAAGTGGAACACAAACCCACCTTTGAGCCATAGAGGTACTGTGGCTGAGCATTGGCTGGCTTGTCTCGCTGGAACTCTTGAGAGAACGGCAGGACAGTGCGAACAAACCTAGAGAGGAAGATACTGTCAGTCAATCTGCTTAACATGTTTTTAGGTATTTAAGTATGGCTGCAACACAAACTATCACTGCAAAAATGGATTATGGTATTAAGAGATACCATGGTGTTGACGCCCTGACTCACACTAAGTTGTATGGGGGAATGAAATACGTTAGTACTCATTTATCTGTCAGCATGAGCACACTGTATATCTGTAGTGACTGCATGCAGTGCACACAGTAAGAGTAGCCCTAACATTATTATATTCAAAGACGCCATGTTTAAGACAAGCAGGGTTAATAATACTCATTACAGTGCAAAATATATTAGTTGATACCACTAAATATAACCTTTACACTTGTATTACTTTAATAAGAGCAAACATCACACCATACAAACAGTGTAACGCAAGCCTTGATCCAAACGGCTATGTAAGGCATCTTTAAGCAGTCTGAGAATCAACCCTTAGAAAGAAACAAGCAAAGAATATATTCATTTCTAAGGTTACATTTAACCTAGTGGGGGCCTTTATCATCTGCCAGCTGAACTTCTAGACCCAAAGACTTGCTGCAGAGCTTGCTCTATTGGTCAGCTGCTTCAGCATCCATGGCTTCAAGGCATGGTTCTCACATTATGCCAAAAATCTGCATCTTAACAGCTGCTACTACCAGAACAAATGACTGTGATGCATACCAAACTCCAGGACGGTATGATGGTTGAAGAGCAATTGTTCAAAGCATATGTGGAACTTTATTTAACACTGTTTTTGCAGAACCCAAAGAAACAGCCGTATAAGTTATGTATATGCGTATACATAAATGCTATTAATTCAAGTTTAGCACTGCCAAGGTGGACAAAGTGGTAGAGGTGCATCCCTAGCACAAACAAAGTTAGAGATCATGTACAGAGATTTTATTCTACTTTTCTTTCTTGGCTGTCTCAATATTAAACTTGTCAGTCATCATGTCTGTCTTTCAATAAAAGTAACCTGTCTGCCTATTTCATCTCACAGTCTGTCTCCATCCGTCCTTATCATTCGTAAAACACATCTTTTGTCTCCAACCCCTCACCCCGACCCTCTGCTAATCCCTGTAATCTGTCTCTCTCTGATACTTCCTACTGTCCTCCATTTTTCATTCTTTCTGCACTCCTCACTGAGGGGGGGGGGAAGTGACACGTACTTCACATTTTACTCGACATTCAAAAACATAACCGTTTGTGATCGTCCGAAAAAGATGGTCGAAGTGATGAAAAGAAAGAGGACAGTTAAGCAGAGGGCAAAAGAAGGGAGTGAGAACTAATGCGCTGATGAAAGAAGTGTAGAAATGAAGCAATGGGCAACAAGAAAAAAAAAGGCTTTAAAAAAAAAAAAAAAAAAAAACACTTTCCCTCTTCTTCCTTTTTACCACATCTCTTCGCACAAGGTCAAAAGCCCCCTCTATTTATGTTTTTCAGCTCAACATCTCATCCCAAAGTCCACGATCTCACTCCTTTCTAGTCACTGAAATACTTTATGTATTTCAATGACCAAAGGGTCCAGGATGAGTGGGAAGAGTTGCTCAATCCATTAGGAGAGTCATAACAAACACACAAAACCATCATATTAAAACAAAGACGGGGCAGATAGTATATAGTGCCATTCAGAGATTAGGATGTTTTAAACTCGGCTCAGAGCTCTGAGTGCTATTATTCCGGCATATGCACAGATGGCTTTATCATGCATGTTTATTGCGGGTATTTTACAAAGGAAACAGGTCTTTTTTTTTAAGCAACCAGGCCATAAATCAGGGCATCCGGCACAATTTGGTGATTTTTTTCTCCTCAAATATACTGGCTGAGCAGCAGCTACAAACATTTTACAGGTGAAATAGGCATGTTTAAGCAGAGACAAAAGCAATAATAATTATATTGAAACAAACTTGAAGTGCGATTTTGAATGAATTTGAAGTTCGATGATGATGGTAATTTGGCAGTTGTACCTGTTGGTAGAGCCATTGTAGCAGTAGTTGGGCAGGAAGTCGTAGTTGAGTTCCCAGAAGACGTGCAGTGTGATTCTGCCGTATGGAGCAGATACGTTGTGGTTGGCTTCACGAAACATGGCGTCCATGCTGTCCAGGGTCAGAAACTTACTGAGGAGCTTGTGGGTCATCCGGTTAATCTCCAACAAGCCCTCCAACTCCTGAAATACAAAGGTAAAGGAAAAGGATTTTCTTTAATAAAAAGCTTAACAGAAAACCAATTACATTCAAACTTAGTATAAAATAAGACCTACAAACACATCCACAAATGATCCATTTTCATGAAAATCCAAATGTTCTGAAATGCACTAGTGACTGACCACACATACTAATAAATGCATTCCTAAACTCAGTCTAATTACATTTAGCAGTGCAGGCAATTTTCTGCTGTGTGGTGCATTTCAATTCATCATTGCATGCTCTCTGATTAAGGAACAGCACAAGCAACAAACAAGTCCTTTAAAAACGTCTACTTTAAAAAGGGTCCACTGCATTTATAGTGTAATTTCTTTAATCAAGAATATTTGTGCAAGGAAAACGTACTACGATGGAGGTGAGGTCCTCGCTCTCGAAGCGGTTAATGGCCAGCTCAAGGGACTTGTAGAGGGCAGCAGACACTCGCTGGGTAATAAGACGATTTAAGTCAATGGAACGACCCAACAGCTGCAAGAGAGGCAGAGGACAGTTAAATACATGCACAGAAATGTACGCATAATAACAGGTACACTAATGATATATGCATCAACTATCACCTGAACGTGTCTCTGCTTCAACAGTGTCTCATAGCGGTTGGAAGGAGGCCATGAGATGTTGGCACCCTGGTTTTTACACTCAGCGCGCAGTCTCTTATCCAGAAGCAGACTGCAGACAGATAACAGAGATTAATATAATTATCTACACACAACACCCACACCTTAGCCGACCGCAACTGAGTGGACCGAGACAGCTTTTGTTGTCTTGTCTTTAGCACATTGAAATGAAACTGTATCTTTGACACTACATTACTTCCCCAAAGTGGAAGGGGACTGAAAATCCTGTATGGTTTATCAAATACAGAAGCCCTCAAAAATAATGCCCAATCAGCCATACTGCTTTTTCAACTTTTCAAATGAAGTATAGACAAAATAATCAAAACGTAGCCTCGGTCATCTATGAATAATACTGTATACTGTATCACTTGCAGCATTACAAAATTATTATATCATCTGATTTCATAACTTTCTTGTTTACCTTCCTGCAAGAACCTTGTAGTAGGCAAAGATTTGGTCTGCAAGTTTGTAGACAAACTGGTCAAAGCACAGGTTCACCTACAAGTCAAGAAATAAGAGGTAAAAAGTTCATTAGGGCATTTAGAAGCTACCTGAGGCAATACGTGGTCCTTTTTTCAGGAAAGAACAGGACAGTCATTATTCCATAAGGCCACCATTATTAAGGAAGTGACTATGCAAATTACAATAATGATTAATTATTGTTCGTTAATGGATAGAGCCAAGTTCGTAATTACATTCTATTGTGGGGGTCTCCAATTTGTCTCCATGGCTGCGGCCTTGGCTAGAGCATTAGACTAAGATACTATGAAGTCCAGCTTATAATAAAGACTACACTAATTAACTAAAAACATAATAAAAAACATATGACTCATTACACCCCTAACACTATGCATGCTTTCAGGTGTTTTGTACTACATCCATTAGTACTGAAAATCTCTCACGCACATGCACGCGCACACACACACACACATCCCAAGCACAGAGCTCAATCAGTATCAGTAAATAGAATGTAACACTCACTCTTTGAGAGATCAGCTTCACTTTGCAATTGTCAGCAATCAATTCTTACAGTTTCAGCATGCAGTTTAAGTCTACAATGTTTAAATTAGTGGGAGTACAGGGGTACCTTGACTTGTGAGTGTCCCAACTCATGTGTTTTTCAAGATACAAGTCATCTCTCAGCCAAATTTTTGGTTTGAGCTGAGAGTTAAAATTCACGTTACGAGCATTTATTCTTGCAGTTATTTTGCAAGAGTTCGATTATTCATCCATGTGTCCAAAGACACTGAGTGTGAAGGACAGTGTTGAGAAGAAGCAGATGATGTACGCTTAATTAAAGAAAAAAAATTGAAAAACATGACCAAGGTGTGTGTGTAGTCAACTTGGCGAAGCACTTCTACAGTCTGCACCTTACCGAAGCAGAAGGAGGCTATAATACCAGCCAAGGGCATTCAAATATTTTGTAAACAGCCGACATCTATCCATGACAATATGGAGAAGCAGCTCGCAGGAGATCTCGTAATGGAGATGATAATCTGCGAGAAGGCTTGAGCTGTTTACACAGATTTGCTGCAGCAGACCCAGGCACTTTGGCGAACGATGCATCGGGCAAGCCGTATAAAGCCAGTTGCGGCTGGTTCGGGAATTTTAAAAAGAGGACCGGAATTCACTCCGTTGTCAGGCGTGGTGAGGCAACAAGCGTGGATATGAAGGCAGCTGAGGATTACCTCAAAACTTTTGCCAGAATTATAGCAGCCAAAGCATCTTTAAGTCATCTGATCTCCAAGGCAAATGCTGTACATTATACTTAATAAAACCAGTTTATTGCAGTACATTCTACTGTATTGTGATTTATACAATATTCGTTATTTATAAGCACATTTTTCTTATTTAAAAACATAAAACAAAAATGCTGTGTTTTGAAGGTCCGTAACGGATTATTGGCATTTTAATTCATTTTAAGAGGGAAAATTAATTTGACGTATGAGTAATTTGAGTTACAAGCTCAGTCACGCAACAAATTAAACTCGTAAGTCAAGGCACCACTGTATATTACACTAGGAAACCTTACCTCAGCCTCAATCTCATCATAGAGGAACTGCTTCTTGAACTTGGTGAGAGCGTAGTGCGCACTGTCATTATACAGGTCCAGAGGATACAAAACATACCTGAGGAAATGAGAAAAAATTCCTTCAAAAACAAGAGGTACACCGGTATTCTGGGCCAATGCGTTTATCTGATACATATCTGCTGATGCTGATACATAAACATAAATAATACATTTCCCTGCCGGCAAGACAATTCACTCCAAAGAAGATTTTAACTCACAGCTATGGAGTCTGCATTACAAAGATCTCTAATTTACTTTACTGCAGTAACATGTAAAACATTTACACATTTTACCGCTGCTGTTCAACAATACAATAAATATGGTCATCAAAAATATGGATTTTACTATGTGGACGTTGATAAAACCCATGCATTTTCATGCAGTGCATGGTGAAAATATGCTTACTCCATCATGGAGGACTCTTTAGTCTCCAAAATATGATCAGTGAGGATCCAGGGCATGGACATCTCAATGGGGAACTGGATACGGCGCCCCATGGTGAGCTCCAGGAAGAACTCCCTGAACCACAGCTGGGACAAGTCACAGCACTGCTGAAGTGTCTCTGGAACAGGAAACTCATACATGAGTCTTTTTATTTCAGCATGCTCTTTATGATTTCAGTATGATTTTTTTTGTGCATCATAATGTTTTTTGAGCATATTCCTTTGAAGACAGTCATATTGTATGTAGGTACACCTTACCACTGAAATTGATCAGGTGAGTGTAAAAGAAGGATTCACGATGGAACTTCTCAATGTCCAGGATGGTGGGGCCTTCCAGGCTACTGCGCAAAGTTTTCTTAGAGCCACTCTTATCAGCTACCAGAGACTCCAGCATAGTACGCACCATGTATAGCTACAGGGGAGATACCAAAGAGTTACATTACTAAAGAAGCGAAAAAGAAGCGAAAAAGCTAAAATAGCTGAACATAAACTGAACCCAAATTAAAGCACACACTGACTCTTGGGGCATCATTAACACAATATAATAGTATCACAGAGGGAATCTAGACCAAAGAGGCAAGACTTCTTAGTAAATCAGTATTTAAATCTCCTTTGTTTTATCATTTATATAGTGCCCAGAACTAAAAGCACTCATCATTCTGTCTGACCAAAGAGAACCCTGTCCCATATGGTAGCCTGATAGTGGTGTGTGAATGTGTGTCTGCATGTCTAAGGGTATGAGTGGGCCTGTGAGCAAGCCTGAATCAGATGAGCTGACATCACTGTATTAAAAAAATAAATAAATAAATAAAAATCGACATGTCTCCCACAGAACAGTTCAGCTAGTGACCCACCCTTCAGTCAGACATATGAGACTCTGTAATATATACCGATGACCATCTTTAATGCCCAGTGCTCTAAGCCTCTTAGCCCTGAGAACACACTGCATTGAAGGACAGGAGCATATGGAGCTGGAGGATGGAGATCCTGTGTTTATTCATAACTAAATCCAAACCACACAGACCAGAGGAATAATGAAAGAAGGAATCTGCCCACACATACACAGGCAGGGGTATGACAAAAACGGAATCATCCCTCTTTGGGATTATGTACTTTGTTGGAGCAGATTGATAGATGAATCAGGTCAGGCCTGAATTTTCTGCTAAATACTGATAGCTCTGATTCTCCAGCACACGTGTAGAGGCACAAAGCCCAGATCAGCCTGAGTGTCTAAACAGATTACAGCTCAATCTCAACGACACCACTGACATTTAACATGTTACCAGTGGGTGGCATGATGCTACAACCTGCATGGTCTACAGCATACCTAAGGCTGTTTAAACAGGCATACCTATGCAAGCACATTTTTCTATATGTGTACAAGTAAGGGCTGCCATAATCATGCAATTAAAAGAAATAATCTCAAATGTAGCCAGTTAACAAACTGGGAATCTGCAGCTCATTAAAGAGCCCTATTCAGCCTAAACATTCTTCAAAATGGGAGCAATTAGTGTTAATCACTGAATGAAACATCTTCTGATGCAATACTGGTTAAGTTCTGGAATGCCACGCATTTGACATTGCAATCGAGCAGCGTGTCCATTATTGAGGGTAAAAATCCTAAATTACAACACATAGACAGGCTTAGCAAATTTGTAGCCTTGGCTAGCAAAACCTATATGAACACAAATACTGTAATATTCTCTCATTTCATCTATTTTAGATGATGACAGGCAGACTACAGATAGCTTCAAGGCTACAGCCAGCTGCTCGACTCGCCCATCAGCACCCAGCTGACAAAATCCTTTCATGCTTGCTGCACAAGGAGGGAAAACAAGCAAAAAGAAGGGTCAGAGTGTTATTGTGAAGTCACAAAATTTGTGGTGAAATGTTTGCACCCCTTCATAACCATAGAAATCAGGATTCTGAGAGGTAAACTGCTCAGTTATTTGTCAGTTGAGGTAGACACAGATACAACAATGCACCGAAAGGAGACACCGCTGTACAGTATCAAATGAATTGTGTGAATCGTTCTACCTGTTAAACATATGTGAAGAAACAAAGTGCTTCAGTTGTCTAGAAAGTTGAGCCCGTTACAAAAGTCATTCGAGCAAGAAACGCATCTAGTGCAACTCATTGTGCAGCGCCATACACAAAAGCGCAGTCAGAAGGAAACGGTTCCAGACCATTAGAGCAGAAGCAGAGCGAGCTGCCAGCAGTCTGTCACACAGGCTTAAAGCGACTGGCACAGAATGAATGTCTGCAAGCATAATACGAACATTATAGAGCATTATAGAGTAACTGATGCATTCACAATACAAATACAGGTCTGTTTCACAAACAACTTTGCTGACTAACTGTTGTGTGAATACATTTATACTCACAGGCCAAGTGCACCTACCTTTAATCTATAATCATTCTATATACATTTCTCTGTTTTATATATATGCAGCAGAATATACACACACCACAAGTCAAAAGTTTGAACACACCTTCTCATTCATTGTGTTTTCTACACTGTAGATTCTACATTGTAGATATATTGAAAACAAACAAAATGATGAAGGAACACATGGCAAAAAAAAAAAAGAGTAAAACAAACCAGAATAAGTTCTGTAATAAGGGAATGATGGACTGTTGTTTTTTTTTAGTTAGTTAAGTGGTTCTTGCCATTATGTGGATTAAAACTGTAGTGGAATAGGATCACTAACTGTGTACCAACCCAACCATCACAATCACAATGATCCCAGACACATTAAGAAGGCAAGAAATTCCACTAATGAACTATTGACGAAGCACACCTGTTAATTAAATAGCATTCAAAGTCGAAGCCTCATGAATCTCATTGAAAAAAATGCCAAGTCTGAGCAAAAGCTGTCATCTGAGCGATAGGTGACGTTTTCAATATTAATCTACAAAAGATGAATAAAAAATTAATAAAATAATAAAACAAAGGAAATTTTTTTAAATTTTTGGTTTCAGACTTTTTTTTACGCAACCAAAACCGTGATGACACAATCAGCAACCGCAACCTGCACGCGCCAGATTGGATTAGAGTCAACATGTCTGACATGTGGGCGCATTTCGATATATCTAAGAAAGACATGCGGAAAGCTGTTTGTAAAGTGCAAAATGCCGAAATTACAGTCTTTGTTTTAATACATTATTTCGTTATATCTTTCAACAGTTTTAAAGCACTTGTTCTGAATGGACTTTGTTCATGCACCTCGTGCAGCATTTTAAAATGCACTTGAATTCACTTGTTTTATGAGAGAAGATATTTAATTGTACAATATTTCAGCTCTCTTGCTTTTAGGCTATTCATGAGTAGGGCCAAGAAAAATGTTTCATTTCCAATTTTATTTTATATTGTGCATTGTTTGAATGCTAAATAAGTTTTGTAACAGATTTATTCTTTTAATAATTTGGTGTTTCGGTTTTTTACACACACACACACACACACACACACACACACACACACACACACACACACAC
>JBBPDC010000109.1:11071447-11092684 GCA_037974485.1 Hemigrammopetersius urotaenia | reverse complement strand
GGTTAATATTTACATTTTCTTTAAGGGTAATGTATTAAACTGAGTTCCAAATTAAATTAAAGTGATCTGGGAGAACAAAAAAATTTTATTGCCTCTCAATAAGACTTTGAGTATATTGTGGTATAGTCAGTATTTAAAAACAACAAAACAACTTTTCTTTATAAAGACAGTATTAATGTATCAGTGCAGCTAAGTGTAGTGTTTAAAATGTTAAACACACTATGGAACCACTGTTCCAGGTTAACATGTAGCAAATACGATGCACAAAATTGGTGTATATTAGTACGTTTTAAATTTACTGAATCATCATGTGTTGTTTATTGCATAAATTCCACAACCAGTGATTAATGGTGTGACATTTAGCCTACCACTAACATCAGCTAACTTCAACTGTATGTCTCCTGACTGCTGGAGAACCCAGAAGTAGAGAGATAAGAGACCATGCGGTAAGTGATGGAGTATCTAAACCTAAATCAGATGTTTCCGCTGGGTGGTGCCGAACTGGGCCGAGAGCTCCTCCCAAAAGGGAAATCCTTTCATGTTGATAGTTCACACTGCACACATCTAAGTCCCATTTCTTACATGTACACACACCATCTACATAAACTGCAAGAGCATTTCCTTCATCAAGAAGGCATTTTCACACCTCACTCCCACGTGCGCGCACACACAGAAACAGCCACACAAAGTGCCAACCTCTTGAATGCACAGATACAGTTCAGACACAGACTCTAGAAGTGTGAACGTAGCTAAACTGTGAAAACAGCTGAAGATGGTACATAATGATTTCACCCTTGCCCAACAAACTTCCTCAACCTTCTCTTCTTCTAGGCTACAAGATCAGACTGTCTTGATCTAGTGCCTCGGTGAGGAATGTGCTGAATACGCCCAAACATCTGCAGGCCTTCTGACAGAACAATCAACTGCTACAGTCGTTCCCCAGTAGTGGCCATTTTTTGACACACCTGAACACACCACACCACACCACAGCACACAGTATGTACAATATGAAATTCTTTCTCTGCAATTAATCCATTCACAAAGTGAAGCAGTGGGCAGCCACTGACGCCATGCCCAGGGAGCAGTGTGTAAGGGCAGTACCTTGCTTAAGGGTACCTCAGTGGTGCCACAGACAGTCCTGGGATTCAAACCTGGACTTCTGATCACAGGGGCAACTCCCTAATAACCAGGCCACCAGCTGCCCAAAAAGTGGGCTGACACTAACGACCAAAAGCCTTCGTGTTCATATTTGCCTATTCTAAAACTGATACAACACAAACATTTTAAAAATGTAGAAATGGAGACTGCGCTAACATGACTGCAGTGAAATCTAAGATTTATTGGCATAGGACTACAAAAGCAGCAAAACTAATACAATGCAGACATTTGGTACAGTAGAACAGTGCTGCCTAAACAATATCCTCTTCCAGAATATTACAAATGTATGATCAAATATCAGAATGAAAATAGCAGTACATTTTAATCTAGAGATAATATGTGAAGATACTAATAAATATTCAAAATATGATACATGAACAGATTTTGACTGAGATTTTAATGGAGTAACCACCATGAAAGAATAGTACTAGGTGAATTCTACAGAAATCTTTTTAAAAATCGCAATATGTGCAATTACTATAGTTTATAAAAAGACGCAACACATTTTATAAATTACTTTAAGAGGCAAAACTGTTCAGATTACCACAGAACTATTACACAGAACTGCTAGTTTCTGAGTTTCTTTTTCAATGCAAAGTGAATACATGCTGGAGAATTTTATAGAAGTTTTTTATGTACTGTATTGTGATCAACAAATAATTAAAGTTTTACCAAACAAAAGTCATCTTCACCCCTGAGTTTACTGAACCCAGGCCTGCAGAAGTCACGTGTTGAATATGATTAACTCAGCAGACACAACACTTCTGCTCTGGCTTGTAAGAGACACGGGGGGTGAACACTTTAGAGCTGCTTTCTAACTCCCAAATAGCCAGTCCGAGTTAATTACCAGTTCAGGAAGTGCTTCGAATAAGCCTGTTCGGTTTTCTTTATCATGGATTAAGTCTGAAGTGGATTATTGTCATTAAGAAGCACCAAAACGACTTTACACTAACATCGACCCCAAACATATTGGCCCAATACTTCATGCTTGATAAGTTTAGCAAATACACCCAGTAAAACAAACGACAGAAAGTCATTTTTGTCGCTTAGTCGTGAATGTCACAGAATACAAGCGCGGTTTTCCTCTTTTTCCTCCTTTCCGTGGTTGGTCCCTGCTCCGAGCGGAACACCTCTCTCCCACCTGGCCCCACTGTGCCCCACCAACCCGGACAGAGGCCTAACCCAGCCAGTCTGGAGAAAAACGACTACCCTGTCCTAATTAAAGCGAGCCACACTGCTTTCTTCATCCCATAAAAGAGACTTTCGACTGCCTCGCCGTGTCACAAGTGCCAGAAACGATTTTGCTAAAGCGTGTGAGAGAAACACGGGCACAAAAAAAGCCAACACCCAAAGACGTGGAAGAAAAGTTTTGTTGAGCCAGACGCTAGCCAGGCTACCCACCCTTACTTTCGCTTCTCCAGGGATAAACAGCTCCGCTCGGCTCATTTAAAGCTCCATTTGCAGAAGGCAGCGCGAATATGTCACAGCTCTGTTCTCTCCGTGTTGCTCTCCGTCCCAGTTCGCTGTATTTTCAGTGAAACTCTTCGTGCCGAGCTGAAATCCTGCCTCTGGCCCGGAGTGCTCGCAGGCAGCCGTCCAGCTCTCAGTGGGAGTTCCCGTTCCTCCACTACAGGAAAACTCAACAGGAAAGTCCACACACACACGCTCCCAGCCCGGCCACCAGGGGGCGCTCCACCACCACCTCCACAGTGGGGTAACGCCACTGGCACACACTACTTTTAACTGTATAGTATTCTAAGTGTAAAGTGGCCCCAATTGTTACACATGAGCACAGCACACACACATTCCTTCTCTGCATTTAACCAATTTTAATTGCTTTATTATGTACAATATATAATGTCCACATTAATATGAGTAATGTAACAACGCATATATGCATAAACAAACTACTATACTTTTACAATGGCGATCTACCTACGTGTGCAATATCACTAATTATGTCAATATTGCTTATATACTACTGATTTCTGCGAAGTCTACTTAGTGCAGTAATGTACTGCTAAATACCATCTGTGTCATTAGTAATTCACCTAACAGTAAGTTACTTATCTATAGTATTTATACCCAAAATTTGGGTGTACAGCATAGTGTATTTTCATATTGGGTTTTTTCCTATATAAATATATTTAGATTTATTTAGATCTTATAAAACTTTCCCCCAGGCTCAGTAAAGTTTTCCGATTCTTTCAGATTTACCAAGTGAGGGGACGGTACCTTGCTCTGGGGCACCTCAGTGGCGTTACTAGCATTCCTGGGATTCAAACCCACAACCTTCTGATGAAAGGGCAATGCCCTAAACACTAGGCCACCAGCGACCCTACTATAAACATAAACTTAACTAGTACTACAGAAATATTAATTTCTGAAATATTAACAGGGAATTAT
Organism: Hemigrammopetersius urotaenia; assembly: GCA_037974485.1. Taxonomy (NCBI): domain Eukaryota; kingdom Metazoa; phylum Chordata; class Actinopteri; order Characiformes; family Alestidae; genus Hemigrammopetersius; species Hemigrammopetersius urotaenia. Next base: position 11,089,120 of record JBBPDC010000109.1, on the reverse strand, counting down.
TAGAGAGGGTTGACTCTTTTAAAGACTAGGGTAACATTAAACTAACAACTTACACCCCAAATGACCACGCAATTTATTATATTCTGCATATTCTCTGTCCTCCTTCTGATTTTATTTGCTGTCTGCATTTCTGCACACGTAGTCACTCCACTGGTCGAATCTGTCATATGTTGTTTATTTAAATATCAACTGCATTAAATGTTCTCGTGTTTTTCTTGCACTCTGTGTATATTGTCCTATCTACACGTATATGGTCTTGTGTTGCACCATGTTGTTTCATTTCACACTGTACTGTGTATTTGGCTGAAATGACACACTAACCGTCCTTGAAAACCATTTTGGCCACAGTTGAGAGCAGAAGTTTAAAGATTAGAAGCAACATGCGACTTTATCTGAACCTGCCCTATATCTGATGGCTGATTCCCAAATGTTCCTCTTTTGCACATGTGGTGTACAAGTCAGGTGCAGAAGTCACTGGGTCATACAGCAGTTTGGAGATTTCTCTGCGTGCACACACCTGGTTCTATTGAGCCAGTGTTTGGAACTGGCCTGCAGAAGAGTTGCAGAACAGAGACATGAATATGACAGAGTTATAGCTCATTTATTGTGCACAAATGCCCACTGAATGAAGAAAAATACATTTTATCCAACAATAACAATACATACAAGCAAAGAATCAGCTGATACACACATATACAGGCATTTTCTACCCATCGGTTTGAACCAGCCCTACTTAAAGAGCTCAGACACACTCGCAACCAGTAGCTAAATATTCTTCATCCAGACACTTGACACACTGCAGTTAGCTGAGAAACATGGGGGTGTCTTTAACAACTTTGAGGATCCATTCAAAGGCGTTAATGTAAAAGTTGAACTGAAGCTTTCGACCTTGAGTCAAAAACCTCAAAAGCATAACAACAATGTTCTGGTAATATCAATGCTTCACATAGTCTGCCCCTACACACACACACAAAGAAACAGCACCGCCACACTGAAGAAGTGCTGGTGTATGAAAATGTCTGTCCTTCTTGTGCTGACATAAGACATCCTGGTAGAGACAAACAGTGCAGAAGTAATCATATAGCAAGGCTCTCAACAGGCGACCCTGTGTGTTGTGCTGGTAGTTGAAAATTGTCTAACACTGCTCAAAACCAGCCATCAGAGAAAGAGCAAGGGACTCCACTAGAAGGTAAAAAAAAGAACATACAGTGTTAACAAGCAGCAATATAATGTACAGTTAATGTAAACACAGGGTGAAAAAATTAAGCAAGAGAGGAAGCAGTTAGATTCAGTAACCCAGCAGCAGACTCACAATGAGGAAATGATCCCCTGCAGACAGCCTTATTCAGAATGGTGACCAGGAACATGTGACAATTCTTAAAATCAGACTCCATTTTGTCAATAGATTCAATTCTGCAAGACAAATAAGATGCATTATGAACCACTGACAATCTCCAGAAAAATCTAAAAACAGGCCAGGTTAATAGATAAATGAATGTGTGCAAAATGGCTACATACATGTGATTACACATTTTAGGCCATTGACATATCAGATTATTGGGGGAAAAAAAAAAGACAGAAGTTTCATTCTAAATAAATATAACTTACTTCCATGCTCCAAAGCCTGCCTGCCATCGGTCAGAAAAGATGAGAACCAAATTAAGGACCTTCATGATGGCCTCTTTGACAAAACTGACCTGCAAGGACAGGGGAACCTTGATTCTGTGTTTACATTCAAGTAATATAACAGAACCGAGAGGAAGCAATTGGATCTTACTGCATCTTTATTGGGGCACTTAAAATAGACACAAACTCCTCTGAGTCACTGCCCCAAGATGCAAAGTGACAGGATGTGTGTGTGTGTGTGTGTGTGTGTGTGTGTGTGTGAGAGAGAGAGAGAGAGAGAGAGAGAGAGAGAGAGAGAGAGAAAAGAGAACATGAGTTTGTGCATGTGTGTGTGTGGTCTTGTTTTTAGCTCTTTTTGGGGAGTAAATGTCTTATAATGATAGGAATACCAGAAAATCTGTAGAATTTGGGAGCACAGACATAGAAGGTCCACACAAACAAGCTTGCTTTTTCACCACAAGTCCTGTTTTGGGAGAAAATTGCCTTTTGTTTACTGGGGTTAAAATAAGGTTTAGGTGTAGGATTATTCAGATACATTGTTACATGAGACAACTGAATGTCCTTGGAGCAGTGCACCGTCAGTAAAAGTTTGTGTATGAGTGTGGGTGAGATTGTAAACATAAAAGTAAACATAAAAAATGCAGAAGTGGTGTCATTTCTTTGGTCATCTACAGGAATACTTTTTTTAAACACTGCAACAGTATTATACAAGTTTTCATAAATTTAGAACTACCTTCTCCCGTAGGAGGCAGCGGTCATGGATGGTAGACAGATATCTGTAATGGATTTTTATGAGCTGGTCTAGGTCTTTTGCCTCTTGCACTTGGTGCTGAAATTCCAGGCCTGTGCTGTGTAGAATCTGGAACCAGAAAGGCCAAGGCAATGCCATAGAAATTCATCTGATAACACCCAGTATTCTCAATGCAATCCTTATTTTACAAGAAACACAAATCTGGCTAGTACAAGAATACAACTGCATACAACTTTCACAATCCCATTTAAACAGGAAACACGCACCCTGGTCATTATGTAGTTGTGTAGACTGTTAACAAAATGCATTAGCTTGACCCTTAGTAGAAACATCCTATGAATCTGCTGGTTTATGGGTTCTTTGGCTGTGTAATCCTCCGCATGGCCTCTTTCTTGCCTCTTAGCAGCTGCCGTCAAATCTGTGGAGAAATAACATTTTTAGCAGGCAGAAATTCAGGTGACCCAATTCAACCCAGTTTGATCTATCTTCGTACAACTTTACCAAATGAACTTATAAGGCTGTTTCTCAAAGCTGCATTTGTCTTTTAACATAATATCTAAAGCAAAGTAATACGAAAAATAAATAAAATGGATGGAGACTACTGCATCATCTTGACTTACCAGTAAATCGCAATGTATCCAGACTGTATTTGGCCCATTTAATTTGTAGAAGAAGCAGAAAAACCTGATTGTAGATTTTCTGACACTCAGAACTAATCACGATATCCACAGGCCATGGAACCTGGTAAGCAAAGGTTAATTAGACAAAAATCGGGTATTACTAATTTAAAATAATATTAATATTAAAATTGATTTTAAAACGTTATTTTAGATAGTATCAGTATCAACAAATCTTAAATAAACAGAAATAAGCAAACCAAAAAAACAACCGTCTTGTTACCTTATAACTCAACGTAAGACCATCCAGGTTATTGATCGGTTGTTTTTTCCTTGTGGGATCGATTGTCTCCAGAAAGATTGATAATCTAAGAAATGAATCAAGAACACACCAGTTAGGCAAACATTAAAACAGCAAAAACTAAAAGAACCTGTAAACTGCTGAGAACGCTACAGTCAAAACCTGTTGCTGTCCTCCGGATGGCGCTGTCCTACAGCCTCCTGCAGCTGAACGTTGAGGAAAGCCAGCTGCTGCCAGCTCTCCTTTTCCAGTACCTTGTCAAAGATGGCTGTGTAGAAGTCATACATAGTGTCACCAGCCTCCAAGAGAAAATAGTTTCTCATAGCCTGAAGGTATCCTAGTAGCCTGAAAGAAGAAATTAAACTGGTCAGCCAAGGCATGAAACTGCTCAGCAAGAGCTTTCAAAAATAACCACAATGTGAACACAGCAAGACAGGGCCAATGTTTTGAATACTAATAGAACAATTTGTATAGACTGTTTTCAAAACAGATCCCTAAAGTCTCCTTTTTCACCTGTAGTCCTTCTTCAGGGTTCTCATGAGGTTACCACAGCATTCAATGTATCTCCTCTCAATGTGCGGATACAGACAGGAGCGCAGCGTCAGCTCAAACGTCTGACACGTCACTGACTCAGCTGAGCGGTCCACAATCACATCGCCACCCGAGAACTTCTCATGAAAGTCCTTCTGTTCCAAATACAACCTGAAAATGGTTTGAAGACAATTTATTAGGATCTTTGAAGAAACACAAACTAATCTTATTTGTCTTCATCCTTATATTAGAGCTGCTGCTTCTTTGTTTAATACATGAGAGCATGTTTCAACTGTGAGAATGTTTTGAATTTGAATTCTGTTGTGCAAATGGTCGTAACCTCCAGGTGTTACTTTGGTTGATTAAATCACCTCGCAAAGTTGATGGCCAGCAGGGGGTCGTGGATGTCATCCATTTCCAGATGACGTGCCACGATGGACTGCATTTTAATAAGGCTCCTCTTGGTGGCTTGTTGCTCGGTTACTGTATCCATGGGTGACTCCTCTCCACGGCGTAGACGAGTCTGCACTGACTCCAGAAAGAGAGTATACAGACTTTTCCTTTCAGCATCTGAGAGAGAAACCACAAACACAGATACACAAGAATTAATCGTACATATTTTTGGCTTAAAATGAAAATGAATCGTTTTAAATGAAAGCACTTCACTTCAGATGTACACCTAAAAGTAGGCAATTACGCTTAAACTACCTAAAAAGGACAACAGCTTGTGAGGGGTGTTATTTCAGGGTAGCTTCAGAGCTGCAAAAAATATCTTGGAAAATGAAACCATCTTATTTTGGCTATATAAAACTATTCAATTATTTCTATTTTTTTAAATTTTGTCAGTAATTTTGTCTACTGAAAGTCACTTATAGTTTTGGCAGAGAAATGTGCTTGAGCCAAGCTTTCTAAAACAATTTCATATTTATTTGTTAGAACAGAATACGGCAGTGGGCTGGCGTCTGTTGACCCCGGGACAGGCTCCGGTTACCATCTACCCTAGTAAGGATTAAGCAGTTACAGAAAACGAATGAAGTAATGAATGAACAACAACACACAGAATAATTCTTAATTCATTTTTCATCTCACTTTTAACTGTAATGTTCTAAAATAAATCAAAGTGATAAGAACTATGTAAATACATTTAAGATCATTCCACTTGCCGAGATATGTTTTGTAGTGCAGAATTATATCCGATTAACTAACCCCCTCCATATATATTTGATTTAGATTTTCTATGGATATCAGACCAGTACAGACACACTGTATTTGATCAGCATCATCTTTTTGTAACATATATCAAAGTTGAACAATAAATTAACCAATATTAGCTTTATCCATTTTATTGCTGTCTTGGCTCCTATGAGGATAAGCTGACCTTCAGTCCAAAGTGAGAATTGCACAAAAGAAACCACGTCTCCAGTTGGGTCTCACGTCTGGGCTAACTATGAAATTCTGCTCTGTGAAACTGACTGAATAATTACCATGTTTATACCAAAGTGCATGCAGTCTATGAAAAATGTGTGATTATGGCAAAACTTACAAACTTTACATTGCCTATAAACCAAACCCTGACCTCTAGAAGAGCCGTCAGCCTGCTCAGTCTCCTTGCAGTCCAGGTTCTTCAGGAGCTGCATGGACTTTCCTGCCATGATGATCTGCTTGAGGACAGGTTTGAGGAAGGACACCATGGTGTGCTGTCTGCTGCTGGAGCCCTGCTCTCCTCCAGAACTTCCACTGGCAGCATCACTCAGTCTCTCCTCGCTGTCCACTGCCTCAGACACGCTGTACAGGGTGTAGGTGGCGTACCAGAAGTCCCTGTGGTTCACAGGTACGTCCTTGTTCCTAACGGACACATTCAAAACATATATCGTTTTGTTTACTATGGGATCATTAATTACTTGCTAACAGCTAATGCATTTCTAAGAAGTAGAATTTAAAATAAAGGGTTATCAAATATTACTTTCCCCCCAAAGTGGTGCTTTGAGGCATTATAATTTCACAGTATGAAATAATGTCAAGTCATGCAATCACCGATGCTTCCATTCATTACCTCTGGATTATAAACTCTTTGGCTGGGTCGAACAAGTGACCGTGAACAATCCATTCATCCACAATCTCAAGATATGGTCTGACTGTTTCAACCCAGAGTGAGAAGAGAAGCGCCACCTGGTGGGAGAAAGGGGAATTGGGCATCAACTAGAGCAAGCAAAGCACTAAACCATGGAGGGAAACGGGCCCAAAGCTTAAGGCTGCCTCACTCAGCATAAGGATGTCTCACATATCCATATGCCAGCACAGGGCACCGGAAACTAGATTTAAGTACATTCGATAACATCAAGTTCAATTACGCTGCCCATTAACAGACTGAGAAAAAAAGAGTTCGTTGCACAAACTTACCGATTGCTCAGAAGCTTCACCCACACTGTCATACTCAATGATGGCCTTGTAGAGGGTGTTGAGTAAGTGTGAGGCTCGTACCACGTTTGGCGTGCCTGCGGGGACCTCAGCCACCCCGGTGCAGAAAACCCTATGCAACACAGTGATCTGAGCCAGATGAGGACTAAGCCTCTCCAGCACACCAGCCAAAGTCACCGTCTCATCTACACACAGAACAGAAAACACCAGTCAATACATAACATTTTAAATGCACCCTTGATATCATAATGTTGCACACTATTCATACAAATAAAAAATAAAGAAAAATACTAAGTACCTTTGCCAATGATGTCTCTCTCAATAGCAGTGAGCTCCTCTTTAAAACTGCTAAAGTATTTGTACAGTGCCCACACGAAGGCTTGGTAGGTTCTGAACGGGGGCTCTGAGCTCTTCTTTGACGAGGAGGAGGAGGAGTTGAGTCCAGGAGGACATGGCTCTGCACTGTGACCCGTCACCTCATCAATGAACCTCTGGAGACGGAACACCGCCTGGCCATATGCTGCTATGTGCTCCAACACTGAGTGCAGGCAATTCTGGAGACAGAGACAGGATCACATACATATTGTTATTAACACAAACCAGAGGCACTTTCACCTCATTTCTGTAAATCCTTCACCAAAGACCATAACTGTGAATAGATATGAAGGAGAGGAGACATTCATATCCATTCTGTAGAAGAGTGGTCCCCAACCTTTATTTCGTCACAGACCGGTTTAATATCAGAAACTATTTACACGGCCTTTAAGGAGTGGCAGATAAATATACGAATACATCTGTATACAAATAAATGATAGGCATAAAAATGGGGATATTTAAAAAATATAACATGGGTAACATCTACCCGGCCCAGGGTTTGGGGACCACTGCTGTAGAATCCTAAATGCCCTTTTTTATAACTAAAAAAAGAAAAGAACTAAATCGGAACATAATGCACGAGAACCAGCTTTTGCTTACATTGGTCAAGTGGGTGACGACTACATCATTCCTCACGCTTACTTTCCCATCATGGTGTTGAAATATGAAAAGTCTCTTCACTCCTGACAAAAGCCTGAAAACAAAACAATACAGAAGGTTGTAGCAGCATTCTCATTTAATCTTGTGCTTAGTAGGGAAAAAGGAGAGGAAGACCATTCAGAAACCGCCACGTTTGGAATTTGCAACCGTGGAAATCATTATGCATTTGCCAATTCAGTCACTATGTAATAAATAATATCCTTCTTACCTTTTTCTTTATTGATTTTATTGATCTCAGAAGAAAATGCTCAATGTACTGAATTAATTGTTTTTATGGGCTGAAATAATTGCTTTCATGTGCTGAATGCAACAAAATGAAACACTACTGTTTCCTGTTGTATCAAACTTCCTAAATCTTACCATAACGTCTCCCGAATCACTTGTGTTTCAGTAACAAAAGCTTTCTCCTCAGGCAGGTAGAGAGGGTCAGTGTTATAGAGATGCTGATCCCTACAGAGAGAAGAAATTCTTCAGTATAGCAACATTGATCTGACACACAGATATTTTCATTATGTAAAGCAACTTACATGGTTTTTTCAATGTATTCCTTATTAGACTGAATTCAAAATGCAGGTTTAATTAATTTACAATTTTAAATACCGTTTAATCCAGTAAACTGTTATTTCTCTAAGTGTAAAACTAAAATTCCCATGGAGAAGGAAAAAGCCATATCCAGAAAAAGATAAAAAGGCATTCAATTGTTTCATGCACTTTAAATATTCCACCATACCATGGTGGATCAAATCGAAATCTAAAGTCAAAGAAATTCCTTAAAACTGAAATAATGTTAGATCACCGGATGGTCAGATTTTGTCTCACCAGACATTAAAGAGGTTCGAGTGAAGATGGAGGCTGTGTGGAAAGCGGGACGAATGCGGAACCCAGTATGGCCTCACAACATGCAGCTCCAGCCACGCCCGGGAATCTGGTTCACCCACTAAATAAAAAGGTAAGTGAATGTTTAACATGTGTTATAAAAAATCACTGAAATTATCATTTAATATAAATTTTCAAGTTCTGCCTTGAAGCTTAATTGTGCAAAGATGCATATTATGTAATGTTAATAAGAAGCATCCACTGTTCTGGCTAGTTTTACGAGTCGTGCCGTACCGTTCCAAGTGACCTGTACTGTCTTATCGTTCCGTTCCTGGTCCTCCTGTGGTGTTCTGTCCAGCTGTATCCCAGAATCCTCTCGGCTGATGAGCTGCTGACTTTCTTCTTCCTCACTTTCATCTTCTGACCACTCCTGGAAAACAACAGAATGCGTTTAGAGAAACTCTCATGAAGCCTTGCACAATTTAAAGGCCTGAGGCAGCCCAAGTAACTGCAATTCTACTTTTATGTTTGAAAAACACGAGACGCAGAGTGCGCCATTGACCAAATCGCTGGATTGATAAGAAAAGGGAGCAAATTAGGAGGGCGTCTCCACATAATATAATGGTTCTGGCACCCACGCATACAAGGCATCTCAAGCCACAATTACAACCTAGAAATAACAATAGGATAACAGCCCTTCACACTATTTCTCCAATACTTTAAGTGACAAGTTGGTCACAGGTAGACATGCTCAGTTTGCTCTTCCATTATACAGAGCACCTGCAATTAGTAAGCATGCATTTCTTTCAACGTGTTATTTTTTCTGTGATTAATTGATCAAAATGAACATGTTAATTTGACACTGCTAATAATCATACATTGCGACATATCAGTACTTAATTTTACGCAATGTTTAACTCCTACTTACCGGAGTGTCTGGAAAGGGGCCTGTATCAATGTCTTCTCCTTCCATTAAATACTTAGCCCAGTCAAAGGTGTCTTGTTTTTCTGTATAGAGAGAACACATGCATCTATGCTTTTGGTCCAAAGCTGTCTGTGCAATGTAAGCGCAAAAAAATAAACAAAAAAAACCTGACCTGATTCTTTCAACCTGGGCCTTTCACTGTAATTAGTGTTGGATGGGGAATCAGACATGAAGAGTAACAAAGCCAGCACACCATGGTGGATATCACTCTATAAGAAGCAGAAAAATTACTACATTTAGTACATTTAGTGCTTGCTGTATTAATGCCCGAGTGGATAGTATGATTCAGTGTCTCACCCTGGTACCCTCAGTATTAGGAAGTGGTGAGTTCAGGAATTCCTCCGTCAGTCGCATCCAGCTCTCTGCCTTACTCAGGTCAGAGTGCACCATGAGCTTCTCATGGATCCTGATGATCATGAAAGGAGACCCAGATGTACATTTTAGAATTTAGAAAACTGATGTTTGCAGATTTATGGAGCATAGATTAAATCACATTCTCACCCATTAATTGAGCGCCGTACTTTGTGGCTGCTGACATCTAGGAAACGGTGAAACCTACCAAGTGTGAGAAGGGGAAACACGTTATTTCTTTTAAATATTAAACTCTGCAGCTCCTAAATCTGACACTGTATTTTAATAACATGCAACTGCAAATAAATTAATCAATGTATGTACACTGTATGGACAAAAGTAAAGGGGCGCATCTCTTATTTACAGAATTCAGGTGGCCCTTTTCTCCCAGTGAAGGGTAATCTTAACGCTTCAGCATACCAAGACATTCTGCTTCCAACTTTGTGTACACAGTTTGGGGAAGAACCTTTTCTATTCCAGCATGACTGTGCCCAGGTACACAAAGTAAGCGCCAGAAATACACGGTTGGGTGAGTCTTAAATGAGAACTTACATTTAAGGCATTGAGCTGACGCTCTTATCCAGAGCAACGTACATCAGTGTACATCAGTGAACTTGACTGGCCCGCACAGAGCCCTGACCTCAAACCCATTCAACACCTTTGGGCTGAACTGGAACAGAGATAGCGAGCCAGGCTTTCTCATACAACATCAGTGCCTGACCTTATAAACCCTTTACAGAACGACTGGGCACAAATTCCCACAGAAACACTCAAAAAACTTAGAGTTATAAGAAATCCTGGTGTAATAAAACATGATGCAGGTGCACCTGTATCAAACAAAACCAAAAAAAAACCAAATGTACCTCATGTACCTCAGTTTACAGTAGACTCACCTGAAATTTGACCAGGCGAATTTGAGAGCCATTTGGAAGTTCTGGTCCTCTTCATCTTCAATGCCAGTCAAATGTGCTACGAGCTTCTTCACCTCTTGCTCGAGGTCTTTCTCGAATTTAGTCCAGTGAGCCATCCTGCAGTTTTTCGAGTTGGTCAGACACTTTACAAACGCCTCGATATACAAAAAAAGAAAAACACTACAAAATACCTCCACGGCCCTCAATGAGGCATAATTTCTGCACATACGACATTCACACAGGGAGGTTTTAGGAGATCCTGCAAATCCAGCATTGCAGGTTTACTAAACATTTAGCGTCAATATAATTAGTTTCAGCCATCCAGCTCTGTCCATCTATCTGCTTTCAGAAATCTATCTGCTTTCACAGCAAATGGGAAATGCAGCCTCTTCACAGTAAGTCAGTAACAGAAAGCTTATATTAACATTATTTGACGCTCCATCGACCAAACCCCTTCTCCCTTCTTGCCGCTCAGCTTGTTGTGACGTTTCTTCTGCAGTTTAACACTCAAACCCTCTCAACTCTTAACCTCCCCCTACCAGCCTGAATCCGCACTGCAGGATTGCACTGTAATACACTATGCAAACAAAAGTATTGGGATTCAACCTTTAATGACATTACATTCAAATACAAAGGCTTTAATGTGGAGTGTTTCTGTGGGAATTTGTGACAGAATACCTGTGCGTGAATGAGAGGGAGCACAGTGGAATGGTGAGGATGCAGGGAGAACAGCTGGGAAAGGTAGAGAAGTTCAAATATTTGAGCTCAACAGTCCAGAGTAATGGGAAGTATAAACGAGAGGTGAAGAAGAGCATGCACGCAGGGTGGAATGGGTGGAGAATTTGTGACAGGCAGGTATCAGCAAGACTGAAAGGGAAGGTTTTACAAGACATGCAGGCAGATGGTGTTAGAGAGGAGGATGTCGAGGTTAGAAGGAAATGGAGATGGTTGATCTGATGCGGCGGCCCCTGATAGGGAGAAGCCCGAAAGTAGAAGAAGAAGAATTGTGCAGAGCATTTATGAGGTCTGACACTGATGCTGGATGGAAAGGCACCATGTTTTTATGGACTTTGCTTCATGCACTAGGGCACAGTCACGCTGGAGTAGAAAGGTTAGTCCCCAAATGATGTCCCCAAATTTGGAAGCCTGGTGTACAAGTATTCAGGATAGAATTAAAAATATTTAAACCATAATGTTTTTATACAAAGCATTATAACTTAAAACAACATCAAAACACAGACAAAAACATTTTTTTCTGCTGTGCTTTCAAAAGTGACCATTCATTAGCCAAAAATGAAATAAGAGAAATAATCATCTGTTGTAAATTAGGCCTGTTGATGTATTATAGTTTATTTTTAATGAACTGTACCATCTGAAATGGCCTAATTTCTTTATATACATATGACTCATGCTACTAAGTACAATAAATCATGCGAAAAAAGACTCATCTTCATTACACACTGAGAATCTTTTACCTTGATTCTTTCTGGAAAAAAAATATTTTTGAAGATACAAGATTTCTGCAGCACACTTAACAAACAATTGACCACTTTTAAAGCAAGCCTTCATTCTGTGCCTTGCCGAGGTCAGTGGCCTTTAGTATGCATGAATCCAGATTTTACTCTCTAGTGGACTTTCACTGGATCTATCACAGACTGCTTTTGCCAGGTTGAGACTTCTTATTCTGTTTCTAAATTTTGCCATTCTCTGTTGTATTCATAAAGATACATTCACTTACTGCGCACATCACGGTTTTGCTATATAGTGAATGGACTGGAAAATGATAATGTAATGGCTTTATGATAATGTATGATAATGGCTTTAGGAGAATGATAATGTAATGGACAGCTTTATGTGTCTGTTAGATTGGCACAGGATTTCTGTAATAAAAAGAAATGCAGCCTTTATTTACCTTACTGGCAGACAGAAGTCTTGTCCCATTAGATGCACTTTTGCATGTGTCCAGGAGGCCATGAAATGTTCCATTTTTACTTTGGTCATTAAAAGGGCACTTACGAGCACCTTGTAAGCACTCTCAGTGGGGCCTGAACTGAGCAGTATCCTGTCCTCTATGTAGACTTTTGGGACAGGCTTTGATTTTGCCTGGCTTTACATTAGAGCTGCACAATATGGCTAATGTAAAATTATTGCAATTTTACTGATTTTTACTGATTTTACTGATCTTTCAATACATTAAAGGGTCCAAAATCATCACTTTTCTGGAATTAAAAAGCCTATATTGTTTCACACTGTAAATACTGTTTCAAATTGAACATTTACTCCCTCATCTATACAGACCATACAGTATATGACAACAATAAAAACAGCCAGTTTACAAATCATATTTTTTGTGACGTCACCGAATCAACACATTTAATTATAATCTCATTCTGCTACAGCAGTTTAGTCCCATCCATTCATGCACCAATTCACCAGCCCCTTTAATGATTAAAATTAGACTACTGTTGGATTACCTGATGATTTCAATTAATCAAAACAGCCAGTAACTCACCTGGAGCTGTGCTTGGTTATCACATTAGAAACTCTGTGACTGGTTAGAGGCTCATGGGCAAAGCTTTTTGCAATATCAGTTTTGCACAGACCAATATTGCAATCACAATTAGCTCACAGCATAATGTGCATATTTTTGGTTTGTGTTTGCCAATCTGCATGTGGGTTCCTCCTTTTTAAGTCTCTTTTTGCCTTGTTGGGGATGTGTCTGGTTTGGGGGCTTATTTTGCCTGCTTGCAGACTTTTATTTTTCTTGCCTGATGAATTTTAGTTTGACCTTTTTAGTGGGTTTGCCTTGGCTGTTGGACTCTTATTTCGCTTGTGGGGCTGTTTTGTGGGTTTATTTTGATTTTGGTTGGCAGACTTTTATTTTGCTTGCTTGTACATGGGTTTGTGTCCGTGTGTGTTTGTGTTTGTGTGTGTGTGTGTGTGGGCGTGTTTGTTCCCTCCCCCTCTCTAGACGCAGTGGAGTTAAAGGGTTTTGGTGGCGGCGCGCTCCGGGGCGCCAGATCTGAGTGGATCTCCGAGCCGAGCCGGGGCAATGAAGAGGAGGCTTCAGAAGAAGTACATCATCCTCATCGTCGCCTACTCGGTGCTGCTGCTGCTCGTGCCGTACGTGCTGGACTACCGAGGCCACTCGGCTCAGGCAAGGCATGCAGTGCAGCAACAGCGCTGCCCGGACCTGGAGAACACGATGGCGCTGTGGAGCAGCAGCGGGGGCGCCGGCGCGGGGAACGGCACCGACCCTGCCGGCGGAGAGGACAGTGTCAACCGGAGCGACTCCAAGATCCACATCTACCTGCACGCTACGTGGAGGACGGGCTCGTCATTCCTGGGAGAGCTATTTAACCAGCACCCGGACGTGTTCTACCTGTACGAACCGATGTGGAACATGTGGCAGGCGCTGTACCCGGGCGACGCGGCCAGTCTGCAGGGCGCCGTGCGTGACATGATGAGCTCTCTGTTCCGCTGTGACTTCTCGGTGCTGCGACTGTACGCGGGTGCGGCCAACGTGAGCACGGCCTTTGTGTTCGGCTGGAAGACCAACAAGGTTATCTGCTCCGAGCCGCTCTGCGCCGCCTACCGCAAGCGCGATGTGGGGCTGGTGCAGGGCGACGTGTGCGCGCGCTGCCCGCCGCGCGACCTCGCTGAGCTGGAGCGCGAGTGCCGCAAGTACCGCGCCGTGGTGATCAAGGACGTGCGCGTCCTCGACGTGGGCGTGCTTGCGCCCCTGGTGCGCGACCCCTCGCTCAACTTGCGCGTCGTGCAGCTGTTCCGCGACCCGCGCGCTGTGCACAACTCGCGCCTCAAGTCTAAGCTGGCGCTCGTGCGCGAGAGCATCCAGGTGCTGCGCAGCAAGAAGCACGCAGACCGCTACCGGAGACTCCTGGCACCCGGAGCGCGCGCCAACCGCGCCGAGAACTACGTCTCCAGTGCCATGGAGCTCATCTGCGACGGCTGGCTTGGAGATATGCTGCTTGTGGCCAACGCGCCGCCATGGCTGCGCAGGAACTACATGCAGATCCGCTACGAGGACCTGGTGCTGCGGCCTGTGGACGAGCTCAAGCGCCTGTACCGTTTCGCGGACCTGCCCGTGTCCCCCGAGCTCGAGAAGTTCGTGCTCAACATGACGCGCGGCAGAGGATACAGCTCCGACAAGCCGTTCCTCATCTCGTCCAGAGACGCCAAAGAAGCTATATTCGCCTGGAGGGAGCGCCTGAACGTGGAGCAGGTGAACCAGGTGGAGGCCTACTGCAGCGAGGTCATGCGTCAGCTGGGCTACCAAAAGAGGAACCTGGAGCAGACATAGTCTACAAGTAAGAGTCACCAACACTGTGTTGTGTCTGTAAAGGCTTTTAGATCTCCAGGCCATGTAAGTGTCCCGTCTAGAACCAGTCAATGGAGTGTTTCTCAAAACAGTTCATGGACTGCGCTCTGAACCATGGAAACCTCCAGATAGCCTATGCCGTTTGTCTCATCTTCCAAAATACCATATGAGACAAACTCCCAACAAGCTGAGCAACCAAGACCAGACATGTTTGGTGGTCCCACAGGACAGGATCAGTAATCACCGGTCTAGTAGTAGTGAGTCATGGCAGTTGGTCTTTAAAACCTCATATCAAAGGAGTCTTATCTGTGAGATTCAGGGAAGTGATACTGTCTTTTGGAGGGTCTTTAGTGTCAGGATCTCACTTCCCTGATAATTTTCTCCCCCTTTTCAGATTAACCATTATCAGTTCAGATGAGCTGAAAAGAAGCACCACCACTCATCCAATGGGTCTCTTATAGATAGACAGATAGACAGTCTCTGTCTGGACTTCTGGGAAAAACCAAAGTTAGTTACAATTAGCTGACAGTCCGTGTCCCAACTGTACTGAACAACAGTCATCTCGCCATAGAGCAGGTTGAGAGTTTGCACTAAGAAATGGAAGTAAGTCTGTGAAGGATTCCCAAGTTTCTGACTTGTCCCAGGGTATTATTAAGTGATGACGGCTAGACGTGTTATAATCCTGAAGATGTTTCACCACCAGGCAGTCAAACTTGTTCTGAGCGGTTACATATCCATACTCTCACCACTCTCCATTAATTCACCATAGTTTGTTGTAGCTGTTTCTTAAAAGTCCCCTCGCCAGTCATCCTAGAGATGCCTACATGGTGTATGAAATCCTTTGTTTATGTACATTTATATTTGTAGTTGTTTCTTAGTGGCACTAAGAAGAAATCATTCATTCAGACATTGTAGCTTATTTCTCTGTGAATGTACAGAAATAAAGAACGTAGTCTTGCAAAACTCATGTACGGGACTTTTTTCAGTTCTACTAAACTGATAAAGCCCCTTACAGAAGGGTGGCGAAACACTTTTAGGATTACATCAGCTCCAGCATCCTTGACTTACAATGACAAGCCGCTGCAGGTGCGTTTATTTACCCTTCTGCCACCTCACATTTTCCATGAGGTCCTTAGGGAAGCATCCTCGTCGTAAAATCCCTGCAGCTGTTTTTGTTTTTATTCTGGTGAGAGTTCAGAAAAGTCCAGCTGTTCATGAAAGTGCTGAACAGCCAAGATGATCAGAGGGCGTAGAAAAAAAGAGGGGATAGAGGGTTCCCATAGCAATAACAAAGATGTTGAGAATAAGCCAGTTGGAGTTTTATTATTATTGTTATTACTATTATTATTATTATTATTATTATTACTGTTGTTATTAATAGTAGTACCTAAAAGCAGACCGAGATAACTATCCAGTCAACAAGGTACTGCTCGATTGTTTTGGTAATATAGTGTAGTTTGTTTTTCTTTAGTTTTTTCCCCTCACATCAGCAAAAAAAGAACTTCAGCAGCGTTTAAACTCTGCACACCTGCTCCAGGTGAAGGCTACCTCATGTGAACATGTCCAGCTCAAAATGACAAACACAAGACATTTAAAAAAAAGCACAACCACAAGAGGGTCAGGTGAGAGGACATTGTTTGGATCTAAAATATACAGCAGTGCAGTAAAACCAGGATAGAGCAGCTCATTGTCTTTTACAACAGCGTAAAGAGATGGATTTTATTAACAAATTCTAGAGCTGATAGGTGGCAGTCAAGTTTCCAGGTATCTAGGCTTTGAGTCTCTTTTGCACTTTACGTTATTTATTTTCCCTGCACCTGAGTAACACTTTTGGCTGAATACATTGCAATTATCATTTATGTACCCCTGACATGTTTGACAAAGAGACATGTGGTGGTGGTGGCAGCGTAGTGGGTAGGATACTTGGCTCTAGACCAAGAGGTCCTGGGTTCGAATCCTACCTTCAGCACACGGCCAATGGGTTCCTGAGCAAGACCCTTAACCCAGAGTTGCTCCAGGGAGATTGTCCCCTGTAATTAGAAATTGGAAGTCGCTTTGGATAAAAGCGTCTAATAAATGCCGTAAATGTAAATGTACCTTTCCAGTGACCAGACTCGTTTGAATAAAGATCTGACATAGATTTTCTATCTTTCCCCTCAGGCACTGCACTCTCTGTTGAAGTAAATAGGAAGATGCACAGCAAGCTTGCAAGTAGATACATACTATACTTTATGAAACAGGGTGGACACAAAGTGTATGTGTATATATATTAGGGCATTAACACAAAAGTCGACTACAGAGGCACAAATCAATGCCCCTGAGAGAAGTCGCCTGGTCATGTGTTTTTTTTCCTCTCTCTGCCCTCGCTTGTGTACACAATGCAATCTCTGCCTCTAATTGGCCTACGCTGACACGCGTTCCTTGGTTTAACCAATTATTGTAGTCCCTTCATAAAAGGGGCGGTATCATTGGCGCGAGGGGAATCTAAACACGAGACCAAGACCAGAGACATGCAGCAGAGAACACAGACACACATCACATCACTCTAGACACACAAACAGCACGGTGACCTGCACAACCTGCAAGTTGAAGTTAAAGTGCAGTAACAGCACCGGCGTTCTGCATCTGAAATGCATCACTACCTAACATGGCTAACACTAGCACTGCAGGGAGTCATCCTGACACAGCTTCAACTGTTCCTACTCGCAGTTGTACACTTAAATTTACCAGACAATTCAAGGTATCAGCCTTTGTTTTGTTTAATTGTCGTGTTGACTGTTAATGTTACAGAGAACTTCAATAAAAGTTGCTCAGTGTTGGACGCCTGTGTTCCTCCGTTGCGTGTGTGATGACGTCAACAAACAACTTCAACTTTGTTGTCATATGTACAGAGTACAGTGTACAGAGCACAATACAATTCTTACTTGAACACCCTCTTCACAGATAGAACATAAAGACATGAAAGACAACACAGTGCAGCAACAGTAGTCTT
>JBBPDC010000109.1:11046227-11067541 GCA_037974485.1 Hemigrammopetersius urotaenia | reverse complement strand
CTACGACCCAGGTTTATGATTTACTTGCGCTTTTTGGTCCCTCTGTGATTCCGTATTACTTCAATCGCGTCTTCTCCATCATACCGTGTACTCTCCGAAAAACATCATGTACCGAACCATGACCCATGTACCGTGACGGTTCGGTACGAATACATGTACCGTTACAGCCCTAGTTATGAAAAGATTGTCTGACTCTTTTCTCATTACTGAGTATCAATGACTGTTTACTGTCATCTTGCTCCTGCTCTCCTGCTCACAGCAACATGGCGTGGGCTGCAAAAGTCAGATGTCAGTGAAGCAACTAAGTCCCACCAGGCAGCCATGTAAACAGTCTTGAATATACACAGTTCACCCCTTTTTTGTCTGAAAGTTGGATACATCTCACACGCAGTAGCTTGTTACATCTCTTCCTATGAAAAAAGACTCTAAAATCACGTGTCCACAGCTTTCATGCATCAGCAAACTGCTTAGACTGTTCTCTGTTCCATCTGGCTCTATATAAAAGATATCAAACTGCTTTTGCCATGAAAAAAATGTTTGATTCAGCAAGAACTGAGCTCTTAAACCTCATAGGAGCCATTAAATACTTATTATAGAGATACTAAGCAACAACAATCTGCTAGAGAGAGAGAGTGCTAAAATGGGTCTCATTAAGAGATGGATCTAACAAAGTGTATCTGCACTTTATACCAGTAAAAAGAACATTGCCCATGGCAGGAAAAACATAATAAAAGTGCTCAAATGTACAAGTTACAGAAGGTGCTGCTCAGCTCTTTTGTGTGCTGGTGAATGGTACTGACCATGTCAGCCTGCTGTCATAGATAGATGAGAGTACATTCATTTCTAGATATAAGAAACACATTCATATTACTGATAGATATTGTAATGATGTTTCAGTGTTTGGTACCAACAGTTAATCAAGGACAAACGTTATAAGGTGTCAGTAGATGGTATGGGCATAAATGTATATCATGATATATGTTTTGGTATATGTCCTGGTACAATTAAGTGGTTTTCATTTTCCAATTAGAAACCAGATTGAAAATAGCAAGCCTATTTATGTAGGTTAATAGTGGGTAATTCTACTACAAATTATCATATCTAACAGCTATAGAAATAATAGGAAATATGCAAAAGTATATTTTCAATACTTTTATTTTGGCAAAAATGCAAAAACCGAATTGGAGAATATGTAATCTTCTCATTACTTTTGTTGTTTAGAACATCTTTTGAAAATCATTCCTCAATATTATCCTTCATTTCCAAACCGAGGACAATAATGCAAAACAACGACATAAAGACTAAGATATATGGGAGTTAAACGTGTATAAAACTTTAGACTGAGTAGAAGTTGCCTCATCATCAGGTGTTTTTATCCGGCTTTTGCCGTTACCGTCATACACAGAGCCCAGCGAAAATGATCATTTGCCATTATCCACCAGTGAAATAGCATACCGAATGCCGCAGTGTTGTTTAGGTGTGAAATTGTGAATTTTGAATTAGTTTAAATAAGGCATTGCTGAGTGCTTTCGGGAACTATAACAATTCGCATCATCCCACGAAACACAGTTGAATCAGGGTTTTCTGAGGGAATCGTTAGAAATATCATTTGATAAGGACTAGTATACTAAGCAGTTATATATGCCAAATCGTGTATTGGTCAGGTCCTGCTTTTCACTTGCCCTTTGTAAAAGTACTTCACCCTGAACTGCCTGGGCTCTACGCAGGGTCACAAATCAATTCTTCACTCATAGCTACGCAAGTCAAATATTCGCCTCCTCGTTTGTAGGAGTTACTGAGGTCTTAGGATTAATAACTGAAACAGCCTGCAGTGTAAGGGAGTCGATGGAGTGCATTGCAGTGCAAGTACAGGAAGGAGTGATGTGGCTTACTTGAACATTTAACTGCTCCTGCAGGGCTGCTGAGATGGTTTTATTTACTATCCACCACAGAAACAACACAACGAACTGAGCTGAACCACAAACAGGAAAAGTCGATTGCCTACTCTGGCTGTTTTAAAAGAGTAGGTGTTTTTCTGAGTGTCTGTTAGTTTGGTTGGGCAGAGCAGGAGTGCAGAGGCAATATGGATGAGGTGCATTGAGTCTGAGTACAGCAGGCTAAGAGTGGGTTAAGCTAATGTGAGCTCAAAGGCTTTATCTGGCTACGTAGCCACCGTCGCTCACCTGAGCATGGCTCTAGCAAATCCAAGGTCATGTTTCTTCCTAAGGAAGCTACACAGTGAATTAATGTGTTTTCATTCTCTGTAGTGGTGCATTCTTTGCTTATCTGTAAGAAAGAACACCCGAGTTAAACTTCACATATATCTAAACATACAGGATCGGTTTCCCAGACATGGATTAATGGTCACCATTGGAGAGTCAACATTAAGGTTTAATATGGGTCCGTGAAATCATAAGCATTTTTCTGGATTGTTTCTACAGTAGTGTTCCTCAAAGCGGTGCTTATTGCTGTGAGAAGTACAGCAGTCAAAGTGTGGAACATTTTTTGCTGTTGCATATAATTTTTTGTAATTCATGTGATCATATACACAAATCAGCTCCGACATTAAAACCACATGTCTAATATTGTGTAGGACCCCCTCATACCAAGAAACCAGCTGTTGAGGCATATTGTTCAGTGATATCTGGCACCATTACGTTAGTAGCAGATCCTTAAAGTTCTGAAAGTTGTGAGGTGGGGCCTCTATAAATCAGAGCAGTTTGTCCACCACATCCTACAGACGCTCAGTTGGAAATTGGGGGGATTTGGAGGCCAAGTCAACATCTGCAACAGTTTGTCATGTTGAACAGTTTCTGCAATGTGACAAAATGCTTTATCCTGCTGCCATTAAGGAAGAACAATGACATCACTTGCCTTGACAAAGTAACGTCAATATTAATGCAGCAAGTCAGCATGAACCTTTTCACTATTTTATGTAACAGAGATTCGACCACACGGGCAAGCCAGTACGGTTTCCATTTAATTTTTGCCATATTAAACAATGTGCTATCATATAAAAATGTTTTGCTCGTTTTAATCAGTCACAATCTGTTCATCTACTATACACACAGCTACACTGGAGCCACCCTATTTCCATTTCAGAATCAGTGAAGTCTTCTATTATAAAGCCATTGTATAAATGTAAATCTGTCTATTGTCATTGTAGGATCCTGAGGAGAAGGACTGCGAGAGAAGAGCAGATACTGAAGGCGGAGCTAAAGCTGCAGCAGGAGGTGTGAAGACTGGCACTGAGCTGCAATAGACTGACACTAGGAATGTTTCCTTTTCTGGAAGCAGACTCTCAAGCCGTGTGAGGTAAAGCCAGACCGACTGGGCCGGCCTAAGGGACGCTGAGAAAACCCACAGGGCTCTGAAGACAAGCCCTCTACCCCCAGAGAAAAAAAAACACTAATAATGACATTGAGTTTGGACATGAGATGGAGGAGGGTTACGTTAAGAGACAGAGGGCGCATCAGTCTGGGCTGTGTCCTGACATCCAGATTTCATCAGTGCTAATCCTTCTCCAATCCCCAACAGCCCCTAATCAGCCACAGGAGAGGGAGGCCTGGGCCTTTGGGCCAATCTGTTTGTGTCAGAGTGTGTGTGCGCGCGCATGTGTGGTCAGCCTGGGGTGTGGAACTGGGAAGCAGTGTTTTTAGCTGTCCTACTTTTATCTCTGGCAGGATACTGGAAATAGGAGTAATCTAAACATTGATTACTCAATGCTGCCTAAAAGGCTCTGGAATAGAAAGCAGGTAAACATCCCAAAACATTTCAGTCTCAATATGGCCATCTTATACATGGACCCAACCCCCAACCCCACCCCAATGAAGCAATGAAGTAACTTGAAATGAGAAGGAAATTGCCTTCTGCCTCCAGACTGGTGTGAGATTGTGTAAAACCCATGAAAATGCCTAAGTCATCACAAAGTCACAACCAGCTTGGCAAAAAGGAGCGACACCCGGTGTGATGGTCAGACATTTTGGATGTATAAATGGACAGAACCAAGACCAGTTCAGGGTCCAGGGTGCAGCGCAGCTTGATGATAACCCAGCTTAAACAAATCAATTAAACTAAATAACCAACTGATGAGTTAAATTGGTTTTGTTGTGGCAGGAAACTCTGAGCCCCCCCCAGGATCAGAATCAGTGACCTGAACTATTTGATATGTAGAGGATAATGTTATGTTCTGCACTGTTCGATCAAGAATGTTGATTTGGTTTGTTTTTGTTTTTTTGACAAGCTATGTTCATCATTTGCCTTCTAGGGAACTAACAACTCAGTTACATCCCATGTAAACGATACGGATATTTATGGAAAAAAAGAAACCTTGTAAATAAAATAGTTTTGTAGTAAACACTGTCACTGGTTTTATTTGAGAACATAAAATAAAGCAGATCCCTCATTTTTATAATATTGCTACTGTAAACCAGTTCAATACATCGTTTTTTTTTAATGCACAGTTATACTACAAGGCATACCACAGTTTTGTCACATATTGTCGGACAGGCTGAGTGCATTTTAATTCTATAATAGTAATAGGGGATGCTGTCAGAGCAATACAGGACATCTTGGTATATAGGTATTTCACAGAGAGTCAAAATTACATCCTGCTTATTCATTTTTTTTTTTTGACATGCAGAACACAGCAGGTAGGAGATGATGGCTACAGGAGAATATGAGCATAACCTAGACGTATGTACATCATTGTATTGTGGGTGAGAAAACCCTCAGGAATATGTAAGTCCGTTTAGAGCAGGTGTGCAATCACAATCCCAACAGCAGCTGTATATAATCCTGGAAAGTCTCTTCTGAGTTACAGCTGGGTCCAGATCTTTGTTACAACATGCTCTTTAGACCGGGGCAGATTCATCCCACCCCAGGAAGGTCACTAGCTGAATAACCATAACAAAGTGCAACTATTCGTTAGAACTTGTCCACTTCCGCATTCGCTTGACATTGTAGAAAAAAAACAAATCAAGATTTTAATGTGTTGCCAAACCTGCTACTATGAATGTTTTTTTTTTTATCTTTGTGGGTCACAATGGTCACACAGCAACTAAAAATTCTACTCAGTAGCTCATAACTGAAAAAAGGTATTTTTCACAGTTTATTTTTTGAGTCAGTGAGCGGAAATAGCTCAACCATAAGTCAGTGGCCTTTGTTAAACAGCTGTGAAGCCACTTCCTAATATTTCACATTAAAAAAAAAAAACTATTTTGCAGGTGAGAGAAATTAATTTAAAAAAAGATTGTCGAATTTAAATGTAACTGGAGGACATGGGGATGGCACACATGAATCCAGGGGAGTAGAAACAATATAACTAAAATCAGCACAAAGTCATTAAAGCCTGAAGTCTCCGCTTAACCGAGAACAACCTGAAACTACATGCCAGGTTTGGTGGTTTTAGCGTAAAATCTATGAGATTGTTTCATATGTTGTCTGAAACAGCAGCTAATAGGTTATATTAATCAACAAACCCAGCCTGCATCTCTTCAACTGACTGTAAACTTGAAGTACCAAATACTGTTACTACAAAACAGTTCTGGTGGGAGGTGTGTGGGCTGGCCAGAGCCTTGAAAACATTCTGATGAATGTACCAGACAAGCCTGTCTGTTTTGCGACCATCGCATTTCTGCTGGACAACCACAGCATTTATTAAGTTGGCTCTGTGGCATGCATACTGTGCTACTCATATTATGCGAAAATCCACCCCCACTGAGAATTCTTTATATTGCACAAAAAAAACACACAATCCAAAGCATTTTGCTCCAACATCTTCATTGGCATGAGTTCAGTTCCAGCTGGCAGCAGAGTTTTCCCCAAACAGAAGCAACTACAATAAGCAGAATCTGGGTTTACACAACTCAATCCTGCCCACAGCTATGCTTTTGGAAAAGTACGTAATCGCTGCCACTAAAGTGCTCAGCCTGCCCCCTCTTGCTGTGCACAGCTGTGTATATTTATCCCATACTGAGATGGACGATGCAGGGACAAGCCACGCTGAACTGGTGACATTTGCAACAACTGGTTCGAGAAAACACGTCAGATGTAGCTCACATAGCAATACATTGTGGAACCTTTGAGTCACTGAACTCGGGGCAGTGAGTCAGAGGCACTGTCACTGGGAAAGTGATGAGGGGAATCTATTGGACGATAGCCAATAAGCTGAAGTCAGTGCAATGCACATGCAAACCCAGCTGTGAACTCTAGTCACATGTAGTTGAGCATAGCAACAACCTACTGGGTGACTGTAACCAAATGAGGCGTCACATTTAGTTTATGCAAACAATTGTGATGCAGGACATCCATTTCCTTTAGCCCCATTGGTCATGTTAGAATATAAAGTATGGATAGAAGGATCAGTGAATAAACAATTTTTTTTTTTTTTTTTTTATAGTATTTAGTGAAGAGCAGTGGGAACGTGTCTGCCGCAAGACACTGCTAGCCAGAGCTAAGCATATGAAAACTGAAGAATAATCACTATCCAAATAAATGTAAAATGATGAGCCATAGATCCACTGTGAGATCTGAAGAAGCAGATTGGTGAGTGAATAATAAGGGAGCACTAACAGAACCTTCTATGGCTTTCCCCCAGCAAAAGTAGTTAGGAAGTTTTTATATCGTCAGGCTCACCTTCTGTCTAAACTCAGCATTCAAGTTTTAAACAGCACTGCCATTTTCTGACAGACCAATGTAACCACAGCAACTGCTGTTCCGACATTTGCAGCAAACCACATAACTATACCTAGAATGCCCGAAACCACTTTCCTACACACTTTCCACAAAAGGTTTCCTATTCTCTCATTATAAATGAAGTGAAACAGGAAAAAAGCAATATCACAGTATATATTTATAGCCAGTCTTTTTTTGCCTGGGTTTCTCTGTATACAATCCAGACCTCAACACCAATTCAGGTAAACATCCAGTAAACGAAACAAGGATGGAAACCATCCAGTTTTCTGCATCAGCCTCTCGAACCCTCCATCTTTCTCTTCATTCACCAATTCTCTTCAGTAAGGTTTAACAACCCCCTTTGTGTTAATGTCTTTGGAAGGGGGTCTGGTCAGATGGAGAGAAATGTCAGAGGGGTGGAGGGTGTGGGCAGAGAGCAGCCAGGGTGGAGGGAAGGTGGGCATGGTCAGCAGTAGTGGTCGATAGTGGTCAGGCGTGGTCCTCAATGGGGAAAACCAGCCTGGTTCCCCGGCTCAGCAACTCTTGTTCCCGCGTGTCCAGCTCTCGCTCCAGTGCCTCCTCGGACGTGCTGCCGTTGCGCTTGCCGTTGAGGCCCTTGGGACCCGTACTGGATGATGCTCCATTGGCTGTGATGGCCGTGTCACCGTAGGACAGCGTCAGGTCACCGTCGGTCAGGATGAGGTCCGAATCAGCGTCTCTCAGCCGCTCACTGTTCTGCAGAGCACAGTGACAAGTTGGACATGAGGGGACGAGGGTAGGGTGCTGCATGCACGCACATACTTCAGGACTAAAGTTAGAAACTACTGGGTTGATCACACAGACAGACACATTCACTTGCAAGCACAGAACAAAGGTTCATGAGGGACACTGTGAAGACACAAGAGCAGAGTAAAGAGTGGAACTAGACTCAGCTCTTTTTAGATAAAAAAGAAAGCATGCATCTTTGTGAATATGATGGCTAAACCACCTGTGCTTCTCTAGATGAAAGGGAAAGTCCCAAGAGTCCACAAATGCTTTTTGTGCAAGTGCTGCACCGTCACTAAAATTAGGTTAACCTCTAACATACTAGGTATTGCAAAATTACCAAAAGTACTTGTATCGCTAATTCAGGGCATTTATATTCAATTTGCTTTCCATATTAAGAGGTTTAAAACTGCGATTAAAAGTTTTCTTGTGATTGTTGGCCCAAAAAGGCCCAGAAAAACACATTCCATCAAATCTATATGATAAACTATGCCCACTTCATTGACTTCTAAATTAGAAATATGAACACAAATACATGTGTTTATTGGCACCAGTGTTGGCAGCGAGTTCTAAGGATTAGAGATCTAAATAGATCTGATTTGGCCTCGTTTTGGTTAGTCATTTTGACAGTGCAGTTGCTGAAGGGATAAAAGCACAGTGTGTCACTGACAGGATTATTACATGTAAAGAGGATAGAACAAGCTAAAGCTCATCATGCAACATCCAACATAACATACAGATTTTTTTGAAAGCTGCTACTTTAGAGAACAGTAGTCTGTGAGAAGTGGTTTTAAAATGAGTTTTGAATCTTTTTCATTTCATGGTGATGAGAGACTACGCTGGCAAAGAGGAGATTTTAGAGATAATTTGTCTTTTGATTCCTGTTTTATGGGTTTTTATTATTTTTTATTCAGAAAAACAGATGGAATGGGAGACAAATACAAAATTAGAAATTGCAAAGAGCAGCAAACAAGTACCAGTAGCCCTCATGTGTCCACTCCCAACATTCATTCACTGATCTCTGCATCTCAAAACAAAATATTAGACAAAAAAGGCTTCTGGTATACTCACACACACACACACTCACTCTATCATGGCCAACTATCTGTGCAGGACATCTGCACCGGACAACCGCGGATAGCGGTAGGATTTAAAACAATACTTTAGTAAGAAAGGTTGCAGAGGTTATGGTATCTAGCATGGGCATCTGTTAGTTGAAACTAACCATTCTGCTCCTCACTGAGCTGTAGCGCTGCATCAGTTAAAAAAAAACAACCAAACAACAATGGCTGGCCTCACGTAACTGGAAGGAAACACGTGCTAGCCTTTACCCTCCAAGTGTTGATGATATGGTGTGATTGGGTGCAGATCCCAGTTAGTGGGTGGAATTTCACACAGCTAAATCGGAGAGAAAATTGGAGAGAGTCCAGGACAGTTTTGCATTAGAGTTCAATCACCCCACACCGTGTTAAGCCAAAATTCCAGTTTTACTGGCTGCCACTATTACAGCCAGTTAATTCTATACAACAAATGTCGCTTTTTATAATCTACTTTTTAAATAGTCATATATTATCAGAAACCATTTAAGCAGGTCTTATAGTATAGTGAAAAACCATGTTGTGATGTGGAAAAAAAAAAAACATATGCCTCCAAATATGCTCCCAAAACCCTTTCATTTAATTTTAAACTCAGCTTAATGCATTACCCTCAACGAAAATGTAAAGGTAAACCCATATTCGTACCGTACAGTTTACACTGAACTCCCCAGTGCTAGAATGAAAATACCGATGTTACCCCTGTTCATTTCATTTACAGTAATAAAAATACAGGGCTTTAAGAAGACCAAAACGAAAAACACAAGAACACTCAACCCGCTCCACGGGTGAAATTGTGGACAGCGGCCAGTCAGCAGCAAGGAGAAATAAATAGTGTTCTCGGTTTGGCTACTTTCAAACCTCCCGTCTCTGAGTACAGTTGTATTTCACCATCCCAAGATGCACTTTCTTTGTTTCTCTTCACAGTACCAAAAAACAAATGCGGAGGATATCTCCAGTTTCCACGTTAGTGAGTTAGATGTCAGCAAACAATCACTAGTTTGTTCTCAGAAAAAACTCTGCATTGGACTGAAACAGCAACTGCTGATCCGTGTTAACTGTATATGTTTTGATCGTCACTCACTTCCCCTTTAAAGTGATAGTTTGAAAATAAACTTTAGGAACATGGTATTCTAGTTTGTTATTGCATCATGGGGAAGGAGAATGTGGAACGGCAAATGTTAACAAGGTGATTAAAATAAAACCTGATGTCAATTTCACTGAAATTTGTGATGGTGAAGATTCTAGAGATCACATTTTTCTTTGCTTTTGTTTACTCTGAGCTCTGTCCTCTCCTGCAATCAAGGGGGTAGAGGGCACGAGGGCTGGGGGGAGGGGGTATAGCCTGGCAGGACATTTGGCTCATTGTGCTGCAACAGCACAATGGAGGACTGTGAGACATTTGTGAAATCAGCCAAGCATCCCCAGCTACAGTATCAGCATTGAGATGAATGGGAGAATTTGCCAAAGTGAATCAGACTGTGACCGCACAGTGAATGGCAGTGTTCACCGTGTTTGAGATATTGGAACGGAATGGCTCGCAGGGCCATGCTCATCAGAGTTCCATTACTGAAAGCCTCTTTTGTAAGGCAGCGAACACAGAGCGCGTCTTCCTTCAGTTTAAAAGCTCTGCCGCTTTTGTGCTCGCTCTCTTTCTCTCCTCCTTTTCAACCAGAGTTTCATAGTGCTACAATAACGTCGGCAGTCAAGCCATGGAGGCTAAAGCTTGCTATTGAGGAGCTCACCAAGAGCCACTTCCTTCAGAACAGAGAACCGAGAGTGCAGTGAGAGGACACTGGAAGGATTTAAATAATCTCCATATAAGCTTTTTCAGTCTAACTCATGCTATTTATTCAGCACTTTATAACAGCAAACATTTCATTTCACTGCGTAAACATGAAACATGCAACTACTAATTACGCACACACTCATAGGGACTTGCTTGTGTGAGTTCCTCCAACAAGGACAAACAAAAGCTTGAGTGCCAATAGTGTCTCTTTCATAGAGTTTGCAGAGTAAGGCTTTATAATAATAAGTAATCCTTGTTTATCATTCAAATTGCAAAAAAAATACTTAGCCAATTGAGTAATAATCTTTATTTGATCGAGTACTAGGTTTAAAAAAAAAAAAGATGGCCCTACAATTCCCATAGATTCCTTAAGAACATAATTTACCTGCTGGCCTATGAATTTCTGACAAACACAGGGCCATTGACATTCTTATGCAATTGACCCATTATATGGGTTCTTTTTGGTAGAAAGTTGGACAAGTTTGACCTAATTTAGTAAAACTATCATTTGACCTTATGAGAAACTGTAGCACACAAGTGCACTGTTAATTTCAAATTTCGTTTATGTATATGAAACATACACTGTAAGAACAGATTATGGGCAATTTTACTGTGCTGCATAATTGAGCTAATATTAGAATGGTGAAAAATGTATTGTTGCATTTTCACCCTGAATAGGTTTTTAATATTTCTCCAAAGCATTTTGGACCTAAACTGAAACCACCTACCCGAAATACATTAATTTAAATGGGATTGTTTGGTAAAAGCTTGCTCAGCTTGGTTAAGCTGCTACAACATGCAAAGTGTCCCTTTCTCTAAACATAATTCATAACCCAAAAGTTCTATTTCGGCCTCATCCGCCCACAAAACATTTTTCCAATAGCCTTCTGGCTTGTTTGCTTGGTCTTTGCTTGGTCAAACTGTAGATGGGCAGTAATGTTATTTTGGAAAGCAGTGGTTTTCTCCTTGTAACCCTGCCATGCACACTGTTGATGGTGGACTCAAGAACATTGAGAGAGGCCTGAAGTTGCTTACATACCCTGGGATACTTTGTGACTTTGCAAATCATTACATTCCCAGCTCTGGGATGGATCTTTGTCGGCCGATCCAGCCTGACGAGCACCAAAAAGTCCTCCTTTGTGTCATGATACACTTCCACAAACATTTTGTGAAGATCAGACTTTGACAGTCTTTAAATAAAACTGGGTGCTCACTCACATAAATCAATTAGAATGTTAGGACTGTTCAAAAATAGTCTGATATGCAATTCATTTTGATATGATTTTTTATGTATTTAAATGAAAATGAAATATATTTTATATTTCAAATATATTTCAAGCTAATGAAAATTACGTTAATCATTATGTTAGGCAAGATCTAATGCGTAGGAACAAAGTAATTAGACCAGTGGGCCTATTAAAACAAAACAGACTGCATTCTTGCACAGAACATACTTGCTGTGCAACTCAGGAAAGTGGCTCTGAAAGGAGTAAAACCGCAGTCAGAAACTCTTAACCTTTACTCATGGAGGTAAATTGCATGTGTACATTAGTACATTGTACTAAGTTTATTGTCCATTTTGATCATTGTACATTTTACTAAGTTTTACTTAACATGATACGTTATAAAGTATTTGGCCTTATCAACTAGCTATGAAAATTACAGGCCAGACTGGTCAACTGCGCCATGTTCATGCTCTTCTCACTTTTTGTTGTTTATTGGACCAAGTAGGTGAAGTTGGTTGGAGATTTCCTGGGGTTTGGCTACATTTCGGCTGGGTGTCTACAGGGAAAATATGTTTAACAAAATGGACAGGTGTAAAACCCACAAGCACCGTTAATGCATGTGACCTCAACCAGAATGGTTAAGCTTGCCTTACAACCTGCCGCTGTTCTTGATAAAAACAATCTGAACTTTACTTTGTATGATCACTCTTTCCTGTTTGATCACTGATGAATCAACAATTCTCTCATGAAGCTCCTGTAACTTCTGCCTTCAGAAGTTCCACTTCCACTTCCACTATTGTGGAATAAAGCACGGCACACTGAGCTTAACTATTTGTTTCAGCCAAGACTGGTGCTATACAGTCACATGCTATGAAGAGCAAAGTCAGTTCATTTCCACAGAAGCTCATTGTTAGTTTTTATCTAGTTAAACTTGCTTTGACATTTTGACTCTTTCCCGTTCAGCAACAACAGTGTACACAATTTCAAACACTTTGCCTACAAACAGTTCACAAGTATCAAATGAATATGTACCAGTTCTTTAGTACCCTGTGTGTGTGTTTCTTACCTCATAGGCCTGAGGGCTTGTGAGGCAATGGGCCAGGGGGCCACAGCAGGCTGGCAAGGTGGTGGTGAGTGGAGGACCACTGTGGGTCAGGATGGGCTTCAGGTAACTGATTATTGTTAAGGAAAACAGATTCTGGGGCACCATACTATAAATATACACCACTAGCATAATTTATGGACAGGACATTCACAGCCAACAAGACATTCTATGACACAGAGTAATTATAAAAATTGAATTTTGCACTCTAGCTGAAAACATGCAGAGTGCAATTTTGCAAAGGACAGACATTTTTTCCTTCCTGTACTTAAGTCCTTTAAATTCCTCTCCCCGGGGGCCTTGTTAGGACTTTCAAATTAACATGACACATAACATCTGCCTCCTCCAGCCTGCTTCCAAAAGTGTTTAATATGATAATGATCCTAGAGGCCTCTCATTGTCCTCCAACACAAATGCATGTCAGCAACACAATCAGAGGCTAAGGCCTGCTTAATATAGTGACTGCTTACTAAAGCCATCATGATTATCAAAAGTGCACAAGCTGATCTCCTGGCCTGTGCTTGGCTCAGCACTGCAGCGGTGTTTATATTATCTCTGCTTACAAATACTTTCCAACGTTTTGATCGCAGCCATGACACAAGAAAGGCTTTTCAGGCTTTTTTCCTAAAAAATGTCATGGAACTTTTTAGGCCTTGATGGAGTTAAAAGACAACAAACGTATGCTATATTTAAATGGTTATCAAATTCTAACTGTGGCTGTGAAAGAAAATGGATGTTAGAAACAATTACGGTCCTTGTGGCTTTATACCACATTCATATACCCGTGCACCTTTTTTTTTTTCTTTTTCAAATGAGGACACACCCGCTGCCCGTCACATCCAATCATGTAAGCGATAAATGTGGGATTTCAGCATGATGTCTAATAGCCATGCTGCTGAACATTTGGTATTATGACGCACTGTTTATTTCTGTCTGGTTTTGAATAGGGCTTCAGTGCAGTATTTACACTGGGCTTGTGAGGGGTCACCTGCAGTCACTGGGAAAAAAAACATCTCTGCTGGTGTTCTGGCACCATGGAATAACACACAAATAGAAAAAGCAACCCATTCAATACTGTAACCTTTAGCATTTAGAACACAAATACACACAGACACAGACACCTGGTATAAAAACGCCCTAAAGGTTTTGCTCTAAAGCACACAAGCTCATATATGAATATGAATGTCATCATAAGTCTCATGGTACTGTGCTGACATGATAATTAAGAACCTGAAAGGTCTAGGAGAGCCAGCGGTAATATAATATATATGTCCCTGTTGACTACCTTTAAAGTAAGGGGATTTTTTCCCCCTATTACTTTAAATTGCTTGTCAGTTCTAATTTGTCTCCACCGTGGCTGTTACTGAGAGTCATGTGACTCAAAGAAGTACGTTTACGGCATTTGGCTGACGCTCTTCTGCAGAGCAACGTACATCAGTAAACGGAATGAAATGTCTTTAGGAGTTACTCCTTCAGTGATCAAACAATTTCCTAAATCCCAGAATTATTCACTAATCACTCCTATTTCCTTCTCCTTTTTTCCTCTCTCATTTATCCTTGATTAAATGCTTGCCCCACTCACATGTGCCAAACCAAACCCTTGGTATTCATCTGCAGCATCCTGAATTGCTCTCCTAGATCCTGTCAGAGCATGCTGCCCTCTTTTTCGTTCTTTCAGCACGTCGCAGCAGATGTCAAGTGGTTTCATTCACTCGAGTCTAAAGCAATGTCACTAATCTGATTCACTTAGACATGAGCCGAGAAAAAGGTGATGGAGAAAAAGAAAAAGACGGAAATGAATGAAAGAACAGAAAAATGAAGGGCAGTGATTGCGAGAGCAACAGAGACAGAAACAGAGTCAGTCTGTGCAGATGGCCGTGTGTTTCCTGGAGGCCTTTAAAACCGCACAGGGTAGAAGCAGTGGCTGTGTGTGAGCTCAACATAACATGCTGAAAGGATACTTGTGGTCAAACGTGTACCACAGTCTAAAAAGCCATGCGCTCTCCTGCTTAGTCTTACTTTGGCCCTCCTGCTGACTTCCTTCCTAGAGAAAAGACAAGAAAAAAAACATAAGCATCTGTGTAAATCTTTCCAATGTTCCACTCATGAATAATAAAATGAATAGCAAATGTATTAAATCAGCCAGGATATGTTAGGAGTCTGCAAGCTTCTTATTCATTTTAGCACTGGAGCTATGAGTAGCTAACAAGTTAGGGCTGCATGCCAGAAGGGAGCAAGTGTGTTATGATTCAGGCCTGCAGTTTGCACAGTGCTAATTAGTAGGGTTAGTTTCCACTCATCAGCTATATTTGCCTCAAAGCTGCAATGCAAGATTAAAGAACTGTTGCTTTAAAGGAAGTCGTCTTTAAAGGATAGTCTCACTGTGGTTAGTGATATTTAGTAGAGCTGTTACATAAATAGCTTTAATGGCCATGGTGCTCAGCCAAAAGGTTCCTGCCTGCAATTTGCATGTTAGTTCACACCCTGTTGATGACTAATTCAGAAGAAAGAGGTTTACATGACATTTGAAATTCATTTCTACCATGCCTACTCTGGAAACCTTTTAGAAAAGGATGCAACTTTGTGTTGACTTTACAGAGACTATAACCAGGCCCCGGTCTACAGTATGAGCTCTCAGCCTTCAGTTCAGTCCCATTTCCTGTAATCTATTTAAGAGAGTTAAAGACAAACCACTATAACCCAGCAACATCTTAGTTGTGTAGAAGAATAATCTACTGTCAAAGTGGGCGGGAAATGAGGTCTAAGTTGTGTCAGTGATGGGAAAATGTCAGTCACGTGGTAAAAGCGAAAGA
Source organism: Hemigrammopetersius urotaenia (assembly GCA_037974485.1). NCBI lineage: Eukaryota > Metazoa > Chordata > Actinopteri > Characiformes > Alestidae > Hemigrammopetersius > Hemigrammopetersius urotaenia. The sequence continues at coordinate 11,052,077 of JBBPDC010000109.1, read as the reverse complement.
AAACAACACCTTTGAGACCAAGGTGTTCTGTGGTTAGTTTCAGTCATCTATTTCTATTGCTCTGCTAATCTGATCTTTTAGCAGCAAAACTGTCTTGCAAGCCCTTAAAAAGTAAAAAAAAAATAATGACCAGAGTGTAAGAGGTGGCTTACTGTGCACATGAAAGGCCAGGAGCTTGTAATATATAATCATCTGAACCATTTACTTGTCAAAAAGGGAAATAAGAAATACATATTTGAGACCACACTTACTCCTTGAAGGACCTGGAAGCTGTCGCCACATGGCTGGAGATCCTGATCAGGGTCCACTCCAACTCTGAAACAGATAAGTCAGCCATTAGTTCTATGACTAATACTGGTCGTGTGATCTACGGTGCACTGTAGAGCTTTAACCCAGTGATAAATGAGATAGCAGTGAGGGGTGATCTGTGACCTCTGTAGAAAGTACAGCATGCGAGAGAAAATACAAACTAAAACAGGTTAAGGTTGGCAGAGACTGTGAGAGAAAGACATCTAGGTCTTAAGCTTTATCCTCATACCATGTCATGGTCATCAAAGCTTGAAACACATGGGAGCTGTAGAAGGAGTGGACATTATGTTATCATGATAAATGATATCACTATTTGGTGACAAGCATGGTTAGCATTAATTTTGGAGAAACTGTAATCGACAACAACAACCAGCTTATAACTGCAAAAACAACAAGTAGCTGCTTGGAGGTCAATCATTATGGCCGTTATGTATCATTCATGAATGTGCCGGTCCAAAGTATCACTAAAAATGATATTTCTAAATGAATTAATTAACATTCAAGCTGCTTGCAGCCTTTGCAAGTGGTTAGATTTTTATGCCAAACGGACAAATTCAAATGGTCCGTAATCATTAAATACACCTAATCTGAGTTTTTTTTCTGCTCTTATGAATTTACTTCATTGTTCTTTGTCAAGGTATTGTCATATTAAAATCAAGTAATATTTTGTTCTCATTTTTCTACATCATTTGAGCTCATCGCCAGCACTTTACATTGTGTGAGCATTGAAGTGCTCTAAAATGACTTTAAAATGACTTCCATAAAAATTAAACTGGATTTTCTGTTTTACTACTATATAGTTTGGACAGTGATGTGCTACTGTTAAGTACTGCAGCTTTTCCCTTACATTTAAATGTTCATTTACCTGCTAATAAATACATGCAAGAAATTTAGGGGGAAGATTGTTTAGTGCATACTTGTAGAATCTAAACTCTGTCATTCTGACTTTAGGATTTGTAGGCGCCGTGTACTCCTGGCTATCTAAAGCACTGAGTGTTCCAGTATGCAGACACTCCGTCTGCACTCTCATTGGCCTAACACTCCTGTGCTGTATTTCAGTGTGACCAGCCAAGAATTCTCCACTCTCACACACATTCTACACTCCTGCCCACATCCTGAGCTATGTGTTCTCCTCCTCTCACTCTCTCTTAAACACACACACACACACACACAAAAATCAGGGAAATCTCATTAGTTCCACTGACTCTGTGTTTGTGATTGTTAATAGCAATTAACAGTTTGTACATTCCAGAGGAGCCACAGCACTGTTGTGCTGATGCCCGTGATCCAAAAGCCCATGTGTGGCAGGCAGGTTTATTAGAGTGCTCACATAACACTCCATGGGAACATCAGAGATTAGTCAGCAGACTCACAGGGAGGAGGGGGGGAGAGCAGAGTCAAAACAGAACAGAACAGAAATATAATCAGCTTCACCAAATAAACTCTCACCATCACATGGACAATCTGCATATCACTTTCAGAGAGAAGTCCTGCTTGCTTTTCTTTTCAGTTTTAGCTTTGACCTTTATGTCACCGACCTTTAGAGCTGTGACAAAACACACCACTCCGGCTAGACACTGCTGATGTACTGAAAACAAGGGGAGAATTAACTTTTATTTGAAATTCGGTTCAATGACCCTTCCCAGGCATTTCATTAAAGCATTTACTTTACTGTCCAGTAGCCCCAATCAGAAGGTTGTAAGAGGATGTAAAGAACAGACAAGAACAAACAAACATTAACTAGCACACAGTAACTTTAAGAACACACAGCTGATTAGACGTGAGGCTATTACATCTTATTTAAGTCATCCACTTTTTAGCTTAGTTTAGCTTAAAAAAATCTGATACTTTACACTTGCTGGTGCAAGTTGTCATTCACCGTGTTTTAACAGATGACAGAAAACACTTTACAGTACTGTGATGTTATCTTTTGGCTACATCACCCCTGATTGCATATGAATAATAGGTACAAAGGAAAGTCTTACAGCTCTCTGGGTAATCATGACTTCATTGTCTATGATGGACTGCGGATATGTGTACAGAATCAAAGTACAAAACCAGTGACTTATGATTTGCCACTGCTTTCATAAATGATTAAACTATTACTAAGTGCTGCATGGTTTCTTTCCACACAGCCTTTGCAGGGCGGTTAAATAAAAAATGGGAAAGTGAAGCTAAAGCTTCAGCTGCTGACGCACATCTGCAGTGGGCTGAGCTTTTAACAAGCTGCTGCCATTTCTGCCACGTCTGGAGAACCGTTAGTGGAGTCTGCAGAACAAAAGAGCTTCAGCTGAGGGGCCTGCGCCTGGGGTAGCAACTGTCCAAACAAACTCATCAGCCCAGAGGTCTGAAAGGTGCAGGCTGAGGGTCAGGGGCTTTGGCAGCAGACGACCACACATCGACACAGGAAGAGAGAGATCAGACTGCTTTTTTTCCCACCCTAAATTTACCTACACACCTCATATGTGCCAACAATGCTTTGTGCAAAGTTCAACAGCTCAAATATGTGTTTTCAGAATAATTAGCAATAAAAGCATCGTATCAAAGAAGACATTTTGAAAAACATGATCCGAATATCGCAGAACAGCCAATTTATGCAAACAAATAATGACATTTTTCTTTGTTAATTAAAAAATAAATAAAATATTTAATGGAAAAATCAGGAAGATTCCAAAATGTAGAGGATATAAAGACATAGGAAATGACAAAGAGAAAGCAGGGGGGCAAAATACATTCAGAGGAAGAAGAAAAGGAATGGAAACAAAAGAAACATTAATGAACAGCAGAAGACTGAACTGAAAAGGAAGTTCAAGAAATCAGGAGGAGATAGGAAGTGAAACAGGAGAACAGGAGGGAGACAAAGTTAGAGGGTACTGATGGCATTAAAGGCTAGAGAAAAAGGCTCTATAGGAAACAGGCCTGCAGGCTGGGCGGTGAGGGAAATGAGTAAATCGCAAGGGGTCAGAGGGACCTGGGGAAAACAAAAAGGGTCCTGAGGCCGGGGGAGGGGAGCTATGGAAATATCTACGGAAAGATAAAAGAAAATTTAAAGAGAAGCGTAAGAGTATCGTGTTAAGCCTCCCACTGCCTCACATTTGGGGCAAAAGAATGCAGGAATGCAGGAGAGGTCAAGGTAGACATTACAGAGGGGGCCTATATCCTAAACACTGCAGGAGAGACTCAACACACTATTAGTGGATATTTAGTAATTATATGTACACAATCTCTCTCTCTCACAACTATATATGGTTTCCAAGAGGAATTTAGATTCACTTAAGTATATTGTTTTTATTTGAAAATCTGAGCATTTTTAAGTAATACTTGCACTCAAGTATGTGAGGAAAGTATCCCACTTTGCATTTACTTCAAAGTTCCTTTCTTGTGCTTGATTTCAGTCGTTTCTTTTGTTGACAGCACCCTGACTAGCTTTTTGCTAATCATACTGCTCCTTCCCTGCCATTTTATTTTTGATCACATGTACAGGAAAAACAGCACCAAACAATTTTAAGAGATTCCACAGCAATTCTACTGGAAACTCAGTTCAAGTTTACTGGAGGGATACTTTTACTTTTTTTTACAATTTTAGTTTAAGTAAGCAAGATCATACCGGTAACAGCACTTCTACTTGAGAATGGGCTTAGCCTACTAACCACCCCCTCACATAATAGCGGCTGCTCTTCTTTTTTTCATGTTCACATTCTTCCACTGTGCGAACCAAACCCACACGCATGCACAGACGGCAGCATGTAAGCTTAAGATAAGAGACACAGACTTGCACTCCGCACCAAAACCTCTTCATTTCCGATGATTCAATAGCACAATTCCCACCTCCTCTCAGAGGTCCCTGCATACGCACATATTCACGCAGAAGCCGAGTAACACCACAGTGTGAAAATCAGAGAGACAACAGCTAAATCAATGCACACTCTCTCTCTCTGAGATATACAAATGTAGCCCTGGCAAAAGTCTATAGATGCATCATGGGGTACATAAACACAGAGCCTTACTCAGTGAGCCACTGCCAGAGGAAGAAGCAGCTTTTGAGTACGCTGTATGGTGCTTTAAATTCAGAGGACTCTGGGGAGCGGAGTTCTCTTAAATGAGGCCAAAGCTCCCTTTGAAGCAGCTAGAAAAAACCTTCCGAAAGAGAAGAGAGATTTTTATCTAGAGAGTGATGTTTCTTTACCTCTTTTAAAAGTCACGAAATGTGCCTCACAAACCATCTCTCGTTACCTCTGTACACACAGTGAACCACAGCACACAGAAAACACAGCAAGAGCATTCATTTTCCAACTAGGGACTGACATATTAATATGAACATTAAAGGAATGTATTAGAATCTGTATGTAGCACCTGCTTTAACACATACATGCATACACCTAATCTGAAATTGCCTCCTGATTTCTGATCATTTTAATAATTTTATAAAGTTTGTTAGCAAACACACATTGCTTATCTTTACTACAGCGATGCACACTGCAATCCACACTGACAACCATGGGAGAAAATAAATTAATTAATATGGACCATGATCATCCAACAGCTTTCACACACACACTTCTTCCAGCTACTAACAATATGCTCAAAAGTCACAATATGGTATTTGTCATTACCACAAATGAAAAAGAGACAAACAAAAGAGATGAAAAGGGCCTGTTTCAGAAATACAGTGTGTGAAGTAAAAGTACCATTAGAAAACTGGTGATGTATACAGCCTTTTAGGACAGTAAGGACAAGTGAGAGGATACTGCTGTTTTGACATGGCCCTGGGCCAACAGTATACAGTATCAGTGACACACACACACACACACACACACACACCAGTGCACCCAAGGAGACCCAAACACCAGGAACTCTGTGAAGGCCCATATATGTTACCTGAGGTAATGCCACAGTCTCAGCAACCTCTCCTTCTCTGCAATTGAAGCCTGACCAATCCTGAATAATCACAGCACAGGACATAATGCTCTTTCAAAGGTCAAAAGCACGTATAACCACAAACTTATTTTGCAGAGCTGTAGGGTAAAAAAAACAAATGGACAGCAGTTCTGATTTACTGTTTTTGCTCTTTCAGCGCAAACTACTTGGACTACAGGTTTGTGTCACTGCTGTAGCTCGTTCTGCATATTTCATTTGAAATGGAACAAGAACAAGGACATTTAAATTAAAAAGTTATATGATCTGTTGAGAAATTATAATTCTGGAATAACTGGATTATTTTGACCTGAAATACTACTTACTAGCCTTTTTTTGCACGTTTCCTATATATATATATATATACACACTACGGGTGTAATGGTACACAGATGTCACGGTTCGGTATGTACCTCGGTTTTGGGGTCACTGTTTGGTACGGTTCACAATACAGCAAAGTTAAGCAACAAAAAGTTCTAAAGAATGAAGCTTGGTTTGTTTTCGGTTTAACCAGTAAACACACACTATTGCTCTTACTCTTTTCATGTACGTGTAAGGCAGCAGAAGTGTTACGCCAATAGGTGGCACTATTGCACCACACTACGACCCAGGTTTATGATTTACTTG
>JBBPDC010000109.1:11031436-11042070 GCA_037974485.1 Hemigrammopetersius urotaenia | reverse complement strand
GAAATTCCCTCTAAAATTAAGATTAAAAAATTAAGACCCTTGGATTTAGATTTAAGACAAATTAAGACATTTAAAGGTCTTATTTTAGGACAACGGAATTTAAGACTTTTTAAGACTTTTTAAGGATCCGCGGCCACCCTGCATCTGTGTGTTCAGTGGATGGGAAGAATGGAAGAGCCCCTCCAGCATTACAGGCCTGTCATGTACACAGGGCCAGCCTGCTGGTGGCAAAATATTTTACCAACTGGTTATGATGAATCACAGGATGAGGAAACGCCGAGGATAAGAGGGAGGATGTAACCGAGGAGATATTATCTCCACCCTCCCCAACTACTGCACAGACACTCGGCTTTGGCTCAGTCAATAGGATTATGTAAGCTACGCTGCGTTTGGGATAGAGCTGAAAGCTTGAAAAGATGTGCTCCCTCAGACCTACAGCATTACGTTCATCACAGCTTCCGCACGCACGCACGCACGCACGCACACTATTTCTCAGTTAAATTCATTAACTGTTTTACATAATACTGCTCCTCTAATTCACTGATAAAACCATATGAATTAATATCTGTTCCTGTATAAGTTACAGAAGCAAATGATTGGCATTTATACTAGACAAAGCCCAATACAAATCATGGTTCCATGACTTTTTTCTGCAAATAATGCTTGTTTTTACATCTCTCCAGGCAAAAAACGTGGTACAGACCTGCTGTCACTCAACAGTAAACAAGGAGGCTGGGACACTGGAAATGGCCAAACATAGCCCAAACACGCCAGGCTTTTACACCTGCTCACACTATACGATGCCAGCACCTGCATCACAAAGACTACCAATTGCCTTGCCTTGTAATTTATCACAGGCAAATCTTAGTCATGACTGGCATGTTTGCAAAGGCGCAGTAGGTAACAGCAGAGGGGGAAATAAGATGGGTGCCAGCCTGCTGGATGCTGCACTCCTCCACAGACTACAAAGCTGTTCCATTGGTTCTGGAGAGGCAGCACAGACGAGAATACCCACTGACTATCAAAAACCTCATTCCCATCTTCAACTCTCATCAGTCCAATATCCGTTAATTATTCAATTATATTATGATTCTTCACAATTTGGTTATTCAGTACAATGTGATTGATTTAGTATGCATTTATTGTGTGCATTTTTGTAATTGTATGAAATGGGCAAATATCAATTTCCTTAATGCAGTTGAATTGCCACTTTTAGACCGATGCATTGCAATATACCGATGCGCTGTTATTCCCTTAAAAGCCACATAATGAATTTGAATTCCCATTTAACAAAAAATATCTCTGATATAACAAATAGCTGCAATTTCATATCAACAGGCTGCAGGTGCCAACTTAGAATGAGAACACTGACAGAGGTGTAGCTGCCAATTATTATTTGTACTGCGTCACTTGTAGTGCTTTTGAGTGCATCTACTAGTAAAGCCTGAGATATCTACAAGCAAAGACACAATATCATTTAGCTAAGACATTGGCCTGCAATCAAACACAGGATGTCCTGCACGTCAGTTCATTGTTGTGTTTTGTTGCATTGCATGAAACACCATGAGCCGTTTTAGCCCCATGAAGCATCTGTCATCAGTGCTATAATCCTCTTTATCAAGTACTAGAGGCACTTAATAAGTGTGCAAAACCTGCAGCCAGCACAAGCTCCACCTCCTTTTTCCATCAGCCCTGATCTGGTCATCAAAACAGCCTCTAACCATTTTGTTTTGTATCTACTCATGCAGTATGTTATTATTTTTCTGTTTCACACCTCAGGAGGATAGGATAGAGGAATTCCTGACAGAACTGTGTAAATGCTTTCGCTGTCCTGTATAAAAGCCATGGGCTGAATCATGCAGAAACTTTTGTCTCTGTCCTTCTTGGTAGATTTCCTGAATCCCGATGCACTGCCTTTGAAAATGCAGGATCTGTGTCATCAGTCAAATATAATATAAACTTCCCCATGAATAAAAGCCTGCTCTTGCAGTTAAGTGCTCTTCTCTGGCTGGGCTCTCAGGCCATTGGTCGCCATGGAGATCATATGAGAGCAATACAGTTCAAGGGTGTCATTAGTTACTCTGATGAGCTTTTGCACCCTCTGCTGGACATCAAAAATAACCGACAAGCAGTTTTTAAAGGAATAGCTCAATGAAGAAACAGACTGACCAAAACACTTGGATTAAATTAGGTAAAGAGGTAAATTGTCAAAGTCTGCTTCTTTAAGAGGATAAATTAGCTGACACCGCCAGTCAGCATCCAAAAAACAGCACAGTAACCATTACGCACTTCCCTCCAACCATGCCAAGTTCCTTAATCAGATCAGATATTCTGGTTTCTGACATACTACTGTTTACAGTAGCCAAACATGCAGGCAAAATTACTTCTTACTGTACAAAATTACTGCTTACTGTACAAATGTACTGCTTACTGCTCAAATCTATTCTTACACATACATTTTGCCCTTTTATAGTTTTTTTGTCCAGTTACAATACAGGGCAGGAGTTTGGTCCACCCTTGGAAGGGACATTTTTATTAATTTAATAATAAGAAATTTTATAATAAGAAAACAATAGAAATACTGACTAGCTTTAAAGTCTAATGTAACATTATATGCTGTAAGTGCGGTTTAATAGATGCAAAACCTTATGAACGAGTTTCATCAAAATAACCAACCGCTGCCATAGCAGCACAGATTGATAGTATCTTTTCAGGCAATAGTGCATGTTTCGCCAAACTTTTTACTTTTCTTTGGATATATTTCTGGCACAATTTTGAAGGCGGCTTTGGATCATTATCCTGTAATGAAATTTCGTCCAATGATGCGTAAAGCCGAAGGAACTGGGTGATGTTGAACTGGGTGATATGTCTTCTTTGAGATCAAGAGTTTGAGCCTTTGTAGCTAAATAATGTGACCCTACAGGCTATAAAATATTGAAAGTCAGTCAGTTACATTTGTTTGAACTATTTTGTTTTCTTTCAAAAATAATTTTAAAAAAATAAGTGTATCATTTATTTATTCCTTTATTTAAAATCCAAGGGTGAGCTCAAAGTTCTGGCTTGTAGTGTATATTATTGCTTTCACAAAACTAATGAAGCAAACTTAAAACAAAAATCCCCCAAAAAAAATACATACATGTTTTGTTTTAACATTAACGATTCCTTTAAAATATACAAAGTGGGGTCTTTCCTTACCTGATATGCAGCCATGACAGCATGGGTGTAGTGCCTCCACCAAACACCCACACAGTGAAGAACACTATGAGTAGTGTGGTGGTGAACATCATCTGCCGTGCGTAAGTTGCTGTGTCGCGGATCGCCAGTGCAAACGCCATCGCCCCTCGCAGCCCTGGAACATCGGAAGATCATACATACATAAGTGTAAGAAGGACAAAGCCAAAGACAGACTCTTGAAATGAATGGCATATACAGGTAAAAAACAGGACCAGAGAGAGTGATGCTACCTTGGTGAAAGCATGATTGCAATTTTTGTGTTTTTATTTAAACAAGTTTGAAGAACTCCAACTGTATTGCACTGCTTTCAATTGGAGGATCGGTATTAGCAAGGGAGCTGTTCCAGATTAACGCTCACTTTTTAAAAGGGCTCTATTTTAGGACTGAAATTGCTCCATCAATGTGATGAAGCTCAGAGAGAAACACATGATCAGCGGAAACATGGTTTATGCCAAAAAAATAGAAGCAATGTGAACGTTGCTTAAATATCAACCACCAAACTAAGAATACAGAAAAACTGCATTGCATCCAACTCTCCAGTGACCAGTTCTTAAGAGCTTAGCTGACAATTAACTTGAATGCCATTGAGGAGCGATAAGATTATACCTGCAAACATCATCATATGCTGAAAGTTTCCGCTGATTTTGTGCCTGCGGCCCAGGTTAAGCAAGAAGGACAGGGGGTAGATGTTGGATGCTCGGCCGATAAAGATGGCAATCTACCAATCAGAATACAGTTAAGGAAACAAAGAAAAACACACAAACAAAAGCACACAATCTTTCACGGGCCAAAAGATTGAGTTGGAAAAAGTGATCTGGCAAAAGCATAATGTCACATTACGCAAAGAATTTTTATAAATTCACACAGACAAAAAAGAACCAATAAATAAAAATATCAAACAAATTGAGAAAATGTATCACACTACATCCACTGCACACACTAAATTCAATAAGCCAAAACTAATTATGCTCTTTTGCAATGAAATACGAAGTTGATCACAGTTGTATACAATCTTACAATGCTTAGAAAATAATATTCTTGTATATTATGATGCAATTCACTGTGATAAATACAGTCAGATTACCCCGCTTGGAGTGGTTATGAAACCTAAAAGTACAAGCCCTGTTTAAATACAGGTTTTATCAGTTTTCGAGGGTGCATCATATTTACAGTATACATGTGGTCATTCACAGAACATGGAGAAAATGAGACAGGATAAAGCCTTTGTGTGAGATGAATTTTAAAATTACTTTGGGAAATCTTTACATACCTTACATGTACTTTATGAATGACTACTTTTGGCTGTAAGCTTTGCTAAGAATACAGACTTTCCTTTTGCAGCTGCTATCTGAGTGGGTTTCATAACTTCATAATTGTGAAGTTACATCATGTATTAAAGACGTAAAGTGGTGCCCCATGGTGTTTGTGTTCATAATGTAGGTTAACATTAATCAGGGGAAGTGATGCTTATAGCATGCATTCAGTTATATTTAACACGGTGCCAGCACTGCAACTGATTAACTGACCAAAAACAGAAACAGTTTTTACAGCTGCTTCCACTAATCTGAGTGATGTGATCACACATTCAGTGAAGTGACTGAAGGTGGGGTGGTATCAAAGATTTCAGCTGAAAAAGAGGTCACAGAATATTTTACTGAGCCACTGAATTGTAAAGCCAGCCAAACACATGCAATTCGCAAGCAGTGACCAAGTCTAAAGTGCTAACTGAGAGAGAGGGAGGATACGAATGCCCCGATGATGAAGATGGGACTGAAGACATGATTCTGGAAGGTGAACAGAGCCAGTCCCATGTAGGAGAAGATGAAGTTCTCTGCCAGGAAGTGCAGCACTTCAAACAGCTGAAACAAGTAATGACAGTGTTAGTGCCACACTCACACGCACACGCACACACACACACACACACGTTCGGCAGCTTTCAACTTCTCTAGTCTAAAGTATCTCACCCACTTCATCAGAGACAGTTTTGGTAATTGGGTTAAGAGCAACCCCTGAGGCACAAGAACAACTCCAAAACGTAATTACAGCCCCCAGTTTCTTCCCCATCACTTTAGCACAGTGTGTGCTACTTTGTGGAAGGCCGCAGGGGGTCCCGGCAGTTACTTTCACACAGCATCCTGACTGACAGCAGCCAATGTAATAGTCAGCTCTGTAGAACACTCCTCAGGTTCCTTCTGTTCAGTTCCAACTAGCCCTCAGAACATCGCCCTCATAGAATAGGTAACTATAACTTGGGTTATGAGCATAAAAACTGAGCATTAAAAAAAAAGATCAGGTTTAACAGATCTACTTAAAGACAAAGGTTAATATGCCTTAGCCTATGTAACCTTCAAATTATGGAAGTGTGTTCGATTCTATCCTCAGATGAGAATTCACATGTTCTCTACTTCATTAAACAAACAGACTGCTAAAGGATGTGCTTATTGTTTAGCTAAAATATCAAAGGAGAAGGCTTTTTCATTTCAGTGTTTATTTCAAACACAGTAAAGCTACTGACAAAATTAGACTTGTCTACTGCTGCCCCCTGCTGGCCATTTGTATACAGAAAAAATCTCGGCCAAGAGAATCAAAGGCCACGCTTTTAATTGAGCTACACTGAATCCACATCCACAATTACTAACAATGAAGATGTGAACGGCAAAAGACAATAGAGGAGAGAGGAACCTGTTTTGTGCGTTTTGTAGACTCCTCAGAGAGATTGTTATAGGTGTAGTGAGCCTGAGTAATCCCACAGAACAGCACTGCCACAACACCTGGGAGAGAGAACAGAATGAACAGATCCACCAATACACTGGAGTGCTGTTTAATAAATTATGCCAGTCTGAGAAGATCTTAATTAACCGAAAGCTTTCAGCACTTGCATACATTGCACGATACATAAGATGTGGTACATTCAACAAAGTTCTTGACTGAAACAGTAATACACACACAAGCGTACCTGTGAAGCCACAAGCTTCTGCCAATAGGAAGGTGCTCCAAGACATTAGGAAGAAGAGCGCCGTCTCCAGCAGAGGGAAACAGTGCAGTTTGGTGAATTTAGTGACGTAGGAACAGAGTTAAAGCTTTTAAACACACGTTCATTCATAAGCTCATACAGCCATTAAACACAGTTCATCATTAACCTTCATTTCATTACTGGATCAGAGTTTACATTTACGGCATTTATCAGACGCTTTTACCCAAAGCGAATTCCAATCCCTACCTACAGGGGACAGTCTCCCTGGAGCAACTTGGGGTTGAGGGTCTTGCTCAGGAACCCATTGGTGGTGTGCTGAAGGTAGGATTCGAACCCATGACCTCTTGGTCTAGAGGCAAGTATCCTACCCACTACGCCACCACCACCCCAGAGTTTGAGCTTGACCATGTACTGAGAGGGAGGATGAAAGGATATGAGGGCAGTGACGACTCCAGTGACAGCACCCATAGCAAAAGACCCACTGAAGATCCCAAGGAAAATGCCAACTGATTTAAAAAAGGCAGAGGCATCGAAGGTGTGCGTGTTTACTCCAGCGGGTTGATATGCCACAATAGACCTAAAGACAAAACATAAGCTACACTTAATAATGCAGCATTAATATCAAATTAATTTAAGACACTGGTTGTGATGTTGCTAAGTCAGTAAAGTCAAACACTGACATTTGTTCTAGTCTGGATTTAAAATCTTTTCTCTACATTTAATTTTGGTGTTGCCTTATCTGTTACCTCCATCCAGCAGATGGAGCTCAAGGCCCTTTCTTCCAAGGCAGAGACTGACAGCAGAGCTACAGGACTATGTTTTGTTCCACACGAGAGTGTACAACTTAACCTACAAACACACCGAGTCTGGAAAAGTCTGGGAAACTACCAAGGGACAGATCTAAGTTTAAGTGTTTGTGAGTATAAAATAGAAACGTAGTGAGCAGTGCAGACAATAAAGGCAGAGAAGAGCGAAATGTGGTGTATATGTATGTGCGTGAGAAAAAGGGAAAGTTAGAGAAAGAGAAAGAACTGAAGAGTGTGTGTACAGGAAATCAAAATAAGAGAGAAGTGAAAGAACTTACGATGAGAGAACAATGGCCACGGCATCGTTCATTACACTCTCTCCAAACAGCAGGGCATAGAGGTCCACGTCAGCATGAAGCTCATTGAAAATAGCCAGCACAGTGACTAAACACATACACAAACACAAAGTATGACCACAGTGACAGCATTATACATTATAGCAAAACACATTGGATTTATATCCTAAGTTAACATTTCTCACAACAATGCAATTATTTTAACAGATAAGTACAGCTGGCCAGTATTATTGAAATTCTCATTCATTGTGTTTTGTATTTGGTTTACTAATTAATAATTGGAAGCTTTTATTCAAGCAAAAAAAAAAAACTGTAGTGAAAATTCTTTAAGTAATTGTCATATACACACACTATTAAAACCACTGACAGGTGAAGCTCATGTGTTCCAAGCAGGAAAATGGGTAAGTGTTCGGGATCTGAGTGAGTTTGACAAACACCAAAATGTGAGGGCTAGTCAACTGTCAAAGCATCTCCAAAACGGCAGGTCTTGCGGAATATTTCCTTTATGTGGTGGTTAGTGCCTACAAAAAGTGATCCATAGAATTACACACTGTGACCCTGCGATGGCACCGGAACACACAGTGCATCGCAGATTTCTGGCAGCATTTCTCGCCTTTTCTCCGCGTATAACAAACTGCACCTCCTTTTACACGAGTTGATGTGCCTCAAAAGAATTCAAACATGGGAGCATTTAAAATCAGTTGGTTGGTACACAACAAGTATCCTTCTCCAAATTCTGCCATGTGTCTAATCCACACTGCCTACATCTCCACAATGTGGCTGATTCATGCTTTTCCATTTTTACTTACATAGTTTAACAGCAGGTTTAAAACATGACTTCTATGACTTCTATGTTTTCTGCTGTATCGGAAGGGCATGTTGAATGGTACAGGAGCTGTTTGCCTACATCAACTGGTAAACTCTAAACATAGTTTAGAATACAAGCATCCCGCAGTTTTTGTGGATCCAGGCACCCGGATTTTTTTTGAGAATGAAACTGAACGTTTTACGCGGAAATCTCCAAAACAACGTGGAACTATTCTCCTCATTCTCCGCAAATATTCTCCACATTTTTTTGCTTTTAAAAATATATATTTTTACTACAAACATAAATAGTAATTCAAATATAAATTCAGCTAAATTTCCAGTTACTGGCTGATGTCCTCCTATTTTCATTTCATTCTATTAAAAGCCCTGCGCCGCCCAAACGTCCTGCACCTTCTGGCAATGCAGCTCAGCATCTCGGACGAGAATAACAGGCCGACGGCCGTGGTTCAGAGGGATACGCAAACTGCTGTTTATGCCAGTCCTGCTGAAGAGCCAGTGATGCAGGACATTACCTGGGTCTGTGGCTGAAATGATGGCTCCAAAAAAGAGGCAGTCTGTGTAGTAGAACTTGTCAGTGAGCTGCCCTACAGCCTGCATTAGCTTCACCACTCCATACATGAGGTTCCTGACACACAAACAGAAGTCACTCAAATACAGCAGGAAAATCCCAATGCGTTATTACTGAATGTTCTGCATATTAAACTAATTATTCAATACTTCACTTTAAGAATGCCAAGCAGGTTAAACTCAGGCTATCTCTGTGATGAACTGGGCAGCATGGACTTACCCTATGACAAAGCAGGAAATGGCTGTGCCCAGGAAAGCATACGTTATGATGGAGCCCAGGTTTCTGAAGAAGTGTCTCTGGAGGAAGAGAGGCAGACATGCGTCACTGTTCTGCTCCACAGGGCAAAGACGACTTTACAGCGTTGCCTACGCACGTCTAAACAGCAGATGCCCGGACCCAAAGCCAGCAGACAGAGATGAATCTGATAGAATATGTATTAAACAAACATAGTTATCTGTATGTTAATTATCAGTATGTTGTCATAGTCTGAAAGTGGCTTAGTATTTAGAAGTTGGTGCTGTTTTGTCTGAATGGACTCCCAACATATCATCCATCTGTAAATTTCTTAAGCATCCAGTGAAAATACTATCATTACACAACGTAAGATAAATGCATTAACAGAATTGCTACGAAATTGAGCAGCGGCCCTAAAGAGAAGAAGTTGTTCATGGAATATTAATAGGAATAATCTAACAATGACCAGATCGATTTCCATGCTGTGCATGAACAGCCACCCCGTGTAAAACAACGCCACTTAGACATTCAACATACAGCTAGAGATCCAGAGAGTATTATGTTAAATCCACAGGATGATCCAATTTCTGATTTTTCACAAGAGCACAATATCGTCAGCAACTTTACAAAACAAGTCCAAATATGATACAATACAATGACAGTACATACTGGATGTACAACAGACATTTGGTTCAATGCCACCATAAAATGAGCTTTCATTAAGTTATTAATATAGTTGGGAGACTGATCAGCTTTATTTGTTGTTCGTTATTATGAAGCTGAGTTTCCATGTATAGTACTATAAGTGAACTTTTGCAGTTATAATCAAAAGCAGTCAGCGTTTTGGCACATATGCTTGTTTGAGAGCCTCTGAGGCTATAAAATCAGTGACTTTTAAACAGTGGACCAACATTAAGCAGAACTAAAAGACAAAGAACTAACAGCTGAATGCTAATCAAAGCAGTTATGAACTACCGACTCAGTACAACTGCGAATAAAAATCATGCAAAGGCAGTAAAACTAATTAAAATACAATCCAAATAATGTTCAAATACATGGAGCATACATGCAACAGGTTAATAAGTTAATACACATACACTGAATTTTCCAGTGTGCTTAATCTTTCTGATGCAACCAATAATGACGAATAGGGTAAAAAGTCTGTGTGCAGTAATTGCAGGGTCTACCGTCTGTGAGAGCTTCTGTTACTTCTGGTGCCAGCTTTGAACCATCTGCTTTAAATTCTGTCACTTTTGTGTGACTGCACACAATCAGCAAAAGACTCAGTGTGAACGAGAGAAAGAAAACATTGTTTATCTATTCTATGCTCTGTTTATCCCTCACAGCTAACAAAAAAATTCCCTTTCAGCTTACTGGTGCTTATTTCAACAACATTAGCAGCAGCCAATTTGAGGACTTTTTAGGTTACATCTGCATTTGAGATAAGGGAACAATTGTATGAAAATGCCTTTATTGCTGAACTATAAGTCAAAGCATCTGAAAAATGTATAACTTCACAACTAAGTTAACATTCCTGATACAATGAAGTGTAACAGCTAGACCATTTACAGGTATACATTTCAAAAAATAAAAATTTTAAATTGTCTTAAAATGTAACACTTTCTCACACACACACACACACACACACACACACACACACACACACACACACACACACACACACACACACACAC
>JBBPDC010000109.1:11004986-11031336 GCA_037974485.1 Hemigrammopetersius urotaenia | reverse complement strand
ATTATTATTGCTGCACGATATTAGGAAAACATGCTATATGCAATACTGTTGTTGAGTGTTGCGATGGCGATATCACATGCGATAAGTAAGTAAAAACTTAGTCTTTATAGCATTAATGTGTTTCTGCTTTGGATTTGCTGGAAACATAGACTCCAGGCTAGTCTATGCAGAAAAAAAATGAAATACAATATTTCCATTTTTAAAAAAAGAATGTACTTAAACAGAGCATTTTAATGCCTCCCATAAAACATTTGAACCATTGACATGAAATTTAAATTATAGTAAGTTCTTAGCCAGAAGAAAATAGCAAAAGGATCAATCTATAACAGTAGCACAGAAGATGATAAAACTGGCTAGTGATTTTTTTTTGCCCTCTTCTCTGTGGCACTGGATGAAGAACCTAGGGAAGACACCATTTATTGCAGTTCATTCTTTTGCTATATTGACTTATATGTCAGTATTTCGCGATATGTATATAGCGCATGTTAATATCGTGATGACTGTAAATTTGCTAAATATTGTCTATATACACGGATTTCATACACGAGTTTTAGTGTAATTTGCTCATCCCAATACAAATACCTGCTTAAATGAGGGAATGAATTAATGAACCAGTTCTGGGAACTGTTGTGTAACTATCATTTGTTTTGGCAGGTCGATCCCAAAGACTTCATGCTGACCGGTGTCAAGGATGCCACTGTAGGACGTTTGCCTGGAAAACTGAATGGGCAGCAGTTTGTTATTCAAGACTGTGAGAACTGCAACATCTTTGTCTTAGACCACTCAGCAACAGTGACCATTGACGACTGTGTAAACTGCCGCATAGTGCTCGGACCAGTCAAAGGCAGCGTGTTCTTCCGAGACTGCAAAGACATTAAGTGTGTGGTGGCCTGCCAGCAGTTCCGGACAAGGGACTGCAAAAAAATGGATGTGTTTTTGTGTTGTGCCACTCAGCCAATTATTGAGTCATCCACCAGCATGAAGTTTGGCTGCTTCCAGTACTATTATCCTGAACTGGCCTTTCACTTCAAGGATGCCGGTCTGAGCATCTTCAACAACAACTGGAGCAACATACACGACTTTACGCCTGTCTCGGGAGAAACCAATTGGAGTCTACTGCCAGTGGATGCTGTGGTGTTGGAGCACGTGCCTCTTCCTGACTCGGAGTCGGAATTCAAGTCTGTGCGTATCTCGACAGATGTGAACCGGAGTATTGTGCCCTTAACCAAAGGAGGGAGGCGTAAGGAAAGCGAGGAGTCCTGTCTGTTTGTATTCTTTGCTGGAGACTACACCACAGCCAATGCTCGCAAGCTCATTGACGAGGTGAAGTAATTAAAGTATATTGTAGGACTCAAGCCGTTTGCGAGCATAAGTCAAAATGTGTTACATAAATTATGTTTCTTATCATTATAAGGAAAAGGGTCACCTGGACAGGTCTTGTTAGTAGTCCATATAATTACAAGTCTGTTTGATTTTAATTTTGAATTGAGTGTGAAATGCTGATCATCTCCGGTTCTGTTGTAAAGGCTGATATAGTATTTTGTAGTCTGACACAAGACACCACTGAATGCTGAATTGACCGGTAATAATGGGAAATGAAATCAGTTTCCTCCACTTACTCCACCCAGGGAGATATTTTAAAAAGGAGAAGTAAGCTTCTTCAGATCTGTTCATGTTTATTGTACTGTCTCAGTCTGGATGTGAATTTTTAGTCAAAAAGTACATATTGTTTTTTTAGGTTTCAGTATAAAGCTATACAATTGCAATTTAACAGAGAGAAGACATAAAGAGATTCGATTAATTGAGCATTGTAACTCGATTACGATTAATGAACTTTTTTTTTTTGGTTTTTTTTTTATTTATTATTTTGCCCTCATAGTTCACTGACAAGTTTTGTAAGGGTAAATATTCTCACATATTACAAGTGAGAGATTTTTGAATGAAGGGTGCATTACTTAAATAATTGAAGGAAACACACACTATCTGCTATCTATATTTTTAAAGGGAAAGTAATCGAAATAATCGACCTGGAAAAATGTGATCGATTATAGGTTCTGAATGTCGATTTCGATTACTTTTCGATTAATCGCCCAGCCCTGACGGAGAGTATAAATAATTTTTAGTAATAGTGTTTTTAACACAATATTGCTCATTGCGCATTGTCGTTGGACAAGGTTGATTAACTTGTTTGAAGTTATTTGGACAACAAACTTTGTAGCATTGTAGTTTTATTTCAGTGTTTTGGCAAATAGGACTGTTCTCCTTTTTTCTTGGATCATTCTTTAGCGAAAGCCTTGTTATTACTAGTTGACATAAAAACGTACGACTAAAGAAGTCTTAAGGAGGTTACCGCGAAGAGCCACTGTGAGTCATGTATGAGAGCATCGTAATGCATTTATTTGCATTTATTATTTTCTGTAATGCTGTATGTCCCTAATGTTGTGTCTGTTTTCAGGCATCTGCCAAAAGTTTCACACTCATCCAAACCAAAGAGGTCTCCATGCGTCCTGAAGACGTAAACAGAGTGTTCCAGAACAACGCAGAGGGCCTTATTGAGTGGACTGCAAAGGGTAAACTCCTCTGGTTACCATGATATCCAGCAGAGAAAAACAACAAAGCCAGATCATTGTGGAATTTAAGACTTTAATGGTTTATAACCATTTATAACTACGTTGGATATAAAGATTTATAAAGGAATAGCAGCTGACATGTAATGCGTCAACACATTTTTATTTCCCTGGTAAAGGTTAATTATAATTGCTATTTCTTGTGAAAGCCCACCCCCAGCAGTACAGATCATGGAAGCACATTCTTGAAAATGGTCTTTTGTAAAGTAGTTGTAGTCTCTAGCTGTAGTGTGTTGTAATTCATTGTATTCAGAGGCAGGGCTGCTATTGTTGTCTGACAGGAGGGGGAACAAAACACTGGTTGGAAAGCAATGGTCACATATTCCCAGAAATAAAAAAATAAAAAACAAAAGTTAATATGATTTGACTGGTTGTGATACATGTGGGAAAACCTTTCAAAAACTCTTAACTGCACTACAAAACAATATTTATGCAAAATATACACTGTCGAAAGGAAGGGGTATAAAATGTGTGATCTCAGGAAAGTGGCAGGAACATGCTTCAGTCATATCTCTTAGGAATTTGCACCGTGTTCAGTAAACAAGAATGAGCTCTCCAAGGATGTGTTCCTAGAGGAACTGCCATTCAAGGGCATTCTCTTTATTCAGCAATAACTGATTATACATTGTGCTATTTTTTTTTAAAACAATGCTTTAGGACACCTCACCTACTCTGTGCCACATTAAACAACCCATGTTTAAGAAGCAGAGGACGGTGAGGTTTAAGCACAGGTTTAGCTATTTCTTATTTTGGAATAGTCTAGCTCACAATATCACACCGTTTCTACATTCCCAGTCATTTAATTGTATCACTGTCACACTGTGTGTTTGGAGTGGTATTCTATATACCCATTTCTAATGATTTATATTTGTACTTCATGTACTTTGTGTTGAAGCCAAATTCCTTTATTATTATATCTTTTCCTACTGCACATCAACACCCTAATCTGTTTTCTTAATGGGTCACTGCAGTAGATGTTTGGCATCATTGAAATTTTGAGTCCACAGCAGAGCAGCACTGAAAACGCTGCTTGGGGGTGGGGCACCTGGTGTCCCGATTTTTAGTCAAACTTAATGTTTGTGAGCAGCACAGCACTGTAAGAAGCATGTTATTCTGTTTCTATATGTTTCCTAGATATTGTCTTTGTTTGTTTATTTATTTATTTATATGTATTTTTGGACTGAAGAATGTTTTGTGCCTGCAGGTCCTGTTGTAGCCCTTGAGCTGAACGGAGATGGTGTAGTGGAGGCCTGCAGAAGCCTTGCTAATGAGGTTTTCAATGGTACCAAGGTAACTACAGAAAGCATTTAATTAAAACATTTTTGAACAAAACACAATACCCCAATCTAATGGCCCTCCATGTCTTTTGGTGTCTTTTTCTTTCATAGGTGTTTGTTTCTGAGAATAAAAATTCAGCCGCTCGGGATGTTGACAACTTTTTCAACTTTGCTGACATGCAGATGGGATTGTGAATCCAGATTATGTTTGATACATTTTATACTTTCAGTATTGTGAATCAGTGAATTTTCTTAATTTAGTAATGCAACAGGTTTAAGGGGATGTAAACCACTATTTACTTCTTACTCAAGTAATTAGTGCTGCTAAACATTTTGTGGGTTAGATGTTTTATGTTCTTTAAGCCATTTTTATAGGTTTGTACTTGTTGGATTTAGTGAGGCAGTGAAAAAAACAATACAAATGTACCTAGATTTTAAAATCTAATCAAATATTACTGTGGCCAATGTCAATCATACTGAGAGATCATCCAGATATTTATTAATCTGCATTTTTTAGGACTGTATATAACTGGAAATAGTATGTTCTTCTTTGCTAGTGTATGTGTGTGTGACCAATGAATCTATTTATGTATAGGCTGAGATGTGGAGAACGTTAAGTTTTTAAATATCAAGAGTTTGTTTCTTTCTGTGAAATAGTAATGTTTTTTTTTGGACCATTCTTTCTACTTTAATAACTGTAATTTTTGCCTATGTGTAGCCAGAAGGAGGACAAATCAACTTTTTGTCTGTTTTTAAGTGACACTTTGAAAGGAATATCAGAAGCTGATTGGTTGTTAATCAGATCTAATTGAATGTACTGCTCAGTGGAGTCAAATCTGTTTTTGTATGAATGTTTCGAAGAGCACAGTTTTAAATCCTGTGACCAAAAACAATCTGTTTTATTTGTACAGATGGGAGAAATGCATCACAATGTTTTTTACCATTTGAATTGTTCCTATTTGTATAAGGCAGTTTTGTTGAAATGAATGTAAACTGTGATTTATCAATATAAATATTCATTTGTAAAAGACTGCTTGTGACTATTTTACTCACTTTGCATGAGATTTAGTCAGAGTCTGACATGAGTCTGAAATGCTAGTTTGTAATTTGCATGACAATATGGAAAGACTATTCTTATTCTGAAGAGGATAATACAGAAAACAGCATGAAACAGTCAAGCATTTTTTTTAATTATCAATATTAATATTAGCAGTATTGGTGTTCAGAGGTGCTCAGAGCAGACAGGAGACAGCATGGCCATATAAATATGCATTTGTAAAAGGCTACTTGTGACTGTTTTACTGAATGTAAGTTTATTCAGACTGATACGTTATTTTTATTAATAGACATCAGTTTCAACATAGTGTGTAGTTTGACCATCTATTCTTATTATTGTTATTTAAGCAGTTTTTCTAAAGATGATAATACAAAAAAACGAATACAAAACTTTATTTTAGTGTTATTATTAATATTAGCAGAATCAGTGTTGTCATTAATAAAGCTGCTGCACTTTACTGCATAGAGAAGACAAGAAACAGCATTGCCATTAAACAGGCAAACTAAATATTCCTTTGGGAAAGACTACTGAGTCAATTTTAGTCAGACCTGTCATTATTTTTTTCAACTTAGTGTGTGACTTGCAATTGCATGACTATTGAAAGACATGTCTACTTATTATTCTTGTTGTTATTATTTAAGCAGTATCTATAAAGAGGATACTACAGGAAACCGCGTGGATATGAAACAGGCAAGCTTTTTATTATTAGCAGAATCAGGGTTGGCATTGACAAAGCTGCTGCACTTTCCTGCACAGAGCAGACAGGAAACAGCATGGCTGTGGGGCGGGAGGAGTTTAGGACCCAGCGCCCCGCTCTGTACAATAGGACTGTTGTGTCGTGGTGGAGAGCAGATCGCAGCTTTGGGATACTGACAGTGTGGAGGAGAAACAGACAAAAACAACCTAAATATTGTTGTTTGCACCTCGCCGGGAGTGTGCGCTGGGGAAGAGCAGCGCGGAGAGCGTCGTTGGAAGTCCACGTGGGGTTCGCTCGAGTCGGTGGGAGAGTCGAGGTGAGGGCTGCTCCACGAACAATACTGCTGGTGTCTCCCAGGGCTGGTGGCTTGATACAGGCAGCGGGGCCTGCTTCCTCCTGTCCGCTTCAGGGAGTCAGAGTACCCACATTGCTGCCAGCCTAGCTTCACTCTGAATCCACTCTGGTGTTTTACATAATGAGCGTGTTGACTACAGGCCTCGGCGGCTGCTTTATAGCACTAAACGTGGCCATCTCCGCTCCAGCCTGCTCTAGGGCGGCTCGAGTTTGGCGCCAAGGCCGCCTCACATCCTGAGTTAGCAGCAGAGAGCTCAGTTCTGCAGTGCAAGACGACATAACCATGTTGGCCTCTCGATTTGGGCCATAGAGGCCGTTAGCTGATGTGCAAGTAATCTGACCCGTCCACATTACACCGTTTTGCTGTCACTGTCGGTCCAGTGTATTTCTTCATCTACCAGGAAAGCCAGCTAACACGTTAGCCTGATAACAGTGCACAAAAACCCGCCAAATAACTCCAGACTCGCATCTAGGAGAAGATAAAACACTGCTGAATTTAGCCGTCCTAACCTCGCATGACCAGGTTTTCCACATTATCAAACAATTAAGTTTGTGACAAGCAGAAACTTTTCTGTTGTGTAACACACTAGTGCATGGCTGTGCAGCCTCCGAGACACGCGTTATCTACAGCCCCTTTTTGCAGTTTAGCCTCACTTTAGCCGCGCAGGGAGTACTGGTTAATTGGAGGGTGTAAAAAGGAAAAGCGGCTGTGTGTGTCATGAATGTGAGTAGCTTTGACCCAAAGGAATGGAAATGGCTCAGAAAGAATTCGGTGCACCTTCCTCCAGAACGGACTGCGCATGCGCAGTTCAGGTAAACCCAAAATGGGCAAGGCTCAGTCCCATTGGCCCAGACTGAAATGGTTAAAGGAGAATTCCCCTGATTTTTCTACATAATCCGATCTTTGACACATCAGTTAGAGCATTTTTATAAGAAGTGCTCCATTTTAGAGAAACTTCGCAGTGCATACTCAGTTTTCTATGAACAATCAAAAATAGCTGGGGCAACTGGTTGTCTTGTGGTTAGGAAGTTGGCCCTGTAATCAGATGTTTGTGGGTTTGAACCCCAAGGCTGCTAGTGTATTGTTAATGAACAATACAAAAATGACTTAACTAGCATGTGTCTTCTCATTTTTTAGTTATGTTGATGATAGCAAAACAGTGGTAAATCTAAATAATATCTTTACAGATATCTCTCTCTCTTTTGCTTCACAAAGTACTACATGGACCTCTCAATGTGGGTAGCTTTTTGAAAATATGTGCAGTTACAAGAAAAAATATGTGCAGTTATAGTTACAAGAGAAATCTGTCTATGTATTTAAATGCTTAATTTTTTATGTGAAATGCTGTTCACAGAAGTGGACATCTGACTGTTCAAAGCTACCTCACGTAGTTATAACATGATTACAACCAGAGTGTGAATTGGCCCACCATATTTGGGGGGTACTGCCTTTTTTAACAACAAAAAAAAGTTAAAAACGCTGCTCCCCACCTGCATTTTTTGTCTCTTTGGGGAGGTCTGGGTCTTGATCGGAGGGTACAGTACCCCCCGTAATTCGAACCATGATTACAACTATGTGAGGTAGCTTAAATTGGCATTGAACTGTCAGATGTCCACTTCTGTGGACGGCATGTCACATAAAAAAATCAAGCATTTAAATACATAGGCAGATTTCTCTTGTAACTGCACATTTGAATATTTCATGTGAACAAATGGCTACTTCTGTGTAACACAAAATTGCTGCTGCTTCAGAAGTTTATTATAGAGCAGGCCTGTCATGGCATGTTGCTCCACTTCAGGTTGGGATGCAGCCCAACTTTCAGCAGCTCCTTAATCTAGTGTATTGGGTGAGCAAGATGGTGTGGTGTAGTGTAGCTGGGCAGGGCATTGTGTTCTGTAGCTGGTGTTTGGAGAGTGGGGGTTGTTGGAGCATGCTGGGGCCATGTGGCTTTGGCTTGCTCTATCAAACAGGCTGTGAAGCTGAAGTACTGTGGAGCTGCCCCTGCTGCTGTTGTATCTCATTTATTCTAGTGTGTTGGTTGTGTATCCCTCCTTTACGGTGTAAAAATTATATTGAGAGAAATTATTTTGGAAATGCAAATCTATAGGTTTAGCCTGGGTACCATGCAGGCTGTTTGATCAGCATAAACAGTCACACAATGTAGAAAGGTGTTGTCTAAAGTTGTTTAGCTATATGCTACCGGTTTGTGGTGACTAAATAGCCTCAGCATTTTTTTAACAATTAATTGTATTTGTAGGTTACCCCTTGCAAATGTCAAGTCAACAGGCCTTCAGATTCTTCCTCCGATTTAAAAGAGAAAGGCACAGTCTGTGGCCAAGGCTTTGCGTCAAGAGCAGGTGGTCCTTCAGGAGCTTGAGTGGAAGCAATAAGTATGCTTGTTACTGTCAGAAGAGTTTAAGTTCAGTAAGCTATTAATCAGAGAAAAACGAAGCAACGGATCATTTTAATCCACAAAACTTACAAATCTGTGGCACTGTTAATTTTCTTATTTTATTTATTTGATAGACTAGCAACTTATTTCTTGAATCATGGATAAAGTGTTCCTTGTTCTTGAGATTTTATTGTCTCGTGTTGAATTGGAGCAAGCAGGTTTCCCAAATGGAATGTTGAAGTTGCAGACATTGTTTTTTTTTACCACAGAGACCAGTTTTTGCAATAGTAATTAATGTGTAACACATCATACAGGTCTCAGTAGCAGGGCAAGGGTTAGACATGTTGAATTTCTTCAGTTCTACAGCAGCTTACTGGGACTGAAGTAGCACTTAATGTGTCTAAACGATTACATTTTCTTTGCCAATTAAATTTTTAAAAATTTAGTTATCAGCGCAAACCATGTGGCAGTTTATTTTTAAGCTGACTGTTAACAGTGGTTATATTCATCCCATTGCTGTAAAAAGTGGGCTGAGTTAAGGAATAGGTTCGGTATATGGAGCATAAACGGTTAACTGTGCCATTCCTTGGCTGATGGCAGTCGATTCCTGCCTTCTGTTTAGCAGGGTGTTTTCATCAGCACCACAGTGGATTGAGCCTTCTACAAAGCCATGTGAAAATGCATTTAAGCACATGCAGTTCTTGTCCTGTTAAATGGACAAGAATTTTGTCTCTTACAATATTATTTGCAATGTAAATATCAGTACTAGAAATATTAGTATTCCTGTTACTCTTAACATAGTGAGCAAATGTCCCTTTATGATCACTGTATGGGAAGGTTGCATGGGTTTTGCAACCTGTGAGGCAGGCAGATTCCATTTTGAGGTTTGCTCCTGCTGCTTCCTGTCTCTGGTATTTATAGTGTCGGCGCTAAGAGGCTGAGAGTAAATGGGAGAAGGTTTAGGTCGAGCCAGTACGTAGACCAAATTACAAATAAGTAAACTACAGTAAACAGAAAATCCTTACCCCAGGCACTACACTGAGTGAACTGTAGAACGCAGCTAGATACACTTTATAACCTGTTAAACTTAATCTCCTAAACACACAAAATGGAAAAAGAAAATAAATCAGACATTTTGGTGTCTGACAAAATTCAAAATGTTAATTGTCTATGTGCTGAACAGTGGTTACTATGCAGTATCAAACAGGTTTTGCTGTGTGTGTGTGTCTCACATCCCTCCAGAGCAATTCTGCCTCTCTGCATGTACATTATGCTTGTCTCTTGATAATTGTTTTATTCTTGGAGAAGTGGAGTGTTGTTTTTAAGTCTTAGTGAATGAGTCTCATTAACAGCTCTAATGCTTTAAACTCTCTTATGAGCTGCCCTTTCAGTGTGTTGGCAAGCGTGTCCAGGCAGGGCCGAGTTAATGTTTATTTAAGGAGGCCTCTCCGTCGTGCACCGCAGCATGATCAGTCTGGACTCTGTGTTTGGGTGCCATATAATCATGTTGCCCTCCACACTTCCCTGTTCCAAATACCCACCAATCTTACCTTTCATACACCATGCTCATCTTGTCCCTTAATGTCTGTTTTGCAGCGATGAGAGGTGGATGACGGAAGCGGGCCTAACCTAGTATGCTCTACGACTTGAAATTTATGGTGAGTCGATGCGAAGAGGAGCTCATCTGAACTGTACTTCCGTATTTTTCTGTTGTCAGTAATTCTGTTTAGAACGGTCTAGGATATGAGAAGCTTGGTACGCTTTAAGGCTCGAGTGACATGAAAAGTATGTGGCCAATAATGAAACTGATAACATGGGATAGTATTACTTATGCAATTTTATGCGCTCATTGTTGTAGTTAAGCAGTGGTTTAGTGACTAATCAGGTTGTCAGTTCCCAAAACTCACATGTTAAACTCATGAAGAGTGATCTAGTAAAAAAATATATAGTAGCACTGGGGATAGAGTTACTCGCTAGTGTGTTTTCTCTTATGAATGAATTCATTTTTGTATTTATTTATTTTTTATCAGGATACATCAGGATGAAACGACTCAGGACTTCAAGCAGTAGTGACAGTTCAGACAATGAAAGTGAGTAAACATTTACACATAGATACCCGCTTCTTTTTGAATTGGAATATTTTAGTTGATCAGTCCAAGTGCTTTTTAAACTGTGGTATTCATGGGTGCCCTTTACCTCTCTAAATTAAAAATGCAGCTCCCTCCACCTCCTTCTCTTCAAACAAGTATGGAAGCAAACCTGGAACACCTGCCTCTGCACAGAAAAAACCAGCAGAGGTAAGACTGTGGCTGAGGCTTACAAGGCTCATGTCTTTTGGAATCAAATTAAATACATTTGGTAGCACAAATGGTAAAAAAAAAAAAAAAAGGCACATGTGCTAGCAAATTACAGCCTAATGAAATGCATTAAATTATCTTTTCCATTCACAGGTGTTCAGAAAAGACCTAATCAGTGCCATGAAGCTGCCAGATTCTCATCACATCTCTTCAGAAGAATATTACCTGCTGACTGACACATGGAGGCAAGAGTGGGAAAAAGGTGTGCAGGTACCAGCCAGTCCGGATACCATCCCCCACCCCACTGTAAGGTTGGTACCTTTCTCTTTCTTGTGCTCCATCTCCCTTTGTTTTTTTTTTCTCTGTTTCCATTTTTGTTTCTTTCAGTCTCAAACCCTGTAGCATGTTTAGCTTGGTATGCAAAGCTTGTAGCCTAACTGCTTTTTTTTTTTTTCCACTGTTTCTTTTTCGTGCACTACATTGTGATCATGCTTTGTGTGACAGCCTACCAGTACACATGTCTTAACTGCACGTCTTATGTTCTCATACAGGATAATAGCAGAGAAGCCGAAAGAGATTCTGTTTTCCAGACAGAGGAAGTATATCCAGTGCTGGAGTCAGGACTCCACAGAGCCGGGCTATGTGAACATTAAAGAACTGGCTGAGGCCATGTGCAGATATGACCTGGATGACATGGACCTCTACTGGCTGCAAGAACTCAACATTGAGTTGAGTCAGATGGGTAAGAAAGCTTGGACTATACAATTCTCTAAGACCACTGCAGTCAGAACAGACAAATGACATTAATTTAAGGAATTTATACAGAGCATAGTTAATTCTGAACAGTGATCTGAATGGTTTTTAGTTGTTTAGCTATTAGGTATTTATCAAAATGATTCCTAGTAAAAATGCGATTTTCAGTAAGTATTTTTGTTATTAATAAAAATGCATCACTATCGGAAGGAAACATTTTCTTTGCACCATTTAAACAGTTGACCATGTGCATTTCGTAGCATATGGACCAGTTTATCTTTTGAAAAAGTTAAGAATGGATCAACTGTGGTGGATATGTAAGGTTTATGTACTTTGCTGCATTTGACAATTTGAAAGAGCAGGATTTTTATGTATGTATGT
Source organism: Hemigrammopetersius urotaenia (assembly GCA_037974485.1). Taxonomy (NCBI): domain Eukaryota; kingdom Metazoa; phylum Chordata; class Actinopteri; order Characiformes; family Alestidae; genus Hemigrammopetersius; species Hemigrammopetersius urotaenia. Next base: position 11,019,500 of record JBBPDC010000109.1, on the reverse strand, counting down.
GTCTCACAGGGGAAGTGCCCATGGATGAGTTAACCATGGAGCGAGCGATGGAGGCTCTTGAAAGGAAGTGCCATGACAACATGAACCATGCTATAGAAACGGAGGAAGGGCTGGGCATTGAGTATGATGAGGATGTCATATGTGATGTGTGTCGCTCACCTGACAGTGAAGAGGGAAATGACATGGTCTTCTGCGACAAGTGCAACATCTGCGTACACCAGGTGAGAGATTGGTACAGGTTTAAGGATGGCATTGTTTAGTGGAGTTTCAGAAGGCTGCCTGTGTCTGCTTGCTTGGTGATAAATACTATGACACATACTCATTGATAAATTCCATAACAAAATGAGAACCTTTTTGGATATCTTGACATTTCTTCATTTATATATATGAACTTATAACCTTTAAAAAAAATCACTGAAATATATTAAGTCTTTATGTTGTATTTTAAACAGTAGGCCTCGAAAGTGTTACCACCATTCCAGCTTGGTCTTTTGCATTACTGTTTCTTTTAGTCTTAGTGATCAAGGGCATGTAGCACAGTGTAGAAGGGGTTTGCACTGTGGAATGCAGTTGCGGTTAAGAGTTTGTGTAGACAGAGAAACGAAAAACATGGGAGAGCTCTGACCAATGGACACATGCTTATCTTCAGAGTAGCTTCTGTAGATTGTACTGGGTTACCTGGTATTTGCCACCTGGTGGCTGTAACTATACTTAAAATTTTACTTAAAATGTTGGTAAAAGACAACTATGGTTTAGAAAAATCTTTCACCGTGTGATTGTTGATTTGTATAGCTTTAGAATTATGAAAATTTGTACCATTGCTGTATTGGGTTTGAGTATTTGTATAATATTGTAAAATATGTTGTTTCTAGGCTTGTTATGGCATCGTAAAGGTTCCAGATGGAAACTGGTTGTGCAGAACCTGTGTTCTTGGCATCGACCCACAGTGTATTCTGTGTCCCAAAAAGGGAGGTGCTATGAAGGCCACACGAGCAGGCACAAAGTGGGCACACGTAAGCTGTGCCCTCTGGATACCTGAGGTAAACTTTCCCAAGACCAATGTGTTTAAATACACCTCTATTAACATGTCAGTGCCGTAGCTTCTAGTTTCCTCTGTGTGCTTATATATCTCTTGGCTAAAAGAAGTACTTGTGTGTGAGTAGGTGAGCATTGCTTGTCCAGAGAGGATGGAGCCCATCACCAAAGTGTCTCACATTCCACCTAGCCGCTGGTCTCTGATCTGTAGCCTCTGCAAGCTTAAGACAGGAGCCTGCATACAGGTAAGATTGGATGAGACGTCAAACATGCAAAAAGGAATGCATGAGATTTGTGGTCCCTAATCCTCTAATGTTGTCTTGCATTTCAGTGTTCAGTAAAGAATTGCACCATTCCCTTTCATGTCACCTGTGCCTTTGAGCATAGTCTGGAGATGAAGACCATCCTGGATGAGGGAGATGAGGTCAAGTTCAAATCTTACTGCTTAAAGCACAGCAAATCCAAAGCAGGAGAGCCTGGCCTGAGCCCGGCTCGACACAAACCCCCAACCGAGACCGAAAAGGTGGGTCTGAGAGCGCAGAAGCTCCAGGAGCTTGAGGAGGAATTTTATAAGTTGGTGCAGCCCGAAGATGTTTCCCAGGATCTGGGGCTGCCCCTACATCTGCTGGACTTTATCTACCAATACTGGAAGCTGAAGAGGAAGACCAACTTTAATAAAGCTCTATTGCCACCCAAAGAGGACGAGGAGAACCTTCTCTTGCAACCCCAGGAGGACAGCATACACACGCGCATGCGCATGTTCATGCATCTGCGGCAAGACCTAGAGAGGGTGGGTATTGAGCTTTGACAAAAAGATGCAGAAATTTTGATCATTTATAGTCTGACTGAATGCTGAATGTGCTATTTTTGTTTGTTTTTTAAGGTGAGAAATCTGTGCTACATGGTGAGTCGGAGAGAGAAGCTAAAACTGTCTCAGAGTAAAGCCCAGGAGCAGATCTTTAATCTTCATGTGAAACTCGTCAACCAAGAACTGTCTGCAGGTAATAAAGAGACAAATGTAACAGTTGTATCTATCCTGTGCAAAACGTATGCACATGTACATTTGTTTTATTCCTTATTGCCCTTGTTCAGGAGTGTGAAGGTATCAATTAAAAAATGTTTTTGCAGGTCTTCCGGTGTCCTCACCAGTGGAAAACTTGCTCTTCCGGCCGCCACCCAGGATAACCCTGAAACTCAAAATGCCCAGAGTGTCACTGGGCAACAACAAAACGAGCACTAAATCTGGAAATGGGCCACTGTGTCCAGATAACAGCAGTAATGTGTATGACATCAGTGGAACAGGCGTGGGACAGGGCAAACCTCAGCTTCACCATAGTCGGATACGGAGAGAGGAGAGAACCAATGGCCTTCTTCCTGTATCACGGAGGGACAATAACACCGCCCATGCCTCACCTACACCCATCAAACCAACAGGTAAGCCTTTGGCTCTACACGCTGCCCTCCATGGCCATTCCTCCAATGGAAAGGACAAGCCTGACCAGGAGAGACCTCGTCTGCTGAAGTCCAATGGCGTCATGGAGAAGCCTATAGTTCAGAGAGACACTTCATGCCAGACTCAATCTGAGCAGACTACATGCAGTGAGGATTCTGGGAAGGGCAAGTCAGGTAGTTTTCATAAATCCGCTATAGAACATTTCAGTGTGTCCTTCAAAGAGGCGACAGTCAGCCTGGTACGGACTACAGAGGACTTCTGGAGTGCTGAGAAGAACGCTCGCAAAGTTGTCAGCAGCACAAACTGTGCAAAACCAGCCACTGAGCGACTGCCAGGGGGCACCAGGGCGTACCAGGACAGTGATGGGTACTGCCCTGACCTAGAGCTCAGCGACTCAGAGCCTGAGGCCAAGGGAAAGAGATTGCGGACTGGGAAGGGGATGACTGAGAAAAGCCCAGCTGTGCTCTTTGGTCGTGGGGGCAGCCGAGGGAAAGTGTCTTTAGGCTCCAGGCCCGCAGTGCAAAGGTGACTGGTCTGAAAGAACACGGTCTCAGTCCATCAGACCCACTGCTGCAGGTCTGTCACTGTAATGTTCTGGAGGTCCTCAAAAGGGCCATACTCCAAGTTCCCTACTGTAAAGAGGAAGGGCCTGTGATTGTACTGGCCATTGGGTCAAGCAGTCATAGAATAAAAAAAGGGGCATCGAAATATCCTCCCTGGTAGAGTGGTAGAAGGTGCAGTCATTCCATCCGGTTCGGTATTGTGCTGCCCGCTGCATCTGCTCTGATTAACAGGGTTTCGGCTGCAACCTGACTCCATACACGAGACCACACAAAGTCTAATGTAGGTTAGACAGGCCTTCTAGCAGTGTTTCTGTATATACTGGTCACGAATAAGAGCCTTCGTTTTTAGTTTGTAAATAGTAGCTCGTCTCAAGGGTTGTGGAATTTGTTGCTGAAGTAATTTCCACGTGCTGATGAGTGACATCCTTGATTCCTATGGTTATGCAAATTAATAAAGGCATAAATACTGCAGCGCTTGAGTCTTGAATGAAAGCTAACAATTAGATCTCAACTTTTCTTTGTTTTCTCTCTCTTTCCCCTCTTTATCTCTGTTGGATAGCATTAGCATGCTTGGCTCACCATGTCGCTTTGTTCTCTTGTTTTAAAAAGGAAAAGTGTCTTCTGAGCAGTGTGAAACCGTCTTCCCTCCTTGTTTCTGGAGTTGCTGACAAATTGTATTATTCTCTTTCATGAGAATCAGTTTTATTTTTAATATGTTTTAAAGCTTGGGCAGACCTCACAATCATCGTCACGTTGCCATGTTCTAAAAACGGGAAGGTTACGAAATGTTAAATTGTGAAAGCTGATTGGAGATGCAGCTTGCGGTCAGCACTCTGACCACAAAGAAGCTTGGAATATTTAAGATTGCATTCTTTTTATATTAATAGATGATGACGTGGCTACTAGGGTTCAGTGGGGTGTCAGACTGTCTGGTGCACCCATGCTGCCATTATTGACTTCTTATTAGCAGCAAATGACTACTTTTGACCAAATAAATGTTACATATGTGAGTTGAAAAGAGACCTAAAATACCAGACACTGAAATGCTGCACACAGTTCTACTATTCATGAGATTAAATCCTTGTTTTTTTATGGTTAAATTACAGTCTGCCATCAGAAAGCTAGTTGGTAGCTTGCATATTGTAAAGATGCAGTTTTATGTTCCACAGAAGAAAATGAAATGTTTCTACCTAAATCAATAGTATAAATTGATTTTATATTTTTCACCCCTAGCCCTTTATAGCCAGCTGTTGCTATAACAGTGCCAACGTTTGAAGGAGTGAGCATGCATTCGTTTTGTTGTTTTCCTCTCTCCAGTTTTCTATTATTTTTCATGTTCGTATGTGTAGGATTCGTGATACGGATTTAAGTGTTGCACCTACGGATGAAAGGCTTAATATTCAGTTTATCAGTACCTCACATAATGTATGTATGTCCTCAGGTTTGAGAGAATGGTGAGAGCAACAGATTCCACACGTTTGTGTGTGCAATATGTACCTCTGTGAAACTTGGAGGAAGTATGACTAGCTTTGTGAAGTCGATTTTGTTTTTGTTTGTTTGCTTTTTTAAATACGTTCCACGAACTTCCAGGAAGACCTTGAATGACATGCTGTGTGTCAACTAGCAACCAGTGAGAAACACTGTAACAACATGCATGAACCATGTGTCCCTTCTGAATAGAAGTACTTTCCTTTTTCGTTATTTTTTTTTTTTTAACTGACACTACATAATGAAAAAGGCAATATGTTCCTTTTTGTTGGGACCTTTTTTTTCCTTTTTTTTTTTTTTTAAGACAGCCCTTTTCAATAAACTTTTAAATATGAATTAATGTGTCTCTATTCATTTCTTGGATGACATTATTGCAGCCTAAGTTCTTTTTGGATTTGTAGTTTGGTGCTGAACACAGCAGTGTGTTCTATATTGCTGATACTGATCCGTGTGGTAGAATATTAAAAGCTAAGCAAATCATGAACTTGGCTTGTAACTCACTAACTCAGATACTTGTCTTTAGTCACTTTTCCACAAGGGGGTACTATTGGCTCTCTGGTAGCTTTCGGGACTTTATAAGAACAGCTTAATCAGTAGCCTCTTTTCCACTGCCTGGTATCAGCTGGGTTCTACATCACTAGAGATTTTCAGTCATACAAATCAGTCCATGACTGTCCAATAAGATAGAACAATGAAGTTTGCAGTGCTGTAGGAAGACTGGAGTCTGACATGTAATGCAAGTCATGAAAATATCTGCCTGTCCTGAAATGAACATGTGCAGTTTTGCTTTAAGTCCATAATAACATCTCCAAAATGTCGTGAAAGGGCTTAAATGCTTGAAATTTGCGGCACTGTTTTGGTGTGAAAGTCGCTGTTTCGTGACCTACATAGTGCACCACCTAGAAAGCATTAAATTATGTTGTAAAGAAGCAAATATGGACCGTGATTATCGTCTGCTGTGAGCAGGTCAAAAGCATGTGGAGTCTGACACTTTAACAACATTTGCTTCTATTACTAGACCACCAGATACTTCAGTGCAATGCTGTAATTTGTATATTGCCACTGTATGCTGTACTTTTGTCCTGTACTGAAGCAAATCCACATGTCTGTTTTTCTGAACTTTCAACTTGATCTCTGCTGAATTCAGCACAAGTTCCTAAGGCAGCCTATGTTTATACTGCTACCCAGTCCAGTATTAAGATGACCCCAACTCTATTATAAAGTTTAAGTTTGTTTAACATGCTTTAGGTATCTAAATTTAATTTAATCGCCAGACATCACATGATCTTAAAGGAAAACAGAATATAATGGCATTTTAGAAACACACAGGGTATTTACACTCAGAATTAAGGTCAGATTTGAACAAAAATGGGTTTGGCCTAGTCTTGGCCTTCAAGATTGATTGACAACTGATAACACAGGTCAACAGGTCAAAATCATCAGATATCCATTTATGTGGGTTTTGTAGTTTTTCATGCTGATTTCAAATCTGTGTTTAGTTTTTGCAAATCTAATATTACTGAAAGCAGATCTGAAATCAGCATGAAAAACTGGTTCAGAAAAGTGTGTTATGGTTTCTGAAAGTTTTAAGCTCCAAATTTTCACTATATTCAATCGGTGGTAGATTTTTTAGTGTTGTGGCTCCAAAGCTATGAGGCCCCCCTGCACAGAATATCTGCAGTGCTTCCTCTCTTGCTTCTTTCAAAACCCAATTAAAACTCTTTTCTCTCAGTGAGTTAAAGAAAGGCAATATATAAATAAAAACTATTTATAAAACACTATTTAACAGGGGCGTGCATCATAACTGCCAGGCATATTAAGAGATCATCTCTGACGAGTGAGCATTTCATTACAAACAGCTGATAATATGTATAATAAAGGTCAAAACTGTCGATCTGTTTGGCCCAGATCGGTGCACCTCGGCTAGATCCATTATGAAACAGCAGGACTGCTCATTGATTATCTGCAAGAAAAGGCTGACTTTGAGTGCACGGTTTGCTGACTTCAGGCAGAGTAAATAAATAGGAATTTGTTGTCTTGTTAAATAAAAAATCTAGCAGGAAATGGACAAGAAGGCTTGAAATAGCTTGTGTGATTATATTAGGAAACAAAACACCATGGGAAAGCAGAAATCACCCGAGCTCAGAAGCATTTCTTGCGCCTCAATCCAATGTGGGAATTCGTCTGATGCAGCAAATTACACCGAACTGTAATTACACTTTCCAACCAGCTAAGTACAACTTCAACGCAATGCAGGGGAGGAGATTCTAGGTGCTTTTTTCAAAGGCACTTCTGCTGACCAAATAGTTTCCACTTGAGCAGAGAAGCTGAGTAGTAGGTGTGGATAAACAGTATGAAACACATTCTGCAGTCAAACAATTAAAATGTTCATTACATAAAGCTGTTTCGCCTAAAAGTGGCCATTACTTAGGCAACATGCATCCATATAGTGTTACACCAGAGACTCGCACAATAAAGCCTTGCACAATGTGAGCACCCTAATGAGTGGCATGTTTGTGAAGTATATGAGGCTGCATTTAGCTCCATCTGCCCTTTATGATTACTCATATAAACCACAATACATCTTGTGCATACTGTGTACAGGTTCTGCTGTCCTATAATGTACATGTGGATGTTGTTTTTCTTCTGTTTTTTATGCAGATGTCCCCTGTGAATAGATGTGAAGTAAAGCAGGAGTTGGAGTAGTTCCATGTGAGAGAGCAGTGATTGAAACTTAATTTTTCTATTCAGAATGACAGTTTCTGTTTACGGTTTCTCACCTTCTTTCACAATTTGGATTCACTGAAGCCACACTTAATGTCAACATACGTTAAACAGCTTTTTGAATCAATGAATGAATAAATAGATAGATAATAAGAATCAAATCAAATTTAATTGTTTTTTGTGTGGTACATAGGTACACATATGGGTAGTCACTCACATTAATACAGGATTAAAACAGAATTTAAAAATGCAAGATATAAAATTATAGCTTTTAGCTAGAAGGAGATGCATTTTAACTGGAATGCCCACCGTATTTAAGACGCCTAACGATCACTAAAGAATTAACAAAAGTCAAGTCTTATTTTCCCAACCTGTATTCCGAAAAGCCCCGCCTACTCCATTACGATTGGCTAGTGCTTCACGCTCTTCGACAGAAAAGGAGGTACTAGCCAATCAGAGCATAGAAGCTGCCAGCTATCAGCCAATCAGAGTGCAGGAAGTGAGACAGTCCGAATGCAGGTGTGGAAAAATAACATCATGAAACGTGGCTGTAACTGCAGTGCTGAGGTGAGCAGTTGTGCTGCTGCCGCTGCTGCAGCCTATACGACAGCGTTTAAACATATAATTATACGCATTAATAAAGAAGTACTAAGCAAAGTGTAGAAGAGTGTGGTGGCGTGTCGCCCTGCGTACACAGCGAGTCATTACCTTCTTTTAAAGCCCCAATGAAACCACGCCTTCGCCCGGCTGCCATAGAAAAAACAGCACGTTTTCCCCAGTCTGCCCCTTTCTGCTCCACTGCATTAACCGCGATGTTCCGAGGGTTCCTTTGCTCCCTTACATGCAGCTTGAAACTCAAAATGATGTCTAGACCTGCAGGGAAACGATGATATCCTTCCCTTTCATGGCTTCTTTTTCTCAGCGATATAATTCATGCTGATCTTCGGCTCAAGTTCAACCCCGTCACTGCCGATGGCTACCCCAGCTTCCGCACTTTTACTTCACCAACATCGGACGCTGGTAATTAACGACTTCTTTGGGAATCAAGCTGTCCCACTGGGTCCTACTGATCATTTTTACTGAAACCACTTTGCTCAGCATGAACCTGGACTGACCCGGCACCCACCTTGTAAGTCCCGTTTAAACCCACAGCTCTACTAGTAATGAATCCTTCAGCATAGAGAGCATCTACTACAGCTTTATTATAAGCATCACATACGGAAGTCTCTAGACGTCCATTTAATGAAGCTTAATTTGAATAGCTGTTTGATAAAACATATCTTTTGACCTGATACAAATGGGACTAGTCATCTAAAACTGTACTGACAGGTTCAAGATGTCATCCACGACTTTGTCAAAGGTCCCCCCAGTGCTGCTGAAAGACCTGCCCATGGACAGCTGGATGGGTCACCTCCCAAGTGCTCTGTGGGACGTCCCTCTGTGCAATCTGGCCATTCCAGGTATTCTTTCCTCACCACTTCCGTAGAAGTGGACACATCTCACCATGACAGTCAATGACTAATATTCACACCCCACTGTGTTTTATTAAGCATAACTTTTGCTATAAATATATACTGGAGTCTTGGAAAATATCTCAAATGTGTGCTGGCACCACGGGTGTTGGGGTACATGCTTTTGTGCTTTGTCTGCACTGGTTCACAGTCAACACTAATATTACCCTGAACCATAAATCAACACCAAGTCAGGATACTGTAATGCATTTGAGCTTCTTTGTTTGATTTATTTCTAGGGTCCATATTCACTGTTGTGTTTGGTGATGGTCATTTGTCAAAGAGCTTATTGGTTTTTGCAGGAAGTCACAATGCGATCACGTACTGTTTGGATAAAAACGACCGCTCCCCAGTTGACCCCAGACAGCCTGACATGCTGCAGAAGCTAGACAAGTACATGAAACCCATCATACGGCCTTTCGTATACAAGTGGGCGATAACACAGGTAGAGCTGTTGATAATTGTTTTCCACCTTTTTTATATATATATATATATATTACAGTCGCACTGGATTTGATGGGCACTTTATGTTGCATGTGATATATATTGCACCTAAAGGAAAGACATTAAGCTGGAGAATTCACTGTGCATCAGCATATTTCTAAAGAGCTTTGCCTTTCACTGGACTCAGCCAACCCAGGAGCACGGCAAGCACTGAAAAGCTTCTGAGTCTTTCTGAGTATACACAGTGTGTCCAAAGGTTTGTGTACAACTGCTCCTCCATTGCTCCTTCTGAAAGTAAGGGTATTAATAGAACACCCTCACATTTGTAGCAGTAACAGCCTCTGCTCCTGTAGACGCTGGAACATTGCTGTGAGGATTTTACTGCTTTCATCCACAAGAGCAAGTGGTAAAGATATGTATGTTGGATGACTATTTCTTAATCACAAACACCTCAAGAGCTCATTCCAAAGGTTTTGTATGAAACTTCGTGACTCCAGAGAACACTGGAGAGTTCCACTGCTGAACAGCCCAGTCCTGGAGAGCTTTATACCCTGCTAGGCGATGCTTGGCATTGCTCGTGGTGATTTCGGGCCCATGTGCAGCTGCTCCAGAGTCCATTCTATTGGCAGTTCTTTTGTATGGAGATTATACAAGCTGTGTGTGCACAATTGATTGCCTGTGTCAGCAGTGGGTGAACCTTGACTGAATACTTTTGGACATATGATGTGGCTTACTTGAAATTAACTTATAGGTAAAATGAATCTGTTCTATTGCTTTTCCACAACACAGATATTTTTCCTTGTTATTGACTTTGGAAGTCTGGTGGAGTAGGAAAGAAGTACAGACAGCTGTTGTCCGGTAGTACGTTCAGAGTGCCTGCATTGTTAATGGCTGTGTTGTACATTATTTACTGTAGGAGTGCAGTGTGTGGGAGCAGTTGGACTGCGGGGTAAGGTACTGTGATCTGAGGATAGCACGCCGGCCCAATGATAGCTCCTCTGACCTCTACTTTTATCACGGGGTTTATACCACTGTTACTGTAGAGGTAAGCTAACACACAATCATTTTGGAATAGGTACCTGTAGTTTAGCTCTACAGTACTATAGGCAGTATGGCTGTCATACAGTATTTAAGCATTAGCTTTAATATAGCTTTCTGATTCTGATTGAATATGAAGCATTTGTTAGCTTCACCAGTGAACGTCTACGCAACCTATACAAATATCTGGATATATGTTTGTTCATTGTAGACAGCTCATTATACAAATGACAAAAAATATACAAATTATACAAAAATTATACAAATGCTTTGAAAAAAATGCAAATGCATTCTGTAGTTACCTGACTGCATTTTTATACTATGACAGGCTGTGCTGAAAGAAATCAAGACATGGCTGGATGCCCATCCTAAAGAGGTAGTGATCCTGTCCTTCAGCCATTTCCAGGGTCTCAGTCAAGAGCTCCATGCGCTGCTCATCTCCACCATAAAAAGTGTTTTTGACACAAAGCTGTGTCCAAAAATGGTATGCACCCTTCTCACATCCAGAAATACAGAAATAACTGTACTTAGTATGTATAAGTACCATAATAAACTACCAGTATGCAGTTGTAACCTGTGTAGCCTGCCACACTTTGTTCAAGCGGTTTGTGCATTATAATGTGTCTATTGTTTGCACTTGGAAGTTAATTGAGATTGTAGCATACGTTCTGTTCTGACATTCATTCATGAACTGTCTGATCCAATTTACTGCACAGTTTCATGTATTCTCTGCCCAAACACACTTGATCAAGCTCATAAAGATTAACTGGTTAGCTGGATCAGGTGTGTCGGAGCAGAAAATAAAGATGGAGAAGAGTGAAACTATTCAGGGCAGGGCAGTACATTGAAAACTTTTCCCCTCACCTATATACAAAATTGTCTCAAAACAGGTATATCAGCACTCATAGCTAGTAACTACACTACACTCATACTATTCAAGTTTTTAGAGGGTTCTTTACATGATGGCTTAGAGCAGTGGTCCCCAACCTTTATTTCGTCACGGACCAGTTTAATATCAGAAACTACGGCCCGGCCTTTAAGGAGTGGCAGATGAATATATGTATACGTATTTATACAAAGAAATGATACGCATAAAAATGGGGTATTTTAAAAATTTAATAAAAAAGTTAGGGGAAATAAAGTTTTTTTTTTCTGTGCAGCCCGCGAACCGGTACTGGGCCGTGGGTCATGTGGCACTGGTCCGCGGGCTGCACAGAAAAAAAACTTTATTATATTTTTAAAATACCCCATTTTTATGCGTATAATTTCTTTGTTTAAATACAAACCCCCGGGGTTTGGGGACCACTGCCTTAAAGAACCTGTTTTACACCCAGTAATGCTTTCGGTAAGAATGACGTCCTAACAGTGTATCAGTTTACTTTGTTTATTTGTTTCCATCAGGAAGATGTTACTCTGCGGAATCTGTGGAGTTTGGGTTATCAAGCAATTGCCTCATATGAGCACAATTTAGCCAACTGCCACAGAGAACTGTGGTCTCACATCCCTTACTGGTGGGCTAACAAATGCAAAGCAGAATTGCTGATTGAGGAGTTTGAACGCAGAAAAAAGCATAGTCGTCCAGGTAACTCCAGAGGCTCCTTACAAAATATTCCCAAGAACTGTTCATTTTTGAGTGCACACACATCTAAGTCTAATGTGCGTTATTCCACAGGAGGCTTCTTTGTGACTGGGATCAATCTCACCGAAGACCTGAAGTACATCTGTTCCCATCCCACTGAATCACTGAAGGACATGGTGATGTCCACCTATCCCACCTTACTCAGCTGGGTCAGGGAGCAGAAGCCTGGCTCCAACACAGGTTCCCTCAATATCATAGCAGGTGATTTTGTAACTGAGAGCCAGTTCATACCAACTGTCATAGCACTGAATGAAAACCTTCTCGATAGGAGCACATGATTGTAATATTGCTGTAGCACGACGTTTGGCACACGACACACAGAATGTGTTCTTGCCTCCTGAATAGACCCTTTACATATTTGCTGGGAGTTTTTAATGGTGTTTAATCATTTTTTTTGGTTGTGGGATAAGAGTAATGCAATGCACTGATTTACTGTCTTCATTCAAACCTGTTACCTCTTATTATGGCAATATTTATTAGGATTTTTTAAGGCATGCTATGTAGACCTTCCTTTAAAACTTGACAATAGTATGTGGAGTAAGTTTTACCTACAAAGTAATTCCATTCTAAACTCATGCCGGTGACGTGCACAGGTACCATTCAAAAATGCTTTAATATTGTGAGGTATCCACCAGTCACACGTACCTGCAGATGCAATTTCTGGAGCCCCTTTGTTCACTGGGTGACTAAACTGTCAAATGCAGACCAATACTGTCCCAAATGAATCCTAGTGTCTAGTAAAAAAAAAACAAAAAAAAACATTTAAGAAGCTTACAAACTTGTACGTCTGCCTCTGGGAATGACAGTTTAATGAGGGGAAATCCCTAAAATATTCTCTCTTTGAATCAATAAGAGGCAATCAGGCAAAACAAACAAGCAAGTGGCCTCAGGGAAAATCAATTATGTAGCATGTTTTCTGGATGGACTTGCTCTTTACTGGTGGTGTATAGAATGTTATGCAGTGACAAGATATAAAACCTTATGACAATCTGTGAGCGGTAAAAATGCAGTTTTTCTACTGTGGTCAGGTCAATACGGTCATTTGTTCTGATGTCAACGCAGCCAGCCACGTAATTAATAGTCAGCCAACAATATGCAACGTACTGCTCTTGTGTTAACTGTATTATTACTGTGACCGGGGTTTACAGAGAAAAGGCTTTTGTCTAAAGCAGTGTTGTGTATGGCATGCATTTCCTATGGCACATTAAACATGTAACTTACAGGAAACTGGAGCTAATAACTGATGGATTAAAATGTGGAGGAAATGATTACAGTTAATATACCTCTGCATGATATCTTACGACTCAAGGCACGAACACTGTTACTCCCCTGCAGATATTCTCTTCACAACAGATAATCGATAATGCATGTCTTTAACCATCACTCGCCTCTTTAGACAACATGCATCGGAACGAACTATTGCGATATTCTATTACATGTACAGGCACTGTACATTGTTGGATGTTTAAGATTTGAAATAAAGGAAATTAAACGAAAGTGTGTGAAACGCATTACTACGAATAGCCAAAGGTATGTGGGCGTGACTTATCAAGTTTAAGCCATAAAACAATGTTCACAGCCTTGCAAATTCTATAAACAAACTCACAGAGTGAGCAATATCAGCACGAGAGCTTCATAAAATGGGTTTCAATATCTGAGCAGCTTCTCAGATTTACTATACACAGTTTCTAGGATCAGCTACAGCAGAGGTCCCCAACCTTTTTGAAACTCAGAGCTACTTCACAGGTACTGCGCCGTTTGAAGGGCTACCAGTTTAATACACAAGAAGAGTTTACCTAAACTTATCTAAACTTCATGTATAATAAACGTTTGAAATTCTTTTTTTCAGATAGTCAAATCTACATGAACGCAAATGTGATTAAAGAAGAATAGCAACAGGATCAAATTAAATGTTAGACGCTGAACACGTCCGCGGGCTACTCGTGGTCCTTGGGGTCCCCACGTTGGTGACGCCTGAGCTAGAGTGATGTAAGCACATCACCACTGGACTCGAGTGATGAATCATTCTTTTCTATTTGGCAGCCTAATGGATAAACCTGGGTTTGGCAGATGCCAGGAGAATATTACATACCAGACATCAGACTCTGATCTAAAAAATGATGTTTCGACTGAGTTGGCACAAATTCATTCACACTCCATATTCTTTTGCAGAGGAATGCTAGCTTTTGTAGCTACAAAGGGAGTGGAACCTCCTTCATATTAATGCCCACGGGTTTTAAATGTTCATAAAGTAAGAACTTATCCAACCATGTCTTTATGGACCTTGCTTTGTGCACTGGGCCACAGTCTTGTTGGAATACAAAAGGTTTTCCCCCTAACTGTGTTCACAAAGTTGGAAAAATAGCATTGTCCAAAATGACTTTCACTGGAAAGAAGGGGCCAAGCCCACACCCTGACAAACAGGTCTGTCCCAATACTTTTGTCGATATAGTTCATGATCACCCGTGAAAACGTGATCACGAGCCATTAATACCCTTACGAAAATTCACTATGGTTTCTTATGGTTTTAATTGTTGGACTTCAACCCCTCTAGCCAACAGGATTCCTGGTTCGGAGATTCGGTTCTGGATATACACACAACACTTCACTCTTCTTCTT
>JBBPDC010000109.1:10978859-10993717 GCA_037974485.1 Hemigrammopetersius urotaenia | reverse complement strand
CCAAAGCCAAAACAACACTTTTAGAGCTTCCAAAATAAAATAAAAAAACCGGCAACAATTGTTGCCATTGGGATTAAATGGGTTATACTGTAATATGAAATCTCCCTTTGCAACAGTTTCACTCTTCCTGGAAGGCTTTCCACAGAATGTGGTAGAGCGTTTATGAGGTCAGGCACTAATGTTGGACGAGATCTCTGTTCCAGTTAATCCCAAAGCATTGGAAGGGGTTGAGATCAGTACTATGTGCAGGCCAGTCAAGTTCTTTCACACCCAACTCATCCAGCCCAATTCTTTTGTGCATTGGAGCACAGACATGTTGGAATAGAAAAGGTTAATCCTCAAAGTGTGCCCACAAAATCAGCAGCATGACTTTGTCAAAAATGTCTTTGTAAAGGGCTACTGAAGCATTTAGACAGCCCTTCATTAAGTGGCCTAGCCCAAACCCTGAAATACAGTTGGGTCAAAAAAAACAAGTGTATGTCTGCTATCCAATGCAGTGATGCAGTCAAATAATAGGCGGTCATTAAATTTTTAACTTAACTTTCATATTAACCGTCTGATCCCATTGCAGTTAAATTTCTAACCATTGTCTGACAACCCACGTATTTTAGGTGAAATCTAATAGATTTTCCACCTAATTTAAATAAACTTTTATTTAAGTTCAAGTTAAATAAACTTAAATAAAACATTTGTTAGGAAAGAATATACTGCGTTTTTTGCAAATGTAGAACGGAGGCATAAACTTTTTACTGGCAGCATATACAACACATAACGAACCCAAGACTCAAATGGTGAAGACCAAACATCTTTGGTTTTGCTTTGCACCAAAACTTCACTAGAAAAACTCACTACATAAGATACATTATGATGCATGGCACCTACAGCATTTATAAAAATAAATTCTAAACAATGAAATTACACATATGCGTACCACAAAGGTCTACTGGTTAGAAGGTTGTCACTCACCTGTTCAAGACTTTCCAAGTTTCTGCATGCATCATCTCCTTTTGCCAGTGTGGATCAGCCAATATCAAAACCAGTGCAACTTAATTAAAATCCGAACCTGACACCAGCACCTTAAACTACTGTGTGATTTTACATCACTGGTGAAAAAGAAAAAGGCCACACAAAATTAGGATTTACAGGTTTTTATTCACGTTGATCACATCGCCATTTAGTTCTAATTATGGTAAACAACCGTCACTTTCTATAAATGCAGTCTGGTGGGGGAAAATGATATGCCCTAAGAACTGGGTTACTTTTTACACATGAATTCTGCAGACCATTTATATTAGCAATGGTCATTACTTGTAGAAAAAGCTGAGCTGGTTGCAAATTTATCACTGCTTCTCACTCAAACTGCTTGACTCGAGTCGTGATATCGGGTCACAAAAACAAAACATTTAAATAGGAACTCAAATCTTAATTCCGTTCAATTTGGCCAAGACATTTTTCAACAAAAAGAAAAGCATACTTACCTTTACCACACAAAATAAGACGAAGCGTGTAAAAAGCATAAACAAAACAAACAAAAAAACCCATATCCGCTATCCTCCAAGATCACGTCGTCACAGACCGGAGTCAGTAACATTTTAACAACTTATCATTCGAGTTTGTTTCAACTGACCAGATAATCGGTTTGTGAAAGCAGCAGCTAAATACTGCAAGTGAAAGTTTAGTTATTTAATGGACTCATATGATGGGCTGTAAAGCAGTCAGTGTGGGTGTGTGCCATTATTCTCTGGAAAACCACCGACAAGGAACACTACACTGGTTTGCATTGTTGAAGGGTTCAGCTAATCTAAATGTTAAAAAAGGCAGATTATGGTTACTTGAATTTATGACGAGAAACATTTGAGTACATTAATACTTGAAACAGCACAGTGTGATTTTTCCAAACACATGCAGTTATAGAAAGACGTTTCCCCCTGTGTTTAAGACAGTTTCTTTTGTTAATCATTTCTTTGAGCTTGAGCCAGAATGGGAGGATCCAGATGAACCACGAAGCCTACAGAAAGACAGGGAGGGGGTAAAGAAGGAGAGAAAGAGAAAGAGAAGAGAGAGACAGAAAGAGAGACCATAGCCAATTTAGTTACATGAATCAACAATTGTTAAACAAGGCTTGTTAGCATAAAAATCATTAAGTATTGTTCAATGTGACTTTTTCGTACACCAGCTGATCAAGTTCTTCCATAGACAAGTGACATATCAGTTGTTTCTGATACAATGCTAAAGGACACCAATAGACCATTTTTTTACACCACAGAAACCCAAACCTTTCAGACGACAGCGACCGAGAGCGTCTTTGTTTGCGACCACCAGAGGAGGACCTGGAGCGACTCCTCTTCTGGCCTCTCTCGGGAGATGGTGAGGGCGTGCGAGATCGTTTTCTTGAGGAAGCTGAGCCTTTCCCAGAGCGGGAGCTGGATCTTTTAAAGAGGATATAGTAGGCATTCTCATCAGTTACACAAATATGACAATTATTCAACAACTAAAGAGGTTTTGCCTCTATAGAACCTCTCTCTCTCTCTGCACTAAACTTCTGGGCACTTAGATATTTTAGTGACTATAGAATGTTTTACATTGATGCCACTGTAACACCACAGAATTTGTCAATGTCATAAAAAAACAACAAAAAAACATGTTTGCACCTTGAAAGGTTAAGTTTGTAAATTGTGTCCAGTAATCCAACTGCAGTTCAGCACACACATTACCAGAATTCTCTATGGACTGTTGCTATATAAACAGTCAGTTTATTATGTCTACACTTTCTTGGAGCCCATTAAAGTGTGCTGTTTCTGCTGAGTCCAAAGTGGTTACTGCAACCACTCTCAGTTCACATACACTCTCTCCCTTGGAGAGTGCATGCCACCTCATTCACCTTGAGCGAGACCTCGAGCGAGAGCGCGATCTGGAACCGGAAGAGCTCCTGGAGCGGGATCTGCAAAACAAAGCAACACATTTCCATTTTCCCCCATAAAGTAAAGTTCTGTGATGAACGTTAACCACATGTACGGCAAAAATCAAAGACGAAGAAGCTCCATTTGCAGTCAATCTGCAGTTTATACAGATTGATCAAATTCCTTCCTCTCCAGTAAAGTTAACTGGTTTAAAAGACACAAAGTTTTCTATTAAATTTACGACTCACTTTAAGCCCAAAAATTAATTTAACCACCATTAATGAAACTGGCCTTAAGTATCTTATATGAATTTGGGTATCAGTAGCAGACTAACCACCACTTTAGTTTTAGTTTCACTTGTTATCAAGAACACTGACTGTTCTCCACTTGTTGATATTGAACTTTGGAACCATGACACCTGCTTTCCAGGAAATAGTATTTAAAATATGTACATGTAACCCCAAGTGACAGCCATTTATCATTTAAGTTACTAAAATAATGGTTCCTCCTCTCAAATGTCGTTCACTTAATTGTATGCTGAAGTTATTAGCTTTCTCTTTCAAACGGACCATAACAACTTAAAATGTTTAACATTGCAAAAATACATAGTGACACTAGACACTATTTTAAGTTCTGTGTTTTCTGCCATTTGTCTTGGCAAGAAATATGTGGATATGGACATATGTAGATCCTGTATTAAGATACTTTGTAAAGTAACTGTTAATTAGTTTATGGGGAAGTTATTTTTTTAAATTGCTGCAACCAGCCTTGAAATGCATTTTACAAACAAGAGTATATATTATTATCCTGATATGCAAAACATATGCTTCTAACAAAAACATACCATTTTAATTTACTATGCTATTTGGTCATTGTGAATCCTGACAATATTACTGGGTTATATTCCTAAATATGCTTTCAACTGAAATATTACAAGTAACTTTAACTTAATTTATCTACACACAGTTAAAAGCAGAAGACATTATTGACACATCATATAAATACATTTATTTGCTTCCTTACTGATTACTAGTATAAGTAATAAAAAACCACTTAATTTTATCATTTGTACAGTGAGAAAGAGCTGCATCACACAAACGAATGTCTCTGCTCTGAACCGATACAAAATGCAAACATTTGTGCAGTCATAGACATTGGAAGCATCAGTGAAAAAGCCAAAATAAGCCAACTACTTATACACCTAGTGTATTTATCAGTCAGACCCCTTTCCTCCACCTCCCACCCTCAATTCTTACCAACGTCTGAACACTGACAAGAAGGCACCATCTGCTCGTATCTCAGAATAAAACAAAGTAATACAAGCACCAGATGAAGTAAAAAGTGAATAAAAGGAAAATATTTGACAAACATTAGGGTGAACAGATTTAAATGAAGATTTGAGCTGATACTGACATTTTGTCTGGAGTTACCCTTGACCTGTACCCTTTTACCTGGACCTGGACCGTGAGCTTGAGCTGGAAGAACGAGAGGAAGATCGAGAAGATCCAGAGCCACTCCCTTTCTTCTCAGACGCCTTTATGTCATCGCTTGCATCCAGATCGTACTTAGACAAATCTGCATCATCATCGTCGTCATCATCCTAAAATAATTCGGTTTTCCTTTTAAATTTAGTTTAATTTCAACCGTTTAATATATATTTTTAAAAGAATGACAATCAAGTTGTCAAATCATGACAGAGTTATTTTCCTTAATCTTACATCAAGTTTGTACTTTGAAAGATCTCCATCTTCATCATCATCGTCATCTTCCTCCTCCTCATCCTTTTCAACCTTTACTGGTTCTGCTTTTTTATCACTCTCTTTTTTGTTTTTCCCACGATACTTCTTCTTTATACGGCCAAACTGTAAGAGAAATGTTAAGTGTTAAATGGCTAGTAAGAGCAATATAACGAAAAAGTTAAAAATGCAATAACGTCTTCACATTTTACCTGTGGTACACCAAATAAATATCTATGGGCTGACTTAACATTTTTCATTTTAACTTCACTGTAATACTAATTCATTACTAAACTTCAGTGCCACAGCAAAAGCAGTCTTCCACTGCTCATAACAGCAGACTACTTTAGTGGGCGAAATCAGCATTTGGACATCCAAAATACTGTCAAGAACTTGTTAGTCACAGGACACTTCTGGAAAACATCCCATTTTCCACATTACGGCCTGCTGGTGTTTGACAAGTCTGGGATCAACTTAGCAAATCTGAAAGAAGTATTAGCTGACAGACTTGCATGAGTGTCAGGGAATTTCAATGGTCTGTACAAAAATAGATAAATCTGAATAAGACCCAAGTGAGCCTGCTGAGAATAAGCAGCTAGCATCCCACCTTGAGGACAGATGATTCCTTCCATATTAAAATATCTGCCTTATTCTCTTAGTACTACCATGATTTAGAAATGTACCTCGTCATATTCTCCATCAGACTCTTCTCGTTCATTGTAAACCAAGTTTTCTCTCTCATTGAAGCCTCCGCCATATCCTGTTTAAAAAAATCAAAACATGATAAATGGGTTGCATTAAGCATTTGGCATATATATTTGTATGGTTTTCAATTTAAAAACATACAATTTCAAATTACACACCTGTTCTTTCCTCAAGTTTGGCATATTTGGGGGTGTTGCACATGTTACACTCTGATCTTCTGGCCCAGTTTACATTGCCACAGCTACAGATATGAAACAGAAAACAGTTTTAATAACGATGCATTCTGCATACATAAAGATTTTTTTAATAAATCGATTGTTCAAGTCTACTTGAACAAAGTCATCTTGCAAAACCTCTCGGGAATTTTATTAAAGTAATATATCATTTGTATGAATTTAATGGAAAAGTCAAATGAGCTGAATGAGCCAGAAAAAGTCACTGTGTAGATAAGCATATAAGTGTACAACATTCTATAGAGTGCCATTTTTAAATCCATCTCAATTTTATTCATTTGAGTATGCGGACATACGTTTTGCACTGCCAATCGTTTGCACTGAAGAGTCCCCGGCTCTTTTCAGCCAGGGTCTTTCCTATCTCTGTCCCCCCAGCTTTCATCAGCTTTGCCTCTGTAGTTTTCTCTGTTAAATAAAAGCCCACAAAAGATACACATTCAATCCAGAACTTGCAGAAGAGTTAGACATAATGACTATACATTAGTACAAATATACCAGCATAACAATTTACAAGAACAATTACATATATAGTTCAGCAAAACTGCAGACAAAATTGCAGTTTTAAGTGACAAAATTCATTATCCTAAATCTCTTACCCCTTCCACATCGGTTACAGCTTGTTCTTCTGGCAAAGTTCACATTTCCACATCTTGGGAGGAAAAATACAAATACAAAACACATAAAGGACTGCTTCTAATCATTAAAAAATATGAAGTCAGGGCATTTTAATGGAACATTTTTAATAAACTGCAACACCATAATTTAAAAAAGAATTCACTTTTTTCTTTAGAGACTTTTTCAGTTTCCAACCATGAATTTATGAAAAGTGAAGAACTAATTGACAGATGTACCACAACTTAGCACACTGTTGAACTGTATCACAGCATATTATGTTAGGTTGGGGTAACATTGGCTTGTGATTTAGACTGGAACACTTAAGCACTGTTAGTTTTAAAAATGCACTGCAAAATGTTCTAACCAACAAAATGGAAACTAACCTATTCCCATAAGCCAATTTAAGTCACTTTATTTCTGCTGCATTAAGAATGCATCTGATTGAAACATTGTTTATTCAAGTATTCAAACACTTCACACCAACAACAAAAGTTGTACTGATATAGTTTTATTAGAGCACGTTGAGAGAGACAGGACATTTTTTCAAATGGGAAACTGATAAACCTGACACAGTGGGTTTAGTTCACAGAAAACTTGTTTATAGGCTACTGACTATACTGAATGTACAGTAAACCTCCTTAGCATGTGCTTTGGAAAAGAACCGGTTTCCAGACACAATCTGCTCTCTATATTCTTCCACACACCACCAGTCACTCTGGCCTGTCCAGAGATTAAGTTTCAACTCATTTATGTTATAATCATGCTGACATGTGTGCATCTATAACATGACCATAATAAAACACATTAGCTTAGTATTGCGAAAACCTACAGGCCTAAGAAACATTACCTATCCTTTTCATTGCCCATGACTGCAGGCTTCTCTACACCACCTGCTGCCTGTGATCAGAAGGTTTGTGGTTCGAATCCCAAAACTGTCAGTGGCACCATTGAGGTACCCTTGAGCAAGGGGCCATCCTCACACAATGCTCACTGTGTTACTGGCTGCCTGCTTCTTCACTTGGTGAATAGGTTAAATGCAGAGATAATTTCAGACTTCACACTGCGCGCTGTGTTCATGGATGACAAACTGACACTCTACACTTCGAAGTAGTGACCATTAATGCTAGTTAATGTTCACTTTGCTAGCTGCAAGACTGGTGAAATTACGCTAGTGCTGATACTAATATTTGCATAGTCTGTTAGTAACCTATTGAAACTCCAGGGTGTTGAACTGAGAAAAAGCACCAAATAGGAGTAAAACCCTCCTGAAATCGACACTATTGTTTACAGGCCGAGCTAAGCTAGGGTTAGCAGGCTAGCAGGGCTGATATTTCTTTACGGATTCAGACGTTCTCTCCACAACGTAGGCCTTTAACACATACACCGTCCTTTACTGCAATCTCAACACATATACAAACTGAAAATACACGCTTTGCTTACTTTTTATCCGGACAAATCCAGTCTCCGTCGCTCACCCTGAAACTCTTCCCAGACATTTTCCTCTTCACTCCGGGCTGCCCGCCAGAATCCGGAAGAAAAAAAAGAACGCGCGAAAATATTCACACCCACTTCGTGAATCTGTTCAGTTAAATCCAGATATGAGCAGTTTTTATTCTCATAAAGTAATAATTCTAGCCCCAAGAAACAGAGGACAGATTTTATGATTTGAACTTTAGTTTTAAGCCACGTCTTTAATGCAGGCGCTTGATGCAGACACTCTGTCAGAGGACCCCAGAGAGGGGGTGGGTCATTAGATACATATTTTTCACTCTTTCTTTCTTTTTTCTTTCTTTCTGTTTTACCTTTCTCTCTCCCTTTCGTTTTGTCTTGTTCTTTCTTTTTTCTTTGTCACTTTTCTATCTCGGTGTCACTCTGTCTCTGTATCTTTAATTTTAACTTTTAAATTCGTTCTTTATTTTTCTCCATCTATCTCTTTCTTTCTTTCATTCATTCTTTAAAGATCTGAAATATAGTGGTGGATTCTTTCCTAGACAGTTTCAAATGTAAGCTGTCCGAGGACATTAAGGTATATTGGTGAATTAAGGTGTCTGAAATGTATGTGTCAGGGCTGTTATTCTTTTAAAACAAACAAACGGTTGTTGCTTTTTAATTAACTGTACATCCTTTCAAGCAATAATACAACTTAGCAAGTAGTATTGGAACTGTATCACATCACGTCGTATTACATTAAATTAGGACACTAATAACAAACAGAAGGGAAAGTAGTTTTAAAAAGGCTGGTCATGTGAGACAGGCTAAACTGGAGTAAACAGGGGAGCATGTTCAGAAGAACGCAGTGGTCGAAATCAGGCTTTGTTGACGCTGAAGTGGAACATCTCTCTTGTTTTCTATGTTACTGCTCATTATCTCATGTCTTCCTGCACTTTCAGGATACAGTCAAGGAGTTTGTGGGCATTCTTCGACCTTACATGTCAAACAGTTTGAAACAGTTTGAAGAAAGACTTTTCACTATATAAGAACGCAATTCTAGAAAAAGTTATAAAAGATTTTTAAAAGACGTATTATTTTTATCAGGTCATTGTTTTCCCAACATACAGACCTAACCTTAATGAAAGGCATATTAGAGTGAAATTGTAATAGTACTCAACCTTTATTCAACCATGTCATCAGTAGAATATATTATTATTGTACAAAAACAGAAAGCAATCTGACCGCTCCATTTTTGGACTTTGCAACCAAATAAATGGTCACACACACACAAAATACATGTGTACAACACTGATATGTTCAAACAAAAAAACCTCTTGAACAGAAAGAGAAGTAGAGAGATCACAATAAATCTGAGAGCCTTCTAAATATTTCATTTTTAGGTGTGTTCAGGGTTTGGAGATCAAGCTAAGCCATTTTATTGTTAATAAGAGATAACGCTAGATGATTTAGACTACCATTACGTTGCTTGAACTTCCCCATATAACATTATGATGTCCGGAGAAGGCCTGCCTCACTGATTTGACAAAAGTATTGAGACACATCTGCAAATTAATTCAGTTGGGCCCCTTACTTCCAGTTAAGAGAAATCTTAATGCTTCAGGATACCAAGACATTCTGGACAATGCCATGCTTCCAACTTTGTGGACACAGTTTGAGGAAGAACCATTTCAATTCCAACCTGACAAACAAAGTCCATAAAGACGTGGGTGGATGAGTTGGAAAAACTTGACTGGCCCACACAGAGCCCTGACCTTAAGCCCATCCAACACCTTTGGGATGAACTGGAACAGAGATTGTGAGCCAGGCCTTCTCATCCAACATCAGTGCCGGATCTCTTAAATGCTCTAGAACAAATGGCACAAATGCCCCACAGAAAATAAAGTGAATGGATTTGGATGCAATCTCATTAAAGTCCCTCTTGGTAAGAATGAGTTAGATTGTGGGGTGTGTAGTACAGCAAGACTATAAGACTAGCCGTGTCCTTGAAGGAGTCCCATTTTAAAGATGGAAACGTTGCAAGGCCTTTGTCCTTTTTACTAGCCTGATCAACCTATATATTTTACATACAGTCTATGGGATGACTTGCCTGTTTATGGGACATTGATTTAATCCCCCCCCATTTATCACTTCTGTGCTGTCCTAAGAGGGAATACTTTTATTTTCCTTTTATGCAAGGAATAGTAGTGATTATGTTTGTGAACTAGTGCCCCCTGCTGTGCTACACTGGTACATACGTTAATGCAGTGCTTTTTATGTAGCTGTTGCCCTTCACTTTCTACACTCAAAACTGAATAGATAGATAGGGCATTTTATATTATTATTTTAATTTAGTTTATTTGCATATTATTTTTGTTTTCTTTTTCAGGTACAGTCCTTAATAGTTTAGCTTTTTGACTACCCTAATACAATTTTGTGGAGTCTGATAACAAATTTTAATTAAGGTAAATGTTTCATTTTTATGATCATATGTTAATTGTGCGTTGTCCACTAGATGGCAGGCTGATTTCACCCACTTTCCCTCCTCACTGGCCTTACTAATTTTGCCAAAACACCAGGCAGGCTTTACATGATTTTTTTTTGTACTCTGCCACAGGCTTCATTAACATGTAGCAGCATTTTAAATCACTATGGCAGCTCCAAAGCTGCAAATAAATCCTTGATTTTCTTTTACATATTTTCATCAACAGCATCACAGAGAGCACATTGGAGGGTCTTTCTGTTAGGCCTTGAAGGGCTATGTGTCGTTGAGCCAGATGGAGTTTGGACATCCCTCCCACTGCTAGTTCTCAGTCCTGCAGGGACATACACAGGGCCCATCCATGCATGAGCTCAGCAAGCCAGGCCTGTCCTCCTTATAGGAGCCTTTCTCTGCCAAACTCACACTGCTTTAGAGGGCTCCATCGCAGCCGGTGCACTGCCTGTGAGTCACAGTGCCCATGTTGTTTGTTTTTAATGCTTTTTTTATTATTTACAATGTAGAATTTTACTTGGTGGTATTAATGCTATTTGCCATCTCTGATGGAAACAGGATATTTCATGAAGAGCAATTTGACAAAAGATGTATTGTAAAGCCATAATAGTATCATATAGTAGATGCTATTTTCTAAATGATGCTAGGATTACTGGTTTTACCAGTAATTATTTGGATAGTACATTGTAAGCTCCTACACATTATCTGTGGTTCAAATTGTTAATCATATTGATTAACTATGTAATGGTTAATTACATTGTTTGCACTGGGGTTAGGTTTAGGTTTTGAGTTAGGAGGTTTGAGTTAGTTTGAGCCAGGATTAAGGTTAGGCAAAAGAAATGTAAATTCAATAGATATTTAGTTTCTTGTAGGTTAAAAGCAAGTTAAGTATCCAGAAATATTATAATAGTACCAAACATATAAAGTGTTCCCAGGTGTTACGGAGACACACCATTTGCCACTCTTTTCTGACTGTGTCAAATGGTGAACTTACCTTAACTCTCTTCTCCACAGTGTATTCTGGGGGTTTTCTGTGGTTGCCATTTACAAAGGAAGTCCTGTAGAAACTGCTCATTTTAATTTATATTTCTCTCACACCAAATTTCCATTTTATCAAACACTCTTCTCTTGAGTACCAGAAGCCTCTTTCCTGATTAAGGTTTGGGTTGCACCATTATCCCTGGGAGGTTTACCACACTCTTCACTGTCACACATGACATTTACATTACCATAATTATCACAGTTCATCTTTCCACATATGTCATCACAGCACTACATTTCAGTGCCTCAGTAACATGTTTTTCTCTCTATTTACACCAAACACTTGTAGCCCCCTCCTCCTACACTGTCAGACCTATCAGACCTAAGGACTCCCAGGATAATATTCACCTTTCATTCATTTCAGCTTACAATAAGTCCTGATAGGGAATTATGGTGACAGCGTGGCATCAGCTTGTCATCATACCAGAGCATTAGAACACAGCTAAATGAAAGAACTGGAGTTAGAACATAGATAGAACTATGTGCTTAGATAGAACTATTTTACCAACATTAAGGGGTCTCGTCTGGCAGAAACTCCCTGCAAATATGATAAAATCACATTTATCAGACGTTTTTATCCAAAGTGACTTCCATTCCCTACCTACAGGGGACAGTCCATGGAGCAACTTGGGGTTAAGGGTCTTGCTCAGGAACCCAGTGGTGGTTTTTGTTGAAGGTAGGATTCGAACCCATGACCTCTTGGTCTAGAGGCAAGTATCCTACCCACTACACCCCCCCCATGGGCTCTGTTAACAAAATACAATAACAAACAATAGATTAACAAATAAATTACCCATCCATTAGCTGAATGGCTTACCCTTGACCAGCGTTGCTGGGGGTGCTGGAACCTATCCCAGCGGTCATAGGACAAACGCATTTCCAGTCAATCTTATATTGTTGGACTGAGTGAGGAGAACCTGATGGAAATTCTCAGAGACACTGGATGCAAACTCCAAACAAAAAGGACTCTCACACACCCAAGACATTCTTGCTGTGAGGTGTCAGTGCTAACCACCGCACAGTGCTAACAACCACTGAATTGTTAATAAATGGTCAAAACAATGGTCAAAGATTACTTCATGAGCAACAGCACAATGTTTTTCTTTAATAAATGTGCACATAAATACCCAGTTCATTAATCTGCAAGTTATATACTGAATATCTTTATATATATATATATATATATACGTATATACGGAATAGTTTATAACAGTGGTTCAGTGAAAGTAGATCAGCCAAAAACATTACAAAACAGATCTCTTGGATAAAATATGTTTTATTTTTACTGTCTTAGCTGTTGCCAGTTCCCATCTGCTATCAACCTAGACTACTACATCCTCCTCATCATTTTTAGCTGCTACGGAGCCAATGTACCCCCAATTTTGAAAATGTGACCTAAAAGAAGCCATTCTTCATGCCCACGGATACAGGACCAATTGTGCCTTCGTGATCTCCCACCACAGATGGCTGAGGCATTGCTAGGATTGGGACGGAACCCTCTGAGCTGACTTTGCTGCTTGAGAGCTCCCGATTCGAAATGAATTCTTTTACGTTACTGTATATAATAACAACAACCTTTTCCCATCTTGTATGCTAAAGCACTCAATAATAATTTGTAGTCAACGATCACTAATGACTGTAATGGCTTATTTATGCAAATAACTCCTGGCTGGCAGTATACGATTGGATTAGATGGGCCAGTAGTGTCTGGTCATTCCTGGAATGTTCTGCTCCGTCGCCCCTCTGACAGGAAAGGGCAACCGGCAGAGGTTTAAATCCCCATAGCAAGCCACTAGGGCTTTTCACCATTGACAGATGGTAGGAGCTACTCCTGAAGGGAGGTTGTTTTAGCCCAGCGCCCTCCGTGCCTCTTGCGACATCATGATTCATAATAATGGATGTAAGTATTCTCCTAAGCAGCAGAACAAATAATGATACTACAACATGGCTTACTTTGATACAGAACCCCCAGAGACTGCTGCTTGTTGACAGTCTTGTAAGTTTAAGGCGGGACAGAAGAGTACACAAAGGCCCGTTGGTGGTTTTCACACTCGGCTGAGATGAGTGGACCGTGAGTGCTGTCAGCTCTCGCTCGGTGCTGTTATGTAAGAGGAGAGGAGTGGCTCTGAAGAACTGGCTGCCAGCTGTGCTGCTATTTGGATGAGAGCTCCTGCCTTGTCACCTCATTGTAATCTCTCTAATGCATATTCATCATCAATGCCTGGGAGCTCACCTCATTCAGAAGGTCACCCACAATGGGGCTCCAGTGCAGAGGCTCTATGTGCTTCGAATGAATTAAGCTGAGGACAGAAAATGCTGAGCAAATATTCTCCTCCATTACAGCATTATCATATCGGTTGATCCTTGTTGATCTCACAGACAGGCCTGTGATTCCATTCTGATAATAGAAACCTACCACAATGAAGGCCTCCATGCTGCTGTGAAACAGTGCATATAGCACAATGCAGCAGGTTCCAAAATGGAGTACATACTTTGCATTTTCACTGTCTTGCCTTTACTTAAGTTATTTTCTTTTTAAACATAAGTGAGTTCACAAGTCAAAACCCACTCAGATAGACCACTCTTTTGAAACTGAGGGCATTCATGTTGATTGGGATACGTTGGAATGGCATTTGTGATCCATAACCAGACATGGATGTGGCTCCATAACTCCAGGGAATGCAGTTCCACGGCTCTGCGGTCCAGTGCTGGGAGGGCTTTGGGCATGATGACCTTCAGACTTCAAACTGTCCCATTCTATTGACAGTGCTTTTCTATGGAGATTATTCACGTTGTGCATGTGCAATTAAATGCCTGTGTTTGTGTAATGTAGGGAGTGTTTGCAAATATACTTCTAGAAATTGTCTCAAGACATAAGACACAAACTTTATTTTTAGTATCATTGGTTAAGTGCAAGAGCTGCCTTAAAAAAAAGTAAATGTAAAAATACGAAATATAAATACATTTATTTGGTGTTCTACCCACTGCACAGCACTAAATCTAATCAAATTTGAAGAGGTAATTTGACACCTCAGAACATATAGTGGGTCAAATGTGCACAGCAAAAAGTAAAGTAGGTGATACCTTGCACTTGGTGTGGGAACATTTTATCTCTTTAAGAGACTACAGCACCATAGTCTTTGGGCAAAATACAATACATTCACCCCAATTAAATATAGAATGGTTCCTTCTGTAAGTTAATAACTGAATAGATCTAATTTCATTAAATTTTCATAATTTGGTCACATCTTTGTGGCCCTTCATGGATGGAACCTGAGGCAGATATGCTGCATATAGTACTTACTGAGGACAGTAAAGAACAGACTCAGCTTTGGTCTACTCACTTCATTTTCTTCTTGTGGTTAAGATGAAAAACACAAGGAGCACAGCACTATGGAGCCCTGAAGGGACCAGGCAAAAAAATATTTATAGTTCCTTGCAAAAACCTTTTTCTGCTAGAATTACCATTAGATTGTCTTGCATAGCTCTTAGTGCTTTTACCATGGGCTAATACTTAATCATCATTCAGCTTATTTTATATTTAATTTATTCAGCAATTGTAATTCTGTAATTTTACATTACAGTCTGTTGTAGCTTCTGTTGTAGCTTCAGCAAAATAATACGGTAATATAGGCTGAAATTGTAGTAGTTGCAACTGTGAGGTCAGGGAAATCAGGAAACCTCAGGTATAACAACCATTAATTAC
>JBBPDC010000109.1:10956408-10972779 GCA_037974485.1 Hemigrammopetersius urotaenia | reverse complement strand
TGGCCCTCGAGCCAGTTTCAGTTGTGATGAATAAAAGTATCAAGTCCAGCAAGGCGGTTTCCTCTGGTGCTCTCAGTCATTTCACATGCAAACAGGAGGGGAACGTGACACATATTGGAGAATAACTGCAAAACATATAGGCTGTCTCTCAGATGAACATAAATGTTTTAATGAAGGAGCTGCACTGAAATGGTTTGATATAGTGTGTAAACAACATGAAAGCTATAAAGCATGCCACTTACTTCCCACTACATAGTTATTTAAAATGATTGTTTTTGTGATGTCAGATTTATATGCATACACCCATTTAGTGTGCAGAAGTTTGGCTCTGCCCATTCATGCTCTTATAGGGAGCATTTCAACCTCAACTGCTTTCTGAACAAAGATAGCATTCAGGGCAGGCAGTCAGAACAAAAACAGCCTGATTAGTCCTAATGAATAAAGAGAGGTTGGAGAATGTTGATTAATAATGACTGTTTTAGCACACAAACACCTCAGAGGAAAAAAATGTGTGATATGAGTGCTTAAGAGACTTTAACAGAAATCATACCCAAGACCCATTCGTGTATTATGTTACTCTGTGTTAACATACACACTGAGCACTGTACACATAGCAACGTTTTTTTATTAAGGGAAACTTCAGTAATTCATTACTGAAACCCAGTGAGTTCCACAAACACTCTTTAAATGTAAGAGTACAACAAATAATGCATCTGTGCTATATGAATAAGTGTTTAAAGATACTGTTGAATTATTAATATTGTAAGGAAACTGGTGTCTTTTGCGGCTTATTTTGATGATTTCCTCATTTGTTCAACAGCATGAAAGCTGAAGCTTAGAAAAGATTAATGCGTGCACCTGAAGAGCCCGAGTCTATCTTCAATCCCTCCCATAAGCACACAGTCAGCGGTGTAATGTGTAATGAGGATGCAAGGTCATTTTGGATGACAAAGACCTCGGTCTACATGCCATTACTGAGACTGCTGTGGGTTTTGACGGAATAGATCAAAAACCTTGAATGACCACAACAATCTGTCTCAATGAACCTCATAAACACAGGCTTGTTGTGACAATTTATCTGGTGTACTCTTTCAGAAATGATATTTTGCAATCCAGTTCATTTAAGTGTGTTTTCCACAGATTGCAATAACAAAATGAGCTGAAATTTGAGTCGCTAGCTCTGGATCGAGAGATGTGGCATAGCACTAGGGGGCACTATTGATATGTGCACTTTCTACTGGCACCCTGCCTGCACATCTGGAGAGTCCCTTTCTTTTTCATCTCAAGCTAATCTTTGGTTTAATATCTCATTTGATCAAAAGAAAGTGTGAGTGTTAATTGGAGGACGGCACCCGTTTCATACCTACAGCTTCCTCCATTCTTCACAATGAAACCAGCCAGCTTCATACGGTATGTTTATTCACTGTTGTTAACTCCTCCTGCTGTATCAATGGACAGCGTATAACAACAGTTTTCACAGTAGATAGTCAAATCAGACAGTGAATTTCACCGCCATACATTATATATAATGGAAATAATGCATGGTATTTGTGTTTCTGACTAAAAGATCAACAAAGTTAGTCACACATGACTGCAGCATCAGTACATTATTATCGTGCTTGGTGATAAAACATGCAGATGTTGAAGCTGTGAACTCACTCTACCAAGATCGCTTGAAAAACGCCCCGCAATAAAAGGGGTCATTAGTTCATCTCCCCCTAAAATAACCAAACTACTTCCTCTCTGAAGTCATTTCCAGGCTATAAGGATGAAAAATAACTTGTGAGTGCACTCTGCCCCGAGTGTCTCACTACAAAGAGGAACAGCTGACATGCTGTCGTCATGGTAAAGAGCTGTGACATAGCGGTCATGGCTAGCACATCTGGCCTCGATGATTATGAAATGCCCTGTCTTGGTGAAGCATATGGGGAATTTTTTTTAGTGTGCAGTCAAGGTCTAAGTACTCATTCTGAGTTAAGAAGAGGAAATATATAAATAATAAAGGAAAAGAGTCATTGAAGAGGATCTCGCATGAAATTTTGAGGGGCTCTTCTTTTGATGAGCATCATCATATTCAAGTTTTCTGATGATTGTGTCAGCTTCAAGAGCTTTACAGCTGCCCGCGATGCTCAGAATGGATGTGGACATTTCTGCTTTAAGGCGAGTTGCTTAGTGATGCTGCCACTTTGCTTCATGTGTTAATGGGTGCATCAACTATTTATCCAGTCATTTTGCTCTCCTCTCCGCAGTTACCATGCCATGCAGTGCCTCTGCGCTAATATGAACGAAGAGAAAATGTACTGCTTTTTATCACTCTAATACCAGGATGAATTAAGTGGATGTCATGAAAACAATTCTAATGTATTCTGTTTTACTTGCTAGTTATATGCCAGGCTGGGCTCCTTTGGGGTGTGAGGTAGGGTGGTGGTTTTGTGTTTGTGTGTGTGGGGGGATTCCTTTCCAGAAGCGCCGGGCAAGTCGTTTGCGCTCCATTTCAATCTGCAGATTTGATTGCTGTACTCCAAGCAATCTGTGTGGAAATAATCTCAGATTATCCTCCTGCTCTAATACTCCACATTTTCAAAATGGATTTTCCAAGACAAATGCCGCCTCGTTCACAGATTGCTATGAGTATTTTTTTTGTACGACCAGAATCTGTGAGGCCAAGGACAACGTACCGCCAGCAAAACACAATATCATATTGGCATATATGGACACAGGCTGGCTGTAGGCTCAGTCTGTACTCTCATGACTCTTGTTTTTGAAGGAAATGCTCAAATCTTAGAAGCTGCAGTTATTGCTGTAAAACATTTTTTTCTTATATGCAGTTCACTAAATTATCAGAGAAAAATGTATATTCCAAACATTTGTTCATTAGTCTGTAAGCAAAGGAAGAGATCATTTCAATTTAAATCAGATTCATTTGTGAGTTAAAATGAAAGAATAGTTATTTTGTGTTCTATTCTTTTCCAGGAGGAATAACCATTCTTTACATGTTTAATCAGTTTTGAAATACTTGGACAGGGTGATACAGTATATAAATCAAATGCAAAGGTAATCTTATCGTGTAATGATTATCTGGTTATGTTTAAATACTATATTAAACTACAGTACAGACCAGGGCTCCTAAAATCACAACCACATCCTCTCTCACACCTTCTCTCGGTAGAATCTCTGCGATCTGTGCTCTTGAACAACAGATGAGTTTTGGGTAGTCTTAGCCAATCAAAGTCCCTGATGTCTTGCTAAGCCCAGATATAAACACGCTTCACAGATGTACCGAAATCCCCTCCAGGCCTCCGCCTGCATTTTCAGATGTGGAGTCCTTCAGGCACTCTGCTCCACTTCCCAAGCCCAAGCCTCAGAGTGCCCACCAAGTGTTGATATCACACCCTCATGAAGTGCTGGCAGACCTACAAAGCCCTAATTGCAGAGCGGATGAATAGATAACCGAAACAAGGATCCAAGGGTGAGACTTGCGACTGCAGGTGGCGAAGGATTTTACAAAAAAAAAAGTCTGCTCATAGTAGACTTTTTAAGTAGCCTTGCACGTCTGCTTTTAACCATTGATAAAAAGCAGGCATGTTAAAATTCCTTTTCTTCACGCTCCCTCACACTTTGGACAGATAAAGCCGCTTTTTATTCCTTGGCAGGGTTACATCATTGAAGTCTCTTTCGCTCAGATTTAATGACTTACTTCCGCTATTGTGGAGGAGCAGACATGCCTGACAATGACCCCAAAAGTGCAAATGAATCATTTTTATGAAGGGCAGCTCAAAGTTTCATAGGACTGCCATCTAGGTCATCACAACAATTCACCAACACATTTAACAATAAAGGTGCTAAAAATGGTGCATTGGAGAGATGGCATAGAAGAGCTACTTTGGTTCCCTGAAGAATTTATCAATGGATTATTTATGAATGATTTATTATTTATGGATTATTTATGAGCCCATATCCTACACCCCTTAAAAGTGGTTCTTTATATGTTCTTTAGTGATGTGATGCTTTGAAAGAATCACTCTGACCCACTGAATAATCGGTGGTTGGATTAGTTGTTCTTTACACATTTAAATGGATCTTCTTCATGATGGAGAGCCTGCTGTACATGACGTAATATTACAACAATATAAAACAGTTCTATATAGCAGCAAAAAGGAGTTGTTGCTTTTTTGTTCTGTACAGAGCATATAGACATTTATGTACATTTATGTACTGGCAACAGACAAAATTCATTTAAAATGTACATTTTTTAGCTTTAAACCATACACAATGTTCTCACATCAGGCTATACACACCAGATGCAATGCTGGCACCCTGAGAAAAACAAACAAATCCACAGAAAGTCTTCAAATAAAAAATGATATTCCATGCGCCTCACAAATCTGGCAACCAGTGACACTGAGTAGACTACTTTAAATTTGGATTCATGAAGTATCGACCTGGAATGGTGTTTAATTAACAGGTGTTCTTCGTCAAGAGTTCATTAGAGGAATTTCTTGCCTTCTTAATGTGTTTGGGATAATCAGTTGTGATGGTCGGTTTGGTACACAGTTAGTGATCCTATTTCACTACAGCTTTAATCCACATAATGGCAAGGACCACTTAATAAAAAAAAAACAAGTCCATCATTACCTTATTACAAAGCATATTCTGGTTTGTTTTACTCTTTTTATGGTTTACTGCAAAAAAAGAGTGTTCCTTCATCATTTTGTTTGCTTTCAATATTAATCTACTATGTAGAAAATAATAAAAACAAAGGAAAATCATAGAATGAGAAGGTGTGTCCAAACATTTGACTGGTAGCATACATAAATGTATTATTATTATTATTTTCTATCACATTTCAAATGCAGCTTAATATCCATAAAAGGAGAACTGAGCAGGGAGCAGATGGGACATTCTGAACAATGGGGTCTCAATAAATAATACTTTAATAGTTGAGAAATGCGAGCGTTCAAAGAACCTTTTTAACGTTTGATGAATCTTATATTTTTTTCCTAGAGCCAATAACTGTATAAAAGTGGGAAAGTGAGGAAGATTTCACTGACAAGAGAATTGTGCAGGGTCCTTGATAAATAAACAGAAGATTGTTTACCCCGTGAGTGACAAGGAGGAGAGGAGTGGCCGAGGGGAACAGATGGACAGGGTCTTCTGGGGGGCTTCAGCTGCACTTCAGACACAAAGCTGTTTCACCTCACCGAGGGGTTTGACAAAGTCAGAGACACCCTATCGTGTGCTTTTCTCTCCTGATGGTTGGAAATGAGCTTGGGCAGTACCCCCACCACTCTCGGTTCTGTCAGCCTGATTGGTGCCCCAGCAACACCTCACACTTGTGTTTGACCAGACCACTCTGACAATCATGACAAGCAAATCAGCCTCCTCTCCTGCACAAATCGCTCCTGGACACCAGCCTTGTCGTGCCAGTGATGGTTAGCGGCCCATGGCTGATGAGGCCTATTTGCTCTTTGCTGCACTCCATAGCTCACAGGGACCACTCCACTCTTTCATGCCGAATACCAGGGGACGATTTCCACCCTGGTCCATCACCTATAAAGCTCTGCTGACATTTTTAATCGTGAGGTGACATGCTTACACAAGGAGAATATTTAGTTGCTGGTAAACAATTAGGGTCAGAAGGGAGTCTTAAGAGAATTTACAATGATCATTGGCAAGGCAAACAAAGAGAAACCATAGCTGTGAGGAGGCAGCCATGAAAGGCAAGCCTCAATGTGTTTGTATGCAGCGTGGAAAGTCCTCAGGGCAAAGAATTACTTGGAGATTATTTAGACAGAAACACATCATAGAATAAAGCAATGGAATGCCCATGATAGCCCAATTATTAGTGCTGAGATGGAAATGTAGCCAGGACTGCATACAGAGCTGTTCCCCTCTCCTCCTTTTAATGCTTTCCAAGATTTCTGCCATGGGGATAACCTTGCTGGATAGTAAGCAATTTAATAATTGTGCAAACTCACAAGGCCATAACCACAGTCTTCTCTTGAAATGTAGGAGAATTCGCTAAAAGGTCTCAATTGCAGCACAGTGAGCTTTGATTAATAGGAAAATACAAACTTAAACAAACAAGCATTCACTTAGTTCAGCTCAATTCAATTGACATCAATTCAGTACAATTCAACTCAATTCAGTTTATTTCATTTCAATTCAATTCAGTTCAGTTAGGTTCAGTTTAATTCAAATTCAGTTCTTGTTAAACTCAAACTTATTGTCGTTAAGTTAACATACAAGAATAACCTATAACATTAAAACCACCGACAGTGAGGCGATTGACACTTATTGTCTCATCATAATGCTCCCTGTCAAGTGGTGAGGTATATGAGACAGCACGGAAATTTTTTAAGCCAGTGCATTAGAAGCTGTAAGAGAAGGAAAAGATTTCAGTGACCAAGGCCAAATTAAGAGGGCTAGAAGACAGAACATCTCCAGAATGGCAGATCTTGGGGGTGTTCCCGGGATGCAGTCCAAAGAGGGGCAATTGGTAAACTGGCAACAGGGCCATAGGTGTCGAGGGTTTATTGATGCACATGGGGAGTGAAGGCTAGCCTGTGTACTGTACTTCCCCTAGCCACTGTAGCACAAATGGCTGAAAAACGTTGAGACTGGTTGTAATAGAATTGTGGCAGAAAACAAAGTGCAAACAAAGAGACCCCTTGCTAACCCCTGTTAACAACCAAAAGCAGCTAGAATGGGCATGTGTGTATAACTGGACCGCAGAGCAACAGAAGTTAATGTGGTCTGATAAATCATGATTTCTTTCACATAATGTGGATGGCCATATGAATATGCATTGCTTACCCGGTAAGAGATGACACCAGGATACAGTGCTGTGTGGTGCTTTGGGTGATGTTCTGCTGAAAAGCCTACTATCCCCTTCACATTTCAGAATTATTTGTTTGGACCACCCCACATTTAACATAAAATATTATTTCACTCAGCGCTGTTGAATCTTGAATCTTGAAACTTGAATCTTTCGTGAAAGAATCCATTCCACTTAACAGATAGGAGAATACACATATCACTGGAAACCACTGGAAGACTGCCAGTGGTTCCACTTAATAGATAGGAGAATTCCACTTAATAGATAGGAGAATACACACTGCCTCCCCCTCACATTAAAAATGCTTCCCGACGCCCCTTGTTCAGTGTAAATGTATTACAGCGTAAACACAGTGTGTAGTTACTACTCTTGGGTGTGCAAAAGTACATGAAAAATATGTCTGACATAAAGATGCTAGACATTAACAAAATGGCCTTTTTGAATAGATGCAATAAAAATATAACCCATTTTTGGTTCCTTAAAAACCATTCCAGCAAATGGAACTTAACAGAACCGCTTTTCTAAACTAGCATGAAGAACATTTAAAGCCTACAAACCAGTTAAAGTTTCTTCCCCAGAACCACTCATTTTAGACAAAAAACAATTAAAAACCTTTTTTAAAAAGCGTGTTGTACAAAATGTGTGCAAAAAATTGTACACTCTTAACAGAAAGGTGTTAGAAAACGTTCTTTATGCAATGCCATTGACAAGTCATTTTTGATTCTCTAAAGAACCTTTCAGTGGAACAACCATTTTACATCAAAGACATCTCTACTGGAGGAACCCATGAACTGGTAAAGAGCCTTGACATTACCTCTCACACCTCATTTACAAAAAATAATATGGTCAGAATCCTTTTGACACCTTTTCAAAAGTGCATGGCATACATTTCACATCTACCAATTACTTACTCCCATTTACTGTACCAAAGCATGTTGCTGCTGCTGTATTGAGAAGTGATCGCCCTGCTGCACCCCCTGATTGCAGCTCACCAAAATTCGAATAGTGTTTGTTATAAAAGCAGACTAAATTAAGGAGCAATTCTCACGGTCCCATTTCAAAGCACAACTCAAGTCGGCAGAAGTAACGCTTGGGCTTGGTGTGTTAGACTGAGAGGGAGCCGAAATGGTCTTGAGTATCAGGCTATAAAAGCTATAAATAAAATTGAAATAGCAGAAAAGACTTAATAGGTCTAATATTTCTATCACAGATGCTAATAGCTGCTTAATGTCGGTGCTATAATTGTGCTCAGGCCATTTGCTGAGCTGTGTCAGTAAAAATGTGCTCTGAGAAGAAAGAGAGAGGCACCATCAGGTAACAGACTGTTCTAGTTACTATATTCTACCTATCCAAGCATTCCTTTTCATAGCGATTCCTGTAATTATGCACTTTGTTACTGTTTTTCACACTTGCACAAAGTGCTGCATGCAGTAATACAATATATTAAAATGTACTGAATGCAAAAACATTGTGGTTTCTTGCTGGTTAGTTCAGAGCTACAGAAAAGCTTTAGTCGTTCCGCTGAAAGCTTTCTTCTGTTGTCCTTCTGGTCGGGAGGCTCCAGGGAGCTCTCTTTGGCTGCTGGCCCTCCGGGAATAATGTCTCAACACTAACCTATGAGAGAGAGGGTTCAGGGGGTAATTAAATTCAAACATTAAAAGTTGGTCTCTCGTCCAGGGGTGAAATTTCAGATCAATGAGTGCCAGAGTGAAGGCCACTGTTTCCTGACCAGGACATCGTCTGCCTCACTCTGTGCCATGCAAACACTCAAGCTGTGATTTCCAGTCCAGGGGGAGACTAACAGTTACACGATTAAAGAACATTTGCTTGCTTACAGTGCTTACTGAAGTATTAAGATATTTAGTTTAGGATTTTAATTAGTGCTGGTTTGTTGGTTTCAGTGTCAAATGATTAGTATTAGTATACTTTTTGTATGTACTGCAGTAATGTCTGTGACCTGAATATGAGTTAACTTGATTAAAATACCTTAGGACTGAACATTTTCACTATTTTTTTCAATTCAGTTATTTTCATTGGATTCACAATGACTGAATATGCAAAGGGGACCGGAAGAACTATGTACACAGTGGTAAAACAGTGCAGCAAGCATTGGTGGGATGCTTGTATTTAAAAATAGAATGAAAATTTTATTTTGTTCAAACTTGAATTGAATATTATTCTAAATT
This sequence comes from Hemigrammopetersius urotaenia, assembly GCA_037974485.1. Classification (NCBI taxonomy): domain Eukaryota; kingdom Metazoa; phylum Chordata; class Actinopteri; order Characiformes; family Alestidae; genus Hemigrammopetersius; species Hemigrammopetersius urotaenia. Next base: position 10,963,755 of record JBBPDC010000109.1, on the reverse strand, counting down.
ATTAATGTAGATTCTAACCTTACAAAACCGATGCAGTTAATTCATCATCTTCAGGCTGGTGCACGATGACACACTGATTTTTACACCTCAGTGATGTCTAAATGTCTATACAGTAGCATGCATTTTTTTTATCGGTTTTGAAAAATGTGAAAAAATTCCACAGGCACCTATGTGTGGTGCAATTGATTAAATGCAGCAAATTAGCAGTAATTATTAGGTACATGTATTAATACCGAACCGTCACGGTACATGGGTCACTGTTCGGTACATGATGTCTAATACGGAATCACAAAGGGACCAAAAAGCTCAAGTAAATCATAAACCTGGGTCGTAGTGTGGTTCAATAGTGCCACCTACTGGCGTAACATTTACACATACATGAAAATATAAGCAAGAGTGTGTGTTTACTGGTTAATACACTGCGGTTTATTTAAAATAAACGAAAACAACGTTTTGTTGCTTAACTTTGCTGTATCGTGAACCGCACCGAACCGTGACCCCAAAACCGAGGTACGTACCGAACCGTGACATCTGTGTACTGTTACACCCCTAGTAATTATGCATCAAAAAACATTTTAATGCATAATATGCACAATTACTGTTTGTCTGCTGCATCTAATCAACTTTATTTTCATATTTTATAACTATATATAATAGAAATAAAATAATTCATAATTGCTGTATCAAGCTAAAAAGGCTGTGTTTAGATTGTCATGTGTACTGCTTTTTCTATGTTTTGACGGCAGTTAAACTTCATTTGAAATGGTATCTGCATTTTTAAATGAAGAAGTGCTAACTAACAATGCTAAAAACCACATCACTGTAAAAATAACATCACAGACGCCACTGCGGCTGTGTTTTCAGAGAACACATTTTGTTTGCTCTAGGAGTTCAAAACAACTGTTGCTGCAAATCATAGCAGGAAAAAAAAACATGGATATTAAAAGAAGTGTTATTGCGTGGTGTTTATGTAATTTATGGTGATTATGTTTGCCTCTATGGGGCGATAACTGCTATCTCTCATAAAAAAGGCATATGAAAACCCAATGCAGGTCCTGAAAATGCAAATCCAGCTCGAAATATAAATGATGTGGATCCACTCCAGAGGTTATCATCGGCTCCTGAACAGTAAGAAGTGGCTGAAAATAAGTACAGGGCGAGCACAGAAAAATTCTTTTGAGGTATTGTCACCTTGTGTCCATAAACTCATTTCGTGTAACAGTAATGCATAAAGTACCATGCAGGATTAAACAAAGACCCTTTAATAGGTATTAAATTGTGTCATTTGTTTTGCATGAACGGCAAAGAACCTTTCATTTGTCATTACATACTAGAAGAACAGGGAAGATATTACACTAGGACTCTTTCTGCACACGCTACCACATCTACCTCAGGCTAGAAAGAGACTGACCAGGACTTTACCCCTCCATATGTTCAAACTAGGCCACTTTTGTCTCACAGCCTGCTGTTCTTTGACATGCATTGTGGTCTGGACTCCAAACACTTATGCCGTCTCTGTATGTCCACCATCGGAGACTGAAGTGTGACTCACACTTGCCGAGTGATCCAGGGTGTGTTCCCTGATGGGTCAGGCTGGAGTGTGAACACAAAAGCCCCACGGCGAAGGGTCAGCACCTCGCCTGATGGCTTTTGGCAATACACCCCATGCCTGATGAGGTTTTCATGGAACACTGCATGGCGGGGCTAATGGCTTATAGCAGCGGAAACCACCACAACAAATTTTACACAAAGCTCAAGCACTCTTCTCATAGTAACTTCATGTGGAGAGATGTCATCCACTCTCATTGACCACTGAAAAAGTAGCTGGTGTTATACTACTGATCTATCATTATATACCATTATACGCCAACTGCACAAAGAAAAATTGTGATCCTATCTTATAAAGGACAGAGGTTCTACGGACCATATCATGACTATCATTATTTGAAACAGCAGCAAAGTAACATTTCTCAGCAAATCAGCCATTGTCTCTTGGGCTTCTAGAGGCAGGAGTGAAATCTGAGAGTAGTACATGTGACTGCCTAATCGGATAGTGTAAAATTTCAGAGAGTATGTGTAACTGAAGATTAAACACAGATTGTTGCTGCCATAACATGTCCTTGCATCTCTGAAAAGATACATTAGACACATGTACATTAATGTAATGATTTCCTGGGCTTAGTTTTAGACCATTTCTGTTGGTGCAAAACTAAGCCCAAAATATCACATTACAATAATGTACATTAAAATTAAGAAAGACTTTTCTGCCTCCTCTGAATGTATCTTCTCAGTGATGCATGGTCTTGTTATGGCAGTGACAGTCTGTGTGTGTTATCTTCAGTTACACAATCTCTCTGAGAATTCACTCTGTCTGATTAGGCTCACAATCACATATACTACTCTCAGAATTAACTCTTGTCTCTAAAAGCCAGAGAGAGAGAGAGAGAGAGAGAGAGAGAGAGAGAGAGAGAGAGAGAGAGAGAGAGAGAGAGAGAGAGAGAGAGAGAGGGGCTGTTTTACTGTGAAATGGTACTTCACTGCTGTGTTGAACATTATAGTTCTACAGCCAGTGTGTAAAATCCAGTGTTTGTTCCACAGTTAAAAAAGATGTGAAAGAAAATTGATTGAAGATCTTCAAAGGACCATTTTTGAGGATGCAAATGAGTAAACCACCCCAACATGACTGAGCAGCACCGGACGGACAGAACAGAAATTTGTGTATAAGTTGGCCATACCATGAATTTCAGCAAAGGAGTGGCATGTGAGGAAAATGAGATGATAACTATTCTATTCTCTCACCCTTTTGCCACAGACACTGTAGATCTATGAGAGAGAGAGAGAGAGAGAGAGAGAGAGAGAGAGAAAGAGAGAGAGCCTTGTTGCTAGGATACAGAGCATGGCTCTTTAAAGGGAGCGCTGAGGAAGAGAGTGTGGAGATAGAGAGAGGAGAGTGAGAAAGAGAGAGAGATTTTCCTAACTACACTAATGGCTTTTTAGCCTTGGATTGAAATACAGCTGATCAATGAAAACAATTACACATATACCCATACTTTCACTCAGAAAATATAAAAACCAATCACAGTGATTTGAACCATTTGATGGTTTTTGTGATAGCACAATAAAATACTAATTACTGATAACAGCAACTGTGTGCCTGAGACCATCTAGCGTTTACATTAGAGTGGACTGGTGCATGTTTTTGGTACTGAATTTACAAAAAAAACAACAACAACTAACATTTCCTAATTCCCTGATGTTTTTAATGTCTTTCTATATCACGTTCTAGCGGCAGGAACAATCACACCTGAGATGATAATGGATTCTGTGCTGAGTGTTAAACTCTTGGGCACAAAGAGCTTTGTTTAAAATGTTTGTGTGACAGGATGGAGGCATCATTAGCTGGTGGAGCTCGTGCAGACCGCACTGTTTGGTTCAGAAAGTGAAGACCTGCTGATGCCAACAGAAAGCAGCAATGCCTTGCCTCTCTCTCTCCCTGCGCTTGATGTCTCCATCAGGCAGACAATCGATAGATGTATGGCACTGGAAGGCACACTCGTTTTCCATTGAGACCCTGGCAATTCAACAACAGCTTGTTAGTAAAATCTCTCGACTCAGGGCTGCCATTTGAAAGTGCATTTTTTGCTTAATGTTATCTCTTCGTGGAGCGCTGAGGAGGTTTATCTGATGAGCTCGCCAAATTGTGGCCCTGTGTAATCATATTCTTATACTATCTTCTTACTAAATTAGCAGCAGACAGACAGACTTTATATTTTGTATTTTGAAGGATATGGCGCTCGTGGCTGTCTCCAAAGATGTCTGGAGAGTAATATTGTCTATAGTGTCATAAGATGACACAAAGTCACTTTTTTCACTTTACTTTCAGTCATCTGATTCATACACTTCTCTAGATGTCCAGATGAGAACTTATGACTTCACACATATTTAGGATTCCTGATTAGAAAAAAAGGATTCTAAAATCTGATTGGCTGAGCCATGGTTGAAAAAACTCAATATATATACATACACCTGCTATTCATGCAATAATTTTTGATTGTTATGTTGCTTGGCAACCATAGTCCACTACAATAATGAACTGTATTACTGTTTGGACAAAACGTTTATTTTCATTATTGTAAACAATAAATGAATAATTCATTAAATATAGTTAATACATACCACATTTGATCATATTGAGTTTGGTCAAAAAGACAATAAATCACACTTGAGGCTGTGCATTAGTGATTTACCCATGGCTGAGCTAGATTGTGTCATGTATAATGACACACCATGGTGAAATCACTAAAATGCCCAACTTTTAGAATAAACTGGAATGGGAACCATATGAAATCAATTTAGACTTTCAGACTTTTGTAATTTATGCTTGAAAGTTGTCACATTTATCTAATTATCCCATTGATCTCAAAGCAAAATAATTTTTTGTTGTATTAACTGTAAATGAATCAGACAGTGAGGTATTGATAAGAGCCACATGCAGTGAACTACAGCTAATGAACCCTAGCCATGTCATTATAATACTATAATCCACAACACTAATGTAAAGCTTCATCATTTTCATGACATCTGGAAACCAGCTCAAAATAACACAAAAATAATTAAAGTCAATGTTTGAAAAATGAAGTGCAACCGATGTTCTTTCTCTCTCATATACTCATTTTCAAGCCTCAAGATCAAGCCCACTCATATCTGTTTGAATCATGCAAGTATGTGGTGCACCATAATGGCAAATAATATATTTGAACTCGACCACCAGACTTGCATTCAAATAAGATACCACCCCACCAAGTGTTGAAGTTATTTGAATGACAAAATTACAAGAGCACTCAGCCATAGAGCAAAACTAGGATTACAGACTGGATCTGTGCCTGCATGCTTGAAGCCTTCTGATTAGTTCCTTTCAGGAAGAGGATCAAATTGGCAGCTTTCGAAAGACTAAGTTTGATGACTTACAGTAAGAATGCATCAAAGTTGTACGCTTGGTCTGCCTCAGAGCATTACATAACTTGACGAGCAGTCATAATAAATTACTCTCCACTCAGAATTCCAATGTGCTACAAGCTAATGTTCTGCTGAAGACCTGATTACCTCCTCAGACAGGCTGCTCCTGAATAATGTGAAGTATCTTCTTTATCATAATACTGGATTATTTTTACATCGTTATGATCCACACCATGGAATCTGTATAATCTAGAAATGTATGCAATCTAGAAAAGCGTCAACAACCCAATCATAGTGAATCATCTCTCTTTATGGTCTTTTCTTTATAAATCTGCTTTTAATCACAAAGCCCTGAATCAAGTAAAGAAAAAGAACACATCATAATGCATTTTGTGTAATAATTATACATATTTTAGAACTGTAAATCACCAACCTAGACTCTGCTGCAAATGAAAACTTAAACTTTGTTTCCAACAACTGCCATCTGCAAACGACTCAAACAGGCAAAAGTGGTGTACGTGAAATGTTACAACTAACCTCCTAGATGGGGTTAATTGTAACAGATGGATGGGTTCATTGTTGAAAGGTCTGCTAAACTGATGAAAATCAAAATGAATTAAAAAACAGTTCTGCTGTTGGAACCAGGCCAACCATCCAAATTAAATACCTAAAATATATTTATATAAATAAATAGGCTTGGTGAAAAGTGGATAAATATCAAATGTGGCAAATGTATGCTTGAAAATGACAAAATATATTTTATTGATTTCCACAGTTGACTCCAAAATTACTGGCACCCTTGCTAAAGAATGGTAAAACAAAGCAATGGAAAATGTCTTTGTGGTTAATAACCTCAATCTCATTATATATGAGAAAAAACCCAATATTTAATTGAAGTAAATTCACTCTTGGAAAATAAAAAGCCGTATGACAAAAAAATAGCCAAACCATTTGCCCCATATCAAAACTGAAACACGTTCTCATTTACATTTCAATTTTCAACTTCACTTCGTACTTTCTTATTTCACTGGGGAATAAATATGAGGTGGTATGGAAGACAGTTTTCGGAAGACGTTTATCAATGCAGAGAAGAAGTAAATGAAAAGTTACTGTCATATGTCAGGAAATGGTCATATCCACTGTAAGGAACCTGCCTGTAGGAAAACACATTCATTGTGCCCCCACTGACAGTTAATGACTAGAAGGCATATGCTTTATATTGTAGATTTGTAGAAAAGGGAAGCATTTTTGGGTCACCAAGTCTTGCAGGAAAAAATAACTTTAGTTCTTTGCCAGCAAACTTAAAAAAAAACCATTTTCTTTCAACTAATCATAAATGTAAGTAGCATGAGTTTGACTGGGAGTGAGTTCCAAAGCCTTCTGGTAAGTCAGAGTGGTGTAAAAAGGATGATTATACACACCAACAACTCCCACCACAACAACTACCAAGCTACGAAGAAATGGGAACCCTATTAGGATGCATCATTGACATAAAATACCAAGATATTTTGAATGAAAATCTGCTTGTCAGACAAAAAGCTAAAACTAGGTCATGGTCGGATCCTCCAGCAGGACACGGATCTAAAACATACATCTAAATCCACATTAAATGTTTTTAGGCTTTTGACACTGGCCTCTCAGGGCCCTGACCTAAATCCTATAGAAAACTGCAGGCTGAGATGAAGACGAGAGCCCGAAAGACAGGGCTTAGGACTTTAGAAGATCTGGAGAGATTCTGTATTGAGGAGGGCCCTCAGAAATCTCAAATCTCATTAAGCATTACAGGAGAAGAGTCATTGTTGTTCTGTTGGCAAAGGGAAGAAGTAATAAATGCAGGTGTGCCAATATTTGTGACCCACATGGTTTGTTTAAAATTGGTTCTGATTTAAGGTTCTGAGTATTTTATTTTTACTCATATTTTGAGACTGTGTTAATCAACCACATGTTTTTCTTATTGACTGTCTATAGTACATTGATGCTTACAATCTGTGCATAAACACTTCCAACAACGGGATTGCTTTGAAATTTTGAAGGATTATTTGGATTTCTCTCACTGTTTATCTTAGAAGGCTTGGCTCAGTCTCTACTTTAGCCTGGATTTCTCTCAATGTGCTTCAAAATGGTACTATATTACAGCAACAAAGTGTATGATTAAACAATATAAATGTGAATTCTGTGACTTCTGTGACACAACCCAAAAATTAATGATGCAAGGCGAAGCTTCTTCAGGGCAAAGCTAGAGAAACATCTGTCAGGATGCTATCAAAATATGCAGTTAATGCTGGCAAGAAATAACTGACTAAATATGACTAATAGCATGCTCTACTACTTAAACCTCTTTAACTACATAAAATATCCATGTTACATTTTACCACACATTCATTTCTACCC
>JBBPDC010000109.1:10940065-10956308 GCA_037974485.1 Hemigrammopetersius urotaenia | reverse complement strand
GTATCCTCGTGTCTCCATCGCCTCATTCCTTAGTGTGTCAAGTTCCCGTTCCCTGATTCTGTTTTTCTGAAGGCCCGTGTGCCGTTTTGAGTTCCTTGTTTTGTTTTCATTTCTGTTGTCGGCCTGCACTCTGACACTTTCAGACAATGTACTGGTGGCATTTAGATCCCTTTGAATGTATCACAATACAAAAATGGTCTATTACCTTTGCAGCATGGTATTAGGGATATTGCAGCATATTAGTATCATCATACGCAGTATAGTATTGTAATATTACCTTACAACTGACTTAATGTTCCTTGCTTAAAGAAATATAATTGTATCAACTATAATAAATTGCACTTGAATTAAAAAAACAGAAAGTACAGTTTTTAACATAGTTTATGAAAATACATCTAAAATATGCCTTCTCTAAGTATAGTTGTTTAAGTATACTTTAAATATTTCAAACATATTGTAAATATTATATTATTATTATATTTTTTGTGTGATGTTGAATACATATTTATTAACATCTTGAAACACAGAAATCAAAAATACTTGTTTGTCATTTCAAATGAAGTATAGGGAATGTCCATTAAGGGTTACTTAATTTTGCAAGTGTTGGCATTTACTGCATTTTGCTTTTACATACAATACTGTACATGAATGTGAAGTAGTTATCTTGTGATTACAACTATTGTTCATTTTTTTTATGATTACTGGTAAACCAGATTGCCACACAAGCTTAAATGCATTGCCATGAGAAAAACAAACTGTTATTAGTTTTCATATCCTAATAACTCTGTAAAAGTTGCACTGAGAATGAATCTGGGCAGGTGGATCTGAGGTGCTCACTTTATATTTCACTTTGAGACAGGAGACACAAAAGTGAGAACGTTTCTTTATGTACTGCTTTATGTGCGGAGAATTAATTTAAACCTGAAAGTGTTTTGTGAATGTTCAGAAAGTGTTATGTAAAAGTAAGACTTGAGCGTAAAAAAGGAAAAAAACTTCTACTTCTAGACACTTATCTCCTTCAGACAGACACCTTAGCTTGCAGTGTAAAACTGCTACTTGAGGCAGATAAATTTGTTACCACAGAAGCATGAGGGAGATTCCACCTCAGATTTTAGAGGCATATTTCCCCTAAACAGGGCTGAAACACAATGCAGTTTTGAGCTTGCTATCAATATCTGAAAATAAGAACATTCAGCACTGTACAGACATTATAAAATATTTTATAAAAAGCATCATTATATTCATTCAATTATTACTCACTGAAGAGTCTTACTGAGATGATTAAAGTAGGAGTTCCTCAATAGGAACTGAATCCACAATCTGTTATTAGCTAGTGATGCTGCACTGATACCTGCCTGAATCTGTGACACTGGACTACACCTGAGAAATGGATGACCACAGGCTTTTCACAGAGATGGACAAAGATTCTAAAAAATGAAATTATGAAAATATTTGTCCTTTTGAATAATTAACCAAAATATGTTATACCTAATTATATGTTTATTACATTTAAAATAATTTGAATACATTCATATGTTATATGTAGAATACATCAACATAATATTTCAGATGGATTGTGATTTAACTTGTAAAGACCAGGTACAGTAGTATAATCCTCTTCTTCTATGCAATATTCCTCACAACTTTAGGCATGTATATTTGTTTATTTGTTGTATTGGACTCAGATGTTTGTTTTATTTCTTGCATTATCAATCAAGTGTATAGGTTTTGCCCCTATTGTGTACTGTAGTTGTGTTTGTATGCAGGTTCATTTGCATTCTATTACTTAATACTTATAGTTAAATTGCTTATTACTGTGTTATTTGTTAACTAAGCATCCACAGGACTGATCCAAACAACATTTCATTGTACAGAGACAACAAAGATATATTGTATCTTGATTTATTAAAATATCTTTAAAATGTTTTGTGATTAAAGTACTGACTGCAATGTTGTTCAGTATAATGGAATATACTAATGAATGTCTCATAATTCACATTCCATACTACAAAGTCACTTTTATGGACTTAGAAAACACAAATGACAAATTACTAAAAAGTAATTAAGCAATATTTATTGCCAGGGATGAAAATGTGGTCTGACAAGTGGTGGTAAACAAATGAGGTAACCATCATAATGTTGCAATGATATCTAATGTTTTATATGTCGATATTAAAAGACAAAAACAAACCCATATGAAAACTAGGAATAAAAATATCATGTTTTTAATATATTTTGTTGCTATGATTACAAAACCTATTGCCTCCATTTTTGTTCATTTTCATTTAAAAACACTTCTAGCCCTTTGCACTGAGGAAAATTTCATGATTGACAATCCAATTAAAAGTGCTCATTTGCTCTAATTAACTTCCATTTAAAAGTTTAGAACATTTTCCTCTTGCTGTAAAGTTACTCCTTTGGAGGTGCCAGGTTATATTGCAGAGACGATGCTCAGTTTAAAGATTCGGTTACAGCTGGCAGTTTTCTGTCCACCTTATGCCACTAAAAATCATGTCTTCCTGTTATTCCAGGTATTTAAATTAAATGGCTCAGTGATGATAAGTGGACCCCCTACTTGAATAAACTCTGCTGCACTTTGCCACAGACTTTATTGTATTCTAAAGCTCAACATATGGGCAGTGTGTTTCTGTACTCATGTGCACTGACAATGTGACGTCTCGAGGGAGAATTCATTCTCAAAAACATGTTCAATAATCAATAATATAGGCAACATACCTTTTTGACAAGCATTCTGCAATCCCCAGAAATGTATTGCATTATTTCATATTGTGTGTATCCCTCTATAGTGAGTTTCAGTGTTTGTTGGACATGTTTTAAATGAGTAAACACTCCTATGTAGTGAAAGCTGCTTGCTGTTGAAATTTCAGTGAACTGCCCTTATTTATAAACAATGTATGCATGCGGCGTTAATTAACCTGTAGAACATCATCAATACTTTCACCTTTTACTGAACGTTGTTCTTTCAGCAGTGTAGTACAAAAGACTCTGTGAGTGTTGCACACTAAATAATCATGTTGCATCACTTATTACAAATTACATGTCAGTTTTGCATGAAAAGGCATCCATCTTGGCAAAAGTGATATTTGTATGATCCAACTGGACATCTTCCAAGGTTGGACTCCGCAGAGCCGACACAGATTGTTTAAAAGGAATACAGAGACCATCATTCTTGGTGCTTGTCTTCATTTTCCCAACTGTCTTTTCACGTTTAATATGAGGCTGTAATATGACAGGGGGTATTGTGATGAGTTCTGCAGGTTTCCAGCCCAAGAGGCCATGATTCACAGTGATTTAATTGGAATAATGTATGAAATGAGTCACGCTTGCAGCCAGGAACGTTAACTCCCAGCTCCGGCAGCCTCGACAGAGATCAATGCACCTAACCTCAATTCAAGAAAACATCCTTTAATGGATACCCCGGGGACTCATGCTGAGCCTCTTCCCCACACTTATTTATTTATTTTAATTTGTCCGACTGTTGTGCCCACTTTTTAATTATCCACCAGAGGATAGAAAGGCCTGTGTCATAATGTAATTTTTTATCCTGTCACACTAAGCAGCACTATTCCATCACCTTAAACCAAATCATGACATATGTGGGTTTATTTTCTCTGTGATGAGTTCAGACTGATGGCGTAGGCTGGAAGAGACCGGGGATTGTCTCGCCTGTGCTTTCAGGAAGGGGAAAAGTTTGAAGTTATCAGCACAGTTGCACAGGTTTATAGCCTGAGCCTATTGGCTCAAATTAATGAGGTGTAAGGATGATGACATGAAATAATATAGATTTACTACAACAAATGACACTGTTTTAATCCCTCGGAGATGGGAGAGAGGTGAGGCAGAAAATTGCTAAACGTGTAACTCCCCCTTTGTTTTACCCATTATTTTCTATATGAAAATGATTTAACTCTTTCTAGCATACAGAGTTCTTCTAGCCTAAGATTAAACTCTCAGATTAACATAACTATTACTGTCCTACTACAAAGCATTGTCTGTAAATGGTCGAATTTGTGTAAAACCCAATATTTTTGTTTACAATAGGACATTTTTTAAAGTAATTTGGTACATGTCTATTTGGTTTCATGTTTCATGTTTCTTGTTTACTCTATGTAGTTCTGTTCGCACTTGTGTAGTCTTGTGTTGTTCTTTGTGTTGCATCTTGGTCCAGGAGCAATGTTGTTTTATTTCACTGTGTTCTGTGCAGATGGTTAAAATGACAAACACCTACCTGACCTGACTTGACTTGCACAAGTAAGCTGTACTGTATCCACTGGTTTGTTTTGTTCGGACAACACACAGGTGATTAAAAGTACAAGTCGACTGCCCAGGGTGTATCATGTCAGATTTCTGTTTTGCTTGCACCAGCTGTGTCCAGTGTCGAGACGTGGTCTTCACGGAAGCGGCAACAAAGCATGTCCTCACAGCAGGCATCGATTATTCATCTGGGAATAGCATTATTTTTCTCTGTCTTCTTCTTATTACCACATTGAATTTTCCTTCACATTGATATTGTAATGAGTGTCTTCAGTACAGGCAGCCACATATGCAGTCGACATCCTCCTGCCTTTTGCTCGCCTGTGTAGGAGTTTGTACAGCTTTGTGTCACACGTTATGAAAGGATTTGAAAAGATTTAGGCCCTCGGATTTTTCAAACAGCATCGTGCCATAGCATATCCACAAACGGAAACATAGAATAATGGAATGGCTCATGTGTGGTAGTCTTGAAAGTAGTTCTGGTCTGTTTGGACTGGATTCAATTAACACAAACACAAGGAAATAATGGCCCATCACTACACGTTCCACACATCTCCGCAAATTAGACACTTGAAAGCAATGTACCCTTAGATTCCATGCTGCTCTTAAAAGAACATCCAGCACATAATATTGTTCATTGCAGAATGCAGAAACATTTCATTCTCATAATTGCAGTACTGATTTACCACACACTTATGGCTGCTTCCTCCTCCCCCATAATATGTTCCTCCATAAGGACACAAGCACGTCACACTCCCTGCCAGTCTACACGCACAGAGCTGACAGGCCACATGATCAAAACACCAGAGCTGTCGCCACCTCACATTCTGCCTTTAATGCTGCTAAGGGGAGCGAGGGTACCAGGAGATACCTCAGAAGTAGCTCTATGCTCTTTGTTGTAGTTAGACACAACCATTAAAGCACCCCCTACAGAGGCAGACAGATTTGATGGACACCAAGACCTTGCACGGAAAGGCTACACAACCCGCCCTTAATGAACGGTTTCATACATCCTGCGTTCATTAACATACTTTGTTCCCTCACTGTCCCAAGAGCATGGGGTGCTTGTTGTACTGAGCACAAGATGATGCAGTATGTTCCTAGGGGGTATTTTTGCACTGCTGCTTTAGACAAGAGCTTCTTGATTGGAGTTAAACTCGTGTCTTCACTCTGCTCCTCATTTGTATTGCAGGCTAGGTATGGAAGCGGGAGAAATTACCATTCGGAGGTATAAATTATATTGTCAGGCAGGGAGCTCAGAGAGATTCGACAGGTCATCTTGCCCTGGAGTGAGTGGAGGAGAGAAACAGATTAGCCTCTTATTATGGGAAAGCATTCCGGCAGAGCTGGATCATGGGCCAAGGGCCTTCATTATCCTGTTATCATGTCAAAATCATTACCTGGACCTTCGCGTCTTTGCCTCTGTTATTTCAGCCATGAACAACAGGGAGCAAAAAGAATAAGGGTGGTTAGTAAACAATTGTCTATATGTGTTAAGTGAGGAGATTTTCAACAGCACACCCCTTACTTTTGTCTTAATGCATTTCATTACGGGGCATTATGCATTGTTTGTAAAGATAAACTCAGGCCTGAGTGACGAATTGAGCACGAACGACGACTTCAAAGTGTCACTGCGCCTGAGTCGTGAGCTGAATGAGTCATTTGATGCAGTGAATTAGCATTTCAGTCAATGGTGTTTACCCAGCACTGTTTCGGAGAGCACAGAGGATTTCCCACAGTGACTGTGTTTCGAACATTGTGTAACCTCAGACGCTTCACTGGAACCCCAGGATCCGACATGACACTCATGCTTCATGCATTTAAACGCTTTAAAAAGAATGTTAATTAGACGAATCCTCCTGATCATAAGCCTGAAAAGACGACTGCCATGTAAACAAGGACTGTACGATTCTTTTGCCTAAACTGACTGCCTGTCACTCGTATTTCCCAAGGTCTGATGTATTAATAGTATTATTCATTCATGCTGAATGGAATCCTTACTCTCCTTTCACAGTGCTCCATCAACTGGCTCCATCATTAAAACACATTACCACCAATTATGCACTAATTAAAACAGATCAGTGCATGGGGCCCGTGCAAGGAGCAAATTAGTACATTCTTCTGGTTGGGTTGCCTTAGAGATTATTGAAGATGTATTTTAATATCCCTGAAGGTATGGTTACAGATGAATATTTGATAATAGCACAAACACTAATATTTTGAATTATTTTAAGAGAAATTAGAAAATGAAAGGACAGTAAACATGGACCCTAACTTTTCTCCACTGTCTTCTAGCAGTCACTGCAATTGCTTTTTAATATAAGCAAAAGAAAATATGAGAGTTTAAACTGTATTATTGACCAAGGCAGCAAGGAGTAAAGCAGATGAATCAGCTTGAACTCTGTGGCACTGAGCAATTCTTCCCTCTGGTACTTGCTTCCAGGTATCCATAATGAAGACAAACAGAAATAAATATTATTATATCCCTTTGTCTATTAGACTACTTAATGGATATTTTGCATGTGTTTATGATGTATTCATGTCTGCTTCTGCTGCAAATTAAACACCCGCTGGGCTATAATAAAGACTGGACTTGAACTTGAACTTGCATCAGTACAGATATATTAGTGATGTCTTACTGGCCTGTGTCTACGAAATCCAAGCTGTAACTAGGGGATTCACTAAATGATGCACAGTTCTAAGAATCTATGGTTTTGTAGTTGTGTTAGAAAGTGTAGAAGTGAAAATATGATGGACCACAATACAGAGTGTACATGTTTAATGCTGTATTATAATGTGCTCTCATTTTGTTAGAAGCTGATGTTTTGTACTGTTGCAGCGTGATAAGCAAGGCTGTGTAATGTTAGTGCAGTACTGACTAATCATTATGTGTGATGGGAGGCATAAGAAAAACACCTGTCTACAGCTCATACATGGCAGCATTGCATTTCAGTTCTTATTCTCAGCTACAGCATCAAACAACGAAGTGAGCTGTCTGTCGACACCTAAATGTTTAATTGCTGATGTGTATCATTACCTCAGACCACAGTAAGCAATCAGAATGATCACAGTATATTTCACAGCAGCACTGCACTGCATCTCATGTACAAAATGAAAAGAAGTAGAAGATATTTTCTGTAGGACACTGTAAAATGACAATATACAGCATATCTTTTACCTGAATGTTTGTCACAAGCAGCCAGTAGCTCCAAATATCCATGTACAGCTGTTACACCACCAGCATTAGCTTTGCACTAATGTAGTGCTGACTGTATCTGATTCCCGGTGTAAACAAAATGGAAGTTCCTTTTCATAAAATTTATTGTAGCTGACCATTTTTAATTTATATTTTGGGCATAGTAGCTAGTGCTGTCGCTTCACAGTGAGAGGGTCTTTTCTGCGTGGAGTTTGCAGGCTTACCCGTGTGTTGTGAGTTTCCAGGTTCTGTGCAATTTCCTTCCACAATCCAAAGACATGCACGTCAGATGAACTGGAGATTCTAAACTGCCCCTAGGTGTGAGTATGAGTTTGTTTGTTCTGTTATGGACTGGCAAACTGTCCAGAGTGTTTCTCTATCTTTTCAGCTGTGACGATAGCACCCCCTGCAACCCTGGTTAGAGATAAGCAGCTCAGATAATGGATGGATGGATGGATGGATGGATGGATGGATGGATGGATGGATGGATGGATAGATGGGTGAAGGACCACCATCACTCTGTGAAATATTTAGGATGAATAGGCCAAAAGAAATAGTTCAAAATGACTTACATCCAAAATCCTCTATTGTTCCCATTTTGGAGATACTGTTTTTTCTTTGGACAGTGACAATATGCAGAATTCAGTACAGGACCTGACTAGCGCTGACCATGGACTGAAGGCAGGACTTTTCAGGCTTAAAAAATTGGCCCTAATGGATCGTGAATTTAGGAAAATTTCGCTACACCTAATATGTTGCTACACATTTAAAACTAGATTACACACAGGCTTGGTGAAGCTACAGCTTGAGTTAGCCAATTGTTTTCTTACAACCTTACTGCTGTCATATTACCAAGAAGTGTAAATAATCTGCTTTGAGTCTTGCATAGTTATTCAAAGTGAAGGCCAGAATATGAATCTTATTTCTTATTTCTTTGAAAGAGAAGGAGAGCTAAGCCCTGCTCGTCCTTTTAAACAGCCTCTGTGTTATTTTATGAAATCTCTTACTAACGTCCAAAACTCTGTTCCCTATAAGAGTTCTTAGTATATTTTTGGACAGCACTTCAAAATGCACACTACAAAAATAGTGCACTGTCAGAAAAAGGGTCCTGGACAGGTACGTTTTGTCTCCCAAGCTATAAACAATGCATATGTACCATTAAAAGTACTTTCTTACGGTTCAACTATGTGCCTTAAGGGTACACTACATTCCCTTTCCCAGGACAAAGACATGTACTACATTTTATAGATTATTTGTTAAGTAGAAAATTAAAACAAAAGCCTTAAAAACATTTTCTACATTTTTTAAATGTACGAAATTTGGTACAGGTGCTGCAAGCATACTCTTGAGTATCACCCTAGTATCGGTTCTACAAAAAAATTGTTTCTACCTTTAGTGTGGCTTGGGCAAAGTTTCAAACAATTTGGCAAGACAATCACCCTGTTAAGAAACAGGTTGGATTCAAATCTACTCTACATGAATGTTAGGTTGTGTGTTCGCCAAAAAGAAAGAAAAAAAATCTCTCCAAATCAAAAGCATTCCAAAATATATCAGTGTTCTGATTGCAGATATGCCGCTGACATTCTTAAGAGCAGTTTTATAGCGAGAACCTGATCATTATCACTGATCCATCTTTAAAAACACACAGATTAGACATGAAATGGTCTCAGCTTGTAAACACACATCAGAGTCCCGATAGTGTGATTAGTAATTCAGCATAGCTAATCTCCTTCTGTAAGAACCTTTTTAAACAGTTCGGCATAAACACTTCACGGGCCTCTCCTCCCTGCATGCGCCTATAATGCGCCTGTAAAAGCATTCCCGCACTGCGGTGTGAAAGAAAGCTACCTCATAAGCTGGGAGTGAAATCTGGCACTAAAATGTGAGCTAATCAGGTATTAATGTATGTAAATGTCAAGTGAAAAATAGCCCTACCTTAAAATGTGTTCCTTTCTCAATAACAGGAACAAGTCTCATTATATTACCTGTGCAAATGTCAAGTCTAGCGATGGCGAGGGAGCACAGCTGTGAAAGATGGGAGAAAGGACAGAAGTCAGGCAGAAACGACGTGATGGCGGAGGTGCTGCTTGTTTGGTGATGGTGTGTGTGCCTCCGGGGGCTTTGCTCTTGGTTAGTCATATTTATGTGATAGAGGTGGTGACAGAAGGGAAGGGTTCAACTCTCAAAAATAATAGCGCTGGTCAGGAAAGGCCACCATTTTAACACCAGCTCTACTTGAAGTATGACTCTGTTTACACAAGCTCATTTGCATTTTAGAGTGGAGGCTTGCTTTTGGACAGTCTGCAGTGATCAAGTTCAGAGGATTAAAACAGATGTGTTCAAATCCGCTGCGCTGCCAGCGACTTGTTTATATATTTATCCCTCCAGCTGAGGTGAGATTTAAAAAGTCATACAGCTCAGAGGTGTGTTTAAAAGAGCAGCATGCTAGATATTTCAAAATGTTTGATGACAAACCTAAAGGATCTAAGTAATTACAAACAGACTGCATATAATTTGGCTTAAATTATCGTAACAGAGCGCCGCAGCTAGTTCAGAAATTCATCCCATGTCAAGCTTGTGTTAGAAAACTCTAGAACCACTCTGACATCCCTAAGAATTGAATTAGGCATATTCAGCGTATCACTGTTAAATTTTTCGACCCCAAAAAAGAGTACAAATTCCAAGAAGCACTACTTACAGTAGGACGCTTGAATGCAGTGTCTTCCCTTCAGATCCTGATATTCCACTTTTCTATTAAAGGCCATACTGATATTACTGAAATCCTCTGGGGCAGATAAAAGCAGCTTTTCACTCTTGCCTGTTTTATATACATTAGAACTCTTGGCAAAGTCTTTTATAATGTATCTTGGTTTTGGATCTTGGTGTGCACCTCTCTCAGTGCAGCTGGGGGAAACCCTTGGATAGCACTCTTTCTTGAAGATCTGTCTGGCAAGTTAAACGCATTACTCTTCCAACAGAAGAGACAGTCGGTTCACAAATTGATTGGGATATGCTTTACTCTGCTGTGGTCGCATTAATATTTCCTGCAGTGAGTGTTTCTCCAGCAAAGTAAATACCAAATGTCTGTCTGAAGGAGATGACCTTGGGAAAATATTTGTGGCGGTGGGAGAAAGCACGGATGTGTAGGGAAGTGTTTCAGATCGCTATCGGCCTCTCCGAAACGAGATTAAGTGGAACAAAACGATAACAGTATTGAAGTGACCACAGATCAATGGTTGACAGGCCACTGCTAAATCTCTCCCAGAGTCCCCTCTTCATACTACAGCACATCCACACTTTCTCTTTTGTGGAGGAGAGAAGTAGCAACTGTTTAAAATAGCATGCAACATTTCCCTCCAGCATGACGCAATTCCTTGGCAGAGAATGTTAATCGCTCTCTTTCTCATGTGTCACAATGATGGATCTTATTGTTTTACTACTTTAAGCCTTTATCTTTCATTAAAGTGTGACATTTATTTCCCGGTGTTTTCCTGAATACAGATGCCCTCAGTCAACAGTGAGAAAAATAAAACCATTGAAATGGATGACTCCCAAATCAACACCCAGCCACAGTGGCAAGGAGAGATGTAGTCATTCCGAGAATCCCCCCTAGACATTCCTGAAATAAATTACCAAGAATGATTTCTGTGTCACTGATGGAGTGGATGAGGGATTCCCCCAAAGGCATGATACAATAATTCTGGTGCAAAAAATTTAAATATCATTACCATTATTTTATCTCGAGATTAAGCAACTCGATAATGTATTTTACTCAGCTCATTTATGAGAGAGCTGCTTTAAATTCTGTCCGTTTCTCCAATGGCATAAAAAATTCAGGATTTGATGTCTCTACAAATCAAAATTAATAGCAGGAAAACTGGAAGTGGCTTTGAGATGAAAGGCGGCTGCATCCGATCAGCAACATGTTCAGACTTGTACTTTGGCTCAGGAAGAGTCTCACCATTTTTGCTTGTTCCGTTTTGCAGCCAAAAACCAAACACACCTTGTCTAATCTCAGCAGACTTTGTATCAGACAGCTTCAGAGTGATGCCTTTGTTTCCAGACTAATGAGGCTTCAGTCACTGGGTTTCCCCGACGTTCATCTTCATTTAGACGTTTTAACCTTGTTAGGGCTTTAATTCTTCTCTCTGCTATTTACGATAGACCTGATTCAAGGCTCTTAATCTAATTTTAGCTATAAGGCTTCTTTGAGCTAAAGGCAACCATGCTTTTGGGACGCTGGGAAATTCTGGATTCACAGAGAATTCAGGGTTATATTACAAAACAAAATCAATATGAGCTGCTATGATGCTGTCCAAATTTGGCACACTGTCCGCAGGAAGTAGACTGCACTAGAAACTAAGATTCAGTAATATATTATGGAGAAAGGTGTGTGTGTGGAATGGATTGGAGGGCACTGAAAGGCAATCCATGCATTAAATGAAATGTTAAAAATAATTACTATCATCTGTGTTAAGTAGTGGTTAAATAATATGATCACTGTCACACAAAAAAAGTGAATTAAGAACATTCTAATTAACTGGACTGGTTGTTTGTATGAATTACTCCTAGCCTCCTACAAATGTGGTTATAACACACACTCACACCCAGGAGCAATGTAGCATCTCCGGTTAACATGACGTGCATGTCTCACGTGGACCCTCAACACCAGCTCCATTGCCAAGAAAGCCCAGCAGCACCTCTACTTCCGGTGGAGACTGAGAGCGCGCCATCCACCCCCCCATGTTCTAAAGAGGGACCATAGAAAGCATTCTCTGTAGCTGCATCACAGTCTGGTAAAGGCATTGTAACGTTTTGGATCCCAGCTCCCCCAACTCGGCCTTTAATTTCCTCTGTTAATATGCTTCTACTGCACATTATCCGTCCTGCTGCCGCTATGTATATTTATTGCTGTGCACCTCTGTTCTGTAGTATTTGCACATCTAACTTGTTTTCTTGTACTCTTTTTTGTCCTGTCTGGTCTTGTTTTGTTCTGTTCTGTTCTTGTGTCGCACGATGGTCCTGGAGGAACATTGTTTAGTGTCACTGTGTAGTGTGTGTATATGGTTGAAATGACAATAAAACCTAGTTGACTTGACTTGACTGTGGGAGGAAATCGGTGGACCTGGTAGAAAAAGGAAGTACATGCAAACTTCCCACAGAAAAGACCCTCGGCCACTGAAAATCAACACATAGTAACTTAAAGCCAACAACAGTAAGGATAAAAGGTTTACCCAGAAGCCAAAGTTGCACTGACCAATCAATCTGACAACTCACACAAGCATCCCTTAACTTTCATGCATTTATTAAGTAACAGAAAACAAGAAAACTGTTTAAATCCAATAAAGGAGCAATACATTTTTTTTTAATGTTTATGTACAACATTTTATTCATGTGAAAATAAGGTACACGTTCCAATCAAATAGATTTAGAGAAAGAGAGAGAGAGAGAGAGAGAGAGAGAGAGAGACAGATGACAAAATTTGAGAAATACAAGACTAACAGAGGAACAATCAGTGGTATCAGGAAAAGGAGCAGAAAACTGGAGCTTTTATGGATTATTGATGCCACTGTGGCACCACACATGCAGTTCTGTAAATATGTACACACTGTTTGACAGGAAGTCTGTAACTAATTCTAAGTCTGGGGCAAAAAGACAATAAATGGCAGACAGGCGTAAGAGGCAAGCCTTGAAGAGCCCGCTGATTCCTGGGCCACTTTTGTAGTCAGTGTGACAGCTCCATTAGCGTTAATGACAGAGTGCGATACTCCCTGAAACGGCTATACCTGGGAAGGCGAAGTAACATCAACAACAATGATGGAGGAGAACACTTCACTGAGCACCTCTTCCACAGTGATTATCTGCTTTGGGGAAGCCAGCTAGCTTGTTTTGCGGTGTTAACTGCTGCATATAAAGTGGTTAGATGTGCAAATATAAATGTGTTTATTTATATTTTACAGTTAAAGGCCAAAAAAGGAACCAACAAATTAGCTTACATCAAAGAAAATCTAAGGTATGTGTAGCTCTATTACCTGGATGATAATGAAATTTAATGAGAGTGAATCGCTAAGATAGCTTCGGGAAATACCTTTGGCTGAGAGTCTTGGCCCGGTGTCTTTCCGCAGCGATTCCTTTTGGAAAACTCACAGCCCAGAGCCAGTGTGTCAGTGAATGAATATACTCGGATAAAAGATGTCATGAATGAGTTTGTGCTATGCCAGGCCCTGACAATTTAAAGAAGTGCATTCAGTGTTTTCGTCTGACCTGCAAACCGTCAACTTGGTGGGAAAAAATTATGAATGACACTTGACAGCACCATGCCAAACATTTTTTTTCCCTTTCGCACAGTTGTCATAACCATGATTTTATGCACAGCTAGTTCTCACCCTGCTGTGCTTGATGGAGGTTGAAGTGAATATTACATAATGTGATGGGCACCGATGTGGGATAAGCACAGCAGCGGGAGCACGAGCGCACACTGCATATGCTGCATATATCAAGGGCGGAACTGTAACTGAGTTTAAACGTTGGCTCATTTCAGCAACAAAAGCAGATGTGTGAAGTGTGGGTCTCTGCATGTGTTCTCACTGTGCAGATAACCAAATGCATCGAATTGGCCAAATCTCTCATAGGACCAAAAAATCCACAGATGTCTTGCAACAGACAAAACTTACTGGCCTTTATTTACCCCAAGCTGTAAGCTCTTTGACTTTAAAGGCTAACAAGAATACGAGTCAAGCCTCAAGAAATCTGTTTCACAGCAATGCTTAAATACGGCAAATATGTGATTTGCAGCTAGAGCATCCCGGTTTTGTGCCTTTGTAGATTATGTTTTTGTGCTCAGTCTTGCTGGTGGCGATCTTTTGGAAGAACAAGATAGCTCTCTGTTTACAAGTGGGGGAAGTTGAGATGGAATATAGTGGGGAGGGATTTGTTTGCGTTTCATCAAACGTTTCCCTTTGAGAACGCACGACGGAACCCACACTTTTAGCCTCTACTTACAAATTCAGACTTACATGCTTGTGCCTTTGCCAAAGAAACGTAGCGGGAAAAAGAGGGGTGCATTAAGTCATGAACTCTTGCCTTTAGGCCCATCCTTTGACTGACTGTCGCGGCTTGAAAAGAGAAGAGACACAAGCATTTCTTTTGCGTTCATATTCTCTGCTTGGTGCTTGGATTTATACCAGAGGAATCAATGAATTAAATATTTAAATATAAGAAAAAATGAAACAAATATCTTTTATAAATACCAGAGTTCTTTAAATAAAATGCTCAGAGCCATGAAACAGTCATCAGGGCTTGCTGCGGGGAGCACCAGGGCGTTATCGACCTGTCAGAAGAAAAAACCCTCCCTAAAATGCTATTTGTATCTTTCTGTTATTCCTTATCAGGCCGCATTCCCTCTGACATGCATTATGACTGATTCTCCACTCTTGTCACTGATTAAATTTCCATTAGCCATGCTTACCAGTTGTTGTGGCACTGAGAGCTGCTGAAAGATGTTCTCCGAATGTGATTGCCGGGAAGGGAGCAGAGGTGGGATAATGACACAGTAACATGATTTGAGGATGCACACTGTGTGACAGCCTCTCTCTCTCTTTCTCTCTCTCCCCCTCCCTCACACACTCCCTCTTTTCTCCTTCTCTCTCTCTCTCTCCAGTGTGTTGACTCCCCCTCTCATCTCCCAAGAACATGACAGTGAAGTCACAGAGCAAGAGACAGAAGGAGAGTTGCAAGTGGGGCACAGTACAGAGATCTATTTAAATCATGTGGGTCCCTGATAACGTATAAATAAATGATAACAGCTATCACCAGCCTCACACATCTTCCCTCTCTAAATTAAAAGCTACTAGACCCATCTTGGCACTTTCTCTCTCCCGCGTCAGATCTGAATTCTCAGAGGTGCTCCTCTCCGAGTCTGAAACATTTCATCGCAGGGTCTCTCTCGCACAAGACGCTTCGCCTTCAGGGTGAGGCTCGGCAGTAGCCATGAGCCTGGCCGTTACCACTAATGACCGGCAGGATTAATTAGTGTGAGGAGGATGGGCAGGCAGCGCAGAGCACACGCTCTCCCTCATTAATCCGCTCGCAGGTGTTCTCCTGCCACTCTCTCCCTCTTTCGGTCTGCACACAGAGAAGATCGACGAGAAGCTAGCCCACATTGACTCAATCTTATTAGCCCTCGGCTGAAAGGCTGCCTCAGAGAACTTCCAGCTGAGGGCAGCTGGAAACAAGGGCTACAAACAGAAAAAGAGAAAGAGATGAGACTATAGATCACACAGAAATTGAGAAATTGCATACATATTAGCATTTTGCTGTTTTATGGCCACTACCAAACAAACAAACAAACAAGAAAACAAGCAACCAACCAAGAATACAAACAAGTATTTAGTTGCTGTGTCATACCTGCGTTTGATTGCTGGGAGGTTTTCTCCTCATTCACTCTCATTCAATTGGCTTGTCAGTTGTTTTCCTGGATGTTCTAAAGACAACAGATATTAGGATGCTGATATTTTGTTACAAAGTGACCAGAACTGACCCTGCCTACCTCACCAGTATGGTCTTGTGCAAGTTGAAATGTGTAGTTTGCTAATTAATGGAAATGAATTGCTTTCAGGAGGAGCAGCATTATGGAACTTTTCTGCAATATTGGAAGGGTCAGTTCTTTGTTTACATGCTACAAACTCTCTCTCTCTCTCTCTCTCTCTCTCTCTCTCTCTCTCTCCCACACACACACACACACACACACACACACACACACACACACACACA
>JBBPDC010000109.1:10900467-10935311 GCA_037974485.1 Hemigrammopetersius urotaenia | reverse complement strand
GCCCATGTATGTGTATATATATATATATATATATATATATATATATATATACACACACACACACACCTGATTTTGCCCGAAAGAGGCTCACTCAATAGCAAAGTGCAAAGTGCATCTCAAATATGATCAAAAGCTTTTATATATGATATATAAATACCTGTTTAATTCATTTCGCAAACCATGGTTCACAGTTCCATCATCAACTTCCATTTATTAGTATCAAACCACTGCTACAAAATTACATCAAACATGATGAAAATGAACTTGCATACGTGCTATTCACAATGTAAGCTTTAAAGTAATTAAAGTATATGATTCATTTTTTTTCTGGACAAATATCAATATATATCAATGCCACTTAAAGCCATATATGTCATTCCAGTGATCTAGAGCCTATAAATATACAACTATATCCCTGGTGGCTGAAGTACCTCCATACACATTTAGGTAAAGATGACCATTTCAAATTTCTCATCACAGAATTTTTCAGCATCATGATTTGAGGAAAGAAAAAACAAACAAATTGGAAAGCATAAAAAAAACATTTTAGCCCCTCCTGGATATGTTTATGCAGTTCATTCGACATGGTCATCACCCTCAAAAAAACAAGAAATTAAAACATAAATAAATAAAAGTAAAATAATAAAATAAAAAAATAAATAAAATCAAACATATGTACAAAATAAAAAAGTGAGTGAGATGCAGACCCTGCTCTCAGTTGGGGGTTTGAACATGAAGGGGCCTTTAAAGCATATTAAATGATAGCACTGGCTGCTTCATCCCACTGGGTTATTGGTTAAGATGTAAATGTTAGATGCATCTAGGCAAGTTCCCCCTGCCTTTCTACTAAACTAAAAGCAAAATACACCAACTGACACTTGATGTAACTCGACAGAGAAACAGAGAATGCCACTTTTACTGCCAGTGTTTTTGTAGAACCCCTCACTGTTCTAGTAAAATGCCTTGCTTTTCACATAAACGTCCCTTGCAACAAAACAGCCTCATCAGGGTTGTGCAGTACTAGGGGTTGACAAATACTGGAAATAAAAAAAACCTTTAAAAGCCACACATTCTCATTTTGCAGCTACTTTATTGTCCAGATGAATATCGTACCGATGAAGGAATCTTAACACTTAAATACATTCATGCCATTCGAGTCAGACATCACAATGGTCTTCACGAAAGTCACATGAGGGTAGAAGCTTTTAACCAGCTGAGTGTCAGGAACTAGTGAAGTTGTATGGGTTCTTGTTCTTGATGTTGCTGTATGGAGTCGATGAGAAATAAACTCCAAAAAAAAAAGAAATACTGGCAAATAGTAAAATCATCATCATCTAATCAATATATCGACCTTTTCTCATCATAAGATTGTTTCTATAATATCTCATTATTAAAATAAACTTCTTAAAATACGACTATTTTTCCCCCCAGATTTTTCTGCCCAGTTTTGTTGTCTCTAGTTCCACTAATTTGCTGGATTCCCCCCAATCACAATCACACAATAGCACTAAAACTGGGAGGGTAAAAGCTCGCACGGGAGTCCTCTGAGTCACGTGAAGCCACACTATCTGTTCAAACTGCCGCTAGTGCACCGTCACTGGACAGCGTGGTGCTGGTGGAAAATGCTGACTGAGTGAAATTCTCTTATCACTGGCCTAAGATTTAGCAGGCATCATTTTTTGAGTCAAGTAAACTATCTGCTTAAAGTTGACGCGAACCAGAAATCTTAGAGGATTTTCTTCCGTCACCGAGGCTTCATGAGCTAACTGTGTGTTTTGTGGGATGACAGGAGGTGAAACGTGATATTATTTGTTATTATTATTTGTCTGGGTCCACTGGTGCATGGAGATGCAATTAAAAAGCTAGAAGACCTTTTAGAGTTGGGCAAGAGTCACATTTTCACAAAATTTCAGTGAAAACAAGAAAGGTCAAGGTATAAAAGGCCAGTTTTAATTTCAGGTTGAGGCTTAGAAATAGGTTGAATCATCTTCTACCATTCTTACAACAATCTCATTATGAGAAAATATAAGACGTAAAGACTAGATTTCAGATGCCAAGGTTTTTTTTGTGTACTGGTAAGATTTAGAAAAGGACAGAAGTTTAACCTGCAAAACTAGAACTGCAATAACATTTTCTCTGATACGGCAGAAAGTGTTGGACTGCTGCTGAGAGAGTGAGCGCTCGCGGCCGGTTAAGGCAGCACCCTCTGGCACTCGGCAAAATCCTCCACCAAAAACTGACAAAGGCACAGGAAGGACTTTATTAACCGCCAGGTCAGAAGAATCTCCCCTCCTGACCACACACAAAGCCCTCTGAAAACTGACTCGCGGAAAGATGCCTGGCCCAGAGAGACGAGACCCAGATGGAGCTGACAGCGTTTTTTAAATTCATTTCTGCCAGCAACAGCTCAGCTCACTGTAAGACATGATGCATTTAAAAATCTGAGTTGATTTTTTTAAAAGAAGCTAGTAGTGTGCAGCAGGCATCAGCAGTCAAAACAGTCTATCACTATGAGTCGTTAGGATACATAGAATACATTAATGTCTAATCCAAGCACAACTGTAGGTACTAAACCACACAACACTGCTCGATCATCCACACCATATGTACTAGATGAACTATGGGGGGGGGGGCATTTTTACAGAAACAGTGTTCAATTGTTTCCAGTACGCTGGAGTGGTTCAAAAATAGCAACAGCTCATGAGGTTTTGTGACTCGTTAGATACAGCAAAGAGAGGCCACAGATGAGTGTGCAGACACTGTGCAAGTATAATATCTCCCGAACTCTGTGTATTTCGAATTAATGAAGAAAAGTGTGAGCGCTTAGACAATGCAAGCAATAAAAAAAAAAATCTTGGAATATTAATGCATGCCCAAAATGTAATTATCAAGTCATTAGATGTTCTGTATGTAAATGTGCACCACATTTACCTGTTATTTACATAGTCTTTTGTGAAGCCGCAACTTTCTGAGTAATTATGCATGCATGAGTACCCTCTGGCTGTTCTAGTGTCCTGTTTTTAACTTGATATCCACTTAGACCATGTTAATGAAGTCTTCATTGATATTTCCCTCTGAATACTTACAGAAAGGGTTTGTGCTAAATTGTTTTATGAGATATTTGTGAGAGCGAAAATCGGGTTCGCTTTGCCACATATAAACTGCATACGCTTTTGACATAAATGTACTAAATGAAATCACCATTACAGCAAAACACTGCTCATGGTCCTACTGTACCTATAGCAGGCTAAAAAAAATGAGGCTTTTGTATGGTATTCAACAGATCACTTAATACTTTAAAAGGCACATTTTATACAGTACTTATTCCCCAAAGTGACTCGTTCTCGAATGATAATGAAATGCAACCTATTTACTATTCAGTATGCTGAAAGTTAGTCTACCGGCCTGAATTTCGTCATAAGCAAAATGCTTAGCTTGAGCTAAATGAGCAGTGCAAGCAGAGATTGAGCGAAGACTTAAATACGAATACATAAATTATGGACCCATTACGCATCGAGGTTATAGAACCGTTCGTATTATTTTGACATGTGCCAATGCAAAATGTTAATGCTATGTTAATGTCCTTGATCTAAGCGTTCTTGTTTGTCTAGGATTTAGTGCACACTTTATTATCACCTACAATACTGCAGTCACAAAGCTTGCGAATAAGAGCCAGGTGGTGGGCTGATCGCAAGCGAATCGGCTCCTCTTTTAAACATTCCTTCATCTGAAGTTTGAGGCTTGGCAGAGGAAAAATAAGCACATAAGCAGGTTGCCTCATCGTATGTGGGGGGGAATAGCTGCGAGATTGTGTCAAAGTTTCTGGCACAAAATGAGCGCTACACCGTCCTTTAAGTTCAAGAGTAGGTCACCAAATGAATTCAAAAAGCTAAATTGTAATTCAGTTCCATCATAAATCTCAGTTTTCAAACAGTCTAATTTATGACTTTTCTTATACCTGAATTACAATAAGAGTTATGTAAGAAGTGCAATTAATTTAACAGAAAGGATGCAAATGTGCGGGCGCAGAAAACTTTAGATGTAAAAAGAATGTGTGAAATTTAGAAAAAACGCAATAGTACAGGTCATCAAGTTTCACAATGGAATTCACAAAAAAGTGAATTATAGGTCAATAGAAAATTCATGTAAATCCATTTCAGTAGTCATTTTTAAACTATTGTGCAAAGTCAAAGAAAATGTTTGGGTATTTATGGGATACTTGGAGGACTTGCTGTATTATTATTTATTTCAGTGAGTGAAAATGAGTCAAAACTGAGTCTTGAAACTGGTTTTGTACTCAAAAGTTATTGGTTTATGGTCATTTGGCCACCTTAATGTACATATTCATTTGACATGCAGCACAATCATAATTATCTGCACATCATAATACACAAACGTGTGTGAGAACTAGGGTAGAGGTTAAACTAAACCTAGACACAGGCTCTACCAATAATATAAAATTAATTCTACTTTCTCCAAATACACACACGACTTATCTTCTATAATATCATATGACTGGTTCACACCCTCTGAGTTAAAAAGTAGATTATCTGATTATAAACTGTTGTTTTTTTTTAAATTCGATCTATTTGTTTGACAAGAATCAACAACAGATATGGCATCTAAACTCAAAGACAACAATTTAAACTATGCCATACTGCATACTTCTTTCAAACCATATTCATTGACATATTGAAACCCACACGTCATACCATACTGTCCTCACAAGAGAAGTGACCGAGAGCTTTTTTTCTACTTCCCTGTTCAAAATAATTTCACACGGACTGAAGCAAAGCAGGGAGTACATGTGATGCATTAATACATTATAAAAATCCTATACAAATTATAATAAAATAACAAAATAGAACTTAATCTGTAAAATGAAAAAAACAAAAATTCAACCAACGCATAAAATGAAAGGGACAGTTCTAATGACACAAAATTAGGTGTTCAGACAAGTCCCGGTCGAAACGGTCAGTGCTGTGCCCAGACTAGACCACGTATGATCTGAACATGATTTTTTTTCTAAAAAGACACATTAAGTGGACTGCAGAAATTAAACCCATAATTTCAATAAATGTAAGAGATTTAAAATTCATCGTCATCATTAGGATTGGCAATCAACTGGTAATCATTTTTGCATACTGTCAATTTGTAAACATCAGTAGAATTTGACATAGTGCATAAAAACGGATTCTCCACAATATCTTCATACATACAGTATATTCACATTACTTATTTAAATACATTTTGTATTGATTTTCGGTCACAGCACATAGCTTCCATGGACTGTGGCTTCGTTTTGGCCCAAAAAAAGGCAGTTGTTTTATGCAAAATCTGTGGCATGTCCAATGTAATTACTATTTTACACGTCACCAAAATCATATAGTAGGTTGTCAAGTAGTTATCAAAACATCTAATGGATTCGAACGGCTTGTATCTTGTATTTCGGAAGCCGATGTAAATGGAAATATTTCTCAATCTCTGTTGTCATGCTGGATATTTCTGTCAAATTGTTATGGCAGACAAGGCATGCTGATTATGGTGAATAAGCAATAAGACTGTGCTACTTTCTTCACTGCTGTCTCATCTTATTGTGTGGGGCAAATGAGCCTCTGTAGAATAATGTGCTAAAATCATTGAATTATGGCTGTAATTTTGGTCCACAAAACATCACGATTCGTATTCAGTGGAATACTCTACCTCTCAAATCTGTGTCAGCAGATTCCGTTTGTCATTTGCCATACAATTGTGATCATTTCAGCATCCTAGAATGTTCCCTTTTCAAAGCTTTTTTCTTGGTGTAATGTAACCGGATTTAAATCAGCTAGTCAAACCCCTGGACTCAAAAGACTGCTGTTCCATCATAGCTGTGTGGAAGTGTGATGTAGCAGCACTTTGATGGAGGTGGCACACTAGTGGCACTCAGCCTTTTTCAACAACAAAGCCTCTAATGTCGCCCCTTCCACCACCCCAAACCCCCCCCCCCCCCCCCAACAAAATGCGGCTAATTTCAAAGCTTTCCAAAAGAGGACAATGCGAGCTGATTCACAAAGTGGGCAATCAAGAAAATAAAATAAGAGGGGGGGAAACGAAATTGTACGTATTTACATGATGAGAACTTCCACAGGACAAAAAAACAAAAAAAAAAACAAAAAAGAAAACACCATCCCAAACATAAGTACTGCTGATTAAAATCCCTCGCTGCTTCCCAAACAAACAGTACCAGATTGGATCCAGTCACTGGCGATGTCAAAGGATTTGCAAATGCTCGAAAGGGTTCTTTACAGTCATTGTGTATGGCTGTCCGCAGGGCTAGTAAACGCAGAGCAGGGAGGAGAGCGCCAGAAGCAGGTACGGGCAGGCCAGCAGGACCTCGGCTCCTCCTGTACTTCCATACGGAGCCGTGTTGGGGGCTGTGAACAAGAGAGGAGAGAGAGAGACACACACACACACACACACTGATTACCGGATTCTCACTCTCCTGGCAGATAGTCATGCTCTCACTCAACCAGCACTTCTTTTCTTTTCTCTTTCAAATTTTTTTCCAGTGATGAGCCCATTGTGTCACATGACAACTAGAGATTCAAGCCAGAAAAAAAATCTCTCTGGCTCACCATCTGAAATGTTCAGACCAAGAAAGAATGGATATTTAAAATATTATATTTTATTATTCATATGATAAAAAATTATACAGCAATCGGGGAACAAAAATTAGACAGCATTTAGGGAATCAAAATGATATAGCATTTAGGGCTGTCACTATACATTAGATTAGCAACTGATTATATTTCGTGCATGTATGAGATCCTGCTGGTGTGGGTTTCCTCATCCAACTCATTTAAGTACTAATAGCAGCCCCTGTGGAGAACGTTCAGACTTTATTATGACCTGTGGATGCACTGTATCATTCTCATTGCAACATTATCACTAAACCAATTCATCTAGAATGTACGTTTTAACATAAACATCAATCTGAGTGCATTGGTGGCCCTTACAGCATAGAAAATGAAAATGTTCATACAATTTAAACGAAGGATTGGAAATCATTCCAGATTTACCCGATTTCTGCATAATTAAAAAACAGTCATTCCAAGTGGTTTAATGTGAAATACTACGCTCTAGAGAAACTTGCGAGTTAGAATTGCTCACAGTGATGGTGATCCCTAAACAAAAAACATTTAAATGTTGACCACTTTTTTACTATCCTCAACACTGCCTACTTGTTTGTAAATACAATGGCTATTTTTGTGACCTCTGGTTCCTATCACACAACTGTAAAGAATTCAGACTCTACAAAGTTTCTCTGTAATGCACCATTTGACATCAAATCACTCTGAATGACTTTGTTTTTCATCACAAAGTTAGAATTGATCATGAACTTGGAAAAGCTGGTGGAATTCTCCTCTTTACACCACTCCGATGCTGCTTAGAACAAGACTGAAATTGTATTTGACTCCTTGGTAAACACAATATATCACAGCGGTGTATGAATAGCCTGCGCTGAGCACAGGTACATTCACATCTTCTCAGTGAGCTGACACAGATCTCAATGGAGGAACTCATCAGGTCTCTCCCCAGAGCAACACTACTTGAGTGTAGTGCTCAAGAGAGGTGCTTCAGAGCAGGTGTGAGAGTCTACAAGCATTCATCTTCACAAAGGTTTACACAGCTTTGTTAATAACAGACACTGCCCTACCTAAGGAGATTAGTGCACACACACACACAAGCAGCCAAACCTGATATATGCTAATGAAATGAAATTGTCATTAAACCGGACAAATTCTCCATCTTAGATTTATGTCAATGAATTTGACCGCATGTAATCACACATGATTTCATTTCACCAAATGTTTACGAACACTTAAAGAAAGGCCTGTCAAGCCTGACTCTACCATCCAACAACATACTTATCTGGACAATCTGGCCGTACAACCAAGGCTACTCACACACTAGCTGTTTTTGCAAAGTTCCCTACTGAATTACCTAAATTACACCTCAGTGCTGAGATGAAGCGCACTTGAGCCGCACCTCCATTTTTCACTTCCATGTCTGCTTTTTAAGGCTCTTAAATGATCTGTGCAGATTACATGTGTTCTTTACTTCCCCAAAATGCACCGCATTACAGGGCCGAGCACACCGGCTGGGACGGGATATGGAGAGGTGGCCAAAATGGGCAGGGGGCTGGAAAAATGGAGCAAATTGGGATGATGTGTGTAAGATGCATGGGTAGGCTTGGGAGAGAGCTGGAGAGGAAGCGGCCCGGCAGACTGCGCCTTCATTCGGCCTCTATCCACAGCACTGGATAATGACACAGTTTTTGCTAGGCAGCGGGAGTAGGGTTTGTAACCATGGAAACAGCTTACATCCTGCATTGGCCCCTCTGCCACAGTCGGAAAGTGTGCACAGAGCTACCGATGGAACAAAATCATTCGGGCCATAAGCACCTGCTGCAACATCTAAATGAGCGGGCATTGTCCAAAAACTAAGAAAAAAGGGAAACCATATGGCTAGTAGAAGTTTAAAAAGCAGGAAAAAAATGAGTGTTTCATCCTTGCTGCCACTTTGTTTTATGGAGGTCCCATCGGAATAATCTTTTCTTCTCTAATGCGAGTGTTGATTCGGGGTGGTGCCAGAAAGAAATTTTCATCCCGCACTCAAAGTAATTAAGGAAAGAACCAACATTACCTGCTCGGTTGCAATGAAGAAGTTGGGGGCTTGTTTAATATCCCACTGGGTCTAAATCATTCCCTGTTGTTGTGACGGTGCAGGATGTTAGTGCACTTGCTGTTTTAATTAACTTCACCCCTCCCTACTTACACACACACGCATGCATGCACACACACACACACACATACACACACACACCAGAGAATACCAAGCTCTTGATTACTCCCTTTTCCATATAGAATAATGTGGGGAGAACAAGGGATATTGCAGTGCCTGCTGCAATACTCATAGGTTAAGGCTTTTATGGATTTTACTGCTCTGACCTGAGCCCTCTCCTCACTATTACAGGTTACTGGAAATACCGCTGATATTTGTGAATGAACAAGAAAGAAAAGAAAGAAAAGAATACATTCTGATGAATGCTCTCAGTGTCAACTGTAAGACCACACAGCAAGAGTGCCAAATTCTACATCTTGGCCAGATTAAAGTCAGATCAGTCATGTGTATCTGAACCAGTGCCAAGAACTGACCTGTATGCAGCATGCAAATGATCTCGGTTCACAAAATAATGTGTTGGCTATAATTTTGCCTAGTGAGTCTGTGAGCTGGGGAGAAAATTCCACGCAGTGCCCCACACGCGAGCAGCATAACGAGGCTTGTTATGTTCCAATAAAAACAAATGCAAGCTGGTATTGGTCTTATACTTGCAGAAGAATAGAATTAGCCTCTCTCCCTCTCATCTCCTTTTCTACCACCGTATATTTGTTTTGCTTGATTCAGTCAGCTACTTAAATCTTTTTAGGCATGGTGGTCTTTGTGGCGCGGAGCTGGAGGAGAAACCAGTGTGGGATGAAAGGAAGGACTGACGGCTCCTCAATCAGCAGGGCTGTTTTAATCCCACCAGTCCCGTTGACTGGCACAAGGCTCTTCGTTAAGCTGCTTAATGAATTCCGCAATTCAACCTTTTCCTTCTCCATGCTAGTCAACTGACTTCTACCAGACCCTATAGATAAACCCACTTATGTAGCTCCAGAGCAACTGAGCGAATGGATTTCATTAAACACAAATTATTTGGAATGCTGATGTGGAACATGTTCGAATATTCAGTGATAAGTGTATCTGACTTTAGCACATGACTCATAGGCAACACATTTTTAAATAAGTGTGGATGGAAAAAACATACTAATGTGGTTTGAACTGAGGTAAACGTACCACACTCAAGAACTACCTACTACGGCTTGGAATATAGTATGGATGTACCAAATGTTTGGCCACTAAAGATGGAAAAACTGCTAACAGTATCATCCAAAAAAGAAAAACATTAAACATAATTTAAAACAATATTTTTTTTCTGTTTCTCCTTCCTTCAGACAGTTTGAGTAGCAGCAGATTAACACTGAAACACACAAGTTCAGTTCATTGCAGCTTAGACCAATAATCTAGACTCTAGTGTGCATGCTTTAATAACATGATTTGATTCAAAATAAAATATTAAGCAAAATTACCTACCTCTACGGCACTTCTTTCTGGAACTGTTGGTTGACTAGTGCTAGTAGCACCCTCTGAAACCTCTTGCTGCTAGATGTGAGCATTACATGTATCTATTATTTAATATTACTTAGAAAGCTGCTTAAAATATTAGTCCCCACTTCTAATGGTAATTTCTCCACATGCCACTTACTCTTCTCAAGTATCATCAGTTATTATGCTCAATCAAATAAACAAATACATTTCATTCTGGTGCATCACTATACTATTTTGTTTACGAACTGTTATAGCAATATACAGCTATACTGAATGCAAATTAGTATTAAAAAAATAATTTGTTTGGTTGTATGTTCTGAGCATGCAGATAAATCAGACAGCCCTGATGAGATTCTGAAGGTATTTGGATGAATCAAGGCACTCTCGTAGTCCAGTCTAACAAAGCCTGTATTATTTTTACAAGAAATGATTCATATAATATTTAACATCACAACTTTGGCAAAAGCAATAGTAAAAGCAAGAAGAAAATCGTTATTACATGTTTTTCTTTCATAAGTGGAAAAAAGCTGTCAGAAATTTTGAAAATTGGAAAATTTGATTTTTTTTAAAATGTTCGGAAGTTGAAAAAACAGTCAAGTTTCATTGTGGTTTAAATTAGAATAATTTTCATGAAAACCAAAACATTTTGCCTCATTTTTGTCATTGCTTGACTACAGTGCTCTCGATTATGAAATGTAAATCCAATCTATATGTAATTCACTGTTGTGTAAATATAAATGTAATTACATTTGAATGTAGTAGCAAAAAGTCAATTTTGTCAGTGTTTTCCTCTCCCATTTCCATGTCCCATCACAAACATGTTTTCTCTAGGCTAACCGCAAACCCTATATGTAGCAATGTATTCACAATATGGCTATTTTGTCCATACCGTGAGAGGTACAATCCACTCTAATGTGTACCATCAGATTCCTGCCCTTCACAGACACATGGCATGGCAGCTAAAATGTGACTTAATGAATGCAACTCGTAATATAATAGTTTAATGTTGTGCCTGTATTTCCAGGTAATCTTCCCAGTCGATAGCTGGCTGCATCCCCTCCCCCATGAGGCAGGTCTTCTATGGCCTTGAGAGAAGAGTTCAATGTCCTTGACCATCAATCAGTGGCCTATTGTTCCCTGTGCTGCCTCCAGAGAAAAGGGGGAAAAAATTCTCACTAAACAGAACTAAGCCTCAGCCTGGTCCAAGACAAACAGGAGTAAAACCTGCATGTACAATGATCCATAGCATCTGATAAATAAAGTGCTCAAGATGCTCTGGTTCTTCATAGTTGGGCACCTTGTCTCTCTGGAGATTCAATCTTCAACCTCATAATGGAAGTAATAAAGGAAAATGCTGGTTTTTTTTTTACCTTTACATTGAACACTGAGTGAACCATCATCATTAAGTACACTTCATGAAGGGGAACAGGTAAG
Organism: Hemigrammopetersius urotaenia; assembly: GCA_037974485.1. Lineage (NCBI taxonomy): Eukaryota > Metazoa > Chordata > Actinopteri > Characiformes > Alestidae > Hemigrammopetersius > Hemigrammopetersius urotaenia. Next base: position 10,923,683 of record JBBPDC010000109.1, on the reverse strand, counting down.
ATAGACCTACAATTACTTGCTCTATCCTTTCTGTGACTGCACTGTCGATGTTAAGAATAGCCTTTCCAATGCACCCTCAAGAAAAGCAATGTACGAAGTTTACAAACCAGTAGTGTTAAAAGGAGTCGTGCTCAGAGGACTATTGAATAGCACTTGACACTTGTCAATAATGGTTTTGTACACAAATTTGCTATTTAATGGATGCAACCAGCCTGAGCAGGTATGTGTAGGTTTCTGTGGTTCACAGAACATGTTTTCCTCAGGTTCCCAAGGCTGGTAGACCTCCCAAAGCCCTTAGAATGTGGTCAACAAAAAAAAACTGACACTGAAACTTCATATGGTTCATTTCACTACAGCAAGGTCTCATCCGGCACCCTGTTTGTGAACTCACCTCATTGGTATTTCTCACTGGCCTTGTTGTTCACTTTACAACTATCACAGCAGGGGTGCCTGAAGACATGAGACAATTACACCAGCCAATAGAAATGCTGGAGGAAAGCAGCAGGCGCCTTTCACATCAACAAATGTCAGACGTTTTTCGGCAGCATCAAGCATTCTTTGGAAACACTCGCTCAACACTCTTGCTAGCTAATGCTTTCTAAAACACATTACTTCCTCACGTTTAATTCAATGCTGGGACAAAAAAAAAGAGTTCTGTTGTTTCCTGTAATCGAATCGACCCCAACAAGCTTCGATTGATCATTACAGCGGCGTTCTAAGCGTCACCATTTCCAAGACATAATGCCTGAAGGGCTTTGATTAAGCTGTAAAAGCCTGGAAACTTCATTATGCAGAAAGGAAGAACATAAATGAAATATACCAGCTGGGTGACATGCAGTAAAAACACTGATATCAGTGTTATGTCCTTCATCCCTGGCGGCAGGTTGGTGGTGGGTGCGATGGAAAGCATTTCTTGGGTGAACTGTCACTAGTTATACCTTGTCACGATCTACAGAGCTTTATTTTTATACACCACAGTGCAAATGTTTTTGGCACTTGAGAAAATGAGGATTAAAAAGCTATTCATCTGAACAGCAAGTGATTAATTGCTCACATATAAATACAAATGACATTAAAACAATAATTTGTGATTTAATGAAAGTTAGTGTGTTCTTTGAACCATTTTAACCTGTCCTCTCTGCAATCCAGTGCAATTTGACATCCAGCAATTGGTTTGGTTCAATTACTGCTCCATTCAGTTAAATCAAGTGCATGGCTGATGGAATTCAACAAATCTACTGGATGGCTGGGGCATCAAGAAGAAATCTAGAAGTAAACTTTATTCTATTCAGCTCACAAGATATTAACTAATAGATATTAGATAACTAATAGATATTTTATACCGTTATATGGTGTTTTGCGAGCAAAAAAATACTTATTACACTTTAAGTTTTGCTAAGATTATAGAGTACTGGTAAATGTTAACAATTAATGATTTATCAATGTTTTATTTCTAATCTTTTTTACTTTATAATTACTTCACAGTTTTAACGTCATGATGTTCTACTTTTACTTCAGAGTAACATTTTTAAGCTACGCTTGGTGCAGTCCCATGTGAAAAAGGAAAGAAAATATCACTAATGATTCACATTTGTAGTCATAAATTGGTCACATATTATGTGTACAAGGCCCAGAACCATAATTGTAATCTATTTAAGTTTATACTGAAAGATTAATTGTAAAGCTGCAATAGGGAAAACATTACCAGCATTGTCTTTCCAGCTTTTAGGGTCTCATGGCATGAAAATGATTTTTTAACATTAGTACGAGTTCCCCTAGCCTGCCTAGGGTCCTGCGGTGGCTAGAAATGGTGGTAGGTGTAAAGAGAGCCTTGATCATCCTGCTCCACCGTTGAGAGAATGACAGTTCAAATGGCCCGATCTGGAAGTTTCTCTTTATGTCATCATACGGGGAAAGGTTACCTCCCCTTTCTCATGCTTTGCCCGCCCAGAGAATTTCTCCCCACCTAAAAAAATAACACCACAAAGTGCTTGATACTTAGATGTACAAATGAGCACAAAGTATTTTTTTAGTTCCTTCATGTGAGCCTCTGAAGAACCAGTGGGTTCATTTTATTTTCAGAGATGTCCTTCTTCAGGTGCTTCTCCATCTGGACCAGATTCTGGTTCAACCAGGAAAGCTTGAACGATTGCATGTCTACGAGCCATTGCTATACACTGTAAATGTTAGCACATGGTACCGTGACCACAAGCTGCCCCTCCCCCCACCCTCCACCTTGCTCCGCCTCTCTCCTCCTTATTATCATTTAAAGCTACAGACACAGAAATGCGTCCTCTGGAAATTTCATTGTGGGACTGGCCGAAATGGCTCTAATTCTGCACCACGGCTGAATTTCGGAAAGAGACTTCAGATACAGTATTGGGAACTGTTAAGACCTATATAAAAGAATACAAAAATCAGCATGCCATGGGAACTTTAATGTCACAATGAGTTCTGAAAGCATAATAATTCTTGATTGGTTCTTGGCTAAAGTTGTTTTTATAATGGCATCTTGCCAATGAATCAGAATTAAACTGTAAGTAGCCTAGAGTTTACCCATGTCTAATATTTATCACTGTTCTTTTCCCTTGTTTTGTTGTACATGAGGGTGACTGTCAATTTAATCCGTTTTGCTGTTTCAGAGCTAACTTTGTATGGCATAATGCCCAATTGCAATTAACATCGATATACTTTCTCACAAGCCCTTGGTTAATTTTGTGAATGTGTATGAATGCAGTGGACGACTACATTATCTCATTTTACACAGTTTAAAATTTTCTGACCATCTTGTCCCATGTGCTGGAGGTCATTTCTCATAACGTATGAAATATGTGTCCATTACAAAGAGACATAACCCAGGGCTCTGGACTGTGTCCAGTTTTGTAGTCACTAACCTGTTATGCAAAGCTAAAGCATAATATCCTGAAGTGAGCTATATTAATTCAAGACCCTGCTTATTTTATACACTGCTCGGAGGCTAAAGCTCACCCCTAGAATACTAAAAATCTATTCAATATGTGGATGAGGGCTTTATAGTCTCCAGGTTTGCCAGAGACCGTTTTATAAACAATTCTTAATGCCGCAAGGCTGAGGAGCAACACTTAAACGCCACGGTCACAAAACGCTAGCGATGAGTTATTAAAAATTTCCCTGCCGTTGCTTTGAATGCCTCATCAGTTATTAGACCAGTAAAAGCTTTGGATTGGCACTAAAGACCTTGAATCTGTTGTAATTTACAAAAGAGGATGCAATCACAAGTGTCTGAAGATAGACTGTAATATTAAAGGCACTCTTTTTTTCTACATGGCAGTGACACTATTTATTCTGATTTTCACATCAAACGAAATGTGGCCAAGTTCACAAGCTGTAGTGGGCGGTGAGGCTGGTATATGCAGACAGAAATGGAAATCTCATTCTATGACTGGCCTCAACCAGAAATTTCAGGGTGAACACACACACACACACACACACACAGACACAGACACACAAAAGTCACTTTCAAATGTTATCACCATCAAAATCCACTCTATCCTTTCTTCCAGTGCTCTATCCTTTCAGCCACTTTGACACTATCTGTGGGACACAACTGCATAAATACCAAATCCCCGCTAGTGACACATGCACTTTAACATGATATGGATGCTGTCAAGCTCCTGCGGCTTCAGGCCAGGAAATGTTTTATACCTTTGTGTTCCAGCCATTCTGTGGGGGGGGTCAAAAATTATTGATCAGTCTTACTTGATGATTCCTGACAAATTAGGCCCGGATATTGACCCCTTATACGACCCCCCTCTGGCAGCTGTGGCACAAATTACATCGCTGCACTGACTGAAACCCATCCAGTTCAAGGAAAACATTAGCACTGAATGCTGAGTGACTAGTCTGTGCAGCAGCTTGCATCGGCAGCACAGGCTTTCCTCACCCGGCCAGGCCAAAACAGCCCCATTCAGTCTGTCAACCTGCTACTCCATAATGAATTGAGTTACAGAGGGTGGTAGTTTTGGTGATTAGATTACATTTCTGTTTAGAAATCAGCTCTCTGCTCTAGCTGAAAGTGGCATTTCCTTCTATTGTGTTTCAGGCATTGCTTTAACTTAGCTGTCCTGACATCAGTTGGGATAGAGCTGCACAGAATATTATTTTAGGACTGCTATTATAAAGCAGCTTTTACAATATTTAGATTCCAGGATTTAGCATTATGCAAATGAACCTCTGGGCCAACAATGGAATGTTTTATTGTGCGCTGTGAGCATCCTCAATCAATCAATGGCTCTCAAATTGCTTGAATAAATCAAGACATTCACATGAAGCTAAAAACAAATCCATTTGATAAATATGCTAAATAATGTAGATTCAACACTAACTATGTCACATTAAGGCTATTATAAGTAAGTTGCAATGCATCAATCACAATACATAGCAATATACTCAACATAATATTGTATCAAATACTGTTCTGACTTTTCAATAGGCTTGTATGCTATTTCGCATCAATATTATATACCTGATATGCACTATGTAAATTAGAAATGACCATTTTCCAACCTCACTTTCTCATTCAAAACGAAATAGGTTTTTTTGTTAATGAGTGTCACGTGCGGTTCGCATCAGTCAGGGAGGAAGCCGCAACTGCAGATTTCCATCTTATAACTTTTAAAAACTTAATAAACACGAAGAAGGCTCGAAGGTCAAAAAACTACCAAAACCAAAACAAAGAAGACTGGTACAAACCTAAGGGATGTATGAGGGTGGACTGACAAACAGACACAAGGGAACCTAAATATATCCATACCACAGACATCACTTACTTAACCACCGGCAGGTTCAGAATCCTTACTGATGAGCCGGCCGAGGTAAACACACCCACACGTCAAAATATAAGTCCAACATGGCGGCTTCTAGTTGCCGCAGAGCAGGAAATTAAAACTGATATATATTAATGACCACTGCTCTGATAGATTGATCTGTATTGAGCTTCATACAAAAATCAGGCCGAAATAGCACTTGCAACCTACTGTAGGGCTAACCTGCTTATTTTGCATACAGACTGGGAAGTAAAACTTACTAAATTAAACACTGAGACACTGTGATAACTGTAATTTATTACATTGAACAAAAGATGTATATATTTGTTTATTTATTTAAGATGTTTACACTTTGTTTATCCCACTTTTACATTTAAGTACACCAAACACCATTCCAAAAAAGAATGTATCTATATATATTTAACATAATTTTATCGAAAGCAGTAGACCTTTCACGGGGTCAAACAGTGCTCCTGGGTGTCCCATTAGAATGGGCTCGTTTTATAAATGTAAATTTAATACATTAAATAACAATATTTGGGCCTGTGTGAAACTGGTTTGAAACTAAAAATATAAAAAAACTACATTTTAACAGTTATTTTTTTCCATAAGTCGAGATCATGTGCCAGAGCATTCTATAACTTCAGAGATATTAAAGGCTTCATGCTTGGTTTCTCCACCAAAATGAACAATAATAACTGTAGTGCTGACAGCAATATCTTCAGTGGAGGCTACAGCCTGTCTGAAACAGTAACTGCCTCCTAAAGAGAGCATTAGGTCTCCAATCTAATTACAAATGGTAAAAACAACATCACCAAAAGTAGTGCAAGCTTCCAATCAGTGATTTAAAAATAATTAAAATAAATACAGTGTAAAAAGCTGAACAGATGTTCTCAGGGCAGTGAACCACTACTTTGTGAGTTAAGCTTCCATAAACATTAAGCTTCCATAAACCCTGCTGGAAAACCGCAGGAACCTTTTTTTATGTGAGCAAAAGATGACTGATGGCATGGTGCTGAAATCTGCAACCTGCAAAAAAAAGAACCCACAATATTTATGAATAATGAAATATTGATCATGTGTGCTCTATTATGGACAAAGCACTTGAATGTAACTTGCCTCCAGTGAAGTGCCAAATAAAATGCTCATGGGGACTTCTAAAAATCTTTCTTCAATCTTTGGAGGGTTTGTCAATTAAAAATTATTTTAAAAAAATTATGCATCTTAAATAAATAAATAAACAAATTATGAAACTTTATATACATTATTATCAAGTGAAACATCCTTTAAAGCAATGGGCCTAAATTCGTAAGGTATTATATAGTATCAGTCCTCTCAAAAATGTCTTCAACAAGCTTTGAAAATGGGAAATTCTTTTAATTTGGAAGTTAAAAAGGGCTGCACAGTTCTGCTCCTGTTCAGAAACTGCTCTTAGAATGCTATAGACCGAAAAGACCACTGAATGTTACATCCTACTTCCTTGAACTTGAAAATAAATCTAAGACTGGCGGAGTGTCACTCTGCTTTATAAAATGTTAGCTGTAACTTGGATGATTTGCCCACTTTCTCCAGTCTCAAAGAGAGGCTCCTCTTATTCTACGGTCCAGAGAGGCCTAATATTTGCAGGAAATTGTTAATTCTTATTGAATTCATGCATTGTTTTATAAATATACCAAATCTAGTCTAGAAAAGAACATCTGAAATCATTTAGTGACAGAAAAAACACTGTTCTACATGTTTATTATGGTTCACTCATCCTCATTAGGGCTGCCGTCGTCACTAGCATTTCCCGCATCTAGGTACATCACGTAGCATCTAATTAACATGTCAAAACATAATAAATTTCTGTCTGATGCATCACTTCACTCTCTGTCTATCTGCTATCACAAACAACTTCAAATACAGAAAGCTGAAAATACACGAAACATAAAACGCACAGAAGCATAAACGCTTCTCGCTAACTGTTAATGCTAACTACTTCTAACTCTTCATATAGATTTATATTTATGGCATATATGCAAATATGTTCAAATGAGATTATATACTCCTGTAAGAGCGCTGACACATTTGTACACAAGACAGATAATAACAATGTGTTATCTGTTAACACACTCATTTTAGGTTTCAGTTATGCTAGCGGTTTCCCTTATTAAAATAAACAATATGAATAAATGCATATTTTCAATTTGAGTTCATTTTTGAAATAATTTAGATGACATACATGTATAACACATAAAAATAACTTCACGTGAACAGATTAGGTTGTATGTTAGACACAGGCATGTGAGGCTCAGAAATGGATTAGTGCTTAAAGAAGTACAGCTAAATTCTCAGCAGCAAAAGAAAATATTATACTCAATGCCACCTGTTTAGAGAAAAGTAATGGGGTTATTTGAAAAAATTAATTAACTAGATAACTTATTAACAGGCTGCAGTCCATTAACTGACTACAGCATCCTTGGAAAGGGTAGGTTAGAAGAGTATTTTTGTAATAAAAAGTCTGTCAAAGGTTTTTGTTATTCATATACAGCGGAGTGGCAGAGAAAACATGATGAGAAAACTTTTCTGTTGAAAGTTTTTTCTCTTGGTATAGTTAAGTTTTTATGTAATCTGACACACCTACGCAGTTCTGAGCAGGCAGCAACTATCGATTCATTATTGTTTTAATATTTATACAGTATATTTCCCGAAAAGAACGTTGGTTAATGATATTCTGTGGCATATCCCTACTATTAGAAGTATTTTAAACCAAGTCGACAGGGGCCTTAACAGTGGGAACCATTTATAATCCAATCCCTCCTGTGTTTGTTGCTAAAAAGCTCTATTTTTGTCAGACCTGGCTTCAGACAAGGTTCCAGCAGCGTCTAGAAAACTCCAGGTGCTTACCTTTATGGTTAAATGAATAAAAAGGCGTTTGTCTGCTATGCTTTCTAATGTGACCAAAAACTAATAAAAGGGGAAGAGCAGTGGTCTAACTGAAGACAATAAATTGTCACCATTATCTTGTGGCAGGTAATGGGGTGGTGGTGTAATTGGGCCTTGTGAAATAGTTTGGTGTTAGAATGTGCCCTACCTTAGAATATTTACAGCATATTTGTAGTAAAGCACTGCAAATATTAATATTATTTTAGGGCTAGGTAATGAGACTGTTTGGGTTGGATACTGCATATTCATGTTTGTTTAATCTTTTTTGATAAGATGGAGTACCCTAGATGGGCCAATCTCTTTTTGTGAGCTCTTCGCCCAATATGGGGAAAATTATTGATGACTGTGATCCATTTCTCTTAAGTTAATTCTGGAACACCTTTTAAATTGTAGAGATGGCATCTCTGGGTTGGATGTGATTTCTGATTGTAGTTTGTAAGACTTGGAGGAAATTCTGTTTGTCTAACCATCCTCCTCGCTGTGCATGCTCTTCCAGGCAGGTTCAGTACATCACTGGTTGTTTTAAAGTTCTTAAATATAGTTGATACAGGCATTTTAAGCATGTAGCAGTTTTGTATAGACAATGCCAGATTTATCAAGGTCAATGCACTTTGGTCTCATTCCATTTGTGCATTTGTATCTATTTTTCCGCATGCTGACAGATGACTAAAGAAATTTGACCTCTATAGTGCCTCACATTCACACTTCAATACATCAGGAAGGTCATGGATGAGTAGCTAGGACCATGTTTGTACATTTTTCTTAATTCTCTGCACCAAACTAACCAGAGAGGCCCTTATTGTCAGACATGAACACACCACAGCACAGCACACAATGTGAACAATGTGAAATTCTTTCTCTGTATTTAAGCCATTCAACAAGTGAAGCAGTGGGCAGCCAGCAGTGCAGTGCCAGGGGAAGGGTGGGTAGAGGGTAATGGGGTAATTTGGGAAAATACCTTGCTGGTGCCACTGGTTGGCCACTGGTACCTTAGTGGTGCCACTGGTTGGCAGTCCTGGGATTCAAACCCATGGCCTTCTGATCACATGGGAACCTCCCTAACCACCAGGCCAACAGCTGCCCAGACTATACACCTACACTGGGCTTGTGAAGGCTAGCATTTGTTTCCACTGCCTCTTCTCAAACTGCTGCTAACGCAGTGCCAGTGGACAGCTCATCATTTCTATAACCCTAGCCAATATGCACCCACACTATCTAACATCATGCTTAGTGATGGGGAAGAAGGAGGCCCGTCCTTCTCACCCAGAGTGTAAAGTCTCCTATGGACTCACAGCCACAGATGGCTGTGGCATATTTGAGGATCAAATTTGCCATCTCTCCATAACATGGCCAGCAATGACTAAAGCTTAACAAGGAACCACACTGGTATATGGACAGGAGACAAACACACAATAGATTAACAATCAGCCTAAATGCCATGGTCCTTGTTTTAGTGAATTGGAATTTTATTCAGACCTTTGGTCTCTCCCATGAAACAAAAAGTCTCTTAACCGAACAGTCTCCCTACTATTTTAGCCACAGAAATGACACTTTCATCTCAGCTTTCAGTGAGGCCTGCTATTCATCTACAGAATAAACCCACATCAATCATCCAAATGTCAACAAACAAAGCAAAGGACACACTATCAAAAACTAATCTCGGGGAAGATATGTACAACTGATAGGAATAAAAGAACTGAAGGAGTAAATATATCTCTGAAAGGGAAAAAAAACAACAGAAAGAAATGCCTCACCAGAACTGCAAGCACACGTTGACAGGAGAAGTCAAGGATTTAATACTCCTGCATTTCACTCTGGGGGAAGCCACATGAACGTGGGCCACCGAGGTAACGCAGTAACGCTCAAAAGGTTCCGCGACAGTACAACATTAAAAAATGAAAGCAAAGCAAACAGACTAATCCTCTTTTCTCAAAGCAGCTCAGACAAAAGTGCCTGCCATTCCTCTGCATACAAATTGGCATCCTTAGTGCATACAGGGTGTAAGATGGGACTTATTAAAGTGGATTGATTGTTTTGTTGTGTTAACTCTAATGGGATTCTAAAATGTATGTTTAGAAGTGCAGAGCAGGTTTGGCCTTGGGGTACACGCCCTTAGATCCCGTGCCAAAAGCATGGCGCTGACCTCCTTAATCTTTCCCACACACAGAGAGCAAATGAAAGCTCAAAGTAGCTTTGCAAAGGACTATACATCATCTAACCAACATCAGAAGCATTTACACGTTCGAAAATGTTCGGCCTCTGGGAGTGTCCCCCAGTGCATTGGGTCTTAATTTGAAGTCAAAAATACATTTACAGCACGAAAGGAGGTAAGACATGGGATGTGTGATTAAAGAAATGATTAGAGATTCTATCCATTCCAGGGTGAAGAGAAAAAAGGGAGAGAGAGGGAGAGAGAGAGAGAGAGAGACAGACTGTGTATCAGAAGGCTGTGCATCAGAAGGGCAAGAAGATCAATAAATCCAATGGCAACATTGTAGAATCTGTAAATAATTGGAGGAAAGCACATCTAAATCTGAGGATCACTTGAAAATACTCAGCACTGTTGTTTAATTCGGTAGGCTGATGATAAACTAGCAACCAGAGGGCTTCATGTGTTGCACATTAAACAGGAGAAGACACTGTGAGCTTTAGGAACTTGTTAAACGGCTATGGGGCCTCCACTGGCCCTGAAAAACAGTGACATTTGTGAATGTCATGACCTTTTGTAGGCAGATTTTTAAAATCCTAGAGGTTTTATTTGACAGTATAAACAGCAAAACAGCTATGATGGCAAAAACTAACCTTGATTGTATAATATTAACAGATGCCGTAATGTGGCATATTACTCGCTAAAGTGAGCGATTAGGATTTGAGCTGCAAGACGTTGAGTGACTGCCCGAGAGACTGAAGGCAACAGATGAGTGATGGAGGTTAGGACATGTCCAGAGGAGAGCACAGCTTTCCTCTATGGGTGTAAGGGATAATTGGGTGCCAGAATAAGAAATAGCCTAGCCATGCTCTACTGCAAGTGAGTCTATTCCACTCCAGAGTTCAGGTTAATGACATCAAGTTGACAAAACGTAAAGGTAGAGCACAACAAAATGTTTTATTAAGTTGAGAACAATTTGTACGACATAACGGAGGGTGAGGAAGCTTTTTTAAAAGGGCACCACACCGGACAAACAAATGGCATATGGACTTAATTTAAAAATCAGGTAGTAGACTTGTGTATAATGCCATTATTGAAACTTGGGGCAGTGTTTTGGTGAAGTGTGCCGTACAGATAAGCGTTACAGACTTATGTTTACTAGATTATATTGACTGCATATATTAGTTAGCACAAAAAGCCCTTTGATTTGCCAGTTGCTTTGTGCGTGGTGCAAGGATAAAAACAGTATAAAACAGAGTTAACAGTGCCTCATTCTGAAGCACACAGAAACCCAATCCTCTGAACATGTAAATTGGTAGATAAAAGATTCTCTTGTAAGTAAAAGCCCTGAGGTTGGGAGGCCATTAGGGACACACAGAGACAACAAGGGCTTTGTTGGCATGACAACCCGAAAGTCTGAATCTAACTCTAATCTCTTAGCTGCCAGTTGTCAAAGAAAACCTTATGAACACGAGAGGCAGAGCAGTCTTCATCCAAAAGGCTCAGAGGAGCAGCCAGCCGCTCTCCCCTGCAAAATCATCCCAATTAGAACGTCAATTAATAGATTCACAATTGAAGCCCATATCAATAACTACAAGGCAGGCTTACTCCCACAGCTAAAAGGCTCTGATAAGTGATTCGGGAATACATTTAGAAGCCTAGGCAGCTGCCGCTACTTGACCAGCATGAGAGTGAGTATTCACAAACCTGCAGATCATATTAAGTACCATATACAGCATTATAACAGGCTCTATCAGCCTCCATTGTCAGATCATACCAGGCCTGCAATATGTTATCAACCTATTTCGACCCATGTGCAAAGTAGGCTGAAAATGATACATTTTTCTGTGAAAGACGGAAAAAGGTCCTCCTAGTCATTTGTTTGCTTCTCCAAATCATGCTCAAAGTACACCATTTCCTCTTTTCAACTCATCCATATGAAATAGCACTGCAAACCAACTTTCTAATGATAGGCCCGCTTTTCAGAAACCATTTAAAGACAATCTCATTTGCATTTTAAATTTGCTGGCTATCATTTCACACATTAGCATTCACATACTGTATTACCATATCTGGATAGTGCGGAAAAAAAGGAAAAAAATGTAACCGTATAGGGCCCAGTGAGTCGCTTTGATCATACTGTCAAGTAATATAAATAATTATGTACATTTATACATAGACAGTGAGTGAGAGAGGTAATGTTGGAGATGGGATTGAAATGGGACTGACAAGATAAAAGCGTTGCCGAGATCAAGAGCAGAGATGAGAGAAGGGAGGAGGGAATTAGCAGATAAGAGAAGGAAGAGACAGGACCCTGTCAAAACAAAGAGATATTCACGCAACTTCACGTCAGCGACCTGCAAGAGCAGGCGCTAGTGCCGCTAACGTTCAGCTCTCTTAACATCATGCTATGGCAGGTGACATGGAAGGAGAAGGACGATATCTGGACCACCTGGTACTCGGGTGTTTATGTTGCAGATGCATCCAGGGCTAGGCATAGAATTCAACTGGCACAAATGAATGATTACTTTTGATGTCACACCATATCGAAAAAAGTTTCTTTTGTCATTTTCATTCGTAAGTATCTCATCTTTTGAGCATCAGTGAGCCACTCTGCAGGTGTGTTCCAAAATCCTGACAGGCTGTCAAAATGACAAGCAAGCTAGTACTCTGTTAACGTATCTATAAGAGCTGCATGGCAAAAAAAATACACTGGCAGCTGGAATCCTCTTAAGTGTAATGTAATATCTACTTAAGACTGCTGTAACAAAATAATTTGATTATTTAACTTCTAACTTGTTTTTATCTAGTGAAAAAGTCTTGTTCCCCTATTATACCATTTTATTTTCAAAAATTATAAATGAAATGTATATGACACTTGGGAATACAAGTCTACAAAAGTGAACAAATCTTAAAATAAACCTTCCACAAACTCAAAATAAAAAATATTAGATATATTGACTTCAAATAAGATGATTTCAATTTCCAAAATATCATGTTGGGTTCATTTCACTAGTACTGATATTGATAACTTCAACAACATGATGAAAATCAGAGATAAAACAAAAACAAAAAAACGTATAAAACTCAAAATTCAAGAGTTTCTTGTCAGCACAGCCACATACACAAGCAAACAGAGGGTTGAAATAGCATTATTGTCATTTTGTAAAACTGAATCTGCATGTAGTCTGCATTTGAATTTCTGATCAGTATATGATACAACTGTTTTTCTTTTTTAACAAAGCAATAAAAAAAGGGATGATTCAAAAGATCCAAGGGATTCAGCTCTGAAGAACTGGTTTCGGTATCAAATTTTGCCTCTGGTGTAACATGCTAAACGTTTTTCGATTTTGTTATAGCAGAGAGAAATCTTGATATAGCAGCGGTGATGGCAATGCAAGCTCTGGCCCTCCAGTGCCTGCTGTCTCAGTGGGCTGCTTGGTGCTGAGGAGTGTGCTGGTGTGGGAGGGAGAGAGAGAGGGAGAGCTGTGGATGGCGTTTAATGGACAGCCCAGAGAAGGAGCCCCAGAGTGGGAGAGATAATCAGAGCGAGAGTGCATGTAGGAGAAGCAACTGATAATAGAGCGTAGGAGAGGGGAAGAGAGCGAGGTGTGGGGAGAGAAAGAGAGCTGGGAGAAAGGACTGGGTCTGAATGATCCGTTGCTATTGCCTATTTGTAGCTGTACATGGCATCTCAGAGAATGCCAAGAGCCCACAGCTAAAGATTATTCTGTAGCCCAGGCAGAGGTCAGAGGATGTGAGGTATGCTTTTGAGTCCATGAAAAATGCATGTGCTTCTGTATGCGTATTTGTAACAGGTATAAAAATGGTAGCACTGAAACCATCAGAATTCTTTGTGGGGGGGCGGTTTAGGATGGGGCATTATTTTGGAACTGAATTTATGTAGCTGACACTTAGGGCACGAGAGCTCGGCGGGCTATTATGATGCGGTAAACAGTGACAAACAAATCAGCAAAGCAGAGACATCAACACTTATGCTGTGATAAAACCATACTCCATCCATTATGTCTAATTTAAGGATGAGGGCTGCATTTACATACACAATTTCCATGGAAATATTTCGCCTGATGAGCTGAGGGAGCTGATGCAGTGGCCCATAAGCGATATGCCAGCGTTTTAACGTTTTAACGCACACGTCTAAGATGAATGTACTGAAACAAGAGTTAATTTTTTGGTAATGCACAACCAGGCGCCCGAACCTGGAATCTATACAGAACAAATCAGTATGCAGAGCAGGGTGCACTATTGATTTTTGTGCTATTCCGGGGCTCATGTAAACACAGGATCATTTAGATTGTGGATGTCTTCAACAAAAGCACACAGCAGCCTCCAGTTGACCAGGATGAATGTAAGCACCAGAGCTCTACCCCATGCCTGTTTAGAATCTAGAGGTCAAGTATGATATATGACATACCATCTGCTTATCATCCACAGGCAGATATTTTTTTTTATGCAGCAGAATGAAGGTCGGCTAGTCCGTATAGGGGGATCTCCTCTCTTGATCCTCCTCTCCCTGATTTGTGATGAATCTGATAAGCGTACCTGAGAGAATTGCTAAACAGGATTATGGCCCAATAGGCCACCATGCCCCATGCGGCCCACTCTGAGACAGGGAGAATTCTGAGGAGGTTCAGGAAAGGCCACGCAGCTTCATTTTGCATTCCAAAAATATTACATGGATAAGGACATGTAAAAGTGAAAATGCCAATGACCTGAAGCCTTAACCAGCTTTAATCAGTGAATGAGTAAAAACCATTAATTAGTCATCACTGTGATGATGTAATGGTGCGCTTTGCAAATGGTCACAGTTCTTTTTGACAGTAAAAATAAGCTGCATGAGGAACGCCGGTCTACCTATAAGATGGTTAATAATGTGTGGAGTCTTTTCGCTTGCAGTGGAAGAGTAAACTTTCACACTGCTATACAGAACCACCTGTGAATGGAAATGATGAATATTAAAAGTGTTCAGCTTTTTCAGTCTTCACTGAAAGGAATCTCACCTTTATTAGACGTTATTGCACTGATGAATACGAATATGAAAAGATATGAATAAGGACAAGTGGTGGTAAAAAAAGAGCGGTCCAAACACATATGTTCTGTAACTGCACACAGGAAAGAAATTCTAAAGTAAAAGTAAGACGGTGGGAGCATAACAAAACATGCATCTTCGAGTTGGTTATGATTTTCATCTGCGAGGTCAATCTGCAAAACAAATTATATATAACTACACATACTAGTTGAGAACAGTTCAATACTGAAACATTTCAATGCTTGCCATGCCAGCCCTCTAAGAGCGTAAGTCCTAAAAAGTACAAGCCTTAGAATCTAAAAGTGCCTACAGAAAAAGGTCCCGACATTTGAGTATGAATACGTGCTCAGCAATAAGCCCCACTTTACTCTGATTGGGTGCACTTAGACATCAACTTTTGATTAAAGTTTACAATGGTTTCCATGAAGGATAGGGACCATTATAAGAGAGTTTTACATTTTAATACAGCCATACCATTCATTTTTTCATGTTTTCAAAACTATCTTGAAATTGTTAAAAGTGATTCCAAAATATAAGACATAATGTGAAAATCTCTATACAACTGTGGAACTGAGCTCTAACCAACTCCATGTTTTTAATGGTAAACCAAGGTATGATTCAACTAATGTATATCATTCTGGCCAAAACTTACTTGTCTTTGTCAAAGTAGGAATTTACAGGGTTGCAATTGTGATATAAACATGATATTACATTGTTAACTAATGTGTGCTGTTTAACCATTTACATAATGATTTTTCTTTTAATCAGCTTTTATTCTGTATGTTCACCATACGGATTGAAAAATCATTTTATTCGGGATTATTAATATTTCAGTGTTAGTCTGTTCTGTGAGGAATGTGGAGCTAGATAAGCATGCATGGGAGTAGAAGCCCATACAGGGGCAGAGAAAAGGTCACAGCTAAAGGATGAAGAAAACACTTTAGAAACGGCCAAAGGTATTAAATTACGGAAGGTATGCAAATGTTAAAAGTTCTTAGCTACAGGAAGAAAGTCATTTATGGTAAGCCTTAAACCATAGCTCATTTGGAAAGAATCGTGACCGCAGGATGCCACCTCACCTGGGCCTAAACTGGTTCTAAATCAATCCCTTAAGGGACCAGAAAGCCATATTTGGGAATGTATGATCCTGGTTACAGGTTGTGGGCCAAGGTCTTATGCGAGTATAAGATCCTATTTTGAAATCTAAAACAAACAACAGAATTCCGCTACAGTATTTTATCAATTTCATACGATGAAAGGGACAAACAAGGGTTCAGTTGTGTACATTGTAAAAATTAATTCACACACAAGAAGCCTCATAGCATTCACTGATGCCATCAAAAGCATTTCTGTTCCCTAAAGAACCAGTTGTGTAAATGAGATGTGTGAGTGGAAAATCCTTTAAAGGAACTTTGTTAGACGTAAAGATTCTACACCAATTTAAGACTTGTTCCAAACAGTATGTGGAGGTTATTAAACTGTAAAACAGTAAAAAATTCCCATCTCATTTACGAAAAATCATTGTCAACCCTTGAGGCACCCTTTGGGCAAAAGTTTTCACAGGCAAAGCAAACTGTGCATTTGTTCATTTTTAATTCTTTGCTGTACATTGATGATCTTTTGACTGTTCAGAGATTAAAAGCGATCACTGTCCCTTTATCTACTAAACACCTGCATACTGCAGTGCCTGAGTAACATGGTCTAATGTTTTCTATGGCTGCTGACAGTGTGGTTCTGTTTTTATATAAATGTGAGTAATATCGCACATCAGCATGTTAATGACAGAGGTGAAACACAAACAGAACCTGCCCTGCAACCCACACCACAAGAGCGATCAAAGTCAAGGTGAAAAAACACACTAAACAAACCATCATCTACTACCTGTTCTCTTGTAGAGGGTATAATGGGCAAATGACCTAATTATGACTGCATTTCCATTCTAAACAAGCACATGTCCATGGGCAATAGCTCTTTTTTGCAATGATGCTTTGGTTTGGTCTAAAAGGCCCCAGTATTTGCAATAATAATCAGTATTCAGGCGCCACGCATGCTTGGCATATGCTCCACCATATGTTTGGAATCCACTGCAAGGGTTTTTTCGTATGCACTGTTCTACGGCTCACGACAAAAACACCACTCCATCTTGTTTGCCAGGTCAGTTAGGAATATAGGGTTTTCTTTCAGTTCTGTTTCCTAAGAATGAAAGAAAAAAGTATTTTGCAAGCTAATGCACTGGCATCCACGTAATCATCTGCTTTGATAGCCGAGACAACATAAGTGGCTTGTGTCTCTGAAGAAAACGCAATGTCAAGTTAATGACATCCAGCTAATAGCTCATAGAGATGGTGAATAAGACACAGTTGGATGGAATATCAAGGCCAAAGCGTTGCACTTAAACATGATTAAGCCCTGTAACTAAGCTCATTTAGAAGAATGGCGAATAAACTGAAAAAGACACAATTGGACATGGACAAAATGCCATCCAGCTGTTCTCACAAAGCCATATGCATTTCATGTGCAAATAACGTTTATTTATCAGTTCCATTCATTTTTGAATATGACAAACAGTCAGATGCAGGCTCTGGAATAAAAGTAAGCTGCATGTTGTCAAAGAGATACATGTGAATGCATCCGGGAAAAAAAAAATCAAATCACATTATATCAGTCTAATGGTTTACTCAAGCAGTCATACAATAATTCCACCAAATGAAAATGCTAGCAATTTAAAAAGCTTTGTGAAATGGCAGGCCAATGCAGCATCCTAATCTAGAACAGATGCCGGTCTAATCAGTAAATAATTAAATTTCAGGCCCTGAAATAAGGAGAAAAAGAGCTGATGTGCTTTTTATAATTAAATAGTCATAATTATTCATAAAATGTTGACCATTCTAGAATTTCTGCCAATGCACAGCTTTGTTGACAGACTTGAATATAACATGAATAGCAACTAGAGTATGACTGCAGCTCTGCAAATCAACCACACTACAGTATATCTCATTAAATATGCCTTGCAAAGAACCCTATGGAACATGTCCTTCACACCTGCTCTGGTTAAATCGGTCTAAATTGTGCTCAACAAGTGGTCTTTGTGTGTAGGACTACATAAAAGAGAGTGGCAGGTCAGGCCCTAGAGGAACCCGGGAGATTGTGAATGTAGCTGTCATCAGCATGTGGAGCGCCATGGATGTCCATGTTTTTGGGGCATATGTGGAGAAAACCACTGAGTATGTGAGGCTCGTGGATTGATTTTCACAGTTATTAAACCAATTTCTTTCTGTGTAGTTTCTCTGTGGAATGCAGAGAAAGCCCAACCATTTCACCCATCGGTCAATGATTCAAAAAATAGCTAATAGCTATATTCTGCTGACAGGTATCTGTTCACAGCTCAAGAGTTCATAAAACCTCTATTTTTGCTCGCAGTTAGAAGATTCACACCTGAGTATGAGGTAGGTCAAACCTGCTTTTTGTGTAGTTAAGTGGAATATATGATATATGTGTCTCGGTTTTTTTTAAACGATAGTATTTTGGAGTATAAACTGCTACCCAAGACACAAGCGCAGCAAAGTATTCACTTCCAACTTTGGACATCTGTTTGCTTTAGAAAAACATCTCATCACTTCCCACTTTGGATGACAAATGCACACGGAATAAACACTTGGCAATCTGTGTATTGATACAGTGACACCTGAATTAATATTTATGAATTTCCCTTTACACCATGTGTTAATGCAGTGACACTTATACTATATTTAACATCCAACACATGCTAAACATGTACCATAATAGGTTTTGTTTTCTGTGTGCTTTTTTTTACTGACTGCTTTTAAGGCTTTTAGGATCCTTGTTAGTTTACTGTTAGCTTCAGTTTCACAGACAAGGTTTATTACGAAGGTGTATGAATGTATTAGTTAATGGCCTACTGTGATTAGAGCTAAGCCATTTTGCCTGCATGTTTGTAGCACTGTTTTGTGTTGCAGTGCTGTTCAAAACTAAATGGATGATGTTGGTATGCTGTATGTTTTCATGAACATTTGTTGTTCACTGATAATTTCCACAGGGTCATATGGGTCCAAATACTGACTACTGCAGCCTCTGTGATTAAAAATACAGAAATGTTCTCCTAAATATTGTTTATTCTCAATTTTCAAATGGAAAAGGGTAAGCATATGACAAATATTTTTCTTGTAGATCTAGTGTCTTATGTCATTGTATGGCTTAGTATCATGATGCTTATACCTAGCTAAAGTTCTAGAATGTCTTCATTTTGTTCAAAAAGGTTTGTAAAACAGCACTGGCACACTTACAGAATGACCATAACTTCCCATCTGAGCAACATCTGTTCCACTTATAAACGTACAATGGATGAGCAAATCACTGTTCGGGATTATTTTCTTCAGTGTAAAAATATACAAGGTGAAAAATGGAAAATGATGCCCATTTGCCTCAAGGATACTCTTTTCCCTTCAATTCCCATGATGCCCTGGCAGAATGATGTAAGAAGATAATTAACCACCTTCCAATTCATTTACATACTTGAGCTACCTGTTGCCAGAAATGTAAACCCATCCACCCTCTGCCAAGCCACTTGTCTAAGACAGTACAAAATTAACTATAAATACAATTTGGAACTTGGAACAAAACAGGAACAGTAGGACGTCGAGCCAGTTTATCTCGCCGATTGATACTGCCACTGTTGCACTAGACCATGAAATTGTCATTTGTTCTGCAAGCCTTACGTCAAATCAAAGTTAAGGGGCTGCGCATTGGCAGAGAGACTGATTCCTGCTAGGAGGGACAGAATCCCATGGCTAATTATATCCATTTCAAACAAACAGATAAAGAAAGTGACAGAGAGCACCTGCTAATGCCTAGTAGCATATCTGTAAAATGGAGCATGAAAATGTCTACAGATCTGAGACGCTGAATGATAAACTCGCAGTGGTCGCCAAATACACACATACACAACGGATGCGGCATGGTAGCAGCACCACATACACACTCACACAAAGTGGGTTTTTTTGTGTGTGCTGAATGTGCTGAAGAGGAAGCATTACAGGGAAGTAATGTAACCCATTTGAGAGATTACATTTTTGAACAGGCTTTCAGAGAACATCCCACATCCCCATCCAAAAACACATACACACACACACACACACACCCCCAGCCCAAAAATAAGATTACTATGAACTGTGATTTTTTCAAAGGAGCACAACACTGAAAACACAGCAATGCCATAAAGAGCAGAGAGAGACAGAGAGACAGAGAAAGAAAGAAAGAAAGAAAGAAAGAGAGAGAGGGTTTGGAGGTAGTGCGAGTCAGTCTGCTGCTTAGTTGGAAAGAAAATGGCTGCGCAGACAACAAATAAAAAAAAAGAGAGAGAGGAGTTGAGGAGGCGTATTATCAATATCCTGCCCTTCATGCAGACTGCACTAAAGCAGAAAATGGGGAAGCCAAGAGAGAGAAGCAGTCAGCCACTCGGCCCCAGCGCTAC
This sequence comes from Hemigrammopetersius urotaenia, assembly GCA_037974485.1. NCBI lineage: Eukaryota > Metazoa > Chordata > Actinopteri > Characiformes > Alestidae > Hemigrammopetersius > Hemigrammopetersius urotaenia. Next base: position 10,903,263 of record JBBPDC010000109.1, on the reverse strand, counting down.
ACATGACAGTACCATTAGGCCACAGCGCTCGCCAGAGGAGGGGTCAGTGCTCGACTGTGCAAATGGCCACAATTCAAAAGAAATGGACGCAACAAATGAGAGGAAATCAAAATGATCAGAAAAGACACACAAAAAAAGCTGTTCGCCAGCAGGCATCCCGGCCAGTCGAAAAAGGGAGAGATTTGCGATGAAAAAGAGGTGAATCTTTTATTTTTTCTGGTTAGTGTAGCATTGGAGGAATCCTTTACTGAGTTGCGTACAGCGCGGTGACATATACTGACCTGGACTTGAGACAGCACTAGTTGTGGTGGGTTCAATAATCACTACAAGGGGAAAAAAGGAGAGAAGGAAGAAAGAGGACATTCATACATTATTAGGAAAAAAGAATTATTACAGAAGATGGAAGAGAAGAAAAAAACAAAACAAAAAAACATGCATGGACTGGAGAATGGGGTATGGGTCTGCACAACTGCAAAGTGGCTGTTTACCATATTTATTTGCATACTCTTTATATTTTATATTGTCCATTTACATAAAACAAATTCCTCACACATGGAAGTATGCATGGGTAATAAAGTTTAATTCCGAGTCTGAAACTAGCCAACAGGGGCCATGCTCTTCTTTTGTCATTCCGGCTATCAAACTGTCCTTTCCCCTCAAACTCAAATGAAATAGACCCCCTGCTGTGATCTAATAAACTCAGTCCCAGCTCAGTGTTTAAAATGGCTTTGATTAGGATTTTTTTTATGTTCAGAGGAGGGCGGGGTGACTGAGTCAATTTCAAATCACATTATGATTCCTGATCCTTGATACTCTAAATCTGAAGCTTCTGATCAATTCAGAGGAACGGAGCTCAGCTCAATTAACACGTAGAATTAAATTTGCACCTACAACCATTTAATCAAGACTATGTAATATCCTCCCTCAATGTATTAATAGATATCAAACTCTCTCGACTGTCCCAGCTCCACTTTTGGGACAGAGCTTAAATATAAATCTGGATTTTGATCGCTTGCTTCCCCTAATCAATTTTGGCACTGATTAAATTTTAAAATTCTCCATCTCAAGAGGAAATCTCTGGAAAGGATTTTCCCTCTCCTCTGTTAATCTGCTCAGTGTGAAGGTGCTCTTTTTTTCTAGCTTTTATCAAAGAAATGTTTACATAGTTAGAAGTTAGAATTCATGTTTATAATGTTGATACAGAATTATAGTCCTCATTTAATTATTCAGGCCATGGCTTACCACCAACAGTCCATTATAAACTGACTGGTACTTCTAGGACCCATAACATCATAATAGATCCAAAAATCATCATCATAATAATCATCATCGCCTCAAGATCTCTTTGGCTCTGCTGTCAGTGGTAAAGTATAAAGGAACTTCTTTCTGGGTGGATGGTGCTTTTGCTTGAAGATTCTTTATCTAGGTTCAATAATGACTTCAACTCAAGTAAACTCTTTCATAAATTGTAGGGCTAGTGTTTAGGGTTTACTTTCAAATCATGAGAAATAGCCTGGAGGGCTGAAGAGAAAAAGAAACCGCATGTGGTATTACATAACAAAGCTCTTAACCACTTTCACCAAAAGTACTGCACGTGCTTTGAACACAAGCACACAGCCAGGGACTAGTTCCCGAATGAGTCTGGGGGAAAAAAATAAACTGGAGGCTGGAGGGAAAAAAATTACACTTTACACAGAAACGTGTAAAACAAGATTATGATTAAAAAAAAAAAAAAAGCAAAAAAGAATAGAGCAGAAAGTTCCAGAGATCGCCAACACATTTAACTTCACTGAGTCATCATAAGAACTCATTTGAGAGAGAACAATTTTTGCTATCTATCTGCTGCACTGTGGGAACACCAGTCCAGGACATCCCGCAGTACACTGCTTGCTTACCCATTGTAATGCAATCCACTTTATTGAGCCATTCTATTTTTATCTTTTTTAATGCAGCAGATCTTAAAAGTTGCAAAAGCCCCCACATACATACATACATACACACTCACATATACATATATATGTATATATTTATGTACACATACACACACACACACGTTATGTTGTGATGTACCAATCCAGTATGGCAGCATTATATATCTTACCTCAATTGTATTAGCACATACCAGATCAAATTGGGGATTAGAAAAACCTATTGAGACATGTGATGTGTGTATGTATGTATGTATGTATGTATGTATCTATGTATCTATGTTTGTATCTATATCTATCAACAGGATAAGACAACCTGCCACAATGCAGAATTCATCAGGAGTGGTTTGAGTAACAGGAGAAAGAAATCAAGGCATTGACTTGGCTTATAAATTCCCAAGAGCTCAATTCGCTGGAACATCTGTGGGATGTGCTGGACAAACTAGTCCGATCCATGGAGGACCGTCTCACAGCATTTAAAGATAAGTGCACCTATCTATATACACACATTGTGACTTTCATCACTTTGTACCTGCTGCACTTACCATTTTTGTGCACCTTGTAGTTTACTATTACTGACTGTAGACAAGTCAGGAGGAACTCCACAGACCACCAGTGAGCAGGTAGTACTAGACACATCTAGCCCGCTGGCCCACCTTGCACATGTAAAATGTATTCATGACAGTTGTGTTGCTTCACAGTTTGTGTTAGTCATCCTCTAGTCCTTCATCAGTGTGACACTGTTAGCTGGATATTTTTGGTTGGTGGACTATTCTCAGCCCAGCAGGGACACACAAACATTCAACTACCATGCCAGTGTCACTGTTGTGCTACTGAGGATCCAACACCCAAATAAAAATATTTGTGT
>JBBPDC010000109.1:10868997-10890652 GCA_037974485.1 Hemigrammopetersius urotaenia | reverse complement strand
CCCCCCCTCCTCCCCTCCCCCCCCCCCCCCCAATAACACACCTCTTCAAGTACACATGAAATCCTTTCTTTAGTAAGTCGACTTGATTCTTTCAACAGAGCACCAACAGGCACGTTTCAGTGCATTAATTGCATAAATCTTTGTTGAATGCTGAACTTCTGCAGCATGAAGGAACAGAAGATATTGGCTTTAAACAGTACATTCTGTCCTTAGAATGCCATTTCCGTGAGTGACAACGGCCCCCGGAGAGAGAGAGAGAGAGAGAGAGAGTGAGAGAGAGAGGGAAACGATTCAAGAACGATTCGGACCGTATTTCCGAAGGTACACGAATACAGCGCAAAACAGAAAGATGAACAAAAAAACAGAGGCGCAGAAAATAACTGGCACGATTCAACTTCCTTCAGGAGGGTGATCCACTTATGTCTTTCTGGCTAGCGTTAAATTGCTTGCTATGTCTGAATTTGAGTGGAGGTGCATTTATATTCCGGACGACCTACTGTTTGAAAATCACCTGCGAGTCATTGAAGTGCAAAGCTGTTTTCACATGCCTTTTTTTTCTCTTATTTGTTTTTTGGAAAAACCTCTCCATAACTTCATAGCTTAAACTGAGGATACCAAGCTAAAAGCTACTGCTTAACATCTGATTCTCAAAAAGAAACTCCCTGGGCCCTCCCACAGGCGCCGAACAGACGTTTTTGATATACTTACGTTATAGGAGTTCCTGCTGGTCTGATTTCTCTGTGTTACATGGAACAACAACAAAGACACAAAGGCGGCTTGCGGCATGCCATCTATTTGCGGTTTAAAATGCCATCCATCTCGGAAAACTGTTTCAGGATAAACATTCAGCTACTTAAACTCTGTGGCGACACTTTCCCTTCGCCACTTAAAGCGCCGTGCCATTTTTACATCGAAAGTGTTTAAATGCCTCCCTTGCTTCTCCCGTTCTGCCCGGGCCTCCATCTGAAACTGAAAGCCTGTTTTAAACAGATTATTTTTATTATTTCTCCACTGCATGTTCTCCAGGGAATGCTTAGAAATAGCTGTGTGACAGACAAACACAGCATGAATGCAGAGTTTTGCCATATGTGTGAGGAGTTTCGGCTCTTTGAAAACGCGGTTATTGATGGCCACAGCCGATGTGACATGAGGTGCAGTTGCCAGTCCATTTAAAAGTCCATGAAGCGTTACATAATTTCAACAGGGCTTAACAGGGCAGAAGAGGAGTAAACTGTTTATCTGCTCGCCTGAGATTTATGGATAAAATAACAGATTAAGCGGATGCTCTGTGGAATTATTTGCCACTGTAAATGTGAACTTCATGAAAATTTCAAAAGTACGCAACGTACATCCGGAACATTTTCCATGACAGATGTTGCAGTTCACACAGTACAACAATAAGGTGGGCTATGCGGAACGCAACCTGGTGCAATAGCAAGGCAATGTGAGGAAATCCGTTGTGTTATGTTCTGACATTCAAAAAGCTTTCCGTTTTAGTCTTTGTTGCTCGGTGGGTAGGCTGCACAAAGCACAATTTATAATTAACCAGCCTCACAAGACAGTTTAGCTGAACCATCCTCATAAAAACAGATGTTTGTAACTTGTGCAGTGATGTTCAACCTGCAAGCCACGGCTCCCTAGTGGTCTGTTGTGGTACTGCAAGGCAGCTGTTGGCTGTAAGTGCTTTGTTTTTTTAATCTTGAACATTGTCCAACTTCACTGCATCATATCAGTAGTAGACCAAGCACCATTTTAAACATGACTGCTGATATTATTAACACATACAAAACATACAAGCTTGTTATGCTAGCTATTCTGTTTATATTTCAGTATAAAACATTTGACTCTGATTGTAAAGAATTTTACCATCATGGAATAATGTCCACAGGTTTAGGCTTTTTACTATCTGGTATTATAATACAGTCAAGCACAATCTAAAAGGCTACACTGATTATTGTGCTATATGTGTTGTTATTTTAAAGGCTGGTTACATCTCCCTGTTGGCAGCGGAAGCTTTTTTTATTCAGTTGAGTGGGCCGTGAGTCAGAAACCCCTTGATGTATGATACTTCCCACCCAATAGTTTTAATAAACAGGACTGTCATATTTCATTGAGATTTCATCATATTTCATATTTCAGAGCAACTGTTAATGTGACGACAGGGATGAAGACCTACTGAATCAAATGACCATTTTGGCTGAATGAAACTGAATACTGAATATATTCCCTCATAATGTATTCCCTCATAATGTACTGAGAATTAAATACATTTTGGGCTGCAGCATTGGAAACTCAAATATCTGATCTCTTGGTGAAAAGTCTTGTCTGTTTATCCTTATGGCAATGCTGGTCTCTGCAATACAGATATCGCAAAAGGCTGCAATATGCAAAGTAGCCTCTTACCAATCAGCGTTATTGACAAAATGACCATTCACAGCTCCAGGTGAGTGTTACTGTGTGTTTTGATAAATTGAGATATTCAAGTAATCCAACAAAAGCCAAATTATTTTGGCAAGGCTTAAAGACTGACCATTAAAGACACTGATAGGCCAAGGTGTTTTTAAAGGGCCCATATTCTACATTTTACTTCCATTTTATGGGTTTGGGTACCACAAATATTATTCATTGTTCATCAGAATTCATCATTCATTCATTTCATCCTCTCTTTATCCCTTAGAATTAATTAACATGTTGTTTTTGTGGCTGTATCTTTAGGACTGATATATATATGGGCTGTCTTCTTCAAAAAGTAAAGCTGAAGCATTTCTATAAACTTCATGTACATATAAACTTCTAGAAACATAAAATTCTTAGGGCTCTGTAGACTGAATATAGTATATATATGTAAATGTGTTGATTTTGAAATGGTTTGTTTGAAAATGGTTTGTTTTTTCCAGCTAAGTTTCCATCTATGGACTGTAAGTATGGGGGTGGCATGTGTTACATGCATGTTGAAACAATATTTACATACTCTAAGCAGATTTAAATCCAAAAAAGTAATGAAAACGGCCCTTTAATATACCGAAAGACAGCACAATCAAAACATGTAGTAGTATAATCACAATATAAATATTTTGTCCATATCATGCAGCCTTAGCCACTAGGGAATCCAATCCGAGCCATACTTTGTTTAGTGATATGACTGCAATACATGTTAAACTGGTCATATTATGGTTAGAATAACACCTGTAACACCTGTAGATGTAATTACATCAAAAACGTTTTCTTATTGCAAAAATTATGAAAAAATAAGAAAAAATTGGTAATTAACAGTAACTAAAACTGCTATATTTACATTAAAACAATATTAACACAATAAATCACAATAAAATCTGTAAACCCAGTTCCACATAGATTACTGGGTTTGTGCTGAGGATTAAAACCCAGAGGTCCGGGTTCAAATCCCAGTGTGAGCAGACGTATTCTCATTCAAGAAAAAATACTAATCCTCTGGGATCCGTAATTTTCTGATTCTGAACATAGTAGTAGAGAATGGTCTAATGAAAGCTGTTCAAAATATAAGCCAAGGTTGTCATGCATTAGAATATTTTAGCCATGTAACAACACAGTATCAGTGTTGGCCACAAAATGCCCATATTAGTCGAACCCAAGTGTATATGTAATGGAATGAATGAAATGACAAAAGCAAAAAAATAGCATTTTCCAGTATTTCTGAGCCTGATATGGAGTTGAGGTTGTAGAGATGAGGTAGATAACAGCTTTTAGGTCATTCACACTTTAAAAACTGTCTTCACAGACCATTAACTGATTATACATGTTGTGACCACATTGGACAGGAACCTGGCAAGGCTTCATCAGTGCAGAGATAATCCTACCTTTTATGACAGGCAATTTTTAAATGCCTATTAGACTGTGTTTGTGTGTGTGTATGTGTGTGTGTTTCTAATATTACTTCATAAAATCTTTTACAGAATTAATCACGTTTAGTAATCATTTTCCTTTAATGTCAGCCATCACTTCTGCACACAAAAACAAAACGACGAGCAAATGTTTGTTCCAGGTTGCTAAGCCATGATTTTCGTTCGGTCAGACATGTAGATTAGGTGATTAAATTGCACGACTGGCTCTTACAAATAATAGTTAATGATGTCATACACTAAGACTAGTTATGCTGCTGAAAGAGGAAACTGGCAAATAGCATTAAAGCATTAATCAGTAAACTCACCAGGAGCAATCAAAATTCTTCCCTCTTCTGCAAAGACTTCTTTTTTTTTTTTTAAAAGTAGCACTGCTGGCTGTTGTGCTCCAGGTAAAACAGAGCGAGCTAAATGGCACTGAGTGTGGACTTATTTCAAGAGGCACCAGCACTTTTTTTTTGCTTGCGTTCTGTATTGGATGCATTGTACCCCTCCCCCACTGTCCCCTGCCCCACCAAACACATACACACACTTCCTAAATTTCAGCAAGTTTTCTAATATTCGGTTACTGAAAGTCTACCATTTCATGGAGTAGTGAAAAACAGGCCTTGTTTACATCAAACATTTGGCACATTAGGTGACATTTCAACGGTGGGGGAGTCAAAATATTTAACATCTCTCCTGGCATTCTAATCAGTGCGAGCTTACTTTACTTGCGACACACTGAAATGAATGATTTGGAGCCAGCATGTGTAGGAGCATGAGCGACACGCATGTGCAGGCAGTCAATTCCAAGTTTAAACCCCTAATGGTCTGAAATACTCCTCAGCATTCGCAGAAATGCACAATAATCTCTCATCCATTTGCACTCACTAGGCTCGCATGCAGCACTGAGGCGGAGGTGAAATCCACGAGGCGTGAGAGATAGCAATGGGCTTCTTCAGGTCATTCATCACTGAGATTCGTGCTGTATTGTGAGCTATTGGCAGGTCCAGGCAGAAGCCTAATAACATGCGGCTAGCTGGCTGTGACAGATATCCACACAGCTAGCTCCCAATCTCTATCAAAACAGTGTATCTGTCGCCGCGAAAGGATGATCCGCTTAATTACTAACCGTATTAGCAACAACAATGCGAGAGGAAGGAAAGGAAAAAGCTATTGTGACAACTGCCACAACAACACTTCAAAGAAATAAAAGGCGTCAGTTGCGAGACTCCACAGTTCTGCAGGGCCTTGAGGAAAGGAGTGGGGATTTAAAACAGTTGCTTGGTTTCTGAAGCAAACGTTTCCAATTATGTGACAACGAGACCAATTACCTTACATTTGGACACATCTGACAGCTTTAATCACTGAGGTGTTTAAATGAATGGGGTTGAAGTGAGCTAATTTCCATATACATCAGATTTTTCAGCACTAACAAGGGAGAAATAAGACCATTTTGCAGTAAAAAACGAAGTTTACAGAAAGTTTGAGTGTTCTTCACTCTTGCTGGGCTTTCTTGTCAGGATAATCCTTTGTTTTTTGCTCTCTGACTTACCCACTGATGCACTCCGAAGACACTGAGCTGCTGCACGGAGCTGAGACTCGTGGCAGCATAAAGAGCATGCTTAATAGAGATTATGCAGCTTCAAAAACGGATTAATATTTGTGTACAATTCAGTAGTCTTCTCAGCAGAGAATACGACCTCTTTTTAACAAATCCAAGCTCTGAATGAGAGGAGAAATTCAGTGTTAAATGCACATTCATTACAAAGTTCTCTGATTCAATTATATTGGTCCTCTAAGGCGTTGCCACTACTGGCAGCACAGTCCAGGATTGGCTAATGCAAAGAAGCAGTGTAAAAATCATGAAAGCCCAATAATCCTAGCAATTTACAGGCTCCATAACAGAAGAGTGCAATTGTAAATCATCTGTGAGTTCCTAAGCCCCCACCAGATGGGAGGACCTGGAAATAGCACAGTTGCTGTGAAAAATGTGTGCTGCAGGGCTTACTGTTTGACAAATTTGCCAGTTGCAGCTTGATCACAAATGCAAATTAAACTGACAAGACTGAAAACGCTGCCTGAAAATACCTAGGCACACAGCATCCTTCTACAAAATGTTCAAAAAGGAGTTTCTGTTGCCATGTGGGTTCTTCTGGTTGAAAAAAAATAGAGATATGAGCACGAACAAAAACTATTCAGACAATAGTTAATTCATGCCGCTATGCATGAATGATATCTTGATCATTCAAGGACAAACAAGAATATCTAGGACTGGGAGTACATCAGTTAGATGGTAAGAACTAATACAGGCTCATTAGATGTGTGTACTTCTGTACAGTCCATTACTGCATAGCAAAGGTCACTGGTTAAATAAAAATTAGTTATCCAGTTCTCTTTGTTCGGCCCTTAAATGTCACTCTGATAGCTACAGTACTTGCGAGTTCATTGACAAAACACCATTCATTTGGCTCGGTGCTGCGTGCTCCTCCAGCTGACACATTCAATGATTAATTGGTACATCCCTTGGCAAAAAAAAAAAAAGAAAGAAGATTTATTTTGTATTGGTGTATTATTCCACCAACAAGTGTGGGGTGTATTTTATTTTTAATTTAAAAGATCAATTAATAATCCACCTCTTCAGCCACAGCCTACAATGAGTTTTCTTCACAATTAAGAAATGGACTCATCAGTCCGTGACTTATCAGCTTACAAACAGAAAGACTGCTTCAACTGCTGTCTCTACCTCATTGTCCTATTCTGTCCGCCAGCACTAGGGTTTAGCAGCCAAGATTTATTAATTCATTAAGATTTCCATTTACATTTCAAGAATAACATCATGTTCTTTCCCTAATGCAGCCAATCCTTATAAATAACAGTCATGCTATGAGGAAACACAGGCTGCGCGAGACCCATAGAGAATAGCGGGTGAGGGAGAAATGTATTCTACTGAATGAAATCATTAACCGCACAGTCACAAATCTTTGTAAATAGACAAATTAGCTCCTGGCGTATCAAATTGAAGAATAGATTCCATTCCGCACAGTGCAGTAAAGATGGACAATCAAGACAATCTGCTATTTGTCTGCGGGGCCTCATTATGTCAATATACCACGATTACAGAGGTCTTTATGAACATGTATAAGGGGTCTTTATAAAAAATGTATAAGGGGCGGACCTCTGACGTAAGAGCAGTTACGTCAGATGTACATAGGTCACTCTTTCTCCCCAAATTTCCTTGACACTAGCCCAGTCAATGAAGGCCTTTCATAGCTATTGAGGGTTGGATATTATTTGCAGTAATAGCCCAGAATTGTTCAATGCATCCTCATTAGTGGACATTATTCACAGCAAAGCATATGAAAAGACATCCGTTATTATGAAGAGCAATGCTATGTTTAAAGTGGAGCTGTTATTGACATACAGTGTATTGGATTTAGTAAATCCTTAAAGCCTGTTTCCATTGTTACTGAAAACAGTATAGAACTTTCCAGGAATCGTTTCCTGGAAGGCTTCAATCAAAATAAATTATACGCATAATCGGCATCTAAACATTTGCATTGCTGTAGTCTTCTGTCAGTCCAATATAGTTCTTCCTTGCATCGCTTGAGACCTGCGTTATTGCCCTCTATCTGGGAAACCAGCCAAAATATCTGAGCAACAGTTCAAGTCAAATGGAAATGAAGGGTCACTGGGTGACTGTGCCCAGTAACAGAGCGTTATTGTTTGGATCGGACAAATTACAGTCATCCATATAGAGGTCAGTATTTGAGACACACATTTGAGTCAGGAGGACAATGTTAAAGACACGGCTGACAATCGATTCAATAAATAACAGTCTACACATTACTGCGTCTTTATAAACCGTTCTTGCCATTACAAACAGTCAATGAAATGCCAACTTAAAAAAACACCATAAGAATGGATTATACTCCAAAATGTAACATCAAATTCAGACCATTAACACATTTTTTATTTCCCACACACTGAAAGCTGAATGTCCTTAATAAACTCTTTATACTGCTTATAGCTAAATGGCCCCCTCTATACACCTCAAGGTTTCACAGAAATATCCCAAAAGGGCCAGATTCTGTTTTGCACTCAGGGTATAGAAAGTTGTTTTCAGAGCTAGATTTGCTCATGACACAGCCAATATAATGTCAGGAAAAATGAAAGACATGCTTTATGCATTACTCCATTAAGGTTCATTAAAACCCAATCCTTTTTACCAGGTTTTAATGGGGGTTCTTACATAACACGGTCAAATTGGTCGCTCTCCAAGCCTTGCCTGCACACAGGTTGAAGAAAAAAGTAGATGTTTAGTGCAGATGCGAAGTGTTAACACTTTTTCCTAACTAAGCCAAGTGGTTGTTACAGCGCACATTAAAGCAGAATGCATTCTGACAGGATGACACATGAAGCAAAAGCACTGTGTTGCCTCTAGAAAGCTGAAGCAGTTGTGTTTTGCATCAACATTCTAACCATCTGCGGAGCAACATGACATCATCCAATCCGTCATGTTTATATATTTATTTTCCATGATGTGTGCGGAGGCAGTGCTTGAGTGGGGCACGGATGAAAGAAGGAAAGCAAAGCTAAACATCTGGTGCAACTTGCAACAGCAATGAGACAAAGCTTTGGTAAATACGACCATCTCCGGAGAGACAAACAGAGCTTTGTTGCACTGCTTCACAAAATCTACACAGTCATTAACTTACCAGTACAGTAAAAAAAAAAAAAAAAGCTACATATGTCATGGACGGGTCATGACAAGGTGGTGGGGTTTTTGTATGAAATCTGTCCCATTTTGAATTAGTTCAAGCTCACCAACGGGCTTTAGGTGTTTGAAGAGAATCGCAAAGCTTTAGAGTAATTAGTTTGTTTGCTGAATCAGCCTGAGCCAACTATTGTTGGAACAGTGCGTTATCTTCACACTGCAATCAATTGCACAATGAGAGGCGAGTGTTTGTGGAGGGTAAAGGTTATATATAAAGGGTAGGCTAAATATTTCAGTTTATTTACAGTAGCTACATGTTTGGGGTGCAAATGTTAACCAGAGTGGCTCAGTTTGATTTACATGACATTCCAAATGTGCTGACCGTAGACATTCTCAGGTCCCTCTCAGGGAGCAGTAGAGTGCCTTTTGTAGTGCCGGAGTAACACCAAGAATGAAGTGCCTGGATGTTTGTCAGGTTCTAAATCTATACTCACTTGAGTGCAAACAATAAACTGGCTTTTAATATGCTTATGGCTTCAGTCTACTTTCTTCAGCCGCTGTTCAAATGTGCACACTACAGAGCTGTTGAACGATGGCTGATCTTTTTCAAGGGTACCATTTCCCCATCCTAGAGAAATTTCAAGTGCAAGTGTCTTGCCCAAGGGCCCAGCAGCCATGGTTTTGTGTGTGGAAAGGCAGAAACAGCAGAACCCCGAACCCCCTGGTGCTCAGCATCCAAAGGATTTACAACAGTTTGTCTGTTTGTTGCTGTTTCCCCTGCTACTGAATTAATTAAGGGGATTGGTGGTGGCCATTGGACTGCAGCGGGAGAACACTTTCAGCCATAATGTATTGAACACTTACGCAAAACTTTATTAAACATATTAATACACACACAAACGTAATTTGTTTTCAACAAATAAATTTGCTTATTCCAATTAGCGGCCATAATCTGCAATTAGCCCCGAGGTCAGCTCCGCTCTTACCTAAAAGCTGTAATTATTTTCAAAGGGGAATGAGATTATTTAGCTGTGTATTTAATTATACTGATTACCCTTGAAATGTCAAGTCACATTATCTGTAGTCATGTTAGGCTAATATAACATTCAAGTGTGAAGCAACATGCTTTGGTTGCATTAAAATAAAACAATGTCATTCAGCAATTATCTTCTAAGGTAGGCTTAAAGTTACCAGCCATTTTTACAATCTTGCTGTCCCACTGTTTTTAAAGTCATGTCTGCTTTGAAGTCAGTAGCATTTTTGTTATAGGTAAGGAATGTTTTATATCACTTCATGTACCGTGATATAAATAGCAAGTTTTTACAGCTTTCTTTCTGCCATAGGACTTCAATTGCAGTGTGGCTAGGGCAGGGGTTCCCAACTCTGGTCCTGGAGGTCCCCCTGCTCTGCACATTGTTGTGTATTTTCTACTCCCAGCACACCTGATCCAAGAGTCAGCTAATTAACAATCTTTTCTTGGACTGAGGTGTGTGTATTAGAGCAGGTGTACATGAAGTGCTAGGGGGGTTTTATTGCAAGGGTTGGGAATCTATGGGCTAGGCAATTTAGTTTAATTTAGTTTAGTTATTTAGTTCAGTTTCTGAGATTTTGCTCCATTCATTAGGAAGTACTGCATGTACTGACTCAAAGGTGCATATCGCTCTGGGTAAAAGTGTCTGTCAAATGCCGTGATTGTAATTGTGTCACCGACACAACCGCATGACTTAAAAATTTGTGAGGAAAAAAAACACTGTGAAATGTGGACTAAATAAAGGTACCAAAGCTTCTTTAGAGCAACATCACTGAAGAAGCGCCCTTGGCTACACTAAAAAAACAAACAAAAACTGACGAATGGTCGTTTAAACATTTTCGCAATAAGATGGCAGAGTGCGAAGAATTATCAACTCATCAACTTGGCTTATCATTCATTAACTTGCATTTAGGCTAAAGATGCTCAAAAAGGGCCAAAACATATTAACTGACTACACACTAAAGTATATAAGGACTACACACTATAGAGAAATAAGGTGGATAATCTTGAATAGAGTTGGTGTATCATCTGTCCCTGGTTTCACTGAAATCACTGTATTTTTATCGATTATTATTTTTTTCCCATCTTTAGTTTCAAAATGCATTATTGATAACTCTACCAGCAGTGGTGAGACACAGCTTTAGCACCCAAAAGTCTCGATTACACAATGACAATACAGCTGTGAACTGGCTGTCACCGCATAGTGAGAAGATCCTGGGCTCGATTCCATGTTCTTTCCGTGTGTGGGTTTCTGCCCAGACCTCCCACAGTCCAAAGACATGTCCATGAGGTGCATAAATGTGTTTGTCTGTGTATTTGTCCTGTGATGGTCACCTGTCCATGCTATTCCTGCCTTTTGCCCTGTGAGCCCTGGAATAAGCTCTAGCACCCCCTTTAACACTGATCATTACAACCAGGTCAGAAAACGAATGAATGAATTGCACATTATTTTAAGTCAAAGGTCAGTGCTTAGTAATATTTACCACAAAATGAAACCTTTTCCCTATTATGGTGGTTCTGCAATGAAGACAACCATTTAAAGATTAAAGTTTAAATGAATCTGAATTGTTTCTGGGATTTTTGTAAAGGCATTAGTCATCTCAAACAACTCCCGACATCATCCAGCAAGTCGAATTAGAATTTTAAAGTGCTACAATTTTTAATTAATTAGTGTAATTAGCTAGTTAGATAGCTCATTACTGGAAATGGACTGGGTACATACTTTGGTTAAATTAAACCAATAAATGGGGAAATGTGCAGTAGTAATGCCATTTTACCTATTAGTAAAATAAAAAAAGGTCAATTTACATTATTCATAGACTCCCCCATCTGATTCTTGGCCTGTCTCTAAAACGAATCCAGATACTATTATAGTGTTTGCTGTTTCATGAGTCATTTGCATCAGTGACACTGAGTGTCTCTGTTAATATTTAAAGAAACCGTATATCATGCTCTAAGAAAAAAAATCCAGGGTTTCTAACAGAATGTACACATAAGCCAAGAACCATTCAGGGACCTTTATTTGTAAATGTCAGTAAACTGAAAGATAGATTCAGTAAATTCAGTGCAGCGCTTTTCACACGTTCCGTCAAGTGAGGATGTGGATTGGCAGAGCAGTCTTTCAGCCTTTCTCACACTTTTATTTTAGAACATGGCAAGGTAACACCTCTTCTAATTCCAGAGTTGGCACCTGTTCTCCAGTCTATTTTTTTCTAAGAGCCCGAAGCAACCTTCGCTGATGGATCAGTGTTGCTCAAATGATAGATTGGGATTATGACCAAGCTCCTACACAGGAACCGCTTTACACCGGAACGTTTCAAAGGCAGAAAGGACTACGGGTACTGTTCATGTCATCTGCAGCAGTAAATCATGTTCACGTCTCTTCTCAGTACCAACCTACTCGCATACACTGAACAAAAAAAAAATCAGACTGTGCACAGGCTGGAAAGCGAGCCCTGAAAACCATACCGACAGTGATGTTACTGGAGCGAAGGTGGAGAGCTTGGCATCCAGCGGCTGATCTTTTCTGCTTTGTCTCTCATTAGAACATGTCAATAGAATCGACTGGGTGGAGCCGGGATGTGAGTTATGACTCCAGAGCCGTCTTTGGCCTGCCCTCAGTGATGTGCTGACATTTCCATGTGGCTGTCTGCCCATTAGTCTTTGTTGGAGCGATAGTAAAGGGAGGCGGCGGCTGATGGGCCTGCGCCGCGCGTTTTCAGCTACAAGAATCCGCATATCTGATTTATGTGCTTCTGCTCTGCTGTGATTCAGCATATGGTATCAACAGAGACAAAGAGACTAATGATCCCTGTGACCGCAAATGAGACGAAACGTCTTAAAAGAGAAAAAGAAGGGGAAGAAAAATCGCGAAGTGTCCTTCCCCTTCATTCTGTGGGAGCCAGATCCTCGCTATAAGCATGATGAGTAAAGTCAGTATAATTCATTAATGCGTGGAGTGCTCATTACTGTCTTTTCACACTTTTTGAGAGACTCATTACCTGCATAATAGAAGAGTCCTTATAACATTGAGACCATTCCTCACTGGAAATTAATCATCTCGGCCCAGACAAAAAAAGGGAATTCTCTTGTTAAATATTAAAAAACTTCCACACAATGAATTCTATTCTAATTTCCAACCCGCTAGTGCTGTTGCCTCTTGAAGTAAGGCAGTATCTCCACCAAAAGGAGCGAAAAGAAAAAGAAAAAAGATATCATTGTGCATGCACAGCATCAGCCAGCAGAAAGATGAGTACAAAGGTAGAGAGATATACTCACAGTTGACTGTGACTCGCACAGCCCTGGTGTCAGGAGAGGCGATGTCGTTCTCAGCACCGCATTCGTAGTTCCCCGCTGCATCCCGAGTTATACCGGTTATGTTCAAATTCTCTCCAGGCCCAAACTTCTTAGCTATAAGAGAGAGAGAAAGCAACACATTTACAGACATTTACAAGAGGTAACCTCCTAAAAGCGTGTGCTAATTTATGGCTTAGCCCTTCAAGGCTGGGATATTGTTCCATCTCACCAGCTTGTGAAAGAAACTCTAATTGTGTTATTTTCAGCCTGTGCCCATACAACAGAAACGCGCTCTCGGTATTTTGACGTTTCTAGTGCTGAAAAACGCTAATAAAAAGAGGCGACGCTGACAAAACATAGGCGTACGCTAATTCTTTAAACTATGCATAATACAATTTAGCTTTCTAAATGGCACATAATCACTTTGTAGGCCAGAAATCCGGAGGGAAGTCTTTTTCCTTTGAGGCATAATTTGCACACAGAGAGATTACTGGCATCAAATACCATGAGCAAATCAGAGTAGTGCCAATATGGCAGATACGACTGGAGGTCCTTGAGTAATGAATGGCAATATAACACAACAGGATGCTGCCACGCTGCTACTGGACTAAAAAATCTCCATGGAGTTTCCCCAAGACTAGGAGGATTCTTTATTGCACTATTGCTCAATGAAATCTATTTATACCCTACTTACCAGAACGGAGAATCTGTCTTATGGCAAAACGGGGTAAACTCTGACGTATAGATGAGAGAGCTCTGAGTCAGCAAGAGCTCCACTGAATGAAAACGAGAATGAAAAAAAGAATGAGAAAAAAACGGGAAAAGAAAGGATTTACTAGAGGGTGGGCCTGCTTTGGTGCTAATGTCCCAGCGTTGCAGGGAAATGTTTGGCTAAGGTCACACACCTAAATGAAAGCCTCAGTGGAAAACAATTGCAGGGCTGTCAGAAATTTTATCTTGGTCGACATTAAGCAACGCTGACACTGAATTACAGACTCTCCCGAGAGGGAAAAGTCTACGGTAGTCCTGAATAGTAGCTATGACACTGATAAAATCACTAAAGCTGAATTATTCTTACAGCTTTGTAATTTGCATACATATTTGTACGTTGCAAAGAAACAACAGCATTCTTATAGAGGGAAACAAACACAACAATTTAGTGCACTTCTGAGATATTAAGGAGCCGGCGTCGATGCTTATCTCGGCTGACAAGGTGCTATTTTACTGCGCCTGCTTTGCAAATGAATCAAACCAAATACTATTTTGTTACATAATGGTTCCAAAAATGTATTCACGTAACACGGCTCAAAGCGGATTACTTTATAAAGACAAAATGCAGGGGGAGGAGTCTACATGTACGCTATTATTTGAACAGTAGGAACATAATATACAGAGAGAGGTAAAAGAGATTGCAGCATGATATGCCGTGGACCTTGCTAATTCATAAATATCCTGGCAAAATCCTGGTTACAGTGCATTTAGATCACGGACTGTCAATCTGTTTCCTGTGCACTTCAAAAGAGTACATTAAAATTTCTCCTGATTTTCAAAGCTTGCACCTCCTTGAAAGCTACAGAATGTATGCAGACCTGTGTGTTTTAGTTATGAGTAGCAAGCTAAGAAGTCATTTTTTGCTATAATTAGTATTGACATAGTCTTTAAATAGCAAGATCGTGTGTGTGATTAACTCACTGCATAATTTCCTTAGCTCATAGAGTTACTTTATTTTCCTTTACAGAGCTTCCACAATGAACCCTCACTTATCACAGTCATTTGAGCAAAAGAGGAAATTACCACGGGCCTTCAGCATTTTTAATATAAAACAGTAGCAACCCACATGCATGACCTTAGAAACAGTGAGCTGTATGCTAACAAAATAGTTACAATGGTTAAACACAGAAAAACCCTCCTCCTTATCATAAGCCATCTTAAATGCCCCCTGAATTGGACAGAAAATGTATACTGAGAGTTATGTTGAAAAGCTCAAGTGTGGCTCGTCATAGCTCTGGGGACATGCCGCTCCAACCAAATTAGGCAAATCAGAGCAAGGTTAATCTACGATTCCACATTGCTCTGTGTTAAGTGCAGTCACAGTAAGCGATTTCCCACATTGTGTGGAGAGCACACAGTACATTTCCTTGAGGTCTGCCTGCTGCTGATAGGATGAGTGCTGGTGGAGAATACATTATGGAGCGAGGCAACAGCTCTCTATGCATTTCTACAGTTAACCCCTGAGAGAATACAGCAGCCGTCTAAATGTATGAGTGGCTTCCCCCAGGCATTCATTGAGCTGTCAGCCATGAATCACCCCCACCCCCCCTCCCACACACACACACATGCCCACACACACGGCACTTTTTCTTTCTCTCACAACTGTACCTCCCCTTAACCCTGCTAGCATTCACTTTGCCCCCAGTTGCTGACAAACAATTGCCTCAAACTCTGTCTTTGCACCTTTTAGGATATAACGAATTCAGAGAAGAATTTGCCTCGTTCAGATAGGATAGCACATGCTTTTGTTCGGCGCACAATACCTCCGAGTGAAGACAATTCAGTGTGGTTGAAGCCTGAACAAAGCATTGACGCAGGACAAGTAAACGCTCCAGCACACCTCTATCATTTGAAAAAAATCAAATTCGTAGTACTTTTAGTCAGCCGTTTTCAAAGGTCACAGCTATGCATACAGGAAGGCTTTGAATCACAATAGAAAGAGCTTATGAAAGCATGTTTGTGATCAGTAATGCTTGGACAGGCCATACACAAGCAGAGGGAGAGGATGGACCATATATATTGCCTTTGACTCCACATTGGCCATTACAGAAACCCCTCTGGGCATCAAGAACTGTCGAAAAAGTACCTTTAAATAAAAATGATAAATGCTTCCCATTTTGAAAGTACTTTGCTTTGCAGTCTGGCTGATTGCAGCCGAAAGGTCGACACAGTTCGAAGTGATAGTTTTTGGTTGTCATGATGATGAAAGAAACAGATGCCAATCTTTAAGGGTAATTTTCTCTGGGTGATGAAATGGCCACATCCAGTGCATATGAATTGGAATAGCTAAGTATAAATTGCTCTTTTCATGTATTTCAGGTTATAGGTAGAATTATGCCTTTTACTTCTATGTATTAACTGTAAAGCACTGTACCATTTTAGAATAATGCCACTCTCTCTGCTCTGTTCAAACACTGTAATTGAAGGCTTGAGATATTTATCAAAAGTAATCTAAATCTGTTCCAGACATTAAGTGCACCAAATCTGTCACCTGCTACAGTAGCCAAACTCTTACTGGTCTTTTAAGACAGTTAAGTGTGTGTTGAATTAGACTTAAATGTGATGATGACCAACTGGTCTAGGACTATTTTCTGCCTCAATAACCTCTTTTGTTACTCTGGCAGGCTGTTTTTAGCCATTGTCCTGCAGCATGATAACACCACATGGTGAGTCTCAGGTGTTTTACTGTGTACAACTTCTGTGAACTTCTGAGGTCATTTTATTGTTGCAGCAATTATTCATTAATAAAGATCAGGCATGGGCCAGCTGAAGTTATATGTAAGTGTGCTTCTTAAAGCCACACCTTCTGTGGCTTTAAGAAGTAAATAAATGAAACACAGTTCTCTCATAATCGATGTTCGATAATCTATCCCAGTATTAGGGTCTGGCACCATATTTGTTTGTTTGTTTGTTTATTTACAACTTCCTGAACAGATGAAGCCAAGCTGCAGCCTTTCATGAGACATCAATGTTGACACTTCTGTGTGGACATAAATGATTTTTGCAAGTAGTAACATACCTCTACAAGTATGTAAAGTAATAAAAAGTGAAAACGAAAAAGACCATTTATTATTTCGGTAATGAAGAGATTCAAAGGTGCAACTTATTGAATGTAGAGAATGAAAATCATAAAAAAAGTATTGACTGCAGCTGCAGCTGCTCAGTATTTGCTGTACCTTGTGGTGGAGAGGTACAGTGGCTCTCGTTTGCCTGCCACCATGTCTAATAAGTGCTCTAATAAGACGGCAAATGTCAAATGACAAGTGTTGGGGTCTTGCTAGGGTCATGACAAACACGTGACCTCATATTGCACATGACCCTGATTCCTGCAGCAGTCATGCATGTCCAGATCAGTGCACTACCTCCACCATGTTTCACAGATACATACGTTTTTCTTTCCTAAATAGTTCCACTGAGCCATCAGTCAAACTCTAAGCTGTTCATTACACCAGCTCAGAATCCATCTCAACATTTCATTATAAATGTTCTATTCAGTAGTTTCTGTTGATGGGAGATTTGTATGATTCATTGCAACCTTGATAACAGAACTGGGAACATCACGTGCGGTAGGTGGTGATACAGTCACCCTGTATTGTGGACGTTGTCAACGATTTTACTTTCTTCACAGCTCTAATAATTCTTCTGTTATCAACTGCAGCTGTTTCCCTCTGGCACAGCTGATTAGCAAGTGGTTTCAATCTTTTCAAGACATTTCAAATGCAGAGTTAATGCAATGTTCTGATTGAATTCTTTTTTCCTTTTGAACAACCAAATTGCATGTTTTCCTTTCAAAGACAGCTGTTTTTCTTGGTACAGGCCAACTGACTTCAAAGGCAGAACACAAAGGGAATTTCAAATTTCAACACTATGCATTTACAGTTCTCTGTTCTGTTTCAACAGAACTGTAGCTGTTACTGACCACCACCCATGCTTACAGAGAGTAGCACAAAAATATTTTTTAAAAAGGCATTAAGCACAGAAAACCAGAAATAAAAAAGGGACCGTTTATATTTTGGCTTCTAGTTTTTTCTCAAAGTCGTGCAGTCCTTATGTTGTGGATGCTGTATGTTAAACATTAACACAACCAGATGTACTAAGCCTTTTGTGCCGGATTCCGATGCAAATGGGACACATTCTGCTTACGTGTTATGAATAAAACTGGTGCTCAAGCCTAAACATGCAGTTTATGTGCCTTGTACTTGGAAGAAAGCCAACACACAGAAGCATCTGAGGTAGGATCAAGCCAAACGTGGCAGGATCATGCAAAAATGCAGATATTAAAAGTTACCTATGAAAAATTTAATGTGTGGTCGACTACATTTTCAGTTTGGACAATTAGCATATGCGTGACCAGGCATAAGCTAGTGCTAAAATAAGGCACATTACTGGTAGGCTTCCTTTAAAGATGGCAACAGTCACAGAGGCATATTTACCAGTGAATAATACTATTCATAACTCTCAGGGTCAAAAATACACACACGAAAAGGAAATCATGCACTGATGCCACCATATGGGCCTATTACCCATATTGGTTTCTCGCAAATAACATTTAGGTTAATGTTTTGATGGCAAAGACCTTGTTTTATTAACACCTATTCAACAAATCAGTTGCATTTTTTCCTTTTGTTTCAAATTTTTTGATGACTTCACCATTGCAGCCCTTTTTAAACCTGCACCTCATAAACACAGCACAGTTAAAAGACAACCCTACATTAAAGCCATAGTGTTAACAGTCCTCCATGATTGGCAACAGCCTGCACTGTTATATCCACAATGTCAGTCAAACATTTTAACATATGCACATGCGCACATAAACAAAAGGGAACTTAGAGTGAATATGCCTTCAAGCTGGGCATTAGATATTCGGCTGCTACAAAGATCAAAAGTCCACAGCAATACAAAAAACCTTTCTGGAACACACAAGCTAACTGTTTGAAGCTTTAGAGATACATCCCACTGACAGAGCATCAAGTTTTTAGTTTGGCGATGTTACTAAAGCACAAGCTTTTCTTCTAGATCTCATTCTGATCACATTCTCTCAAAAGTAGAAGGTAAATGTATTCTTCAAAGAACTCTGCTTTTAGCAAATATGTTTATGACTCACTGAAGCTTTTAGAACTGGAAGAAATATTCGATAGCAGAAGTGCACTAGAGGAGGAATATGACAACTCTGAGATAAGTGAAGCTGTCTCTACTTATTAGATAAGTGCAACATGCATCTTCATAAAATAGAGGGAGCGCTCAAAATTGCTCAAGCCACTGAATTTCCAGACGGGTCTGGTAATGTACATACATCTTCTTATGAAAGGCTGAATGAGACAGAAAAGGCAAGATGAGCTTAATGTGCATTCTCTCTAGACCTTTCTGTTTCTTCTGTTGCAGCACAGTGATACATACCAAATGTCACATTCTCAAATGAATGGCAACAGGACATTAAGGTAGACAGTGATAAAAAAAAGAAACAACACACTGCAACACTCTAGTCTAGCCGACAAGATTGCACTGCATCACTTTTTGCAAAACACAAAAAGGAAAAATGTAGGAACTGCAGGATGTTGCAGAGCTAGATTGTGGTTTGTATATACAAGACAAAGATCTTTTTTAATTGTGTGGAAAAGAAAAGCTCTTTTATAAACACATACAAATCCATTGCAAAAAAATCATGGGATGCACAATATGTCAACTGCCAAAACATTTTACATTACAATAAATTAAAACAAGGAATTATTATCATATCTGATCACTGCAACTGTTCATTTGGCTCCCCATTTTTGCTCGCACATGCATTGTGCACTCCATATCTGCACATTTCAAAAAGGCAATAACTTTAATATTACTTGCTCAATATATCTAGTTGTTGTACACATGATTGTTAACATATTACAGAAAAATATGAGCTTACCTGATGGGGTGATGTGTCTCCAGGTGATTTTAGGCTCTGGTTTGCCACTGGCAAAACAGAAGAGCGAAATATTCCCGCCTTCATTTACCGTGATGTTCGGTGAAATGTCATATATTTTGGGAGGAACTAAAAAAAAAAAGAGAGAAGACAAAGGAACACACATAGTAAATAGTAATATCCATTTTATAAGTCTAAATATAAATAAAATATTACATGCAATATGGGAATGAATTAAAGATTCATAACATTCATTATTCTGCCCAAGCCTGATATTTCTGTGTCAGATTAAAAGCAGATCCTCCAGACATCAGCACGGAAGCGTGCAATCCATGTGGCTGAGAAAATCTCCAGCTGCAAAACTGCAAAAATTGTCTTAATGCTGTATTTTCTCTCACCGCACCTCCACTCCCTTGCTTTGCTCCTTCAGAAGTCTACAACGTCAAAGAAAATTCATCCTCTGATCTTGCTCTCCAACATAAAGCAGGCTGTAAACTGTCATAAGAAAGCAAAATCAACAAATCCCTCTGCGCCTTTTGGAGATACAGCTCTAAAACCCACACCGTTTGTTCACTGTGGTCTTAACCGCATCCGGTTTCGTTAGGCCAGGCTTACCTCCTTTCTCAATCCAGGATTCCAATAGTGCGAGAAGTGCTGGGTGCAGTGTAGAGGCCACTTTTTTGAAAGCTTACTTTTTTTCGTGAGGCAATGACTTGCGACATAATTATCTTTTGCTTCGGCTGCGGCAAATTTCTCACTATGTGTGAGCATAATCAGCAGCACAGCATGTTGTTTTGTGAATATAATCATACATCATTTTTTTTAAAATAACTAACTATAATAGTCTTGGCAAAGAAATACAATAGGGTTATAAAAGAGGCTCAAATCTGGTCATGTAAAAGTTAAAGCAAAGAGATGGCACCTATTGAACACCAGGTATCAGAGTCATGCACATTTTAGCAAAAACACTGAAACGAAAAAAATTCTAACTAACTAAAACTGACAACTCTAGCTCAAAATGACATACGTAGTGGTGTATTTCTTCCACTGGGGTAGCAGAACGTTTTAGATATTAGATACTCATCTCAAATAAAGGGCCTCAACTGAAACAGCTCATTTTCAAGCTCAGTAGTTTTCAACTCCCCACCCCCCAGCTCTACTTGTTCTAGCTCTACAAACTCTATTTTTTAACATAAAGATGCATTTTTCCTTTTAGAACTAGTAGGCCTTTTCCAGACTGCAGTAGAAAATTTACATTCTAATCTATTTGAACAGAGTTGCATAGTGTGACCGTTGTATTTGCAATTAAGATAAATATAAATATGATGATAGGTGTTGATTCACCCGCATGCTTGTGATCATTTGCATCGCTGTCACTAAGTTTAACAAAATAAGCACGAGAAACAAATGTTATTTTCACACTAATTGGAGCACCGTAAAAAGAGACAATATACTATCTGACTTTATGTATGTTACTGTCTTCCTATAAAGCCTGCGAGTCTAAACCTAGTACGTTTTCGCAAGGGCCTATAGTTAATCTGTGATAGGTAAAGTTATCTATAGTAAAAAAAAATAATGAAAGAATATATTTCAGTTTTAAATGCTACCATGACAAGCTGAGAAGACCCCTTTGAGACACCTTCAGCATTTAATACTTTGGATTATGTCTAGTGTTATGGCCAGACCACCAGACATCCTGCATAACCAGCAATCCAATTTGAGATTGAGATTTTTGGGGGGGGGTTTTTGGTAGTGAATTCATATGTAGCTTCTCAAATGTATTTTTAAATGGACTTCTATCTGTTTCCCTACATGCTACTGAACTTTTTAGCCTTATAGCACCAGCGCTCGCCCTTAAAAGTGCACAGTCCTTACAAAGCACAGTTTCAGGCTGTACATACTTAACCCATTTAATCCCAATGGCAACAATTGTGACCGTTTTTTTAATTTTTATTTTGGATGCTCTAAAAGTGTTGTTTTGGCTTTGGCAGCTAATGCAAGTTTAAAAAATTAAAAAGAGGTTGTCTCCCCTAAATTGTATCAATGTCATGTGACTTGTGTGAATGGAGACATGACCACGC
>JBBPDC010000109.1:10836656-10857590 GCA_037974485.1 Hemigrammopetersius urotaenia | reverse complement strand
ATCATTTATGCAGGGCCCTGCAGCCCCAAAGCCTGACATGACTGGTCCCCAGGACAAATAAGTTTGAGAAACGCTGCTCTAGACTGGATGACTCCCTGCAGTGCTAGCATTAGCCATGTTAGCTAGCAGATGCTTTTCAGAAAGCCATGCACAACGCTGCTGCTTTTATTGTACTTTAACATAGACTTGCAGATTGTGCAGGTCACCATGCTGTTTGTGTGGTCTAGAGTGAAGAATCTCCACACGTGATGTGCGTCTGTCACCTGCTGCCTCTGCTGCAGTGTCTCTCGTCTCGTTGTGGCCTTGTGTTTAGATTCCTTTCTCGCCATTGTTATCGCCCTTTTTATGAAGGGAATATAATAATTAGTTAAGTCAAGGAACGCTTGCCAGCATAAGCCAATCAGAGGCAGAGATTGCTTTGTGTACACAAGCGCGCGCACAGAGAGAGGAAAAAATAACTTTTCGACTTCTCTCAGGGGGTGTCGACTTTTGTCTCTGACGTTGATGCGTCAACTAATCTGCTTTTCTGTTAATGCCCTAGTATGAACTGTTTTTTAGCAGGACCTACAGTTATGAGAGGCAAGAGCAGAAAGCCTGAAAAGATTTTCCATGACCTGACAGACAATAAATACAGATGTCTGTTTGCTGGTGCAAGATATTACCGTCCTTAAACAGATTATTGTGTGCTAAAGTCTGACCTTGGTTAGATGGCTGTGATTGTGGCACAGGTTCAAAAAATGGACTAATAAGAAGGGATGAACCAAAACAGGAATGGTTATGCCACATAACTAACAACTATCAGCCAACACTGCTGTTTCTAATATCACTGACCATCACTACTAAGTATTTATAACTATGTCAAATATATACACATATACATCTTTTTGTTTACTAAAAATAATACAATTAAATATTTACTTTTTTAGGGCTGGTGATACTTTAAGTTCACAAAATATCAGGCACCACTATATTTAAGTTCTAAGAACTTCATTTTCTATAGAGTTATCACAGAGTGCTGCACAAATAGTGTATGTCCAAACATATGCAGACTCTCCTTCTAATCAGTAAATTCAGACACTTCAAGGTGCACCCACTGCTGACCCAGGAATTCAGTTGCACACACACAGCTTGTATAATCTCAACGGAAAAGCATTGATAATAGAATGGAAAGTTCTGGAGCAGCTGCACATGAACCTAAGGTCATCATAACCAATGCCAATCATCAGCTGAGGGGATTTAAGCCCGCCAGTATTGGGCTGTGGAGCAGTAAAACGGCATTCAATATCTTTGGGATGAGCAGGAGTGGTGCTTACAAAACTAATCAACCACCTTGCTAATACTACTATGTGTGAATGCAATCAAATCCTCACAGCAATGTTTCAACATCCATAGAGTTACTGCAGTCAAAGGAGGTTAGGTTGGTGGTCCACTTTCTGTGGCAAAAGTGAAGTGACAATCATTTATGAGGCAACCTCACTTCAAGTGCTTTATTCCTCTGACACACTTAACAACATGTCCCGTTAGTTGTCTGTGGTATTGGGGAGAACAATGTACTGAATAGCGTATAATGGAACAGTGTGTGGTCTGCCAAGAGGGTCCCTATTTTGACCAGTAAATGGGTCAAATACAATGAGTGGCATCCATTTGAACTTCTCTTCTATGATTTATCATGTGCCTTATTTATTCACATTGTTTTCATACCTTAGAGTGTCTATAAGATAGTAAGTCACATATGTCTTATTTCATTCTTGGTATCACTGTAGAAGCTAAGCACTTTCACAGACTACATAAAATTGCTGGTGCATTTGAAGGTCTACAACCAATATAAGCTATAAGTACCTTATGATGGCAAATACAGAGAGTTTCAAATTAAAGGTGGTTTTTAGTTTGTCCTTCATTTCAATTACTTGTTTCAATACATTTACATTTACGGCATTTAGCTGACGCTCTTATCCAGAGCAACGTACATCAGTGCTTAAGAATAGCCACAACTGTTTCTTACCTGAAAAACAACTTAAATCCATGTCAACTAACTTAAATCCATGTCAATCCATGACCCATGATATGTATTTCAGAAGAGCTGCACTAACAAAATGCTACCAAACACTATATAATACATATAATATGTATTATTTATCCTAAATATTACTTATACTTGTTCTATACTATATTTATACTTTATAGTATATATCAAATATACACCACATGGTATACATTACTGTAATTTAATATTTCATAAACAGCACTACACTCAATTTAAACTAACAGGACTAAATACGCATGATGTATTTACGATGATATGGTGATACACGTATTATGTCTGCAATCCACTCAGAACAGTATACTGAAGCAATTTATTGTAATAATTGAAACAAAGCCCAAGTTAAAATATAGTAAAAAAAAAAGATAAAATAATACATTTCCTTTTAGAGAAAATAATCCTTTGTATAATCCTTTGGAATTAATGACTGCATGCCTGCTAGGCGGAATATTCATAACACTTCACAGGACCATGATGCCATATCCTCGGACTCCTATGATTTTTCATTACAGATGTCAAAACCAACAATCTATCCGCCTACATGCAGCCATTTCCAACATGAAATAAACTGCCATACTATTTGTAAACCTTCTGGGAAAGACCTCCACAGTAACCCCAATAGTGACTTTGTGATTGTGGTTAGATGGAGAAAAACTGACAGGTGAGGTCAGGTGAGATTTCCCACTTTATTCCCTTTATCCACTAAATTCCCCAGAGTCGAACTGTACCAGCTTCAGACGGCACCTATACACAACTCATGATTGCTGGGTTCACTGAGACCAGCAGTCTAAATAATAATGTGCTTTGCAAAAAAGTGACACATCTGCAAAGTAATAATAATGTTATTATACTCCTGGCCATGGCAATTTATGAAAGGCTGTGATTAATGGACTCCAGTACACCTTCTAACAAACAATGCGGTTCAATAGTGTGGCAACAACTAATCACAGAAATCAAGCACACAAATTTCAATTTGGTCTGCTCTGTCATCCCCTCAAAACCCTAATCTATTCCATCAACTATTGGCGCGTCAAAAAGGAGAAATTAACTGGGATCAACACGTCAAAATTCCAGTGGCAAAGCACTAAGTTTTGTGTGAAGGGGGAGGGAAATAAGAGCTAAGCGTTGCCTGTTAATCTGTATGGGCCAGTTTCCCAGACACGGATTTAGCCCAGTCTTGGACTAAATTGCAATGCCGATGGTGATTCACCGTTGAAAATCCTTTTCAGTCCAGGCTTAGGATTAATCTGGGAAACTGGCCCTATGAGTGAATATGAATTGCAGTGAGCTAGAGAGAGTAGAGCCGGGTGGCGAGTGTAAAACTCCACTGCCTGTAGCTTCAAGTACATTACTAAATTCAAATTTGTGCTACTCATAACTGTGAGTACAAGTAAATGCTCCAACTTCTCTCTGGTAATTTCCACAGCTTACACAACTTATCAAGAATAAAACACAGAGCATCATGCCTGGTTTAGTGCAAAGACTGGATACATGCTGCATTTGCGCCAAATAAAGATATAAAATTAGGCCCAAAGAAATAAGTAACCTTGATAAACACCTTATTAACAACATGTTGCTGTTATTCTTATATCTAATTAAACTAATCTCCTTTACTACATTGCAGATGTAAATGTTGCCAACAAATCTAACAACATGAACTCACTGGCCTCTAAACTGGTAACAAGCAACAAACAGCAACAAACTTAAAATCAGCGAATATAAAAGAGGCTTTAAGTCCAAGGATATAATGTAGTGTGGGTGTAGTTTCTCCAAAGTTTTATGAATATTTAGCAAGAATGCAGTGTATATGAACTGGTTGCCATCTGTGCTAAGTAGGTCCAAAGGGCAAGGTTCTATATTCCTTTTGTGAAACACTGTTTTTTGGATCAGCTTCAAATATGCACATTGGTCTGTCAAGTTTTTTTTCATAATAAAGAATGCATGTCGGATGTTCTAGACAGGCATCTTTCTTTATGAGTGGTCTGTTATTGTCAGACAATGTACAAAATTTGAACCAGGATGTTATGGCCTTTTGTTAAGAATTAAATGTTAACAAGGAGATATGCGGGGGAGACAGAAATGCCCTGGATTGTGTGGCCTTCCAAGAGTCCATCTTCCTACCCTGATAGAACGATAGAAAAGAAAAGCGTGCATCTGTACCCTAGCAAGGACATAGGACTGCTGTAATCATGTCAATTTGGAAACAAACGAAGTATTTGAATAGGAAAAAACGTAATAATAGTAATTAGATTCCAAGAGCATCTGCGTATAGTGAAAAAACTGCCTATTTTTATAGTGCACCCAGAGATATGCAACTCGGAAGGTCACTGAACAAAAGTATTGGGATACCGCGGCGAGGTGAACGGTTTTCTACACAGAATCTACTCAACAAAAATACAAATGATGGAAAGGTCTCCTGGAGTGCATTTTGGAGAAATTCGAAACTGGTGAGGACTTCGAAAAAAGTGCTTCCAGGTTGTCTACAGCCTGCCCTGAGTCCCCTTGTGTGAAAACATCAAGAATCAAAAAAAGCAAAAGCAAAAAAAAAAAAAGGCGGAGGATATTTGCATTTTCCAAGTTATTGTGTGGATTTCCACGTAAAACTATGAGCTTGGTTCTCAAAAAAAAACAAAAACCTGCGACTCCTGATCCGCGTAAAACTGGGGATTTACTGTACACTTCTCTATGCTAGAGTGATTATTTTTTAGAGTCTTCATGTTTGATCATTTGATTTGTTTATTTCAAATAATAGTAATTAGAGGAGCACATATTTTCTGGATTGTAATCATTTTCAATTCTGTGGCAAAAATGCACACTGGATTTTTGAACAGACACGTGTATAAATGATCTTGAATCTACAGAGCCTTAAGTGTATAAAACGAGATTGGCTCTCAAATTCCATCGCCTGTTGCACCAGGATTCTAATAAAATAGGGCCAAAAATCAACCCCCTAGAATTTCAGAAAAATGTCATTTGAGTGTGGGGGTGTGCACAGTCTAGGCTCTATCCTGTTACACTTTACTTTAATAGAATGCACCCAGATGCCCACTTCTGCTCATTGCAAATGGTTTTCATGCAAGAGAGCAAATGAGAAACCCTCAAAAGACACAGAGGGATACTGAGGGGTATTTCAGAAAAAAAGGATTTTTCCCCAGTGCTGGACTGAAATCTTTACAGGCAATATTCTCAAATAACAGGCTCCCAATGTGAACATTTCTGGTCATAGTCAGTAGCTACATATGTATAGATATGTGAGATTTAAGCCGTGAAGCCTGCGCATGAGTCACTGTGCTCACTGTCCATTGTGTAAGTCAGTGATTATGTACATGGACCATACTGTGCAGAAACCACACTTCTAACCTCCAATACCTCCAAGCACTCAGATCATCTCTGAAAGGCCCTACGCTGTTAATTACTGTAATCTTACAGCTAGCACTGGATGACTAAACATCCTAACAGTATTAGCACAGTAGACATATAATGTAGGAACTCATAAACCTCACAACACAAAATCAGTTAATGACCACTTAAATTAGTAATACTCTGCTCCAAAACTCAAATCTTATTGCAATGTTTACAACAATTATGCATATCATGAGAAACTGAAGTAATTGATGCATATGATGTCATTTTGCCAGGGAGTTCTTTGGATTCTCTCATTACAATTTCATTTTGTTTCCTGCCCTCTTGTTTTGACTACGTAGAAACAAGCAATGATTCTCCCAAGTAAACGGCATTCCAATCACATACTGTTAAATACAGGCATGCCAAGCCCATGATTTTAAATTTCAAGAGTGTTAAAAGTTCAAAATATGATTTAAAAACCTTCTCAGACTATATAGACTTTCCTGATCTGGTCACAGGACTGGGTTCATATAAGAAAAAGCACAGCATGGTAAGAAAGCGCAAATAATTTGTTTCACTTTTCTACTGAATATGCAACCACCTGTGGTCCTCCATGACACTTCCTTTAGTTATAATAGAAAAGTCTGAGCTGATGTTTCCACATTTTGTCTGAAAAAAAGGGAAGGGAAGCAGCTGAATGCTAAAACAGCCACAACGACTAAAATATCAAAAACAAAATTGACAAGATCTGTCCAATCGACAGAAATGTGAGATACTGTGACTCTAAATGCTGTGTCAGAAGAAGAGCATTCCACTGACAGATACAAAAAATAGTTCTTTTTTTTCCCCATGAGACATCTTGTACAACATATAAGACTGTATTCATATACACTTTATGGGATATGCAATTTTTGCATTAAGGGATCCCCAAATCTACAAAACAACTATTTAAGCAGAAGTTAAAGACACTTACCTTTTACAATTAACTGAATGAGTTTGGGCCGTGGATTGCGTTCACTCTGTATAGAGCAGGTATACAAGCCTTCGTCCGTTACATCCACTTTCTGTATTTGTAGACTGTATTCGTGTTTATCACCCATATTTGATACAATGGACACGCGAGGATCCACTGACCATTTGTCATTCCCTGCAAATATTATACTGGAACGGTTCAACCATGCTCCTTTTGAGATCCCATCCAACAGATAGCACCTGAAAGGCCAAAAGAAAGACAATTCAAATTCAGGTACAAAAATACATATTAACTACAACACTATCTGACTGGCAGTGCCAACTGCAGTAAGCCTACTATCTACTATTATGTATTAGGCCACTGCTGTCATGGCCATGAGGTTACGTCACATGTTCTTTTGAGTGTTCAATTGCTTTTATCTAGCAAACATCAAGAGCAAAGAATAAAGTAAAACAAAGAATATCATAACATTCTGACATTAACACCATAACGTTTGAATCATATGCCTAATATTGTGTAGGTCCCCCTTGTGGCACCAAACCAACCAAGCCGTTTACAGTAGGTCCTCGGAGTTCTGTAAGCCTTCATGAAACAAAATAGTTTGTCCAGCACAACCCACAGGTGAGTGATCAGATTGAGAGCTGGACAATCTGGAGTCCAAATGAAAGCCTTGCAGTCCTTTATATCATGTTCCTCAAACCATTTCTGAATGATTTTTGTGGTGTGGTAAATGAGCACTCTGAAGGGTCTAAGCAGCAGCGTATGAAGCAAACTGTGTGTCGTCACACAGTATTAATGTTAACAGCAATTTGTGCAACGGTAGGTGATCTATGGGATCGTACCAGATGGGCTAGCTTTCAATCAGTGAGCCTTGGCCGCCCACAACCCTGTTGGCGGTTCAAATGTTATCCTTCCTTGGACCACTTTTGAAATGTACTAAACACAGGAAAAACACACAAGACTTGCCATATTGGAAATGCTCTGACCCAGTCGTTTAGTCATCACAATAGGGCACTGTTGGGACCCAGTCGTTTAGTCATCACAATAGGGCACTGTTGGGCACTAGGATCCTTATGCTTAACGTTTTTTTTTTTTACACATCAGCTTCAAGAACTGCCTGTACACTTGTTGTTTTATATGCCCCCCCTCTTCACAGGTGCCCCTGTAACACGATACCCAGTGTAATTCATTTTTTACTGTTCTAATGGTATGGCTGATTGGTGTATATGTTAGCAATATCCCTCACCAACTACTAAGAGTGAAGCAACAACTATTGTCAGAATGATTGGGGTGTGACAGAAAAATTGTTATTAGATATAACCTCAAAGGTAAAGCACTTTTAAAGTAGTCAAATTGTATGGTCTAAAATAACAGTTGTAGAACGATCAATATCAACATTGATCATCAGTGACAATTCCAGAGTTGTTGTGGTTAGATTGGACACTAATAAAGTGGAAGAACACTGCAGTTTGATAGTAATTGCAATGTGGCACAGTTTGTTGTCGGTCATAATTCAATTTAATTTGAAACAATTCAATTTGAAACAGAGGTTAAATAGCAGAACAGTTTACATCAATGCTGGATAACAAACTGTACAGGAACTACAGTCTTTAACATACACAGTGCCTCCATTCCAGTGGACCATAAGTAACAGGATAAATAAAATTGTTATATTTAGTTGTTGGTTGCAAATCCTTTGCAGTCGATGACTGCCTAAAGTCTGTGGCCTACAGACACCACCAGACGCTGGATATCCTTCCTGCTAATGCTCTGGCACGCAAGTAATGCAGCCATTTCCAGTTCATGCTTGTTTTCTGGGCTTTTTGCCTTCAGTCTTGTCTTTAGAAATGCATGCTCAATAGGATTCAGGTCAGTGGTTGACTTGGCTTGTGAAGAACATTCCACTTTTTGATGGTGAAAAACTCCAAGTCAGGATGGGTCCGTTCACTGGCGAATTCACCCTGCTGCTGTCGGCATCCACATCAATAAAGACAAATGAGACAGCTTCACTGGCTGCTATACATGACTGTACGACCATGTTTCATAGACGAGCAAGTATGCTTGGATGAGTGATTCTCTTTTGTCAACACTTTACTCGTTATATCACGCTGCTTCATCTCATCTGGACATATGTCTCTGTCCAAGAGCTGGCCTTTCTCCTCTTAACGTTTGCTGGTTGTTTGCATCACACACACAGACTCGTATTTAGCAAACTTCCCTGAGTACGAATGCTGATCTGGGACCAGTATTTTGCATTGCACTGAATAGGATTTCATGGCCTGATGAGGCCTGGTGTCAGATCAGTGTTCTTGAAGCCGATAAATACAGACTATTGTATACTACATAGAGCCGCAACTGTGACATGGTGGTTTAAACATCTGGGCCTACAAGTCTGGTTCTGATGGCACAGCTATCAATATGTAAAACACATCATTGTGTGTCCTAGTCCTCATTCAGGAACTGTACTTAATTTACTGATAAACACAGTACGGCACTGTCCATTAGTTGCTAATACCGTAAGATAAAAAAGAAGCCCACTCCCTTTTAAAAAGTCATTATTATTCAGGGGCTACCCAAGACACAAAAGCTGTAATATCCTGCAACTCTCCAGAGCACCAGAGTGGCCTATCATTTGACAATGATTATTCCCATAATTATGATTAATCCGAGGAATCGTTTCATTTTGAAAGCAACATATTTAAATGGATAAACCTGAACGGCTTTTTCATTACTTTTCTTTTTCATTACTTTTACTACTGCAGCGGACAAGTCTGTAAAAATCTTTTTTGGCATGCTTCCTTTTGCTTTCGCTTGCATTCATAGCAAAGCAATCCAATGACGAGTTAATAAATTATTAGAACCTTACAGTTTTCTCTAGTTTGACTAACCCTAATATATCCTAACATTTATGTAGTCAAAATAACTTTGCTGGCATCCATCAAACCAAGCTTGAAACAGATTATAGTCATCTCTCATATGGAGGAGCAAACAAAGCAGTGTTTAATGTTGCCAGCTCAAGGCTGCCAGCTCAGCCAGTACAGTCACATGGACTGGAAATCTGATTTGGCACATAAAACTTCACCCTATACTTCTAGCCAAGTTTATTCCTTTGACAACAAGCCCAGTAGCTTACTGATTAGACCAAAGACAGCGATGCACAATAGGCATGACAAAGAAATTCCAACAACAAGACAATATATCATCAAATAAAACAGAAAAGAATAGAATAGAATAAAACAGAATGGAACAGATGTACAAAATCGAACAGAATACAACAGAATGGAATAGAATAGAGTAGAACAGAACAGAATAGATCACTCACTTGGATGGAATGGTGGTGCTAACTCAGAGGGTTTAGACAGAAGCAAAACATGCAATAATTAAAGAAGTAAATTAAAGCAGCTATCCCTGTTATTTGCGAGATAAAGAACAAAGCCCTAATGCAACTTGGACACAGCAAAATAGACATGCAAATCAGTGACACAGTCATACAACACCCTCTTTATGCTGTGAAACCTTCAAAATGAAGATGCATTCCAGAGAGATTTTATGAGGCAAAAAGGAAGAATCTGTTTCATAAAACTTTTGTCTTCTCAGTCTTGCTTAATTAGGTGGATGTTGGGCTGTCTTCATTAGCATTTGGTCTTACACTGACAGGCCTCTTGACATGGGGATGGGAAAAAAAATCATAAAAATTCTTTTGACAGCCTCATGCTCAATGAATTCATAAACAAGCGAGGTCTGAGACCAAGGTTACACCAAACTACTGTTTGAACCATTCCTGCTCAGTGGGGTTTGCGATTAAACTACTGAGAGAAATCACAGTAATCAAGGCATGCCTAATACTCCTTTGAATTTCCCTTAAATCATCCTTATTCATCGCCTCAGAGCTTTGCCCTCAGAACCTTATCAAGGCAAGCCTCTCCACATCCAGGGTGGGTTTTTTATCTGCTTTCCCTTTAGATACCCAGTAGGTGGGGGGCTTCCCACAGTGCACCGCGAGGTGAAATTAATAGTTTCATTGACTGTGGGGAACATATTTAGATGCTTCTTTTTGCAGATTAAACAGTCATTACATAGGTATTTATCAATTTGTGTAATACTAAAAGAAGGAACAAGAAACAGTAGATTCACAGTTAATGCAGCTTTGGGGGAAATGCAATTGACAAAAAGGTTATTTGAAGCAATATACCAGAGGGACTCATTTTGGTTGCTTAAGGAACATTTGAAAGGATCTTTATTTTTAACAATGCATGGAAAACTCTCAACTAAAAAGTTAGTCAGGGCGCTAAAAGCGCGGTTCTCAATCCTGGCCCTAGAGCAGTGGTTCTCCACCTTTTGCAAGCTGGGCCCCCCCAAAGCTGGTTCACCCACACCAACGCCCCACCGGTTGAGAACCACTGCCCTAGAGCATCACTGCTCTGCATGCTATAGTGTTAACCCTGCACCAACAGCTTGTTAATTCGTTGTATCAGGTGTGCTGGGAGCAGAGGAAGCATGTGCAGGACATATATACTCCCCGACCACGATTAAGGACCACTGTTCTATGGCACTGCTCCAAAGAACGCTTTTTGTCAGGATTTTTGAAGAGAGTGAGATTGGTGCAAAGATGCAGTGGAAATATAGCATTCCTTTAAAGATTACCCACTGAGACTCAGCTTTTCTCTCAGTTGAATGATTCACTAAGTACTAAATATGTTCTCTGGCATGAGCTTTGAGACAGCGTTCAGAATAGTTGGTTCATTTTGACTATACTGACGAACTCTAGCTAAAGATATAGACTATAGATTTCCTTATAAACAACAAACCAGGCCTAAATGCTTCCAAAGTTTTGTCTTTATGAAAGCAAGGATTAGGCAAATGAATATTTTAAAGCTAATACTAATACAGTTCTAATGAAGATAAATTACACAGCCACTAAATTCTAAGCTTCCATGATACCCAATTTTGAACATATGGGGTTTGGTAATTAAGAACATAATTGACATTAGGCCTCCTACTTTTGTGCCGTATTCTACTTCAAAAAAAGGCTTTCAGAGTGGCAGTTGGTCTGCACCTCTTCATCATGTCTAAAACCTTCCCCAGACACTTTTACACCGAGCCAAGTCACAACAGAAGATGCAGTGTTAGTTGCAGAGCTCTGCGGTTTCTAACTGCAGTCAGTGTAGTTCTGTATTGTGTTTATTAGGTATTAGAAATGGCTCAAAGACTGAAAATTAAAAAAGGATTGTTTACTTTGAAGAACAAAAGCATCATCACCCCACCCCCACCCAAATTTTAAATGCTCCACATGACACTTCTTGTTTTGAAAATTTAAATGTCAGTTTTGTTCCAGTTAAAAGAAAATAAGCTGCTTAAAAAGGCCAGACATGTTTCTCCTGTTATTCCTGAAGGAGCTATTAAATTCTGTAATCAAATTTGAAGAAGGCACAGTTCATTTTATTCTTATTTTCAACAGAAAGCACCACTGGCTCTCTGGTTTCACAGCATTAGCTAAAATACTGAAACAAGATTTTGTGATTCTGACACACAAATAAATTGCATGGAAACAGGTCTGTGTTTGATTAATAAATACAAATTTTACCCAAAATAATAAAATAATTACATTGTGGGTCCTGTTATCCAAACAAGTATACTGCAGCACTCAGGCAGAAGCATTTTGGTTCCAAGTAGAGAAGAAACAATTTGGCTACTCAAGAGTACCCACAGTTCCAACAATGAATATTATAAACATAAAGGTGTTTAACCAAGAATGAGTTAATGACTTAATAAGAAAAGGGCATTAGGTCACCTACTGTGAAATAAAACAGTGGCTGAAACCAAAAAAAAAAGTCTGTTTGAGAAGCATTTTGGTAAAGCAGACCACATACAACATATGCATGTCTTTCTTAGCTTTCCATTGAATTTCAGCATTACGTTCAGCCATAAATACAAAAAACAACCGTGTGTATATTCCAGAGATGTTCACAAGTCTTTTTTAGTCCAAGTCAAGTCTCAAGTCTTTGTGCTCGAGTCCAAGTCAAGTCTCAAGTCTTTGAGTGTTAATGTTTAGGTGACTCTAAATGTGGGATTTTTGAGCTGTAAAAATTTAGAAGATGCTAATTGGCCACACATGATTACAATTGGTTGTTGCGTGCTGTGATCTGCCCTCACCAACATGGAGGATTTGCCTTAAATGATCTTAAATCTAAATATTAAATATGAAAAATATATCTCTCACTCTAAATGTGAAACTCCGCAGTTAAATGGGGCTCCATGACCCCTTTCCAACGACCCCTCGAAAACCGTTATTAGCTGAAAACTGGTTTTCAGGTCGTTGGAAAGAGTGCGAGATACAAATAACTGGGATATGGGATATGAACTGGAATGTTCATTAGAGTAGGCCATCCTGTCACAGCATTACATTATCTAGCAATGCAAAACTGGATAATCAGCTTAAAGTACAAAATACCTTTCACGTAAAAAGCACTATAAGCTCATCCTGGAAACCTATTTACACAAATTCTGTCTTGTGAAATAAAAACACGATCAGAATGGCAAGTTAAAATGTTAAACTGATTAAGTTATTCTGCAGGCTAGAGCTATATCATTAATCTATATTTTTCATTATTATATCACATATTTAGCTACAGCCTACTGTGGCCAAGGTTTTAGTGTTATTTTTCTTATTTTATTCAGAAAGCAGTGTCTGTTATTTATTTTTAAATGATTGGTATTCATTTTTAATCAATTCAATTAGGTAACCAATTACTTGATGACAGTTTATATGAGTAATTAACTCACAGTGTCGATACTTGCTCATGTCTAGAGTCATGCTCTGTTACAGTGTAGGAAGCATCACCCTGTTATTTTTAGGAAGGCAAAACCGTGAACTTTCTCTAGTTGACTCAAAGCAAATATCAAAGCAAAGTCTACTAGCAACTAAATGACGAAGCTTAATGATATACATTATGAGCCAACAATTATTTCTGAAATATATTGATGATTAGCATGCAGCATATTCAGGAACAGGCAAAATTACACAGGCAAGTGCAAATGAGCATGTTACAGTCCACAGCTTACAGTAGAAAATCCTGTTGTAACTCAGTCAATAACTATGCCAACTTTACGTAACCATCTATTATTTTTACTGCAATTAAGACTAATGTAGGTGTTTGCACTCCAGCTGCCAAGAAAGATGCTACTTATATAAGTTATATTTAAACTTATGTTTAATAAGCAGATCACCTCTTGCATCTATGCTAAAGTATTCATTCTAGAGAACAAAATACAGTACAAAGAATATTGTAGCAAAGAATGATCAAAAAACTGCTAAATGAATTTCCAGTATTGAAGAAATTAAAACATTATTCAACATGAACTCAGATAATGCTGTAATTTGATGGGGAATTCCACCAGATTTTCAAAATTGATACGTAATTAAATCACTAAGGTGTAAGTAGTCACCTATAATTGTTTGATAACAAAGCAGAACTGTTCACAATGGCCATAATAGGAACCAGACCTCTGAAGCAAAACAGTGAAAAAAACGAAACACCCCCGACCCCCATTTGCCACTATTTTATAGGTTCACTGGTTACGCTGGATAGTTAATATATTTGTTTTGAAGACATTGAAACATCTGGGTTTCATTATCACCACTGTAAAGAAATCAGTGTCAGTAAGTATTTCTATTATCGACCATTTTGCGCACATAAAAATAAACCTATATATACCTCTAAATTCCTTTGTTTAGACCTCAGCCATTAAATTATACATACATTTTAAAAGATCCATGTAACTTCCCTTTAAGATTTTTCCTTACAGGTGACTCCAATTAGTTTCTTACTCTGACAGACACATTGAGAAAGCTTGTTTATTTATTTATTGTCTGTAGAGGTGAGTCCCTGGGGAATGCAATTAGACAAATTCTCAGAGTGAGCAGCTGGATGGTATTGTTCTCTCACCCTCCTTTGCGGAAAGATGCACTGATTCAGTCAATCATCCGTACAACCATATAGTTGAGTTGAGCCAAGCATTCTCTCAATTAGTATTAAAAGACTGATTTACATTCTTAAAGCGGTTGCTATAGTAATATGATGCTCCAGAACTGAGCTGCTCCTCTGTAGGAATCTTGCGTCTCTCTCAGGCCTCCTCAGACACCTATGAAGCCTGATGTGAATACACTGTCAAAGATGTTACTACAACTGACAAGTCAGGAGATCACATACAGTTTCCACAAATCTGAGAACACAAAGAAATGTTTCAAGGTTGTGGATGCAGGGGTAGGAATGCTGCATAGCTTTGTCACAACATCTTATCTATGGCTGGCAATCCCAGCTGTGCTGTCATCGGCTGCAAGTCCACAGGGAACACAATTGGACGCATTCTCATTGGGGAATGGATGCTATTGTTACTTCTCTCTCTTTTTTGTGGAGCGACATACTGATTCACTCAGACGTCCATACAGTCTGATAAACAGCCTACTTCATCCACAGATCACTGTAGATTATACCACAAACCTGGATAAGGTTTGCGTGAATGTTAGCGTGACGTGCGCTCAGGCAAACGTAATGCTGTTTTCATATGACTGAACAGCACACTGTAGTTCATCCCTTACATAACACATCTTCCCTTGCACATGGTTTACAGTAAAAGGTTTACAGTTTGGGAATTTTGACACCTAAATCGATTGCACCTAGCTGTTCTGAAATCTATCCAGCAGCTCTAGCTCCATTCCTACGGAAAGTGCTGTAGCCATCATTGTCCGCTAAAGTTCTAAGACCTTCACAACCCCAAGTATCTGACTTGTATGCTGTTGCAGGTTCTATGAACAATCCTGTGTTAGCATTTCTCCTGGAGGCTAAAAACCACTGCTGTGAAAACTTTCCACTTTTTTGCCAAGTCTGAGCCCCAGCTTGTCTGAAACACACCAATCGAGCTGCAATTCTGTACAGTTTCTCTGTGTGACCCCATTGTAGAGGCAGTAACTAAAGCAGGGATGTCCATCTTCAGTCCCAGAGGGACTTAGTCCAGCACAGTTTGGTGCTCAAACATACCTGACTCAACTGAACAGATATTCTTATTACCAGGTTTAGGATCTTCAGAGCAGAAAAATCACCAACCTGTGCTGGACTCTGACCCTCTGGGACCTAAATTGGACACCGTTCTGAAAGTAAACACTCTCCCACATAAAACATCATGACAATATATTATAGCCAATGTCAATTCATTCTTCTCTTGTGTCATGTTTTCTTCATGTTTAAGCCAAAAGTGCAGAATACAACCTGGTCATTCTGGTAGTTCTAGTCATTAAAGAACCAAAACTAAACACAAATTTACGAAATAGATCTTATTTGCCCCGCAGTTTGAACAAAGCCTGTGAATCACACTGTAACTAAGTTCATGCCAGTACTTTGTTCTTCGTCAAGTACCTGAGATCTTTTCATGCTTTAGGGAGCGTAGATACGTTAAATAAACGAGAACAGGCTCTGGCAGCTTGCATATCTTTGAGACCCTTTCTTTAAGTTGTAGTTGTCTTATTAAAGAAGTGAGCGTCAAACCTTTCACAACCTTTCAGGAAAAGACTGAATAGGACTGTTTCTGAACAAATGTAGCTTAAAAGTGTCCTCAAATAGCATGATCAGAGTAAAAACAGCATAAAATCAGGCATTTACATATCATTAGCACAGAAGCTGTGAATCCCAGCTGTTTACTACAAGTCCAGCATAAGCATGTACAGTGACACACCAACTGCCTGATCTCAGTAGGTCTGTGTCCTATAGTTGGGACAGATAACTGAATCAAGCATAATTGTGCCATGTGTTTTTTTTCCCTGTGCCTTTAATCTTTGTGCTGAATTATTCATGGATATGTTCAGAGTTGCTCAAGAAGAGCTTGTGGTACTGCTTTGTTTTAAATGCATCTCACTCCATAATCTCAGGTTTTGTCTGATATAAGGTCAGCCTTTCAGGAAACCATATGGGCAAGTAGCATCAGATATGAACGTCTGTGAGGAATTCCAATAATATGAGCTAGTGTTGCACAATATGAACAAATTACAAGCAGGATATGGCCAACATACAGAA
Organism: Hemigrammopetersius urotaenia; assembly: GCA_037974485.1. NCBI lineage: Eukaryota > Metazoa > Chordata > Actinopteri > Characiformes > Alestidae > Hemigrammopetersius > Hemigrammopetersius urotaenia. The sequence continues at coordinate 10,841,164 of JBBPDC010000109.1, read as the reverse complement.
TACAAGTACGGTGACTGCAGTGCACCTTGCAAGATCTAAAAACGCATTGGTGAATCAATAACATGACATTATTGTGATATTATCATGCCGATGCCGCAGCCATTCATGGCCAGGAGTCCAAGAGAGTATAAATGGAGATGCTCTACTCCCGCCCTTCACTTTCTATTATAGCTGCCTGTCAGCTGACAAAGCAGGCACACTGAGCTGTCCAATAACGTCGCCTTGGTGGCAGTTTGAAAAGATGCAGGGGAGCATCTCACCCTTTTGGTTTGGTAGCATCTTATGATGGGGAGGTTAGACAACTAGCTGCCAAATTTAGACAGACATCGCAGTCTAGACTTTACATTAAAGAGCATTTTTAAACAGGGTGTACTTTTTAAACAGCTACAGCAGCAAAGCACATCTACAGACCTTACTTGCTTTGTTCAGTGAAGAGCCGATTATGTATCATATGTGTTTATATGTTTAAACCAGCTCTGCAAGAGACTTATCACACTGCTGGTTTGCCCTGACAGTTGACCGAAGGAAAGCCCACTTGGGATACAAGACAGCTTGGCCAGGCTTGGCTGTTGCTGTAGTGCTCAGATTGTAGCTTGCAATACATTATGAAATGCCTCATGACACATTTAAGGACACACAGCAGCGTGTGAAATTGTGTTTGTGCAGCTGTAGGAATTTGCATATGTGCGTGAAGTTCGTTTCTGGCTTTACTCTCTGCGCCAGCTAGGGCTGTCAAGTCATTACACATAAACTTAGAAGTAATAGTTTTATGTTCATTAGCATGTTGCCGCAATCATCTTAAGAGCTCAGGCTGTGTGATACCAAAGCATTTTTATTTTCTAATTTAATGTGCTTTTCCCAAAGTTATCATTCAAACAACAGGTCCGCCCTCCACTACAGAATCACCCAAACTTTACGGAAGAGCACTTGTTCACCCTGGCTAACAGAGATAGGCAAATCCCATTGAACTTTAATGCTATCTCCCCTGTACAAATATTGGAATAATTATGTGTAGGAGGGCCCAGTGGGACCCTGCCATATTCCATGTGCCCTATTTCTGTTTGCTGACTTTCTGTAAGCAGCTCATTTTTCAGAGCCTAACACACTCTCCACCACCTTATGCCGTGGAAGAACTAGGTTATAGGGGAAAGTTGTCATTCTTTTTACAACCTTGGTTTGCTAAAACAGTTTATTTGGTGATTCAGAATAAAGACAGAAAGTAAACACAAGCACCAAGATTTCCCAGAGAAAAGAAAAACTGTTTGGTGGCCAACCTCACAGATGTATCATGACGTTGCAAACTACAAAATCTGCAGTGGTATGCCATTTATAATAAGGGTAGAAGTATTACATTCCAGTAGTGAAACGATCCTTGTCAGCAGTGCGTGTGCTTCTGAAAAAGAGAGCGAGAGGATAGGTGAATGGAGAAAATTCAATGAATGCTTGTCCTTTTAAAACACTGCCTTCTTTTTTTTGCCAGCCGAAACTCTTAGCTTAAGCTTTCAATGAGACCATTTGGCAGGGATTATGGCCTTCGTAACATCTGTCCCACAAAGGTCTTTGATTCATAAAAGTGATTTGAGAGCACAATAGCATTCATAGACCACCTACTGTATTGGGTCATGCTTTAATCAAATGTGAGCACAGATCAGGGGGATTAATAACACGAAAATGTAATCAATGTGATTAAAAAAGGAAGATTCACATGCAAAGCGACATAACAATGACCTCAGCAGTGGAGCAGTGCTATGAACAGGCTGGCATTAAATGCAGCACTGTGCAGAGAACTTCAGCACATTCAAGCCCCAGCTATAATAAGCCAGGAAAAAAAGCCACCTGCAGTAGACTGCAGACGCACAACCATCATTGGCATCAAGAAATATGGCACACAGCCAGAGAAGCCAAGGCAACACACACAAAGCAATACATCTAGGAAAACAGGAGACACCACTGTTACCTGAGCCCAGTTTTAAGACCTTACACACTTCAGTGCCACCAGAACCCTTCCTTCAGAGTAGCGGACAGCATTCTCCTTTGCTTTGAGCAAGTTTGGTCATTGCTGCAAACACATTAATCACTGGGCATGAAACAGTCAAATCAGAACCCCCAATTTACTGGGGTTTAAATTAGTCTAATCAGTATACAGAAATAAGCTTAATTAATGGACAGAGTAATTAAACAGACAAATAAATAGAGTCTTTTATCTATCTAACTAGTCTAATAATAAATTAACCCATTCGGGATCTATGTCTTTCTAAAGCTTTTAGTGTTTTTAGAGTTTTACGTTTTTTACTGATATAGAATCAAATACAAGAAATAAGAAGAAGTGTACTCCATGGCTGAGCTGTTTATAGCTTTCTTGGAGTTTAAAAGGCCCAATATTGTGGACAGCTGCACTTTCCATGCTTTTAAATAAACAAGGTATTTTCATAACGTACCATCAGCTCCCCGTTGCAGATACAGTAGTGCAAATATGCAAATTAATCTGCAAAAACAGCCTATTTTAAATCACCTGTTTTCTTGATGTCACAAAGCCAAAACATTTATATTTGTCTTCTAAGACTACAACAGTTTTGCTACTGCTGATGATGTTATCTTGCTAAAAAGAGGCCACTACAATTAATGATTGTTGTTGCCATGAAGGAATGTGTCGTTGGTATGGTAGGTGCTATGTGTCAAAGTAACATCCACATGAGAGCCAGGACCCAAGGTTTCCCAGCAGAACACTGCCCAGATCATCACACTGCCTCCACTGGCTTGCCTTCTTCCCAAACTTCATCCTGACTCATGCACCTAGCTGGCCTAATGGTGCCAAGTCTTCTTCCTCCATTGCTTCATGGTCCATATCTGACACAGGCATGCCCACTGTAGACACTTTCAGCGGCTAACAGGGGTCAGCATTTGACTGGTCTGTGGCAAGGCAGCCCCTTCTGATAACTTTCCATCACAGCCAGCAACTTCTTCAGAAATTTCTGAAAGATTGGACCAGACAAACTCACCTTCACTTCCCATGTGCACCAATGAGTCTCATGGGTTTTCCTCCATTGGACACATCGGACCACTATTGCTAGGTACCAAGTACCAGGTAACACCACACAAGCCCTGATGTTTTGGAGATACTTAGGTCCAGTGATCTGGCCATCACAATCTGGCCCTTGTGAATGTCAATCAGATCCTCATGCTTGACCATTGTTCCTGCTTCCAACTCATCAACTTCAAGAACTGAATGTTCACTTACTACCTGCTTTATCCCACCTCTTGACAGATGCCACTATAATGAGATAATCAATGTTATTCACTTTACCTGTCAGTGGTTTTAATGCTGTGTCTGAGATTTCCCCCAAAGTTACTATAGCACTGTTCTTGGTAAGCTAAATGTAAGCATCCAGACAATTTCCTAAATGGAACTGATAAAAGATCATTTTTTTCAGATGCACTTGGACATCAAGGGAAAAGTGACTTGTTTTAGGAGTCTGTTTATAGGTGTCTTGTCTGTTCTTTTGTGGATGTTTTTAATACTAGAATGACAATCCCTTCAGCATAAAACTGCATTCCTAGAAGTGTTTGTAATCATACAGAAGTAGGCCGAGTAGCCTCACTGCATATCTGGCCTTATTTGCAATCACCTTCCTTCACAAATGTTTTAATGAATTTTTTTTACTAGAAACTGAGACTTCAAAATTCAGACTGTTTTCATCTCATTGGTTTGCAAATGTGCATTAATATATCATTCTGAGAGGCGTTCTACAAGCATGAGTGAAAATTGTGAAACAAAAAAAAAACATTTCAAAAGCATAGACAACAATGTATTTCATGAACTTTATCGAAGCTGAGTAAAGACATCTTAAGTATCAAGCACTGTTTTGTTTTCTCAGTAATGATACCTGTTGGCATATATGCCAATTAGAGAAACCACATAGGCAACTAACAGGGAGATCAAACTGGTACAGGAAATTTGCTGCAGTGGTTGAACAACTTGGTTTACTGGCTGGGTAAACACTGCACATGTCCAAAATACACAAATGGCACAAAAGTGAAATTCCTTCACACTGATATTCTGGGGTGTTGACGTGTCGTTCCCAGGCTGAACAGGCCTCCACTCTGGCAAGAAAGCAGAGGTAAAGCTGTAGAGATGATTGGTGACACGCCTCCACTGGCTCCCTCTTCCCTGCTGACACACACTCACAGCACAACACTTTTCACTGCTAATTGGACAATCTTGCAAATTCCTTCTCTGAGACTGTGGTCCACTAATTTAGCCACTGATAACCGCCCAGAATTTGTCCAACGAATGAGCAGAAATAGCTGTGCTATTTAGATATTAAAGTTATTGTTGAGGGTATTGCATAACCCAGGTAGGCATGAAGGACATCTATTTCAGTTTTTTTCAAAACTCTCCATCAACGTAATTCTGTTTAAATACAGTAATATGCACACACAAACACACACACACACACACACACACACACACACACACACACACACACACACACACACACACACACACA
>JBBPDC010000109.1:10816447-10833383 GCA_037974485.1 Hemigrammopetersius urotaenia | reverse complement strand
CACACACACACACACACACACACACACACACACACACACACACACACACACACACACACACACACACAAAAAAAAAATATATATATATATATATATATACACACACATAAAAGTTTACACACACATACAACCATTTGTCTACTGAACTGGACCCTCCATCACAACTACAATAAAAAGTGCCAGAGGCTTACAGATTCTACAATGAGCAGAACACAAAACCCTGGATGATTCAGCAATTCCACAATTAACCCAAAGCCTGTGATTAACACAGAATCTGGCTGTTATTAATAATTAACCTGGGCATTCTGACATTCAAATATCAATTCTGGTCTAATTAAGAGCCGCCAGTGTCAAGCTATCATCCCTGCAAGCCAATTAATCTATTTAGTTGTTTAATAACAAATCAGGCTTTATTTTGCCATAAAATTCCATCCGATCCGCAATACAAAGAAAGATCTGTCAGGATCTCAAAATATCAGCCACAGAAATAGCTAGGAGAACAAAGAGGATGGTAAATGACTGCAGGCTTAAAAAGATGTGGCAGCAGCCATACATTATTCTATATACCTACAGCACTACAGCAGGAAACGGGAAAACAGCAAATACAATTAAACTGAGTGCATGCACTGAAATTTCATCTCTTAAAGAAAGGCATACAACAAGCGTCAATACCAATCCAAGGGGCTGTTTTACTGCTGATTGCAGACACTCATGAGGCTAATTAGCCTTCAATATTTAAAAGCTTTACCAGTAAGCTATATCATGATAATGCACAATTACCAGCACTACATTAATAAATCTTTTTTATTGTGTTTTACATCTGAAGCCTGAAGATTTTTCTCAAAATCTTTTTCATAAACAATTATTCTTTGTTTTTACTGCGCAGGCATCTTGCCAGTCTTTTTGCCTTCTCTTTTCACTCTTCTTTTGTCATCAAGTGACAAGACCTTTCTCAAGATCACTGATTGAAAATTTTACAGCATCACTCGCATGAAATCAACTGCATAGAGAAAGTTACTGAGCTGCTCTAGTTTTTCTAAGGGGTGACACATCTGGAGACATCTGGTTACTGCTGCCTGCGACAAAAATTGCCTCTAAGTTTCATCATGCTTTAAAGTTCAACTGAATCAGATCCGGGCAAACAGTCATTTCATTGTTTATCTCGCCATGACAGAATATTTATCAGCTAAATAAATACTCTTCCAGATATTTCCTGTTGCGTATAATCCCACACGGCTCATTACTTTGCTAAAAATGACTTCACAAATTTTATTTGAGCTGACTTAAGTGCCACTCGCCATCTTTCAGTCCTCGCTGAGGAAATGTTTAATTTCATTACTGGGCCCTTCAAATATAAATAACAGTACAATCACTTCAGTGCTCAAATGATGTAATACAGCACTACTGCTGAGATTCAGCCATTGCAGACCCCACGGTGGTCTGCCATAGAGACACATATTGCATGACTTATCATTACAGTGGCCTGCATCGATTCCACGGTCTCCTGCGTTCTTTCTTTCATCTGCTTCATTCAAATTTTATTAATGCGTGATACATGTCTATAAAGGGCCTTTGAATGCTCCCTTTTTGTAGTTAGTAGACAGGGGCTTAGTGTCTGATCTTTATTGCAGGCCTGTTTCACAGCTATGTAATAATCCTGCAATGTGGAAGAGTGTGCTTCAGGCATTTGCTGATGTTTTTTCTTGGCACAGCCTATATCTTTTTACTTCAAACATAAAAAAATAACTACTGGTACAATTCTATAATTCTATTGTCCGTACTGAAGACATGATGTACACTATGTCCAAATGCAAGCAAACACTTTTTAAATGTGAATTGGGATACTTCAAGGTACACTCACTGCTGATAGGTGTTTATTGCACACACGTAGCTTGTAAAATGTCCAGAGAAAAGCACTGCAATGGAAAGCAGGAGAACAGTAGCCTCCATCACATCGGCTAGAGGAGTATAAAGCCCCTCAGTATTGATCTGTGGAGCAGCAGAACTGGAGTGTTGTAGTTACATCCAATACTGTTGGGATGAGTTGGAGTGGCGTTTTCGGTCATCACAACCTGACCTCACTAAAATTCTTGGGTCTGAATTCAATAAAATCCTCACAACAATGTACTAACATCTACATCTAACCTACCCAGAAAAGCAGAGGCTGTTAACTGCAGAGAAAACTCGTTCTACTCTTGATTTTTAGAAGAAACACTGGATGTCTACAATCTTAAATACAGCTAGCATTTCTAAACCTGACCAATGTGGTCATGATGAGTCACTGCCAGTAATTTCCTCGCTGCAAAAGATTGCAATGCATAAGTCTGCAATAACAAAGACTTAGAGAGACGAAATGATAAATGCTTACCTTCTGAGGAATAATGGGTCAGACTGCAAAAAGTACAAGTGAACTTTCAACAAAATGTAACAACAACCCACCTAACTGTAAACTGGTCGCTGCTGTAGGTCTATGAGCCAGCTCATGGCTAGAGCACCCACTAAAGGTATACAATTATTGAGTCTAGTTGATATATTGGTTCTAAAGGCTACACTGTGATTCTGTGAAATTATGTAGATAAACATACGTGTTTAAAACGCACAAAGACACCAAATATTGAGTTGTTTACTTGCAATCTGAAATCATACCACATGGTGCATAAGTCTAACATTAGTGCCTGGTGCAATCTACCTCAACAACAAACTGGATTGCCTCAACATTCTTTTTCAGTGGTTATTCATTATCAGTGTAATAGAGCTACATGGTTATAGATTGAGAAATAATTTCTCGGTTTATAGACGGAGGCTCTGTAAAAGCCTTAGGGGGAAAAAAACTGCACACAAAAAGGCAAGAAATCAAAAACACAGAAGGCTGTCCTATCTCTCCTATCTCCCCATCACACACAATGGTAATAGTAATATCTGTCAGTTAAAGAAAGCCAGATACTACAGTGACTACAATGTATGACCTTAACTAAGGTTTCTTTGCCATATCGCACTGAAATATGGCTAAATAATGAGGAAGCCTGCACACAGGCCAGATGAATTTAGTAGAGTAATAAAATTAGCTCTTAATAAGTGGTTCAATTTAAGGCCTAAGAAGCAAGCGATAAACTACCGCCCCCTGTATTAGAATAAATTACCTTCCAATGGCAAGAGTGAAATACATGTTATTAATTACAACGATAAATTATTCTAATCCAAATTCTCCTCGCATTTCAGCCTAGTGTCCTATCTTAAACACGGAGCATTATCTAATGTAGTATAATTCTTATAAACAGGAACGATAAATCATACAGACTGTTGCTGTTGTTAGTGAGTTTAAACGTGTATCACAAATACACTCAATGTCAATGCCAAGGGTCAATGTCATGTAACAGTGTCATTTTTCCAGTGTGCTTGGAAAACACTGACCAATTGTAGCCATTTCTGATTAATATTCTCTAGGTATTTTGATAAATCATTTGCAAATGTAAATAATACCCACATTAATATAAGTCAAGCTAATGCCATCTCAAATTTAATGTATTAACCCTCACAGTCATGCGTGAACACACCACAGCACACAGTGTGAACAATGTGAAATTCTTTCTCTGCATTTACCCCAGTCACCAATTGAAGCAGGTTGGAGCAGTGTGTGGGGACGTTACCTTGCTCACGGGTAACTCAATGGTGACATTAGATGTTGGGATTCGACCCTCAACCTTCTCATTGCAGGGCAAATGCCCTAACCACTAGGCCACCAGCTGTATTCAATGTGACTTAAAACAGGTGCATAGGTTTAAGAACAGTAATGCATTTTTTATAGTTTTCATTCTGTATACCACCACAATACATTTTAAATTAAGCAATCAAGATGTCATGGAGGTATACAATTTGCACTTAAGAGGTTTAACAAAGGTATTGCTTTAATCTATCATAAATTACAACATTTTCACAGAATCCATCCATTTTAGAGGTTCAAAAGTAATTAGACAAAGTAATATAAAATACAGGATAAAGATTCTTTGAAGTCAATGATTGCCTGAAGTCTGGTACATATGCACGTCATCAAATGCTGAATTTGTTCCCTTGAGATGCTTTGCCAGTCCCTTACTGCTGCTGCCTTAAGTTACTGCTTGTTTGTTGGTCTTTCTGCCTTCAGAATTCATCCTGCAACTTCTGTCAGCAGTGTTCCAGTTCCACTGGCAGCCATTCATGCCCGTGTCACTGCCTCCACCATGTTTGACAGATGATGTGGTCTGCCTCAGATCATGAGGTATCCGTTTCTTTCTTCATGTTTTTTCGTTCCTGTTTTTTGGGTAGAAGCTGGTTACAAATCCTGGATTGACCTGTCAAAAGAACTTTATTCCAGAACTGGGCAGGCTTTTCAAGATGTTTTTCTGTATAATCTTCTTGTTCTTCAATATGGTGGACAGTGAAACACCGACCTCCTCAAGGCTGTTCTCAACCTGACTAAATGTTCTGAAGTGGGGTTGTTCTTCACCAAGGAAAGAATTCTGCGACCATTCTCTTTAGTTGTCTATCTTGGTATCCCAGGCCTTTTGGTTTTGCTTTGCTCATCAGTACATTCCTTAGTTTTAAAAATATACCAAATTGTTGATTTGGGCCCTGCTTAAGTTTTAGCTCTCTCTACTATAGGTTCATTTTATTTCTCTAATGATGTCCTCCTTCACTCATATTGACACCTCTTTGTTCAATTCTAGTGAACAGCTAAGAAATGCAAATTCAGTGCTTTGAGTCAACTCCAGACCTTTTAGCTACTTAATTTGTCATGAAACAACGAATGAGCGGGCCACACCTGGCCATGAACCTGCTTGTCAGTCACACGTCCAATTAATTTTCACCCTCTTTACATGGAGGGATTCTATGAAGAATAGCTTTAATTTCTGAAAACCTAATGCAATCCCTTTGTTAAATCCCTTAAATTAAAGCTGACAGTCTTCACATCCTTCCTGATTTGCTTACTTTCACATTTACTATGTTACTATAGAAAATTCAATGGCCAAATACTTTTAAATCAACTGAGATCATAAACTGTAGATATGCAGTTGCAGAATGATATTTTATATTGTGCAATATCAGCTACAGCTCATTTCTTGAAAATGGCTAGCTACAGCAACCCTTCCTGTAATATATCAACACATTTAGAATTTAATTTTGTCCTGAACGATACCAGTAAAATTTTGCCCAATAATAATAAAGAGATTCTTTAACACGAACTCTCAGAGGAGGAAAGAGGGCCTCTGTGTTATTGATTTGCTCTACTGCTTTGTATTCCATTCACCAATAATTACCACTGCTGCCCCTCCAATTACTCAGCTCTTTTACATTTACAGCCATGTGCAAGCCACACACATTGATTCATTATGCAAATAAGAGGAACTAATTCAAAGCTTGCTTATGGGACCCCATTTAAAAGCTTGTAGACATGGCAATGCACAGTCAAGTAAATTGAGACGCCATTTCCTCTTGGCTGAGCAGAAGTAAGATTTGTTAAGTTTATATAAAGCGAAGGCAGGCAACTAAGATCTGACAGGACTGCATTGTATTCCTTTCCTGCTCTCAGGGGGACTGAGGGATTTTTTTTCTTTCTAGTTAATTTCAGTGACTAAAGGATTGAAGGGTATTATAGGAGTGGATAGAATGGAATGTACAGGTGAGTGTACAGTGTTATTATTGGTGTGGAGAAAATGGGGGCTGGAAGCAAGAGTAAAGGCAGAGGTGCTTATCTGGTATTTAGTGGGCCTTCTTCATCAAAAGACACTAAAAACAGGGACAGACTCAGTAGACATGAGCTTAAATCTTCTTCCATTTGGTTCTTTTTTTGTCTTTAAAGAGTTACAGGTTGAATTACCAGTACTGATTAAATATTAGATTTAAATGCCATGATTAAATGTCTTTTTTTCATCTTTTACTTCAAACATTCACTTAAACATAAAATACTACTGTGGCCAGCACAGTAGGAACTGGGCCACGGTATTCACAGTGGTACATACCTATTGAATTGCTCTGAAGATGAGGCCTACTATTTTGTGGTCGCTGAGACTATTATTCTCCATATTTCATCTTGACTCATGACTTCTCTCTAAAACAGGCAAAAGAATACTTTGGGAATTTCCATTAAAATTCTAAAGCTGTGCTGCAGAACACAGCTGGGTGCCAGTAAAGGCTCAATTTCAGCAAAATTAGATCCATTAGAACAGTTATTTGTGACAAACAGTGCTAACCACTGAAAAGTATTATGATTAGATGCGTTTCAATAACGTTAATGCACAACCAATAGCCTAGGCAGTTACATTTATTTCTTTCTTTATTTTTTTGAGAAATTTAAGACAAACAGATTCTACTGTTTACCTGAAGTTTTCAGCTGGATTGACAGTGGTTTAATCTGATTCAGTGACAGAGACAACTGTCTGCTGGAGCTTACTGCAGGTGAAAAGAAATGCCCTATCACAGATTTTACTCTGTGGTGTTCTGGTAAATTTTAGACTTCAAACTTGTCAGACAGTGCATGTCAGATAGATGTCAGCAAATGAAAAGGTCCATCATATTGACAATGCTCGCAATCGGGCCTACTCTGTGTACAACTCTCTGAGATCACTTTTGCCCAGGGCTTCAAAAGTATACTGTCTATTTTGTTGGGTTTAGAAGTATTTGTACACCATGCTATGGCAAAGGCATATATTTCCACAGAAGGCATTTGTAGTTGGGGCTAATCCAAACCCATCACTTGCCTTTCAATTCTGGGAATGCTGCAAGAGAATTTGGATGACCGTATTATTTGCAAAGTCGCAAGCTGGGGTATATAACTTCTGACCTCAGACACAAATTTGTAAACACTGGTACTTAATTTCACAGTTCATGGGACTGATTGGCTCCCTCGTTTCACTCCTAATCCCTTCCAGAGTTGGATCAGGCATGATAAGACAGGGCAAACTTGAGACCAACCAAGCCTGGAGTAGAGAAACCTTGTTACATCACATAAATTAAAGAAACCAAATATAAGCCTACACAATTAGCCACGGCACGTTTGGAGCCCAAATGTTGGTTTTCTGGTTTAACACTGAAGCTATGAAGCTTACAATCACCATAAGCTGTATTTAAATTGTTTCCATGAAAAAATATCCCTAAACTTTCTCTCAGCCCACTCCAACCGCATCCAGTTTATCATAAAGGTGCCAGACGAAATGTGGTTTAGGACACTGCGACTTACCGTGAGCTATAAAAAATGAATAAAACATCATATTGTAATGGAACGCTGTGGGCAGCTACTCGAGACAAAAGGGTTTATTTTCACAAACCACCTTATGGGTTGGAGTGCTGATCTAGAATCAGTTTTTGTGGCAACACCCATCATAAATACAGAGAAATCTGAATCAAGATCAGTCCTGTCCAGGCCCAGTGTTGTCTTAATCTTTATATTTTAGTCACAATGTGTGCTAAACCACACTGAAACGTCTTTGCCACCTTGTGAAAGACCTTGAGAGAAGTTTTGGGATGTATATAATGAAATACTTTGGGTGATTATTGATTTCTAGTGGCTGTTAACAGCAGTAGTCTCACAGCTCAAGTTCTAAAATAAAGCAGAAAAAAACAAACAAGTCTTGGTTGTCTAAGTTCATTTGAGGAACCTGAAGTGAAAACATGTGTGAATTAGATTTCTTGCCAGCTGTTCTTCTTTGTTATCTTCCTGTGATAACAAAAACCTGTGAGTGGAATCCAAGGTCAGAAGTTGAACACCGTTGTTTAGTAGACACTGAATGATATAAAAGTAACACAAACCTAAAAGTTTGTGCTCTATAGCAGTACCAACAATTTACTGCTTCGTCCAAGCTGTCAGCAAAAACATTCCTAGATCATCAAATATTTAAAGCAATATTGCACAATTTTTCCTCCTTAAGTTTTATAGAAACAGTGCCTAAACAAAAGCTGGCATTTCATTCCACAGCAATGCCTGTGCACTGCATTTTCTTGGTGTCCCACTGTACCCACTATAATCTAAAACTGATTAGAAAAGCCTAAATAGTTAATGTTATGAAGTAATTCAATTGTTGGCTGTATGAAAGCAAGAACAGTACAGACAACCGTACAGCCTACACCTTCTGGATAATGTTGCAAGCAAACCTCCACCAAGAAATATTTCCAAGGCCATGTGTGCTTGAAAAAGTTTTGGGAAGCTGAAGAACTGAACACATTTTGTTAATAGCTTTGGGCCTGATTGTGGCGCTACATTTTAATCACTGATATGACGAAACTGAACAAAAAGTTTAATTTGGGCATGACTTTATATATCTGAAATCAACCAATTATGAGTTTGAACGAAGGTGGTGTTTCATCACACACTTAAACACAATTAATGAACAGCCTGAAGGTTTGATGACCCCACATAGAACTCAACAGAGTGGATTTAAGCGAGCTCATCATTTGGGAACTAATCCCAGCCGTTTTGCACACTAAGGTCTGGCATGTGCTCACGGTTGCTGAATGCTGCTGAACACTGTGTGTTACACACTCAGGGAGCATGAAACTGCATCGTCACATAAAATTAGCCTCTTCTTGGCTGTTAAACAGGAAACAGTACCATTTACTGAGACAAAGCAAAAACATTGTGTGCTTTCAAATGTAACTGTATACTCAAAGGAATATTAACACTGCAAGTAAGTGATCCATTAAATAAGCACTTATTAGTTCCAATACTCAGGAAGTACAATATTGTACAGGTTAGCAATTTGCTTGCTCTTAGACACATTTGGATCAGATCAGTTTTTAAATCAGACCATGATGGACCAGTGAAGTCACAAAGTTGAACATAAATTTTAGAGAAAAATAAATTCAGAAAAGATTCCAAATGTAATTTCATTATATTGAGGTACTATCAATCACTGAGCCCACTACCTACCCTCAGCGGAAATGACAGAGTTTCTCATAATGTACATTCACCTACTTAAGGACACCCTACTATGCTGAGAATGCATTCTGAAAGAAAGACAGATTTATAAGCAATTTTAGGAGCTCTACTACATACACAAGAGCAAATAATGTTGCATCCAGCTATTGTATCAAAAGTAGGGATTGACCGATTATCAGCCTGGCTGATTAATAAAGTCGATTTTTTTTTTTTTCAAAATCGGGTTCATTTTATGCCAAGAAAAATACATTCACTTTTAAAATGTTCTAAATTGGCTCTGATGTAGCTGTCTCTTTCTGTTTGTGGTCTAGAGAAATTCCCCATCTACACTATGCTAGCTGATTGGTTACACATCATGAGCAACAGCCTACAAGGCTACAGCAGCAGATTTTTGCCAAAGTTGCAATAAATACCACACTCATCTATGCTGAAGTCTCCATATTCGGAGTTCAGATACTTTGTCTTTATTAATACTGAGTTTGAGTATAGTATAAAACACGAAAAAATAAATAAATAACTTGTTGAGCAACTTACAACATTAACAATGTATTTTCTAAAGCTGATGTTCTAAAGCCTATTTCCGTTTCCGCTTTAAACGGAACTTTACTTTGAGTTCTGTCTTAAATGACTGCACCATTTAAAAAGGGATGGAAAATTTGTGCAAGACAATGATACAGAACAGAAGCTTGGTTATTTATTTGGAAAACTGACAGAAAATATGTCAAAGATATTTTTTTTACTTCATTATCATTGCTGCTGTCTAGTTCAGCAAAAATCCAGTCAGACCCATTTGTCTTCTTATCTGAACGTTAACTCATGGCATGGCGTAAACAGAATTAATCAGATGCTTGCTCAAAAACACTGTTCAATACCTCAGGAAGTCAGGCCAGTCCTACTGGAGCAGTGAAAAACAGCTCTTTTTTAATTTAACACATTCTGAATATTCCTAATATTGATTACTGGTCTCCTTCATTTCTAATAATGGATACCAGCCCTGAATAAAAAGGCACTGGTCAACCACTGAACAGAACAGGATATGGGTGAGAATTACTTCCAAGAGGTGCATCAAAAGAGAAGTCTTAAGAAGACAAATTTTTTTCATCAATAATACCTCCAAGTAGAGGCAAAGGTGGTCAATATGCACATGAATTAATTCAACACAGCTCAGGCCCTCATGGTGCCGCAGCTTGCTGTTAAGCACATACTGCGAAGCGTCGACTTACAGGTTGAATATTTTGGCAGCTGCGATAAGGTTTCTCAGTTTAGCAAGTGCAGTTTTACAAAGTAGTTTACAGAGTCCACAATCACACCTACTGGTCAGACAGTGCCAGACCTTGGCTATGTTCACCCCTCTGCCAAGCTTGCGGTACTTCAGTCCAGCCTACTGTTGGCCTACTTCCACCACTAAAACACATTTTATATACGGCAGGGTGAATACAGGTTTAAGCTGCATAGTTCTGGATGCAGTGCTCAGCAACTGTGCCCTCACCATGATCCCAATCATCCGTGTGTACTTTCAATCCTAGTGTTAATCACTAGAGCTTTCCCATTTCCCCCAGTGGTGTCGTTCCAGCCAGGGATTAAAAAACGGTTCACCAGATGAAAATGACCCCCAAAAAAGAAAGACCGGCCAACAGAACAATAGCAATTAAAAAAAATAACCTGTAACTTGATCCAGAGAGGACAGATTATTTCAAAAAGAATACTACACAGTGAATAAAGGTTGTGCAGGACCGCCCAGCCAATGAGAGGCAGCGTCTCCCTCCGAGCCACTGACTGACCCATCCCATGTCCCTTGTTCCTACCACCAACAGCTGAATCATGCAACTTCAAAATATGCAATAAGTAGTTCTTTACACTTTATCAATGAAAGTCATTCGCCGTCTCTACCCGGTTCTAGGGCTGAAAAACAATGAAAAGAAAAGAAAACGAAGAAACACATGAAGGGTGTTACAAAGACACCAAAAGCCTCAAATAATGGGTGCAGTGATAAAGTGGGTACAAAGAGTGCATAATTAGTCCTGTTTAAATGTATGTAGTGCAATGCAGTGTGAAATAATCATTGTACTTACAGTTGTTTATGTAGCACTACTGATGCATTTCGCCTGTCCCAGCGGATCAAACCGCACTAAATGGGTTTTCTGAGAATGTCTTAAATTGCTATATTATCAAGATATTTCTGCCAAATCGGCCAGATCTTAGTAAATGTGCATGTAGAAGTCATATTTGTGTCTGTGTTTGTTCTAATAACAATCCTAGCATCTACTAATTTAGACCTAGTTAGAGATCTAACTACAGTTGGCTGCAATTATTGGCACACTTGCTAAAGATGGATAAAAAGGTCACAAAAATGTCTTTGTGGTTAATTAGCTCAATCTTACCCTGAAAATATTTGAAAATATAACTTTATATTGAAGTCAATAAAAAAAAGCTCCTATCAAAACATCTTTTTAACAAAACTAGGTGTCTCAGCTACTGGCAGCCTTGCATTCAGCACTGCAACTTCCATTTGGCAACATAACAGCTTTAAGCCTTCTTCAATGGTGCCTTATGAGACAGGAGAATACAGAGCAGGCAGTCTGAGACCGCTACTCAATACAGAATCTCTAGTTCCTCCAGGGTCTTCTCTTTTGGACTCTCCTCTTCAGTTCATCCCACTGCCACCGCAAAAGCTTGATTTTGTGGTCACTGAACCATTTTTGTGAGAATTTGGATGCATGTTTTGGATCACTGTCCTGCTGGAGGATCCAACTATGAGGCTGTTTGTTAGCAGTAGCCAGAATTTCATTTAAAATTAGCCGGTCCTCCACCATTCTGAGTGGGGGATTTTCTGTGTAACCAACCTTCATTCAACACCAATCCAAGAGTGTTTATTATTAAAAAGCTCTGTTTTCATTTTATTTGGCCATAGAACTGGGTTCCAGTGACATCTACTAGTCGTCGGCAATAGTACATTATTATCTTACAACACAAACTTTTCTGACCATGTTATAGATGTCATGACCAACTGCATATTTCATTAGTCATCCTGTTTTTTCAGTAAACTGAATTTACTGGAACGTTATGATTTGTGATATGATTGTGTGTGATGTGATAAGTTCCTAATGCTCACTTCTTAGACCAAGATATTTCTGATAAATACAAACATAATAATTTACATTGTGTATCTTAAAGTGTCACAATATACACACATTTTAATTTCTATCACTGTGTAAGTATGTGCACATAATTTACAAAACCATAATAACCAAAAAGAAGACTGTGTAGAATTTGACCCAGACTCAAATAGCATCTTTTACTCTAAACTTAATAAAATTACCAAAATACACTTGCTGAGTCCCTTTCCCTGACTGTGTTTTGAATAGGCTTAAGCTAGCCCAGCAAATAGGAAAAATGAGAATTATTAAACGCAATCAATAAGACCTTGAATTAGCACACAACAGTTCATCAGAGCTGACAGTTTCTTATGCAACCACTTCTTTCAATAGAACTAAAAACAGTAAATTTTACTACATTTCAAAGGAACCACTAGAGTATCTACAACAAGCCATATTTATGGGCAGTAGCTAGCTAACATGCTGCATTGATGCTGCTTTATTCTCCCACTGCCTCCTTTACTGCCCCTCGTCCTCCCCTCCCCCAACCTGACCTGCCTTCATGTAGCTGCAAAATTGCAGTCAAAGTCTGTTTTTGTCAAAACAGATTAATAAAAAGTGCTAAACAATTTTTAAATGGGTCAAAACATGCTTGGGCGGGTATCCATCTACTAGGGCGCCCTGCCAAAGTATAACCTATGTGTGAGGCAATGCTGAAGACAAATGACTGTCCCCATGTTGTGGCATCTGCTGGTGTGAATGAAGACGAGAGAGGGGAACAGTAGCTGAATTGGGTTGTTTGACTGGTCCTGGTAGTTTGCAAACTTGGGCATTAAAAATGTAATTGAAAATATAATTTCAGTAGAATGCCTTTTCTCCACAACATCATAATTTGTCTTGTAATATCACAATGTTTCAATGCATTGTTACACCCCTTGTAACAACCATTAAACCAAATATTCACCTTTACTGCTTGTGCATCACTCAGTTTTCATTACCTAAATACAGTAATATAATTACAGCTCTAAAAAGATTCCAGAAGTTGGGGTGGTAGACTACCAAAGGAACTTTTCTAGACATACAGGAACCATGCAGTACCTAAACTATACAGTGACAACCTAAACTTCACTGCTTCGATTTTTCAGGGTATCTCAGCCCAGTAGCAGTATTGCTGACCCAAAGTTCATGGCCAATTGTCCCTAAACTCCATGGAGTCGTACCAGTTGAAGTTTTTTTTTCAATAAGAACCACTATTGTTGGGCTTTTATTATTTATACTTATATTGTTTCAACATTTAATTTTTTCTTGGCATTCTTTAGCCGTACAACAAATACCTAACCCAACTTGTTAGCAATGCATTTCTCTCAGGATTAAAGATAAATTTGCTAGTGTCATAGAAAACCCCCACAAAAATCTTCAGCCCCAAACAGATAGTAGTGCTCGTACTTTGTCAGCTTCCCAGTTAGTTTGTATCTGCGCTGATTTATTATGTGCAGCTTCTTGCCATGATGTGATGGAACATTTTGACTAATCAGAAAGCAGTGATGCAGCTGCGGCCTGTTTTCTGCCCTGCCATCAAACATGGCCGTCACAGCTTGGGTACGGGTCGGGTGGAGGTCACTTTATTTCTAATGGAAAACGACACGAATCCTTGCCCATACAATGAACAGAACTAATAGAAATGGCAGTCAGCACTCTCCTCATAGCATGTTGAGCTGTCCAAATACATTAGACTGAATTAGACTGATAAGATGTGATTTCAATGACTCCCCTCCAATTGTTGGCAATACTGTGTGATGGGAGAGTTGAAGCTAGATGGTGGAACTGGAGAAAACTAAACTGACCAGATAATCAGGGAACAAAAGCTGGAGTGCAGATCAAGAATTATATTTTTATGAATGCTATAAATATGGAGGAATCTGATCAAAGATAAATCCTCTCCAGCCCTGGCATTAAAGCTGCCATCTTTTTTCTATAAAACAGACTTCTTAACTCGTAAATGTGACATCACATTTAACAAAGTACATGACTCTGATAGCACAGCAGTAAACCAACCAACCATTAATCATTACCCTGCTGGCATGAGACCCATTTGAGAGCTTTAAAACAAACATTACAATGTGCCTAAATATACTGACAATGATTTAATTAATTCATTCATTTGTTTTTATTCTTCAATTAACATTTTCATCTTATTTTTCATTGAAATACAATCTGGATTACACTAGATCAGTTAGGGCACACATTTGTCTGCTATATTTTGAGGTGTATTGTGGGATGTCATTAGGGGATGAATGTTCCAGTGCCCTAGAAAAGAATTCTAAGCCCACTCACAAATCCATCTCTTGAACCCCACCTAGCTAGTTTTCACCATGAACCTTGACTTCTGCAGTTCTCTGCTTCATAAAAATATGTTGATATATAATGTTTTTTTATTCAGATTACAAATCAAAACAGAAAAGTGCATCACTATTGTATCGCTGCGCTATTTAGTGAAACACTAATTTATTATAGATGACAGCACCCTGAAAAGTCATAGAGAATGGAAAAGGAAATCTTTCATGTTTTTTGTAATGATGGACAGTTGGGCAAAGCGAGGGTCAAGGCTGTCCAAAAAGTGCTGCTAAAACACTCAGAAATGTAACAAGAATGTCACTCAGGGTGAAGGCAGAGCACCAAAAAAGCCAGAAAAAGAGGACCACCTTGAAAGTACTTTGGAAATTTGGTGAATCCCTTACAAAAAGGATTAAATGGTTGGTCACTTCAACTGAAATTATTTAGCTTTAGTAACCCCCCATACAGTCACACACAACAACGTAGAAACTGCAAACATCCTCGCCTTTTTTTGCTTTTTTGTGAGAATAAATATATTTTTATGGACTTGGGGCAGGCTGTAGCAGACCTGGAAGCACTTTTTTCAACATCCACACAAGAGTTGAGCCAATGCGCTCCATGACTTTCCGAGTTGCATATCTCAGCGAGGAATTTACATTAAAAGATGCGAATATGGGTTTACCTTCACATTTTCTTTAAGGGTAATGCATAAAACTGAGTTTCAAATGAAATTAAAGTGTTCTGGAAGCATATTTAGGCCATATTATTATTATCAAAACACAACAACACGTTTTTTCAATAATTTTGGGTGCTCTTCGAACATAACCCCTGCGAAAAGCGGCTGATTATTGTAATCTTTTCCAACAATTTAACTATCTAAACATGGAACTAAAATACCTAGGTGTAATAGCCCAGACTTCTTTTCTGTACATAACCCAGACTTCTGACTTTTGATTTTATGAATGAAAAAATACAAATGACATAAAAAATTTGTGTGTGTACATGTTTGTTGCATTCTAGATCTACCATGAATGAACATGAGGACTTGTTACCTATTATAAGAGCAGCTGTTAAGTCACAGAACGCAAGAAGCAAAATAATAACCACGAACGAATGTAGCTGCTGATTAAAAAGACTTAATATAGTTTGATCACTGCCATATAAAAACATCTTTTTAAAACATGAAGCAGTGCTGCTTATCACTTGAGCACTTTAAGAAATGAATGGAAATTGGGGTGGAAATGGAGGCCGGTCAGATACCAATCAAACTTTCAACATTCAAAATTGAATCGCTTTGATCCTCCGGGTGCATGAAGAGGTCCCTTCTGACAATCTGAAAATACTCCTTTTAATTTAAAATGAACGCTGCTAGCAAAACTATTGTTTCTTTGCACCTCAATTTGCTTCACACGTTTTGTCTTGACAAAGGACACGGCAAAATATTTTTCCAACTGAACAATGTCAGTGATAAAAAAAATATGTCTATGTGACATGTTAAAATTAGTTTGACGACGTCCTGGCTTTGTCAGGAAAAAGAAAACCTACAATATGTACCAATTAATCAGCAGTGACAGGCAGAGGAGGGGCGTGCGGAGTGAGGAGACACCACCCACATTCAAATGAAGTGCTGAAGTGGCATCGATGTGAGACACGGGCCAAAGAGCATTACATCCTCAGAGACCTCCTCCTGACATCACCTGGCAAATGGGACAATCGTGACTGGCCTATCGACAGCGCACAACAGACTCGCACTCATCCACTTCTGAAAACAAATATCAATACTCCTCTGAGGACAGAAATGCATTACCCTTCATGACAACACTGCCATACGTGTGAATAAGCAGGAAACATTAGGCTACCAACACAAAGAACAGAGGCATGGATAAATATGTAGCTCAGGTCTTCAATGCACAATCTATGGTACAGGTGTGATTCTCCTGCTAATTAAGCAAATAATATTCCAGAAGAGGGTCATAAGAATGCTGGTCAGGTCTGGTGGTCTCTCTCTCTCTCTCATTATGGTCAGCATGACTGCAGAAGAAGACCTTTGTGACCATGAAAGATAAAGGATATTCAAGAGCTTGAGTTACCAGCAGGACTTAACTTGCCCTTTCATCGTGAATACCTATCGGCCCGGCTGGTGATCCGACAATCCAGGAATGTATCTGAGCAAATTAAGACACTTTCAGTGAAGAATAACTATGCATGAGCTGGCTGCAATACTGCAATACTCAGGATTTTGATAAATATATATATATATAGATGAGATAAGGAAACACTTTCTTAGTCCCATGGGAAATTTGCAATCTCCCAGAGGTAAAGTATATATATATATATATACACACACACACGCATTAGGGCTGTAAAGCGATTAATTAAAATTAACTAGTTAATCGCAAATCTGGAAAAACTTAATCGTGATTAATCGCAATTCTATGTCAACGCGATATATAATATATAATGAACACACAGTCATCTATTTTACAAAAAGGCTGTTTATTTGTTTTTTTCCCCAACTCTGTCACTTTTAAAAGCTGTGAGATAAAAACAAAACTTACTTTTGAATAGAAAATGCATAACATCTTCAAACCTGAAAGAC
>JBBPDC010000109.1:10785553-10800753 GCA_037974485.1 Hemigrammopetersius urotaenia | reverse complement strand
CCCTAAATAATAAAAACCATCATTTAAAAACTGCATTTTGTGTTTACTTGTGTTATCTTTGACTAATAGTTAAATGTAAATAGTTTTTCACACCACTGTATATACACAGTGGGGGAGGTGTCACCTAATCTGAAAGTGTAACCCATTAATGTACTAAATGTCCATTTCTAAATAAGTTTCATTTGGTCTATATGTTTTCTGATCTTCAGCACAGACTAGTTTTCCAGTCACATGGGACCCCTAATTAAAAAAAAAAAAAATTACATTTAGAATACAAGAAAATCACACATAGTGAAGAAAGCAAGCTACAGTTAGATATTTGGCAAACCAGACTGCTCAGTAGCATTTTCCTTATCGCACTAAATTTAAATGGTGGAAATTACATAGTTAGGTATGTTCAAGTATGCATAGGATTTTCCTTTCTTGAGACTTTTATTTAAATTCCACTTTTCTACTTTTTAAAGTAAAACATCCTACTTTTGACTCACGCTTCAATGTGACATTTTTCGCCCCTAATTACATTTGGAAAGAATAAAGAAGAGTCTGAAATATGCAATGGAATGTCATGTGCTTTCAGATCGAAACCCACCAATCAGGGAGCAGTTCATCTTTTAATTGGCTGATTTGCTTTGACCTGTTGCTCCCATGGCCATTAGATACTTATATTACAAGAAGTCCAACAAAGTTAAGTTCTAAGAACAATGGCAGAAGAGAATGACAGTCTTTCTCGCCTAAGGAAATCAACTTGGTGCAATCCCTTGCACTTGAATTATTTTGAAGTGGTTTCACTGATAAAGGAATTATTCATTTTCATGCCTGTTTTCAAACACCCTTCATTTCCTGTCAGTAGCCGCTCAGATCTCCTGATGTTCACCTGCATGTGTACCACTCATGATAATCCTAACTGATGTTGAAATCAGACTGGTTTAATGAGCTCTCACTAACAGCTCTGCGTGCCCTGCGAGTGACATTAGAGTGGGCCGGGGTACGGCACAAGTTGGCAACCCTGCATTAGAGCCTTTTCATGTAAAAAGGGGTTGTAATGATCATAAATGACAAAATTAACAAATAATGGCTGATTATTAAAAACAGAAGAAGAACATAATCAGTATTACAGTGTTTTATATTTGATGCATAATTACATTTAATAGTGATTTTAGTTAAATGTTAAAATCGTAGCCATGGAGTCAGTACTGAGGATGAATGCTGGGTGCAATAGAGCCAAATATTTGTTTGATCTTGTGGTGTGCAGAGAAAATTTTATGGTTAATGGAGGGAGGATATTGAGGGGGGCTTTCTGCAGCAGTGCACTATTGTCTGTTTTAGAATGCCAAAACCATTGCCAAAAGCACTGTCAAGAGAATTAGGTCCTATGGAACCAGCCACACATGAGCCTTAGGTCAGCATGCCAAGTGTCAGCTAGAGGGGCATAAAATGTCCAGCACTAGTTTGCAGAGCAGTGGAAGTGTGTTGAGTGAACTACAGCCAGTGCTTTTTGAGATGAGTTGTGGTGGCTTTTGCGATCAACAACTAATAATCCAACATCACCACCAGTCCTTACCTCACTAATGTTCTTACATTTCACATTTATGGCAGCTGGCAGATGCTTTTATCCAAAGCAACATACGGTTTGATCACTGTTGCACAAGCATGTAGCATTGGGAGTTTTGCCCAGGGACTTCTATCAGTATAACATGGTGTTCTTGCCCAAGAGAAGCATCAAGCCCCAGCAGTGATGTTATCTGATTCACTACACCACTCATCCTCACAGCAATGTTCCAATGTCTAGTGGGAAGCCTTCCCAGAAGAGAGGAGACTGCAGCGAACGAAGAAAAATCTCCCCATTAATGCTCTTGATTTTTTTGTAGAATGAAGTGTTGGCTGAGCGACTCTTGGACATTTATCTTTATGCATTCATTTGACTATATATGTGTAGAAGCAGGAGTAAAGTTGGAAAATCAGGGGAGATGATGAATTTGATTGTTTATCGGACATATTTTGTGCTGGTGACATGGTGGGGGATCAACTGTGTACCCTTTTTATTGTTGTTTAAGCAAAAACATAATGATCGATGTTTCTGACTCGTGACTTACCTGAAATCCTACTTTCTGCCCTTTTTAAGTCCCTCAGATCGAGCTGTCCATGCCGCTTGGTCATGATGTTAAAATCACAACACCGTCGCCTGCTATGCCGCTTACTGACGTCAACTGAAAAAAAAAGTTGGGTCGTTATTTGCGTGTTCCCTCTCACTCACGGAATTTTACTCATTAGGCCTAAGCACAAAGCCCCCAAAATGTTGAAATGGTACTACTATTTCCAATGTTAAAACAGTAGTAATTTCCACATTCATTGATAAAATAGCACACGGGAGGGAACAGGGGATGTTTGTTTTAGAAGAGGGATGATTTTGACCATTTTTGTTTCAGGGGGGATGCCATCCCTCCTCATCCCCCCTCAATTCGAGTACTGTGTAGAAGCATCTGATAGTGAAAAACGCATTCCTTGTTGAAATTCACTCATTAATTGTTGAAACCGTTTGTCTAGTTAAACTAGTTTTGGGCTTTTTTGGGAAGAACTCTGATGTTTACACAGAAGACGAAGATGAATTCAGTACGCTTTTTTAAAAAAAACGAACTTGATTTATATCTTTAATTAATCTCAAGTTGCAGTGGTGACCTTTAAGATATTTCAAACGGTGACAAATAGGGTCATTAGAGAAAACCTTCTCTTGAACATTGGATGTTGAGAGTGAAGGGGTTGATTTCTGTTCAAAAGTACCTTTGAAGTGCGCCTCTACGAGATTAGCCCTGCAGCTGCCGGAAAGCCATGATATTCATCTGCCAAAGAGTAAAAGGATATCGGCCGAAGCTGGTAATCAGTTTAAAAGTCGTGTGTCATTAGAGTTACAGTGCTTTAGTGTACATTACTTCAGCCTACTGCAACGTGATACAACTGACAGCAGCCTGATAAGTGGATATAGTATGCGCATGACGGATTAAAGGAGAGGCTTTTAACAGCAAAAAATCTGTTTATCATGCAGATGTCCCACTACTGGTTATATCGCAACTCATTGTGCTGATTGGGCCTAAACTCAGTGAAGATTCAGGGACTTATGAGTGCCTTATTTGCATATTTAAGACTGCTTAATGCACATCCTTGAAACATGTGTGTATGTGATGGTCTCTTTAATGCCATAAATTAGATGCTTAATGCTACACCAAACATTCATGTTTAGAACAATTCTAAAATCAGCAAAGATGATAAAATTACTCTAGCTTGAATCTTACTTTTGAAACTGAAATGTTGAGACAAAAGAAAGATTTTGATATGTATCTGAATAATTTAATAGTGAAAATGCTATAATTATGGTATATTCATTGAGCTCTGATTTCCATCCAGAATCATCCACAAACTTTGGAATCCCTCTTCTCAGAATCTATGTAATACATCCTCTATCTCTTCTTTGAAAACGCAGTTAAAACTTATCTGTTCTGTCAGTGTTACATCTCTTTTCCCACCTCTTGTGTCACCACTGTATGCCACACCCAACTTTGCGCTTTCTTTTCCTCCCGTTTTCCCTCTTGTTTTGGTTTCTGCCCTGATTGTTTTACACTCGCTCTGCATTTCTCCCTCTCTGTCTACAAATACCCAGCCTGAGCTGGAATCTAGCATCCGTTCTCCAACATGCCTACTGGCTAGCATGGTGTTTGTCTGTTCATGTCCTCTTTTAAGCAGAGTAGACCAAAATAAGTACGGCCTGCCAGTTTCTCTTCAGCATAGAAGGCATTGACTGGGCAGACCTCTGGACCTGGTGTTCCTCAGGCTTCCCTTCTTCACACCCTAGTGGGCTTCACAGAAGCTTCTGATGTTTTCTGTTTGACTGCTAAGCTTCAGCGATGCTGTGTTAAGTCTGTTTGACTAATGGTGTCTTCTTGTGTTTGATATAAAAATGATGATGATTGTTATAATGTAGATATTGCCACTGTCAGCTTTCCAAAAAGTTCATTTTCAATTTTTTTAACTCCAAAGTCTATTTTCTGTTTTCCAACCTCACTATGTTCCCTAGGTTTAAACTACCTGTTTTTGTTACATTTTAGATAAATGATACATTTTCATTGTTGTGCATGGGCAGGGCTGAATACCTGTCAGTTGAATAGATGGATTTGTACATGCGTTAGTTTGTGTGACATCACAAAACCAGGTCAAAATGTGCTGCTTTTGCATCTGAATTTCTATGTAAGAACTGTATAGACTAGGGAATGAATTCTGTTTGTCTTTAACAGCATTTGTATACTACATTTCATCGTAAAAGTTCATTGCAACAAATAAGATACCAGAATGTGAGATTTGATAATGAGAATAAACCTTTTGTTGTTAACTTACTTTTCGAAGTTAAGTTAACTTAAAATTGTAGTTCAAGCTGGGTTCCTTGAGTTTTTTCCTCTTCTTTTTTTTTATTTGCACCATTCTAGACCGTGTCTATTGGTCCATTCATCATGAAATTTTGACATAGCATAAGAGGCAGATGCTAGGTTCTGTTCTGACAGATCAAATATACTGCTTATGATAATATTTAAAGGGATTTATTCATGTTATTTTGCTCTGATCTCCTCCACATACATTCACGCGGAGGATTCACAGGTTCGGCAGGTGCTGTCACTGATCCACAACAGGCTGGCAAAAGCCTCTCTTGCATCATCTTCACCTGGCACAGTCTCAGAGAGAGAGCTACAGTGGAAGCCTACTTGAAATGCATGGCCATAATCATGTTTTTCCCTTTGATTTCTACATTTATCGCTCCATAACACTTCAATTTGCCAGCACAGATATTATACCTTTGGCGTACAGTCACTTTGTCTACCTCCAGAGGCCAAAATAACTCTATTTTATACACACGCGTGCAGAAAAAATCCAACTGAAAGAACAAGTGAAAAAATACTTACCTTACCTCAGACGCTCACAAACTGCTGCTGCTCCCTCAAAAAAACATCCATCATTGTATTTATTACATGTGAACAAGAAGGGAACTTTTACATTAGAGGAACTCTTCTTCTTCCTTGCATCATTGGCCCAGGGGGGAAATCTTTTGAGTGAAAATAGACGATGTTCCAGTGAAAGAAGCACTAGAAGAGCTTGACCTTCACATGCCAGACTGGAAGTTAATTTTACATCTCATTTAAAGCTAGCTATCAGAGAGGCAGCCTTTTCCCCTGCAGATACGGCTGCTGAAGAGTGAGATTTTCAAAGCAGGGTTTAATCTATCTGACCCCTCTCACTCAGAGAGGCAGGCTACACACAGTGTTTTCAGAGTCGTCTCACTCAGAGCGGCGTTGGCGCAGCGCTCGATGAAGTTTAGAACGCACACCTGCAGCTGAATGGCCCAATATAATACTCACTCACTCGTAGTTTCTGGATGCTTATCCTGCTCAGAGTTGCAGAAACATGCAATGCAGTGGCCATCTTCCAGCGCAGTTTACCACGGCACAAGTAATCAAGCCTTCAGTTCACATTAACAGTTTGACGCACATTTACCAAACCCATAGGCCGAAAAGTTACAAAGTCTAAAGGCTGCGGTCTGTTTTGGTTGCAGCACTTGGACAAAGTATTGGGGCACACCTCTCTGTTCGGGGTTTAGACTAGGCTCCTTACTTCCAGTGAAGGTCTTAATGCTTCAGCAAACCAACACATTTTGGACAACGCCATGCTTCCAACTTTGTGGATACAGTTCGGGGAAGAACCTTCTTTATTCCACTATGACTGTGCACAAGCTCCATAAAGACCTGTTTGGATAAGTTTGGCATGTAAGACCTTGATGGGTCCAATACTTTTGTTCATATATTGTACTTCAAATCATGTAAGTGTACTCAAAACATTTGATATTTTAAAACAAGGCACAAACTGATGTAATGAAACAAAAGGTGAACCTGGTTCACAGCAACAGAGACACATGTTGCTTGCTTTTTAAAAAAGATGACCATCTCAGAATTAGTTTCGCTTCAGTTCAAGCAAGTCCTCTCATATCTACAGAATGCATTAGTCCTAAGACCAAAGTGAAGCCACATACTGTGAGGATTTTTTTCAGCAGCTGTCAGTGGACTCATTAAAACGGGCCGCAGCGTACATCTGAGGTCCGCAAAGTAGTTCAGGAAATGACCAGCAATATTTGGCCTCTTCCCTGCTCGTGAGTGTGACAGGTAAATAAACCCTGGGAGAGCGAGCGGGAAGCTACTTATTCAGGGCAAAATTGGCTAGATTGTGATATTCAGAGGGAGATAATGAGAAGTGATGGGCCAAGGCGGACAGGCCAGATAAAAGGCCTCCAGGCATGCTGAATGCTGTTTAAAGGTAGGCCACTTTCCAGATTTATATCTCACTTTTGAGAGGCCTCTTTACCCATAGGTTTTTTTTGGTTTTTTTTGGTCTGTTTTCACTGCCACACAAGCGTGACCCCTGCTTTTCATTTGTAGCTGCTGACAATTCCAGCAAGCCACTAAGGAATGGAGGCAATGGAGGCGAACATGTCTGTGTAGAGAGAGATGCACATCAATACCGTGGGTTTGGTGCTTCCCTGGTGTCTGAAGTGAGTTGTAGAATAATTCTACTCACAATGAAGGATTTCTAAATGGTTCTTGGCTTGGATGAATGGTTCTAGAAAAAAAACTAAAGTGCTAAAGTTTTATTGCATAGACCACTGTAGATGCTTACCGTGCATTTAAATTACATTCAACAAATTAGCTTTTAAATTCACTTTATCAGGTGATCCTGAACCCAAAAATGTAATCTTTATCCTTACTCTAGTCCTAACACAATGGAGAATCAACTGACATTAACTATCTTGAATATTTCAAGGTTGGTTAAAATTGTGTCCCTAGGTTCATGGTGACAATCAGCAGACATCAGCAGATATTTTCAATCAAAAATTTCTGGGTCACATTGTGCGTACTCCCTTTTAATGACTAGACACATAGAATACAAAAGGCACGAGGGCCTAAAACAAACTGTACATAAAACAGAGAAGACATGAGGAAAAGGTAGCATGAGAGAATATGTGAGGGTTTGGAACTTAAATACAAAACAGACTCAGATGGAACTCAGTCATTACACATCATTAAACAGACTCCATGGAAAAAACTCAAACGAAATAACAAAACAGCTGAGTTGCCACTGAACGCAACTCAGATACACACATTTCATAACAAAAGTCTCTATAACAAAATAGGACAGCAGATAGTATGATATTAACAAGGCAAAAAGGGTTATCAACTAATAAAAGAACCATCAAAGGAAAGGTACTTTAGGAAAAAAAAGTTTCTTCCAAGAACATTTTTTTAAGCACCATTATTTTTTAAGTGCATATATTTTAAAAAACACCTTCAATGATTGGTTGGTTTAATTCAGTTTTGATGCCAATCTCTGAAATGTTTGTCTGTGAAATATAAGCAGGTCAGATTTGTGCTCAGTGGATAAGACCTTAATGACATTTCTTCAGATACTTCACAGAAAAATGAGAACAGCAGTGGGTGGTAAAGCACATTCACCAAAGCAATTTAAGTTAGCAGGATGTGGAAAAATATCCCCATTCTTTTTGCCCTGGATGTGTGTAAGGGAGATGAAGCTGCCTTTCAGCTTGATTATTCATGTGTGCAAATGTTCTTATTTCTGTTCTTCACAATCAGAAGTTCTCATTGTGCCGGCGCACACTCCGCCATCAGTCGAGCAAATACAGATGGAATAGCAAGGATAATTCGAAAGGACAGACTGAAAATAACTTAATTCATATTGAATTATTTTATGACAACCGTTTTACAGAGTCATTACACTGAACCCCCCCAGAGTTAAATTAAAACCCAGTGTATATTCAAAGCTGGCTTCAAAATGTACACTGTATGCATTGTTCAGTTCAAATGTAATTTTACTGCATAATGGTGCATATTCGTTCAGTTTCTGAAATGTATAAATGTATAGTGGAGAATCACAGTGCATTGTAGAATTTCTGAGATGCACAGTGCTCCATTTGAGCTTAAAAAAAGGTCATCCCACTCTAAAACTATCTTTCTTCTTTGTATCAAAATTGTTTCATCACCTAATATATACAATATCAATATTTAATATTGCAATTTATCTACCAAATTGCCTATGATGTATAAAATGTGCAAAAGAAAAGGAAAGATAAGAAAGACGTAAATACTGAGCTGTTTCTATTCAAAGCTAGCTACAGTTGTATCCCTGTTGTAATACACTTAAAAGAATTATCACTGTTTAGAAAACCTTATCCCAATATAAGAAAAGACCATTTTTCTTACTTGAAAAGTATCTAATTAACTTTACCTCCTTTTTCTCACCACATGTGCTTCAGAATAAGGCTGAATATGAATTTGCAGCTGTACAAGATACACTGCTGTGGAGTCATAATTCAGTCTAAATTGTCCCTTTTGGTCCAAAATGACTTGGAATGAAATCATAAATTTATATTAAAAGGGAAGAAACGATAACAGTACCATAACTGCTGGGGGTGAAGCGGCATAATCACATAGAGGCACACATGGTGGGGGTGGGAGTGGGGAGGGCATGGCAACCGGGGCCCCTAAAATCTTTATTGGGCTCAGTCAGATATTAACACAATTATACATCCATAACTCACAAAATAATAACATTTCTTGACAACGTACCGCACCATGTAGTGTCCGGCAACACTGTTTTTCTCACCTGTGCTCACTTAGGACAAGCACAGTCATATGGATCCTTCACAACCTGCAACATGACATTTATTATATGTAACTACTTCAAATAACATAATGCCTTTAATCTAATTATGTGTGTAACACAGCAACCTCTTGAAAGAGGATGTTTGAGTTTTTGCACTGGGCTGCGGAGTACACTAGACCTAGCTATGCCACTGAGCAGTAAAATTCCAGATATTTACTATCCCACAGAATAAGGTGCTACCATAATTACATCAGTATCAACACATTTATTTTACTGTTAGCACGCTTTGGTAGTCATTAGCATGGAGTGAACCCGTCGGTTTCTGAAGTGAAGAAAGTGACAAAACTGATGATGTACAGTTAGTAGAAGTCATTGTGGTTGAAGAACACACACTGAAGGTGAGATGGCTCCTATCAAGGTGTTACTTATGATATATGACAGGGCTGGTCTTAAAAAATGAAGAAATGAAGAAACACACTGTGGCCAGAATGATCGATAGAACAGAGTGAAGACAACCTCCCTGAACCTCGCAGCGTACCTGCCACCCTCCGCTCTCCCAAATCAAACCACGTCACAGACGAGCCTCCCTTTGATTTTCACACCGTTTTGGAGGAAAGATGAGTAGAACAGATGGAGAGGCCAGCGGGGGGCTGAGTGGACCTGAGTTCTTATAGAGGAGCCCCTGGACTGACAGTGGAAAGTGACCATGTGAGTTAATCCATCTTCTGCTTCTTTCTTCTTTCACCCTCCAAAGTAGCCTGACTCTCTGAAGCGAGGTCACTGCAGGGCACGTGTGTGTGTGTGTGTGTTTGAAAGAGGGATTTTAGGAGAACAGAGAGGAGACTGTACATGATAGAGATTATGGTGCACAGTAATTAGACATGCAGCATGAATTAATAATGAGTGAAAGATTATTCATGTTTATTATTAAACCTTCATATCAGCCCATTGGACAAAGGCAGCAAACTCAGGCCCCTAGGCTTGTAAAGAAAGTGGAAGTAAAGATGGTGGTGCACTGCTGCATTTTTGGCTTCTCTCACCCAGAGCAAACAATACTGCAGCAAAACAAACTGAAGCAGTATATGTAAAGCTGGCACAGCCATTCAATGAAAAAAGGACTATGTATTGTCACATAGTATTAACAGACTGCAGAGCCCTTGGAAAACAATAACATATTTGTATGACCGATTCAATACCACAGTTCTGCACTATTTTTTCCAGCAGACGGTCCTCCATCATACACACCCTCAATGAATGGTCATTGACCTCACTTTTATTGACCTGCTTTTCTCGCCCATCCTCATTCATAATGTGCGGAATCTTGGCTACAGGACAGAAGTGGCCACGAAGCCGCCTGGCATCAAGATATATACAAGAAAAAAGTGGAACGGATTTCAAAGTGTCAAGGGAAATGCATATGAAAGATTGATTAATGAGGCCTCGGCTTCCGGAGTTCTCTGTTGTTGCAGGTGCTTTTAGACTCCTTTCCTTGTTGCAGTATTGGTACTTAGCATTCTGTTTAGTTCCAGCATGGAACAGAATATTGCTACTTGTGGCCACTGACATTCAGATTGCATTTCGGATCTGTGGCACTGAAGGAATTCCGCACATAGTACTTTCAGGTAACATTCCTATTCGTTCCAATATTTCTGCTGCAGCTGCTGTAAAAAGCCATGGGCATGTATGGCAGATACAAGTGAGGTGGAAGGATGTAACGTATTCCAGTTCCATTCTATTTGTTGTGGTTCACTCTAATGTCTCCGTGAAGAGCAGGGCTGAGAAGATGACTACTTCGATTTTTGTCTCATTTAAGAGTTCATTGTGTCCTACAGTGCAGGAAATAGAGGTCGTTCCCAAAAGGCTGGTGCCACGGAGCAAGTTATTTTCTTGGGAAAAAAAAAACCCTTGAAAGAAGCATTGTACAAAATACTGAAAGTATTGTCTAGCTCTGCGGACACTAGAAGAAAGAGAATGGCAGAGGACAAAACTTTCTGCTCTAGCATCAAACTAGATGTTTTGGGAGCTTGAGACTGGAGAGGAGAAGTGTAAATAAGATTTTGAGAGATTTGTTTTGTGCCGGATAGCAGGTCATAAGGTACCCAGAACCCAGAACAACACACGAAGAGACGAGAGACTTACCCTGAAAATAGAATCAAATTGATGTCACGGCTATTTTTCATTAATAAACAGATGAACGGATGAAAGGGGCCTTTTTTGCACAGGTACTGGATCATCTGAGTAATTACTTATGTAGCCTGTGTGTGGAGGGTTGTGTCAGCATGCGACTTCAGCTGAGACTTTGACTCCTTTTATTGTTCCGAACCTTGATGAACTGTGACGTCTCCATGGCAACAGCACTTCACAAGCCTGGAGGATCACCCCGTGCCGGAGCGAGGCGGTGGCAGCAGAAATTTCATGCACAGGATCACTCCCCTGATACTCACTAAAGTCACTCCTGTAAAACACTGCCACAGCCACGCAGCCATGACCACGGTGCCTCCAGCAGCGTTCAAACGGCACTGGAAACCACCTTCCCCATCTTCCCCGGAGAGCTTTTTTACACTGTATCTCAGTCCGGGCACTATACTCTATAATCCTAGACTACACCGTGAGCACTTCACAGCAGAATAGCCGGATGTAGGATGCTGTGGTCCCAAAACCAAACACTGAGAATTAGAACTGTCAGTTAGAAGGATCATGCTAACACAGCCAAGAATCACAGTCAGCACAAGACAACTTTTCAAAGTTTTCTGCTACTCATAATCCAAGCTGCACATTACTCAAAGAAAGTCAAAGTGAAATGCAGATGGGAAAAGCCAGTTGGAACAACGTGTCCAGATAAACCAAACTGACTGATATTTATATTTAATAGGTTTTCTTTAACAGATGCTCTTATACCGTATGACATTTCTATAGATTGGGTACCAAGACATGCACAGGAGACCAAGACTTCGTAGCACATCAACAGATCCTCAGTCAGGTTGAGATTTGGGGAACACCTTGAACTCTTCGTCATGTTCTTCAAACCATTCCCAAAACAGTTTTTGCAATGTATCAGGGTGCATTATCCTGCTGAAAGATGCCACTGTATATAAGGAATATTGTTGCCATGAATGGATGTTCTTGGTCTACAACCATGTTTAGGTAGGTAGTACCTGTCACATCCATACAAATGCCAGGACCCAAAGTTTCCCAGCAGAACACTGCCCAGCATCACACTGCCCATCTTTCCATAGTGTATCCTCGTGCCATCTCTTCCCTAGGTAAGCCCCACACATGCACATGACCACAAAAAAAAAAACAACATGAGTCATCAGATCAGGCCTCCTTCTTCTATTCCTCCACGGTCTAGTTCTGATGCACTGTGTATTCTGACACCTTTCTATCATAGCCAGCATGACCTTTTTCAGCAAATTGTGCTATAGTAGCTCTTTTGTAGCATTAGACCTGAAGTGCTAGCCTTCGCTTCCCATGCGCATCACTGGGCGCCCAACCGGTTCACAGGTTGTCATTCCTTAGAGCACTAGTGGCAGGTACTAACCACTGCATACTGGGAACACCCCCCAAGACCTAACATTAATTGATGTAGGTTAGCATTAATGGCTGCTTAAAAAAAACTGCAGTTTACTTAAATGACTTGCAGGCAGCATAAACATGATCCCCATGACATTTTTCTGGGGTGTTAGAACATCATCATAATCATATATTATTAACAGAGCACTAAATCCAGTGCCTTTCCCTTTTACAAGTAGCACAAGTTCTACAGTAGTAGTGTGTGATGATGGTAAAAGTGTCTGCAGGATCTCCTTTATTCGCTACACTACAGTTACTATTGATATTCTCATCCTCAAGCTTAGACAAAACTGGAGCTTAATCATGAAATACGCCGTCGCTGATCTGGAGAGAGCTGGGCGTTATTGCAGCACACTATTACACAGTGCGCTCTAGGAAATGTGTTGCGACAGCATCATTCTCTATCATTCCAATTATCTGAATCAAACTGAACATCGGTGAATGAGAGAGGGAGGCTTTTTAGGTCAGAGTGTGCATTAAAGATTATACATCACTGTCAATCTCTGACCCAGCGCAGACTATTCATAGCGAGACCATTTTTTTCTACAGTGTATCAGTTTCTAGACTTTAGATCGAGGATCAAGTGATGCAACCGCACTGTCACAGTGCTAGAGGGGAGGAAATGTCACTGATCATATATGGCTGTGTGGTGAATTATTCAGAGGAGTAAAAATAGAATGTGTGAAACCTCCAATTCAGGGTGAGATGAGAGTCCCCCCCCGCCCCCCCCAAAAAAAAAAAACAAAAAAAAACCTCAGAGTGGCATTGCCCCCTAGTGGATCAAAGGGTCAATACAGCGTGTTATCTTGGTTTTATGCTTAACTCAGACCTACGGGAAAATCAATGTGCTGATCATTAAATTTTTTTTTTTTGAATTTTTTATAGTTCCAGTTTAAAAGTATAACATTTGAAAGTACTCAGCAAGAAAAAAAAGGATTTGCTTTTAATACTGAAGAGCCCAAAGAAATGCCATGCTTTGCAATGCGCTAATATTTAACATTCTATAACTTACTATACAGTCAGTGTGATAAAATCTAGCTGTTAGCGGACATTCAATATCTTCATATTTTGAATCGCCTTCATTAAGCAGCTGAGGTGTATGATGGGAGTGTATGATGGATGGCACATTACTAGGACCATCCTGTTTTACACAGAGGACATGTCTGTCTAATCAGCCCTAAGTGAGATTAAGCCTGAGACCAAGTTCTGATAACATCCTCTGTCAAACCTCTAAGCAATATTTATTCAACGCATAGCATCGCATTAGTTTTGCAGCACATCAGTAGAACTTGCTGGCACTCTTTTTATGGCGTGTGCTATTGCCTCTCATTTAGCCAGTCACCTTTATCACAATGTTACACTTCATTTATTATAATTCATTCCTAATAATCCTGACAATGAGCTTGTACTTTGATTAGAGGCATCAAATCAACCTTCAGCTGCTCCTTGAAGAGTGCAGTAACATGACTCTGCTCTGTGAAGTGTGTATGGCACAAACTGTTCACTGGTATGAGCAATAAAATTATGTACTTTAGTCTTTAAAACGATGCTTCGTTTTAAAGATTATGTCCCCTTTAAATATTACTTAATCATAAATATGTACCTTTACTTCAAGCTGCTTCTTTAGTTTCACCTTAAAGGTGGTTTCTATTAGGGCTGCACGATTATGGCCAAAATGATAATCACGATTATTTTGATCAATATTGAAATCACGATTATGAATCACAATTATTCATTATTTTAGGTAAAACACATTTTTGTCACTTTATATTTTAAACAAACTGTAAGTGAACAAGGCTTTCAGTTCAAAATTAAACCTCAAATGAAAAATAAATAAATAAATAAAATTTTACCAAAGATACACACACACACACACACACTCTCTCAAACACATGCAAAACTGATGACATTTTAGTCTAGTTTTGTCACGGCTGAGGGCCATTGATGGCCACCGTGTTTTTAGTTGACTTTTGTTTTGCCTTGTGTCACGTGTCTCTGTTCCCCAGCTGCCTTGTGTTTCCCGTAATGTCCTCGTGTACATAAGCCTGTGTCTGTCTGTGTATCCTCATGTCTCCATCGCCTCATTCCTTAGTGTGTCAAGTCCCCATGTCCTGATTCTGTTTTCTGAAGGCCCCGCGTGCCGGTTTAAGTTCCTGTTTTGTTTTCATTTTCTGTTAATAAACTTGAGTACCAGCATGCCAGCCTGCCTGTCCCGTCTCTGCAAACTCGGAGGTAAATCAGAGTTTGGGCTTCGCGGCCTGCACTCTGACAGATGGAGACACCCAACCCAAAACGCCTTCCAGGAGGAAGCGGATGGGTCGGTGGGCGAAGGGGAGGCTTTCGACCTCGTCGGGTTTCTCCTCAGCCTGCTGGTCGGGGGCTCTGACGACGAGGAGCTCCCGAAGCCCACCCAGCTGTCCTCCGGGACAAAGAGGCGCAAGGGGAAGGCACGCAGAGCTTCCACGGCCTCCCCCCACACACGCTCTTCTCAGAGCGAGGAGGTCCGGGTTTTCGGACTCGGACCCCATCGACGTGGAAACCGGCAACTGGTGCGACGACGCCACCGCCTGGGCGAAGGAGTGGCACAACAGCGACTCCGAGGACGGCTCTTCGCTCTTTCGGAGCGACCGACCCCCATGGGAGCTGCCATGGGACGTGTTTCCGTGGGGGTCGGAGATCGACCCCCCTTCCTCACCATCGAAGAGGCGGAGGCGGAAGAAACGCAGGGCGCCCGCGGTTTCCACCACACCACCATCTACAAAAGCGGCCGCTGAGCCGCGAGCGCACCCGCCGTGCGTCAAGGGGACGCTTGGGGGGAGCACGTCCTGGCGCTCTCTCCCCTCGAACAACACCAGCAGAACCAACAGCAGCTAGAGCTCCTCGCGGAGGCTCTCCGCGACCTGCAGGAGCGTCCCCTGGAC
>JBBPDC010000109.1:10773330-10785453 GCA_037974485.1 Hemigrammopetersius urotaenia | reverse complement strand
GCCCTCGAGCCCGTTTCTGTTTATCCTGAATAAAGTATCAAGTCAAGCCTGACGACTTCCAGTGGTGCTCTCAGTCATTTACATATCAACAGGAGGGGTAACCGTAACAAAACCTACAACTGCCTGCTTTTACTTACCAGCACTTTTATCTTTACTCTTATATTTATCATAATCAACAACAGTAAATGAAGTGTAAGAAGTTATACTTCTTTATAAGAAGTTACTTCTATTCTACATACATTTTATAATTACTTTTATGGTTTACTTTGGTGCTTATTTTATCTCTGCAAAGCAAAATGAAGGACCTCTCTGTATAATAATGTGCTATACAAATAAACTAGTTACCAGCAGATAACTAAAGAATAGGCTTAAAAATAGTTTTAAGCAGGTTAAAAAGTCCTACTGGATACTCCACTTCAACAGTGCGCCGAAGAGGGAAGGGGTCAAGGCACGGGGTCTTGCTGTATGTAGAGGGTAGATGTGTTTCTCCAGCAGTCTGCTAAAGGCTTAAAAGAGCGCCGCACTTTTTGTTTAATCACCGTGGGCAGAAGCTCCAGGCGCACTTCTGCCTTGACTGAACTTGTTAAGATTCCCTTCCAAGCAGCACAGCTCAAACTAAAGCATTTCCCCCTTTTCAGAACTCATAAGCCACACTCACACAGGAAAATTCACACTCACACGCACATGCACACCTGCTTACCCAGTATCTGTTCCTTTCACACATGCACACCCACCTGACAGCATGAACTGCGAGCTACACATCTGCATGGGGAGATTTTAGTTTTGTTGTCAACACCGATGGTTGCAAAAGTGAGAAATTCTCATTCCACTCACACCTCCAGAAGCAAAGCTAAAAAAAATCACGGTAACTGTCAAAGTCACTTCAAAAACAAGGGTGAGTGAGAATATACGTATATAAGTTTCTGTGTTATTATAACTGGGCAATATTAATATAATAATAATAATAATAATACATTTTATTTGTGGGCGCCTTTCTAATACCCAAGGTCACCTTACAGAGCATAGACAATAAAAAACAATATATAAAAATAATAAAATAATTAAATCACATGAATAAAATTAAGCAGCGATTGAGATGTGTACTAAAATGAGTAAGCCTGTCTGAAAAGATGGGTTTTGAGATTACTCTTGAATAAGGGACTTAATATAATTCTGTAATTTATGCTCAGTAACACTAGATTACTGTTCTACTCTGACCCTGCACCCATTCACATGTTTATCTCACAGAATTGTTTTATGGTTAATATTCCTTTGTTTGCTTGAATGTGTTTTGACTCTCTGTGAACTTGAATGTTCTGCTTAGTATGTAACTTTGTCACCAAGGCAAATTCCTTTTAAGTGCAACAAACTCAAAATACCAATAAACCTGATTCTGAACGAAAGAGAACGGCAGGTTCAATGCAACCGAATTGCATAGTGGGTTACTGAGGGCTGTTATACCAGACTATGTTTAGATCATGGACCACACTGCTGTGCCAATGGGGAATCACCATTACAATCACCATTTTACTCATGGTTTGGGCTTAATCTGAGCCCTAAATGCTAGAGGTGACACTAGAGACTAATAACAGGAGAGTGGTACAGCTGAAATTGTATTATAATACAATACGTTCTATTAAAAATGACAAGAGTAACTGATTACTGTTAAGTGGATGCTTACGGAGAAATGCATACATGTCATATGCATATTATATAAACGTATCTATATATTATTCAGTATATATATATTATTATATTAACTCAGAATTACAGTGCAGCAAAGAGGTGACTAAGCTGTGCAGAAATCATCACATCACGCTTATGCAACATTCACTTAAGAAGTATACTAAATCCAGCTCATTTCATAAACCATAACATGGAGACCACTCGGGCCATTGTATGTCAAAACACATGAAGAGAACGGTCCACCCACACATCTGACCCACATAGACCTGTACGAATGCGAGTGGCATAAATGGCACGAAGAGGGTTTTTCTGTGTACTTTAAGCTCCTGTTTTGATTCCTCAGATATTTTCTTATTAACACGCTGAAGGCAAGTTTGCCTCACTTATCTTTCCTAGGCTAACAGCCGCCAGCATTAGCATAAACTTCAGATCCAGCTTTCTGTTCACAGACTCCAGGTAAAGGATCTGCTGCTATGGATTATGCATGACGTTTGTCTCTACTGAACAAAATGGGGTTTTTTGAGGCAAATACTTCCATGGCGAAGTCAGGCACAAGATTTTTTTTTCTTTTTAAATGGTTAATTTAAGTGAAAGTTGGCACTTTAAGCTCAGAATGATGTAGTACAGAGTGACAATCAAAGTGCCCTGTCAAGTTCTGGAAGTCACAAGAACTTTTACTTTACATCGATTTGTTTCCAATTTTAGGTTGCTTTTCACTTTTTGGCAACTTGTCACAGGAGAGACCCATATACTGCCTTAACATGCACAATAAAAATAGCTACACAGTCAACATTATGTTCATTTCATGTAACTTGGAGAAATTAACGAGGCTTAAAGGCTTAAACTAATTTTAGATTGAGGGGGACAATTCAGTATGTTTAAATGCAGGGCTTGTCACTCAAACATCTACCAACAGAAAAATTGCAGCCGAAACATATTTGAGATCCC
Organism: Hemigrammopetersius urotaenia; assembly: GCA_037974485.1. Classification (NCBI taxonomy): domain Eukaryota; kingdom Metazoa; phylum Chordata; class Actinopteri; order Characiformes; family Alestidae; genus Hemigrammopetersius; species Hemigrammopetersius urotaenia. The sequence goes on along the minus strand of JBBPDC010000109.1, from coordinate 10,782,819 downwards.
TAATGCTCCCTAATACGCACTTCAGGCAACACGGGAGCAAGTGTGCTCTCACATATACCCTCAGCATGGCCCGAAGGCAGAGCCCCAGTCTGCCTATTTTAATCTCCTGTGGCAGTTTGACATAAAAATATGTTAAAAAGCAAAGTTATGCTCACAAATGTCACCAATGGCCCGTTCTGCAGAGTAAGCCTGTTTTCTAGAATAATTGTAAACTCTAAGTCTATAGGGGGCACATACAGGCTTACTCAGTCAGTACACAGGAAGAACTATACAATGTTTATGGATGTGGTTGTAGTCCGAATTATTATATGGTTAATGTACTGAGTAATTTAAGGGGTAGCTAAGGTAATGTCTCTGAGTGCTTTGAGTCCTGCCATTAATAGGCTGAGAGCATGCGTTTAAAATGTAAGTGATGTAGCAGTTATGAGAACATGAACAGATAGTATAGCCCTGTCTGTGTTGGGGAACAAGAAACGAGTTTTATGGGGTCAAATAATCAGATGATAATGTGGATGAGGCATGGAAAATCATTGAGACACTCAATCGAGGATGATTAATGCAGGGCGAATAGTACATTTCATAAGTGAAAGCACTTTGCTTGGCATAGTCCATTTGGTTGGAAACACTCAAACGCTCACTCCTCCATCTGTTCCAGTTCCCTGTTCTTAACATATTTTCTCTGCTATGATGTCAGTGACACACAGAACATGTTGCTCTCTTGCAGTGGGTGAGCACATTTTTTCCAGATACCAAAAATGATCATCTGGAAGCTTCAGATTCTTTCTGGATTCCACTTTGATATAAAAACATGTTTTCACTATTTCAGTACAAAAGAATAACTCCACTGTGCATTTCAACCTTCTGACAAGTCACATACGTAAAGCCACGTTGTTGTTTTTTTTGCCTTTTATTCACAGTGAATGCAACAACTGAAACCTATAACAGACACAGGCTTCATCTCTGCTCCTCAAACTGATTGGCTGTCTGAAGATTGCTAGATCTTATCAGAAAGGATGTGGGGAAAAAGAGGCAGAGAAGGAAGAAACGAAAGAGAGCCTTTATCGTTTTTCATTGTCAGGATAACCAGTCGAGCATGTTCTCAAACTGCACAGAAAAACTCCCAAGAGTTTATGGATGTTCATCAAAAAAAAGCTTCAGTAATGTTTGATACAAGAACTGTGAGGATGCTACTTATTGCTTTTTTACTGAATCAGCAACAAAGAATAAATAGCAATTCAAACAAAATGCAGTCTGTTTGATTAAGTGTGTTAAGGCAACAGCACACAGTTCCTTGACATTCATTTCTGCCAGAAGATAATAAAAAAAGAAGCTCTACCCTGGTCAAAAGCCCACTTCTTTCCTGATATGTGGTCCTGGGTCGGTCCAGCACTCCGTTTTAATAGTCCACCACTGAGCCACATACATCAGCACTTTCAAATGTGAAATAGAGGAGACCATCCCTATATCGGGATAGAGACGATGGTGGGCAGTTCTCCTATGGGGGGAGGATTGTACTTTTCAACTCGCATGAGCCGGCGAAGGATATCATCTCTGTCTCTGGGCCAGGAGAAGATGTGTGTGTTCTGGAGCCATGTGGGAACATGGGACTGATGATGACAGAGATTATGTTAAAAAAAAAAATATGATTAATAACAAATTGTACTTGTTGACGGTAAAACAGTATGATGTTTTCTTAATAATGATTAACTGCCTAAACTCATTATTCAGTTATTCATCTTAAGCCATACTACCCAGTAACTACTACTACTATGCAAGCAGCTGCACAGTTTTTTGGGATATGGATATCACATTCATAAACATCTGCTGTTGCTTTAGTGTGATGTTTTTCATGTTTTCAAAGAAGACAGACAGCAAAAGAAATGGTGACTAAGATTTTTAGATTTTCATTTGAAAGACAGCTGTAAACGAATTTTATTTCATGAAAGACTAATTTACGATGACTAAGAAAGAATATATTTTATTCAAGTAATAGAATCTTACTTTCTTGGCACCTGGAAACAGTACAGGGATGAATCTGAAATTCCTGCAACCGTTCTGAATGAACTCATTCTGTAACTGCAAGGCAAAACACAGCACAGTAAAGACTACAAAACAAGTGAACAACATAACAGGCGAACTTGCCACAGAAAGATGTGCTCATAAGAACAAAGGCATTAGAAAGCACAAACACCTGCTTGTGAATGTAGACGGTATTGAGTGTCTCATCATTTTCCATGCATGACCAGGCATTGGTGACAATCTCGTGGTATTTTGGACTGATGATGATAATGATCAGGTAGTCTTTCTGAAAGAACACACATATGTCAGACATTCCTTGAAAAAACACATTTTGGTTTCAAAACAAGTATAACTCAAAGCGCATTTTATGGTTTTTTTTTTTAAATAAACATAAAACTAATGTAATCGTGTCCACTTCATTTCAAATGTTTACTTGAAGCCTCCGAAATTATGTTTCCGCCATTCCGTCAAGTCATCGCTGTAAGATTTAAAAATGTGTTTTTTATACTTAATTTAAGGCCATGAGATTAAATTTCTCTCAATTCCAACACTGTCTGTAAACTGAGAAGTCGTGAAAATGACAAACAGACTAACTCAATAACAGTGTGTAAGAGGACGAAAATATACCTCAGTGATGTACCTCTCCATGAAGTCAATCTTGCTTATGCTTCTAAACTGTTGTTCAAACATGTCAATCTAGAAACATGGAGCACAGGCAACAGCGTGGGTATAGAATAAAGAATTAACAGAATACAGTAAAAATGGAATTATAAAAGAACACTAATAATTCTTCTGTGTGTAAAGCTCTTTCCCGAGAACATAGAAGGTCCAGGAGGTTAGTCCAGTCTTTGGGAGAAATCTGTGCCAATTTACAATCAGTTCACTGAAAAAGGTATACCCTCAGGTATAAGACTGGCATAAATCTGTCTTATAGTTCTGACAGAAATGAATCACTCCCCTCAAAATATTTGCTCTGTAGTCTGAAGTGACAAATGACTAAAAAACTTTTTTTCCAGCTGTATTTACTCAATGCTACTTAACATCCAAGTGAAAGACATGATAGCACAGTTTCACACACACACACACACAGTCACGAGGCTTGTGGAGTGTAGCGAGGCACAGGCGCATGGTTCTGTTTGATGGGTGTTTATTAACAAAGCCCAAACTCAAAAAGCACAACACAAAGAAGGCACAAGGGCCCAAAACACAAGGAATACATAAAACAGGAAACAAATGAAGGACGGGCAGGGTGAGGGTTGACCGACACAAGGGAATGAACAAAAGCTCTTTAAATATACACAAGACTCAAAACTAAACCAACCAGTGAACACAATCACTTTAACACAAGCACGGGACAGCTGATACACATGATGTATCAAACACAGACCTTTTCAAATAAAGAGTCCCACATGCAAAACTGGAACAATGGCAGCCTCCAGCGTCCGCTGACCGTGAATGTCACACACACACACTAACCACTTTCTGTAAACGCTTAATCCTGACCATGATGGCGGGTACCCTTAGCCCATCCCATGGGCGTGAGACAGGGATGCACCCACCCTGAATGGGGCAGATAACATGAAAATACATTTTTAAAAAACTAGCCTCACCGAGATGAATAAAGGACCCCCTGTGTCAGTACTTGGAAACTATTGCTTTAATTACTGCCTTGAATCTTTTGGGATACTTCTCTACCAACATTGCACATTTAGACTGTGCAGTATTTACCCCTCTTCTTTACAGAACTCCTCAAGCTCAGTCAGACCTGACCTGCATGACAGCATGTATGGTGAGCTATACGGTTTCCGCCAAATATAGTTTGGTATTGAGACCAAATAGTTCGATTTTGGTCTCATCTGGCCATAACACCTTTTCCTCTTGGCAAAGCTCAATTGAGATACAATGTGGCTTTCCTTCAGGAGTGGGTTCTTTCTAGTAACCCTCCCATTCAAGCCACATTTGCGAAGCACTTGTGATATCATTGTCACACGCACATCACTCTGCCATACATTCCTGTAACTTAGCCGCCATAAGTTAGGCCTAAGTTGGGCCTCTTGGTAGCCTTTCTGACCAGTTTCCTCAGTTTCTGACCAACCTTTCCCTCCATCTAGTTTGGAGGGAAAGCCTGATCCGGGAAGGGTCCTAGTAGTAACAAACAATTTCTACTACTTAACTCTATCAATCCTTAGGAGCATAGTAAAGTGTAAAGCCTTTGAATTTTTTAAATTCCATCTCCTGACTTATCTTTCACTTGCATGTTAGAAGTTGCACTGAGTAAATGTGACTGGATATTTTTTCATTTGTGTCTTCATTTAAGGCCCTTCCATTTAAGGGTGATTCTGTTCCCACCATACATGGAAAAGAATTAAGATGTCTCTTACGTGTGTGTAGAAGCCATTGTGTCTCAGCAGAGCAACAAAATTAATGACCTCTTTAACATGTGCATCACTGTCTGCTTCATAAGTGACAAACACCTTCCCTGTGGCAGGAGACAGTTCAGAAGAATTGTAAATTACCACCCACCAAAAACAAACAACCAAACAAACAAACAGTCACACATGTGCTCTTGTGTGAGGAAAAGTATATTCTTTCTTAAACCATATCTCTATCATACCAGACTAGCAGGTGGCCTGTTTATGCTCTGAATTGTCTGTGTTCTGCATTCTAAGTCTATTGCATTATAAACACTGGCAAGGCTGTTTCATGACTTAAATTAGCCCTGGAGAGATAATGAGAGACATTAATTTGAAAATAATTGTCTAAAATATGACATTAGCAAAAACACTCCCAAACATCTGGGGGGAGAACTACCAAAACGGGACCTATAGTAATATTATAATACAGCAATTTAGAACTGTAATAAATATTCAGTGATAAGTCTTTCATAATATATTGGTTCTGGTAGCATTTTATGCTTGTAGAAATAAGCCTTTATAAATATGTACACAATTATTTTCAAATTCATGTCCCTCGTTGTCTATCCAGGGCTAATTTCAGAAACTAATTTACATATTTATAAAGCTTATGCAGATAAGCATTAGTTATCACAACGCTGCGGTGAAATGATGTGTAAATGGACAAAAATATCCTTTATGACTGCTGATGTTAGTTGGAAGTTTATGTAGGTTTATTCCAGCTGTCATGAAAGGCCTGTGAAGTGGTCATGTAGCTTTACGCATATATATTTATATAGTGTATCAAACCTCCAAACTTCATTTCTATGGGTTTATTTGTCATAAAAAGATACATTAAAGAAGGAACTAAACAGAGTTATGAGGTTTTGATTGTAGAAATACATTAGTATTAATATATATTAGTATATATTTTAATAGTTCAGTGATCATTACTCACTCTGCTCCAGAGAGAGGGGTGCTGTACTTGGAACACTCTTTGGCTGAGGTTGAACCGGTGAACGCCTACATTCACACAATCACAGCAATAAAACAAGACACATTTTCAGAATGATCTCGAGATTGAGATAACTTTGCTGCTGATAACTCAAAACAAGAGAAAATACTACCGATGAATGAGCTCTTGATCTGTCAGCTTGGTGTGCCTTTGACCTGAAGGGAGGGAGGGAGAGAGAGACAGAGAAAGGGAGAGAGCAAGAGAGAGAGAGAGAGAGCAAGAATGAGAGTGAGAGAAAGAGAAAAAGAGAGAGAAATCAGAAAGAGAATCAAAATGACTACACAATTAACAGGCACTTCAAATAAAATCTGATAAGGATTTCATAACTTATATTTGATGATTTATCTCACACACACACACACACACACACACACAAAATCGCAATTAATATTAAAACTGTCTCCCAAATATTGCAGGTCCCCCTTACTCTGACTCCACAAAACCTTAGAAGGTGTGCAGTGGTATCTGGCACAAAGGCATTACCAACAGATCCTTCAAGTCCCGTATGTTATGGGCCCTTCATGGAACAGACTATTTTGTCCAGTACATCCTAGAGATGCGCAATCAGATTCAGTTCTGGGAAATTTAGTGACAAAGTCCCAACAGGACATTTCCCAGAGCATCACATTGCCTCTGTCAGTTTGCCTTCATCAATAGTGCAAAATTTGGCATATATGTGCTTTGGCTAAATTATGTTTTCTCCTTCAGCAAAACCCCCCCCCCAAAAACTAAGAAGTGCAGCTTAACTACTGTGGGCTTAAAAGATATATGTAAATGTATTGGGATTCATGTCAAAACAGGCTCTTCTTGCGGTTTAATATCCATATATGGCCTATAGGGAATGAATGGTATGTTTTAAAGCCGCTTTAACAGTGTTCATGTACTGCATTAAATTTCTTATTAAAAAATAGTCAGAATAATGATATGAGACAAAATGAGACATTTTTTATGACGGGAACATAGGGACACGCTGAGTCAAAGTCATACTCTACTTTAAAGGCAACATTTATCTTCTACCATGCCTTGGCAATCTCAAGAAGCTTCAAAGATGTGCAGATATGAAATTTGGCATCGGATCAGACGAAGTACTTTCTGCCCTCACTTGTCGGATACTCTATCAAATAGCATATAGGACACTCTTTTCTGAGGGCCATAGACTCCCTTTCCTTATCAACTAAATCAAATAAACTCTCTGTCATGAATATCCTGCACAGTGGTATACTAAGTTGTGTACGGCGGTTCAGACACTCTGTTGGTGAATTATTCAGATAAAGGTGAAAATGACTCACCTCAAGCACTAAAATGTGTCAGTAAACAACATTGTTTATCACTGAAGTGGCAGCGAGCTAAATTAGTGGCTAATTTTTTTCCAGGACCTGTACTTCATGTAGACAGGGGTATTTTTTATTTTTTTTTTACTATTTTAGGTCTATTTTTTGAGTATATTTACAACTATTTCAGTTACATGTCAGTTACAAACTTTCTTTCCTGTGTGCACCAAAGGTTTGGTTTTCACAATAGAAAAGTATGTAAATTACTGTATGTTGTCTTCTAATTATTATGGTCACCACCCATTCCTTTGAAGTGGGTGCGAGTATGGTGTGGAAATAGATTTAGATTTCTTTTGTCTTAAACAATAAGTGCACACTAAGCACTATTACAAGAGATCAGAATCAAATCTAACATAACATTACATGTAACGTTATATATTCTTTCCCTTGGGTAAGTGGGTGTCCAGATATAGTGGGAGATACACAAAAAGAGTCCCAGTACTTACATGAAGACATATATGACATGTGATTCTGCAGCCCACGATGGAGCCTCTGGTTCTCCCAGCCTGTGTCCAGTGGCCTGTGTGAAGGACATGGGCATGGGGGTGGGTAGTAGCTCTGCTGAGCTAATGCTGTAGGGATGGAGTGCAGTGAGCGGGGCTGTTCAAGGCTGCTTCCACCTGGACTGTGCCTGTCCCGCAGGGATTTGGAACAACAGGCGTCACTCTGGTAAGCAGAGAAATCTCCAGATACCAGGCAAGACGGATGGCTGCCGTTGGAGAACCCCCTCACCAGGCTGTTGTAGGATCCTGGGTGGAGCCAGTCGTCTTTGTGGGGCTCCAGGGTACTGAAACAGCCGTCGGCCTGGCTGGGGAAGGGCGTTAGAGGGCTGTAGCCTGCTGGGAGTCCCAGGGGAGGCTGATAGGGGCTGTAGCTGGACTGGGAATTGCTGCTGCAGAAGTCAGAGAAATCCGCCGATCTGCTTCGAGATGCCTCGTTGCTTGGCAACATGGGGTCAGCAGGTGAAAGTTGGGAGTCATCCTGAGGGCTAACACTGCCAACCTCAGGAACAGAACCGGAGTCTGAAAGGCTGTCCTTAGCAGTGATCTGACTCATAGTTTCGTCGTTTTCTTCTGGGAAGTTGAGTGACTGAAAATTACAGCTGACAGGGAAATGTTTCTTAGGACTGACAAGAAAAATGCTCTCAGTACAGTCAATCAATGAAAGTGAAAATGAAAACCATCATTTCAGCAAAGGCCCTAAGGTACAGTAATGGATGTAAACAATATATTGTGTTCTTGAGTTTAATTGTTACTTGTGTTGGGTTTCTCCTCCATTTGTTAGCTGCACTGGTAAAACGGTCAGGAGGCAAGCATGTGTTAAAATCTTTCCAAATGCTCACAGTAATACTAGTGATAATCATTATCAGTGCTATAAACAAGCTGAGGACTGTACCTGTATGATGTATGTGAGCAGCAAAGACTGCGCAGCATCTTTCTTTTGCCGGTTACAAAAAGAATGGTGCCATCTCAAGGCCCCAGTAGGTACACTGGTCTGCAAGGAAATAAGCAAAAGATTTGATTTACCAGCATATTAATGCCTCTGCCCTAAACGAATGGTTTTGATCCCAGTATTCGATTAGCCAAACAGTCCAAATCACCTCAATAAGGTTTAGGGCTGAGTCCTATAATGTGTGACTGCTTTGTGAATAAAAGCCCTGGTGTTTCTGTTCATGGGTAAATCATTCCAAACCATACATCTGCACTACCTTATCCTGCAGAAGCTTAATGAAGAATGAAGTATGAGAGCTCAGTGGGCTGAGAAATACGGAAATTATTTTAACTTCTAGTGTAACGTAGCAATACTAGCTTCGCAACTGCAGTTCTAAACAGTTCTAAAGCAACATTTGGACACCAAACATGTCTTGGCTGATCAGCTGCATCTGGTATGAGTGGAAATTTGATTTTTCGCTAAACAATTCTATGAACAATAACTACAGTATTGGCTAGTGGTGCAACGGATCAAAAAATTCACGGTTCGGATCGGATCGGATCATGGTTTTAAGTCACGGATCGGATCAGTTTTCGGATCAGCAAAAAAAAAAAAGAAAAAGAAAAAAAGACAAGACAAATTAAACTTTCCATTTATTTAAGTATTTTTTGCACATTAAAAACATTCAACTCAAGACTCATTCCACGCAATTATATAACAATATAGGGCATAATTATTTCCTTTCATGTGGACAATCAAAAACAACTTTAAAATGCAGTTTAAGGTATTATTGCTTCTTACTTTGAACATGGAGGATAAAATAAAACTGTCCACATAATCAAAAAAAGAAAGAAAGAAAGAAAAGCAGACGTGAGCTTATTATTATTATTTTTTTTAAAAAGACGAAGATGTCTACATTTTCCACAACGGAATATGTCTGCAGCTATAAACACCCCAATAGCTTCAGGCCAGTCAGATTGGACAGGAAAGGGTTACTGCCGCAGATATCAGCGGTTGTTCTGCAGCCTTCGTCTTAGCTCCTGTCACACCAGGGTGTTGTCGTTTTAAATGAGCAGCCATGCCCGACGTGCTGCCAGTCTCATACAGCTTCCTCGTGCCACACTCCCGAAAAAAATGTGGTGGTTTTATCCACCACCCTTTTCCCATCAATATAATTAACGGAGAAGCCAAAATGCTCTGGAGGAGTGGAGGGTTCTCGAGCCCCTCCACTCCTCCACCCCCGCTACCGCTGGCCATGAATATCGCTTGACAGACTGACTATGCGCACCCTTCAGCGGAA
>JBBPDC010000109.1:10755420-10765845 GCA_037974485.1 Hemigrammopetersius urotaenia | reverse complement strand
ACATGTAAACACTGCAAAATATTTTGCCACAAACTGACAGGCAATTAATTGCACAATAAAATTAAATAGTATAAATACAAATAAATAATAAACAACACAAATATCCCTTTACGTGTAATTAACTATAATTAGTGTAACTATCAAAGTAGTGCTGTCTTAAAACTCAGAGCGCAAAACAATGAACAAAATTTTCTTAAACATGGAAAAAGAGCTAAGACCTAGGTAATGAGGTAATGACCTATAAACCGCGTTGTGTTTTGGTCAAAACATGCCTTAAATGCCGATTTTAATAGTGTAAACCCTAAATATGCCCCCAGATGTGCTCCCAGAACACTTTGATTTCATTTTAAACAGTTTAATACATCACCCTTAACGAAAATGTAAAGATAAACCCGAGGTTTAAATACGGAAAAATCACGAGAGAGAGATACAGAGAGACACAGAGAAAGAGAGAGACGCGTGCTCCGGAAAAGTCACGAACGAGAGAGAGCGCACGCGAGAGAGAGATACAGAGAGAGAGGGTTGTTTGCCCTTTCATGCGAACTGAATTTCTTTCCGTTTTCTTCACAGGTGCAGCTTTTAGTAACGCAAGGATATCGTCACGTTCTCACGAGATCAGATTTGTCTCGCGAGATCTCGTACCACGAGATCTCGTCACACTCCTAGTTCTAACAGAATGAAAGAATATATAATGGATGGATAAGCAAAAAAAACCCAACAAAGATAGAGAACTTCAAAACACACAGGTAGTATAAAAGAGCGTAAGAGTGATTTCAGGCAGACTTACATGGTCTCGTCCACTCAGTCTTGACTGCTTGTCGTCAACAGGAAAAAACAGAACATGCCCAAGATCTAGGTCTAAAATAGAGCAAATGCCACTTTAGTTATAAAGGCAGCTACTTGTTTTGTGCAAGGGGTAGATTAGTTGATAGAGTTGGACAGTTTCCCACCTTCCATGTCTCCTGCCAATTCATACTGTTTCTTTGCCTCATCTGATCGGACTTCCAAAGCTGTGAAAAGCCCACCTCGACCCCATCGCCCTGAGTCATCTACAAACAAATGTATACAAACTTAAAAATAAAAAAAAAAAGATAAAGGACTTTTCAAAAAAAAAAAATTTAAAAAAAATTCTTCAAACTAATGACTTCACCTTCAGTTTCCGCTGCTGGATCATTATACGGATGATGAGACTATGTCATTAACAATCCATTTAAACACTATTTAAAAACATCACATTAATGTAGCTACATACCAACACAATGAACAATAATGGCATCTTCCTGGTAGGCCTGAGGGTGGGTAACATCACCCAGTACATAACGGATGGCTGTGTGATCAGAGTCTGTGGAGCTCATACTGCTGTCATCATCTTCATCTTCTTCCACATCCTCACCCTCACTGTCAGCAGAGGGCAAGCACAAGGACCTGTACCCACACGAGGCCCACCGTGCCATCCTGCCGCAGATACAAACTCTCTTGAAGCTCAAAATTAAAAATATCTTTAATCATTTTCTTACAGCTGCTGCTTTACCATAGCAAATCAATAAAAAAGAATTTGTATTACTTTCTAGATAGCAAAAAGTAAAGGTAGAACAGAACAAGAGTTAAATGACCATGTCTAAAACTCCTCCCTTATCACCAAACTCCATCTCTCACTTGTGTTTCACTGTGAAGAAGTTCTACATCTCACCACCACCTCATCTCCTTTCTAGTTCAAAAACTTTTTTTCCTAGCATAAATCAGTTGTTTCCTACTCTCTTGGAGTATGATGACTAGTTATATCTTAACAACAGACTGAAGCTGTGATCTATAAAAAAAATAAATAAATAAGGATATATAATAAAGAAGAATAAAATCTCTTAAAAAGATCTATCAGCTAATTTGTATATCTCTAAAAACCTATAAATACTTCTTCAACCAGAGCTACTAATTTCTTACTTCTTTTTGTGTTTTTGTTCTTCCCGTTGCCTCCTCTTCTCTTCCTGTAGCTTGGCTCTCTTAGCAGCCGCTTCCTGTCTCTTCTGACACCTCTGCTCCAACTCAGACTCTGTCAGAGGCCTCTTTTTTCTTGCTGGGGCAGCCAGGAGCCCAGACAAAACAATCTACGAAACCACACAAATGTTAGACAGTGTAATGATCTGTAGAGTGGCAGTTACCAGAGTGAACTGCAGTCTGTTTATTAGTATGCTACATGCTTCACAATGAAAAACAAACAAAAAAACAAAGATGGAAAAAAAATGTTTTAATTAAATGACTTATTTTTTCATATAACCAAATACAAGAATGGTAACACACTCAACTAACTCGGCTGGGATAATGAATGAATGAAGGGGTGGGAAATATTAGGCAGTAAGTGAAGGTATTCTGCCGGATGCAGGAAAAAATGGAGTAAGGATCCGAGTGATTTTGACAAAGGTCAAAGTGTGATGGCTTGATGGCAGGGCCCTTGCCCACAGAAGAGCTACTGTAGCCCAAATTGTTTGAAAGATTCATGCTGACTATGATAAAAAGGCTTTAGCAGTTAGTGTGCCTCCTTGTCCACCACTGGAAGTGCCTACAATGGCATGTGAGCATCAGATCTGGAAACAATGGAAGAACGAATTTTCTTGCACATCATGTTGACGGACAGGTGCATGTGCTTTGCTTAACTGAGGACTAGATTTACATTTACAGCATTTATTAGACACTTTTATCCAAAGTGACATGAATTCTCTACCTACAGGGGACAGTCTCCCTGGAGCAACTTGAGTTTAAGGGTCTCTGGGACCTTGTGGTGGAGTGCTGAAGGTAGGATTCGAATACATGACCTCTTGGTCAAGAGGCAAGTATCCTACCCACTAGGTACCAGGTGATGTTCTGCAGGGAAATCGTAAATCCTGGCATAAATGCAGGTGTTACTTTGACATCGCAACCACCTAAACTTTGTTATAGACCACATACACCCCTTCATAACAGCAATGTTCACAATTTGCAGCGGCCTCTTTCAGCAGGATTATGCATCCTCAATCTGATCAAGAATGTGTTCCAGACACTATAGTACATGTTTAAAAGAGTTCTGGAATTCATGCCTTGAAGGGCCTGAGCTGTTTTGGCAACATGAGGGGGACTTACAAATACAGTATTAGGTGGTTTTATGTAATGTAATGTTATAATGTACAATGCACAGAGACATACACTTTCTTCACTCAATGTAGCACACAGGGCACTGCAATTAACACAGAAAATAGGCCCTGTTCAAGTATCTATTGGGAATCTTACAGTCAGATAATGTTACAAATATGAAAGCAATATCATGAAGACAAATAAAACTGTGGTGAGCAGATAGTGGTCCTAGATGGGCTTTTCACCCCTTTTTTGTATTTCTGTAAAAGATTTTCAATCCTAAATGAAAGTATTTCAGTAAGAGATTTATAATACAGTCTGGCCAGCAAGAGCATAAATATATATTTTATGACTGCTAATTTGTCCATTTCTACTGTTGCAAACCTACTCCAGTTTTACGGCGTAATGCATGGCCCTCTTTCCCAGCATCCTCCAGTTGAGCAAACTGTTCCTCCAGCAGTAAATCAAATGTTTTCTGGTCGTCTGTGCTGGGGTCTTTGGAGTAGTCTTTCCCTTCATAGTAGTACATATGGTCTGGGGAAAAATGCATGCGTGCTGACTTGACAATATAGGTAATAAATAATTTTACATGAATAAATAAAGTACAGGCCTTACTCTGTCCCACATCCTCCTTGTCATCTTCTTCTTTATTTGGCATCGCATGTTCTTCATCCAGCAACCATTGTCCATCCTGAGATGGGCCCAGGATCATCTTTAGGTCCACATCCTGAACTGAACTTTCCTCTGTGGATAGCAGCTTGTCCACTCCAAACTTCAGAATCTCACTCAACTGCAGACAAGAGGTCCATTTACATCACTTTATAGGTTTACAGTTCCTAACTATAGTCCATCCATTGCTAAGTACAATTTGTTATCCCTCTTCAGCTCTGTACATCAAGGGAAACGGACCATCAAAGGAAACGGACCATCGGACCAACGGACTGCCACGACCCGATATTATTTTGAGTGATAGACCACAGTTACCAACACTGAGTGATATGTTAGCAGGCGTTTCATTCGGTATCACTCTAGTATAAAGGTATCAGTCAAAGCAACATTACTCCTGGGATGACGATAGACCATCAATAAAAAATATTTAGCCAGCAGCTGTCTGAAACTGACCACCAGTTCAGGTCTAGAGAATGGCTAACACAAACTATAGTTTCTAACTGTACACCTACAAAGAAAACCATTAGGGGTAGGGGTCTAATAAAGCTGCCAATAAGCATAATCAAATGATGCAGAGAGGAAAACAGAAAAAACTGGAGATGTTTCCATGGGGATAGGAGGCCATCTCTGAAAGAATGACCAAAACTGAGAAATGTTGAAAGACAGGTGAAACAGACACATGACAGAGAGGCACCTGTAGTGCAGGAGCAGCAGCCTGAGGCTGTTCCAGTAGAGAGAAGCGGCCCTCCTCAATCACTGTGCTGGTGAGACGCAGTTTCGATACTGCACGCGAATAAACAATCTCTTCCACTGTGTCCCTACCAAGAAGCCGGATCACCTTCACAGTCCTATGGAAATGAGATCAAGTAAAATTAATTTTAACATGTGAACAAATGAAAGCAGAGAATAAAATGCTTTCATTTCAACAAATACTTTCTATATTGTATGTGTCTAAAATAACAAACACATTAAGGAAAACCTCAGGAAAACTGAAACTTAAACCATATTAACAAATCTACCTCATCTCACTGTGGAGCATGAATGCAGAGAATTTTTACAGAAACAATTTTGGCCAGTCATTAACATTTTGTGTTTGTTAGCTACATGAACTGTGTAGCATAAGCGCCAGGCTGCACAAGTATAATTTAGGGTTGATGGCTTGTCTGACAGAATGCATGTATGGTAGGTGAAAATTTACTTGTCAAACAATTTTTTTTCACTAATTCAGTAACTACTATGAAATTGGAGTGTTATGTGAGTGAAGAATAAAAATGTAGTCCCACATGTGGAGTTATAAATATTTTGTTGTGTTTGCAATGTATCTCAATGCTGGTAAATATAGTCTACAGACTGCTAAATACTGCTAATATTCAATATGGCGATACTACTAGCAGAGAGAATATTGTATCTGCAGCTGGTAATGGCAAAATAATAAAAAAAAAAAAACCTACAAAGTACAGCATGTAATTCATATTACATTAAGAATACATACAAGATGGGATAATGATACTGTTTCTCAACATTTTACCCACGCAATACCTTGTCTGTCCAATTCGGTGAGCTCGAGCTGCTGCTTGCAGATCATTCTGAGGATTGAAATCACTGTCCATGAAGATGACAGTATCGGCTGCAGTCAGGTTCATACCAACCCCGCCTAACAACAAACACGCCTCACTCATAAATCAAGATGGGAAGAGATGAAAGCTATACAGGTTCGCTATGACACAAACTGCTGCAACAACATAAACATGTTAATACATGTTTGCATGACCTGACGATGAGCAATGGTAGAAATGTGAAATTGCCACATTATCTATAAAGCAGAACAATTTCAACATTCATCTCAGACAAACGCAATGCCTGGGAGTTCATCCAAGGAAAAACGTCTTAACCCCTAATGTAGTCAACACACATTATGTTAAGCAGTCGCATCAGCAGTGGTAAAATTAATACCATAAACTAAACCACAATTTTATCATCTACTTTTTAAAAAAGCTCTCATTCACGCCTGTTTTAACTATAAAACTCAAAAGAGGCTTCAGGAATTACTGTACAAAATCAGTAAAATTCTAAGAAAATTTCAGGGAGTTCCCACTGGTCTCCATCTATGACAGGACTTGCAATTTCTCCCTTGGCTTCTGGTTTGTGCACCACCACCCAAGTCATTTGAGTGTGATAAATACTGCCTTCATCTCTCTGAGTCATAAGCATCAGTCCCTGTTCCAAAGGGGATAAGATGCATGTAGGTATGTTTGCAGAGATCTTAGGTGTGATAAGAAAGGAGACAGCACATTTCAGCATCGAGAATCTAAATCACACTCCATAGTGTGACATTTCCACTGAGATTATTTTAACTTACACGTCAGAGTATGTCATATGGTGCCCTGTCATTGTATGCTAACACTGCATTTGATCAGGTTTTAAAGATTTTTGTATTGGTAAAAAACAAGACATGTTAATTAAGCTGTAATGATTTACTTAGTTTTTTTTTATGATGTTCAGTTTTATTTTTAAAAAAAACCAAAAAAAAAACCCATTGTGTTCAGACAGCAATGAATATTTTTAACCCTTACCACAGTTCAGTATTTAGTACTGTTAGGCCTGTTTTGGAGGGTTCTGTGACTACTACAAATGGCACATCATAAAGCACATCATAAAGCAGGAGCTATGAACCCACCAGCTTTGGTGCTGAGGAGAAAGATGAAAACATCTTTAGTGCTGAAGTTCTTGATGGCCAGATTGCGCTCCTCTCCTCGCACTGAGCCATCCAGACGTTCATAGCTGTAACCTACAGGTGTAGGAGGTTAAAGTCAGCTCATATTCAAAGAGCAGGCAGCACAGTCATACACACACAAGAGCAAACACAGTACGTGATATATAAAAAAAATCTCTAGATCACAGAACAAGATAAGGCCAAAAATCCGCAAGGTATGTTGCAAAATCGTAGAGTTCCAAAAGAATCTCAAAACAATATGTTGTATGCTCATGTTGTGTTAATACATTAAACAATAGTGCCAAAAAAACCCCAAATAATCCCTGGTATCATCTGACTGATGAATTTGACAGATTAGAAGGCTGACAGATTAGAAGCCCTAAACTCTGACCTGTGCTAATCAACAATATTTAGACCTACAAGTCTAGGCAGAAAAAACTTCCATGTATGAGACGACAACTGATTTATAGCCAACTGCAAGAACTGAGGGTTATTTTCCACTTACAAAAGCCAGTGAGTCATTTTCCAATTTAATTTGTGTTCAGCTGAGACGTAGTCTATGTGCTGTATGGGAGTACAGTCTTCAGTTGTTCAGGTTTTTTCTTAGAACTAAACCAATAATTGTTCGTGTAAACCCTCGCAAAAAATTGCAGGAACCGCAAACATCCTCTGCATTTTTTGGTATTTTTCATGTAAATATATAATTTTTCATGCTTTTTAGTGCTAAACTATATAACATTTTGCTAATTTTGTAACATAAATATTAATGTAAATTCAGCTTCATTTTCATATTGAATATAACTATACATTTTTTTAGTACGGTCAAGAGAATACAAATTAACCGTATATTGGCTGCATGCAGTCCACCATTCCCACATCACAACACTTTCCTGCGTGGAGCATCTCGAGTGTTCTCCTGTTTTTCGTTTTGCTCTTCTTAAAGACCTGTATTTTTATTACTGTAAATGAAACTAAATGATTAATTCTATGTTTAGCCTACATATACAAAACAAAAGGACAGCACATGCCAAAGAAAACACGCTGGCATGTATATTACAGTACTGTCTATACAGGGGTAACATCTGTATTTACATTGTAGCACTGCACAAGACAGGAGTTAAGTGTACACCATAGAGTACGGATACGGGTTTACCTTCACATTTTCTTTAAAGGTAATGTATTACCCTTTAAAATGAAATTAAAGTGTACTGGGAGATTATTTGGGGGCATATTTAGGGTTTACACTATAAAATAGGCATTATTGGCCACTATTTTCAAAAACTGCAGGTGCTCTTGGAACGTAACCCCCACGAATTATGGGTGTCTAATGTATATATTACTATCTGTGTCACCTCTGTACTCCAGGTAGTCCTGAAGAACGTCCAGCATCCTGGTCATTTGAGAGAACAGCAGAACACGATGGCCCCTGTTTTCAATATTTAAAGACATACATTAGGATGCACTGATGTGAAGTTTCTGAAGTAGTAATGATAATTGATCATTAACACCTTACTGTAAATAATACATAACTTTTGCATAATTATGACTAAATTTACATTTATGGCACTTAGCAGACGCTTTTATCTAAAGCGACTTCCATTGCCTAACTACAGGAGACAGTCTCCCTGGAGCAACTTGGGGTTAAGGGTGGGGTTGGGGTTGCAGAAAGTAGGATTCAAACCCATGACCCCTTGGTCCTGAGGTAAGTATCCTACCAAGTTGACAATATAATCCATACTGTATATGAAATGCAAAAGAAAGATTAAAGATTCATGTTTGCTAGTGCAAGACTATTGTTCATATTTTTAGGCACATCACTGCAATGAATTTTGAAACAACTAAACATAATAATGGTACTGAGCATCATTAGAGCGTTTTTTCCCTTGCTGTACCTCAGCTGAACATTTGTATGCTACATTCTGTGTCTGTTTTCCCTTGCTGAAACCAATGAAATAACTTCTACACAGCAGAGATTTTTTCTGCAGCATCAAAGCATGAATACCAATTCATCTATGAGAAAAACATGGTGACAAAATTATCTTCTGTAATCAGCTATATCACTAATATCTGACAGACACTAATATTTTCCTCTTTCTTCTGTGAATAATATATGGGATGCATATTGTGTAAGCACTCATGTGTTACAGCGCAACAGAACAATGCAACAATGCACTCTTGTACTATAGCCAGCAGGCAAGTGTGCATGATTACAAGGTGCATGTGTTGTATTTTCATTTCATATATGTTTGGTTGTAATACTGACAGACTGATAATGGTGACACTTTCTCTTTCGTCTATGAATAATATATGGGGTGCAAATACAGTATACAAGCCCATGTGTCTTACTGAGCAACAGAACATCTAAATAATGCACAGTTGGCATATTAGGCCATAAGAGTTGACTCAAGACATAAGGCATACCCCTCTAGCAGATATGCAAGCATAGAGTCCAGCAGAGACAGCTTTCCACTGGCCTCCACCAAGTGCTCCCCAATCTGAAACGGTTCTGGCTCCACACCTTATAGAGCGAGAGTGCAAGAGTGAGAGAGAGAGAGAGAGAGTGTGTGTGTGTGTGTAGAGAGAGAGAGAGAAGAGGGTGAGGAAGAGAGACAGATAAAGAAAAAAAAAAGAAAGAAGTGCTTAATTTATAAAGTGCTGAGGTACCAGGTTTACGGCTGGCCCAAGACACCTCATTAGTAAAAGACTAGCCTTGATCCCTATACAACTCTGCCCTCTTTGTGACCAAGACCTTCTCTGGGCCACTGAAACCACTGGGACCAATGACAACTGTTTGTTGAAGGGTCTTATCAGACTGACAGCAAAGCTTTTTACATCACTGTGTTGTGCACTTTTGAAGTGTGTATCAATTTCAGGAAAAGGAAGAACAGTCATTTGTCACTACCATCAAACAGGTATGGGTGGTTCACACATTTCCTCAGTTGCATCAAAATATTTAGAAGCCTGGTCTTGTTGCCCTGATCACTCCCAAAAGCATCTGAAAGTCAAATGAAAGCAGGAATGTAATATTAACATGTGTAAAACCACATAGTTCTGAAGTGTTATGTTTATAGATGAAAAAATGTAAGTTTAATGCATGTTAAAGTTAAGAGATTTTGGAACAAATTGGTCCAAATAGCAGGAAATGCTTTCAAATGGTAAAAAAAATTGTATGATAGCAATGATATTCATTCAATCCTTCTATTAACATAAAAACACATTTTCACAATTTGGCGTTTTCTCCACTGTACTTTTGCTTTTGTTTTTTTGTTGCTAAAACGTTTTACCCAGGTCTTTCATCAGTATGGCTTTGTAGTACTTCTTCTGGAGGGCAGACATTCCATGATAGACCACGACTTCAGCCTTCTTGGGCAGCTCTGCTGCCACCTCAGCCTTGACCCTGCGCAGCAGGAACGGCTGCAGCACCTGATGGAGCTCTTCAGCTGCACACACGCACAAGCATATACATAAAGTCGTTGAAATCTTCTGTTAGCTTGTTCAGCTTGTCCCTCATATCTTGTTTGACTTGATGCTACAGTTCAACAATACAAAGCCCTGTGCTCCGCAATCACAAACCTCATTAGTAGAACTATAGCAGCTAAAGTTGCTTCAAATAAAAATAGATAACTTCTAAGATGAGACATGTACAAGATTAATTATTTAGGATATTTAAATAGATAGATTCTGAAACATGCCGTCTTACCTAGAGAGTGTTCCGTCTGTATATTTGCATATGCACTGACAAATTCTTCTGAGGCATCACTGGGGAACAGGCTGGGCTGAATAAAGTTGAGGAGTGAGTAGACCTCCTGCAGATTATTCTGTATGGGAGTTCCTGTTAACAAAACTCTGAAGCCCACAGAGAACTGAAAAGAGAGAGAGAGAGAGAGAGAGAGAGAGAGAGAGAGAGAGAGAGAGAGAGAGAGAGAGAGAGAGAGAGAGAG
>JBBPDC010000109.1:10732770-10747844 GCA_037974485.1 Hemigrammopetersius urotaenia | reverse complement strand
TCTCCGAAAGACATCACGTACCGAACCGTGACCCATGTACCGTGACGGTTCGGTACGAATACATGTACCGTTACAGCCCTAATAAATAAACAAGAAAAAAAGTTTGTGAAATGTGCATTCAATTTATGAAAGAATGTATAAAGCAATAAATATGCAATATGTTCAAGGTTTCTACCAGATTGCACAGTTTCCCCTTAAAGACTATAAAATTACAGTAAGAATGAAAAAATCTAGACCTCCAACTCATTAAGCTTGTTATGACACTTTCGGTTTTGGTTCAGAATATTTTAAGTATCAAGAGGTAAAGTCATATCAGCAGCCAAATGTGTCTTATTTCCAATGTAAGCGTGTCAATCATAAAATGCAACCATGAATATACATTTCACAAAAATCCTCCAGTCCTTCTGTGTAGGTGAGCTTGGGCCACCACTTTGATCCTAAGTCCTCAAAGGCACTTATGAGGCACCATTATAAAATATTCTGTTAGAACCATTTAACAACGAATAATAATATGCATACAGCATAAAGTTTATTCAACTGAACTAAAGAAATCAACAGCTCCCTTATATGGCTTCTTAATAAAAAATGTTTAGGGTCTTTTCTATTGCAAAAGAAAACATCTGTCTATTGATACACAGAAAAGGACAAAGCAGATAATAGAAATTAAAGAGAGAAAATAACAAAGGATTTTGTTTAAATGGAGACTAAACAAAAAGTGGGCAAAAATATGGCAGTAATAGCTGAAAATCATGAGCTGGATGATGAACTCATGAAACCCGGTATACGGCTCCAGCTACTCACCATGGAGGCACAGTGAGTCAAGGCTGTCAGTGTTTAATCATGCTGGTCTATGAGTCAGCCTGCAAGAATGTCTTCACTGAAAAATGACTTGCATGCCGGTCACAAAAACTTCAGAAAACCTCATCTTCAGAATCCCCCTCTCTTTCCCGAGGTTTAAGGAGACCCATCTCCATCGGTGGCATTCTTCTGAGTTTGGAACGTACCATACTGGGGAAGAAAATGATATTAGTTACGTACACTGTCTGAGTTGAATAAGGGCAACGCAGGCAAGGCTATGACTTTTAAATACCCAAATGTATCCATGTTTTCCTGTTCACCATATATAAGCAATCAGCCAATACCTGCCTTAAAGAAGTTTGAATCTTTATTTTTGCCCATGAGCTATGAGGCAAACGTCATACAAGCCTATATCCCACCAAATAGCATCTCAAAATGCATGGTGAAATCACATTTGTTTCAGGTCACTAAGCAGCAGATTTCTTATGTGGTTTTACTGTATGATGTGCCGTTATCTAAAAAATGCAAACAAGTATGTTTCAAAGCTGAAAAATGCAGCTGCAACCATCTTAAAGCTTCGATTTTGTCCATATTATTGCAAAATGTTAATAACATTTAACCGCAAATCATACAAACAAACCACACACACACACACACACACACACACACACACACACACACACACACACACACACACACAGTCACGTTATTAAGCACACCTGTTCAAACAACATGAAAGCATGGATCCATCCTGCCTTGTATTAATGTTTTAGTCTGGTGGTGGAGGTGTAATGGTGTGGTGGGTATTTTCTTGGCACTTAGGCCTCTTAGTACCAATTGGGCATTGTTTAAACATCACAGCTTGCCTAATGGCTACTACCAGCAGGATAATGCACCATGTCACAAAGCTCAAATCATCTCAAACTGATTTTGTGAACATGACAATGGGTTTACTGTACTCATGGCCTCCACATTTACCAGATCTCAATCCAATGGAGCACATTTGGGATACTACTTTTTTTCGATTTTAAACTCAAATTTAATACATTACCTTTAAAGAAAATGTAAAAATAAACCCGAGGTTTAAATACGGAAAAGTCACGAACGAGAGACAGAGACAGAGAGAGAGAGAGAGAGAAAAAGGGAGAGAGAAACAGAGAGAGTAAGAGAGAGCGAGTAAGAGTGTAAGAGAGAGAAAGAGAGAGCGAGAGAGAGATACAGAGAGAGAGCCAGAGAGAGAGAGCCAGAGAGATAGAGAAAAGTCATGAGAGAGAGAGAGAAAAGTCACGAGAGAGAGAGAGAAAAATCACGAGAGACAGAGAGACAGAGAGAGAGAAAGTAAGAGAGAGCGAGAGAGATTTAAAAACGGGCGCGATCCGCACGCTCCGGAAAAGTCATGAACGAGAGAGAGACAGAGAGAGAGAAAGAGAGAGAGAGAGAGAGAGGGAGAGAGAGAAGGAGAGGGAGAGAGACAGAGAGTGACAGACAGAGAGAGTGCGAGAGAGGTTTAAATATGGAGAAGTCCTGAAGGCCATGCACCGGGAGCCAGAAGAAACCAAAAACATATTGCCACGAAAAAGAAAAAAAAAAAAGAAAAAAGCAGAGAATATTTGCAGGTTCTGCGTTGTTTTGAAGATTTCCGGGTAAAACGATGAATTACGTTCTCAAAAAAAAAAACGTGTGACTGGATCCGCAAGTCCCGATCCGTGTAAAACTGGGGGATTACTGTATATATATGTGCATATACAAACACCGCAGTATTTTACTACTTAACCTTTGATTTTATAAACTACAGGTTTGTATTTGAAGCATTGGACAGTTATATAAATGAAAATTAAACATTTTCCTTCATCAAACTGTTAGCCCTTCGTATGGCTCAGTACCTGTGAAGTAGCTCTCAGTTTCGAAAAGGTTGGTAACCCCTGCCCTAGATGGTCACTTAATAGCTTGTTCAATATTGGTGATTAGTGTTGTCAAAAGACCCGGTACTTCAATACCAAGGCGGTACTAAAAAAAATGTAAATGTTACGGAACCAGGTTTTCTGTCTGCCTGTGTTCCCATCCCCTCGGTTCCTCCCTTTCCCCCTAGGTCCCTTCCTCCCTTTGTAGTCCACATGTCCCGTTTGGATCCCAGCCCCTCCTCACCTGTCGCACCTGGTTCTCGTTAATCACTGTCCCACCTGTTTCCCTTTCCCACACACTATTTAGAACCCAGTCTGCCCCGAGTCAAGCGTGTCCGTATTTGTCCTATCTGTTGTGCTTATGTTCCTGTGTTGCATCTCATGCCTTTCTGTTTTCTGTTCTTTTGCAGACTCGTGCTCGTCCGGTTTAAACCGTCGACTCTTCCAGGGGCTCCTGTGTTTGTTTATTCCCCCTCGCCTGCCTGCGTGCAGCCCAGCCTGTTTCCTTGTAGCCTTGCCTCAGTTGGAGCACGAGTCTTGCCGTCTGTTTTGTTTGAGTTTTGGTTTACCTCCTTTGTTTATTAAATCTTGTTTGCCCCTGTTAATATCGTGTGTGCTCTCCCTTTCCTCAACATGACAGATATCTAAGTTTATAAATAAGAAGAGTGTGTTATTCAGTCATGTTTGTTTAATTATTGTTTGTCATTAATAAAAATAGCTTGTTCAATTCATGTTTTTGTGTTTTGCTTTGGTACCAAAATTGGTACCGAGATTTTCACTGGTATTGGTACCGAATACTGAAATTTTGGTTCAGTGACAACACTATTGTTACGGTTGGTGGCCGTTAGAGGCCACTGTTTTTCTGTTTGTTTCTGTCTGTTCTGTTCTGGTTTTGTTAGGGCTTTTATTTTGACGTTTGTTTGGTTCTTGTGTTGTCAGCTGTGTTTGGTTTGTGTTGATTTTGCCCGCTATTTAAGTCTGGCTCATGGTGACAGTCACCATGAGCCCATCGCCTGATCTTAGGTCTTTTGTGTTTGTTTTCTTGTGGCCCTCGCGCCCTTTATGTTTTGCCTGCAGCCTGTTAATAAAGTACCCGGAAGAATGGATCTCTGTCTGCCTGCTATGTCGTGCGACCTTCCAGGTAGTTCCGAGTCCGGGTCCTACGGCCCAGCTCGCGACAACTATTGGTGATCCAAATCATAATTATATTTGTTGGCTTTTATAGGTTACTAGTAGTGACATTTTCTCTGGCTAATAAAGGGACTAACATGCATATAAAGGGACTGGCTAATAAAGGGACTGGCTAATAAAGGGACTCTGGCTAATAAGAGAGTAACATGCATGCAAATCTCAATGTGCAAAAACTTTTCACGGTGGATAAATAATCTAAATATGAAAACATGATTTGAGAATCTGAGAGCACTCACCAAAGAACAGTGGTGTGGGCTATGGCCACAATGAGCAGGGCAAAGGCTAGGTGCCAGCTGTAGCACATGGTAATGAACATGTTGTTGTTGTGGTCTGACAAATCCCATGTCACCTCACTGGGGGGGTACAGCACAAAGGCAATCTGGGTAAAAGGACAGATGGCAGAATAAAGAAAGTTACAAAACAGCATGTAGCACATAACAATATTAATTTTCTTTGGCCAGCACAGAGCCACATGCACTCATGCTGACCTGCCAGAACCAGCTGCCCTGAAGCAGACAGAGAGCAGCCCGCAGCAACTCAAGCAGGATATTTCCCCTGTGGAAAACCTCCAGGAAGCAGATGATAGCCCCTCCGAAGACTGCATACAGCAGAAGTATGTGGACATGGACATCCAGCATGTCTCTACCATGGAGGTGATAGAGGAATAAGAATCCTGCAATGATACAGACATTTAGTCCATCTTACATTCAGTTCGCTTTGGAGACTGTATCATTTATGCAATGATACATATTTCTTGGCTTAAAAATGAAAAAGATCGAGATTATATTCAATTTTTGATCTTTCATGTGTTAAAGCATTTTCTACAAAGCTCTGTAGTACTGTGTAGTACACAGATTTAGTTTCAAAGACACACATTTTAAAAAAACTGTAAAGTGTCTTTGTGGTCTTACACTACAGAGCAACATGCAAAAAACAAAAATGCACAGGATTTACCCAGATGCCTTTAAGTTTTAATTTTGGAGTGTAATTTTGGACTGTGGCTTTCACTAAAAACACATTATGTTTCAAATTTACTGCCACTTTTTAATAAATGAAGAAAGAAAATTTAAAATTTAAACATATAAATCAGTCTCAGCATTTATTAATACTTTGGATTTATTTTCATACATGTTCTAGCGTTCATATGAAGAGCAGGTTTGGTATTAGTAATGATTTGACTCTTTTCAAAAGTATTGTTAAATTCACCTTTCTGGATACAATGTGTAGGGTAGTACTGAAGTAGTACTTTAATCAGTTGTCAATTTAGCTAAGAACAAATCTACACCATTTCCTATTAGTATCCTGCTTTAAAAAGAAAAACATTTCAAAAGCAAATCTTGTCACAAAGCAAGTTCTGGTCACACAGTGTCAAGTGCTGACCTTCATTAAAAAAGGCGAGGCACAGCATTAAGCGATCTAGGGCCAGAGGTGCTCCGCCTGTGCTGTGGACGGTAAGTGAGGTAGCCCCTGCCAGAGCGAAGAACAGGTACATGGTTGTGTGCTGCCAGTTCATCAGCTTGTCCCAGTGCTGAGTGGAGGCATCGTACAGGTGAAACTTTGGCCCACCTGCTGCAAACTGTTCTCCTAGTATACCTGTGAGAGCAGCATGTTAGAGATGCATTAATATTACTGCCACAACAGCTAACATCACCAACTATATTACCTTTCAGCTGATGTATCCATCAGTATTTAACGACAGCATCTAATTAGAACTACCTTGAACTAGTAGAAGCACAGCTGACACAGCCGACCAACAGTAACAACAAAATCCAGAACCTCCAACCATCTCATCCAAGCTTCGAGCAACTTTTGCATTAAAATGACCTTTTTGTCTTCTAACTCTTATCTGGTCATTACTTTAAATTGACTGGTAAATAAGTAACACTTGTCTGGTGATTCACACTATAAATATATTAGGGTCCTTTTAATAGGTTAGTGGTAACTAATTAATAATGAACTTACATTTTGTGTAGTAAATGTACTCAAGTGGTGCACATACAGTAAATGTATTTACTAGCAAAGACTGTTATTTTAGTAAATAAGTGAGCAAATATTAGTGCATGTCAAAACTTTTGACTGCTGGTGTATGTTCACTAAGAAAAGAAAAGAACATA
The DNA here is from genome assembly GCA_037974485.1 of Hemigrammopetersius urotaenia. Classification (NCBI taxonomy): domain Eukaryota; kingdom Metazoa; phylum Chordata; class Actinopteri; order Characiformes; family Alestidae; genus Hemigrammopetersius; species Hemigrammopetersius urotaenia. Next base: position 10,741,840 of record JBBPDC010000109.1, on the reverse strand, counting down.
AAACCCACTGACATTAAACAAACTGCTGAAGCATCTCTCCACCAGCTTCTATTGTAAGTGTTTACTGAGTCTATACTGAGTATGTTAGGTTCAAAAATGTATATTTCTTTAGGGTATTCTCTTTACAGCAGATGCCATTCATCATTGTACCATTGGACCTTTAAAAATATAAGTGTCTTACATATATGTGTTTTTTATGCATTTCCTCTAACGATGCTTTTCAAATCTTTGAACAATATATTGCTGTGTTTTTATTGTAGGCCGGTTGTAAGTTCTGTTACTCATCCCAGCACTGATATTCTAAATGATACTGACCGCCTTAATTGGCACATCAGTCTAGTTCAGCCAAAAGAAGAATGTTAAATGTCAAATTTATGCCGTGGTGGCACTACAGTAGTTGTTCAGAAGAGCAGTAAACAAAGAATGACCTCACAAGGGTTACAGTATACTTTTCCAGATGCAAACCATTAAAAGAGTTAATTCAGGGGCTTTCAAATCTATGGTACAACATGCTATGATAAAACTTCATGACCTTCTGAACACAAATTCTACAGGAATGTAGGCTTGCAGTTTACCAATGATAGAAAAGGAGAGGGTTACAGCTCCCTCAACGATTTCTAGGCGGTGTTGCATGGCCCGTGTGGTGATCCTCCCTGCTCCAGCACTTTTGTTCCTGCGGGTGGTGTACCACAGGGAGTACTTCACTGCCCACCACAAGCCGGCAATCAGAAAGAAACTGCCAGGTAGAGCGTGCCCTTTGAAATTTCCCATGGTTTCCTGCAGCCTCTGGAACATAAATGGAAAATGTCTGAGTATATCTTACACTCCATCATGTTTATCTCTCTGGCACTCACTATTGACGACAGACGAGAAAATTATTAGAGACACAACTGCTAAAATGAACTGCTAAGGTTTGTAATATACAAGAATAATAGACAAACACATTAAAGACAAGAAGAAACTTCACATTGACACCTGGCACACATTCAAGCAGGAACAGGTTTAAGCTGTACTTCATATGGTGGAACTCCTTTTCAGATTCGGCTCGTAACTGTTTTGCACAGCCATGTCGTAAGGAAACAACTGTAAGTCAGAGCAGAAATCAGAAGCAGTGGAAAATGAAAGGGTGTGTGACGGAACGCGTCGGTGAAGGAAGACAATCAGATATAATGAGGGCCCTGTGGAGAGCCTTGAAGTGTGTGTTTATGTTGTAAGAAATCATGATTTGAAAGATTTAAACATTCTGAAGACGGTATGCACATAATACAAAAAAGAAACAGTCACAAACTGTCCTGTGAAACCCTGGAAAGGGAATAATGAGTTCATGAATTCTCTGAGAGTGAGATAAGCCGTTTGCACTGACTCAGCAACACCACACCTTCAAACATCACATTATGAAAAACGTGCAGAAAAGGCAGATTGTAACGGAACCTGCAATGTAGGGGTTGATGTTGCTGGTGACCATATATATGTTGTATTGTTTTTATATATGTATATTTTGTATATGTGTATATACAATATGTTCCAAGCGCATCCACATATAGTGAAAAACTGCGAATTTGCGAATTTGTGGTAAAAAAAAATAAAATAAAATAGCCTATTTTTATTGTTTCAACCCTAAATATGCCCCACAATTATGCTCCCAAAACAAGAAAATGTAAAGGTAAACCTGTATCCATACTGTACAGTTTACTGTATATACTATAATAACAAGAAGAACCAGCCTACTGACATATTTTTCACTGTGCGTTTTATTCAGCACTATCCTTCAGCAGTGTTATTATATGAATCAACAAAAAATCTCAACTGCTAGTGTCACCGCTGAGGCACCCCTGAACAAGGTACCATCCCCCCACACTGCTCCCTGGGCACCTCATTGGCAGCAGCACACTGCTTCACTTGGCGAATGGGTTAAATGCAGAGAAAGAATTTCACTGTGTAATGTACTTGTATGACTATGCATGTGACAAATAAAGAATCTTCAATGTTGCTTACTATTAATATTTTAATGGCATCCTTATATACTAGAATATATTCCTCAAGCTGCATTGGATGTATTAAAATGTCTTCATGTCAAACTAATTAAAAATTAAAAGTGACTCCTGGGGCAAAGCATGGTACAGTGCACACAAACACTCGCTGTAGATCAGCATCTAGATTCGGAAGAGACAAGATGACCATAGACAAAAAAGTTTTTCTTGATATTTACTTAGTTCCAGTTTTCACTGGAAAGAGTGGTCTCTGTCTTTTTCCTAGTGCTGTACATACACAATGTCATTTTGTATCATAGAATTGTATCATATTCTATATGATATACTTATATTTACACTGACTCCATATACCCTGACTAATCTTAAGACATATTACTCAGCAACAACTACAAATATTATGCTAAAAACTAGGAAACTACTGGGTCTATTACATATAAGAATGGAATAGAGACCTGGAACTACCATGGCTACATAGAGGTTAAACTTTTTGAAGTCTGTTGTATCTGGAACAGACACTGCATGCTTCAAATATATTGTATACATTTTAAAGTTTTATCGTTTTAAAGATTTATGTTAAACATCACTTTTTAAATAATTTAGTAAAATGTTTTATTCCAGCTTTTCAGTCTGCCTTATGATGGTCTCTATAGTGCCCTATTGAAGTTGGATGTAGATAAACCTTTAAATTGAACTTTGTTGTTTTTCCTGTCTTAAAGTGAAGTGAGCAGTGAGAGTCAGTAGGGCTGTCTACTTACAGATTCTTAATGTACATATTCTTAAAGCATCTGTACATTATGGCAGTAATTAAACAGTTGTTACTTGAGATTTATCCTAAAGATCATAAAAGAAAGTTTTTGGTCATGGATACTGATTGTGTTGAGTGTTTAATCACACGTTTGCCGGCTGTATTATGCACTTCTAAACTATGGAAACGACCAGGCTAAAGTACTGGGTGGGGTGAGTTGTAAGGTAGTGTTACAACTAAGTCTACTATAATAATCAGTAAGAGAAATCCATGCCCTCCATACCCTCCCGTTTTTCTGTATCCAAAACAGCCAAGCACAGCTTCAACAAAAACATACAACAGCATAAACTGAAGCTGAAATCCATTTAAATTTCCTTGTGCTGACATTTGCTCCACTACTCAAACAGAAATTGCCAAATTTCACACAATCTTCACACAATCTTATTTATTTCGATAAACAGATGTTTATGTATTTAGGCTGGAAAGCTTATCTAGTTATACTAACATATAACTGTATCAAAGTAATTGATTTTTTCCACCAGAATGTTTCAGCCAGTGTGACTGCTAGAATTAACACCTCCTGTGGGGATGCCCAATGTCCATAAATGCCTGTGTAAACAATACTAATCTTCATCAAATATTTATAAAATCATTTAGCAAAAACGGAAATGTGTTAGGTTGTGCCTTACTCTCCAGTTTGCTAAAACAGACTCCTTTGAGGGCAGGGGTCATTTCTGAATATTCTCAAGCAGAGGTTCCCTGAAGAACCCACATTTTAGTGTTATCCCTGCTTCTAGCACACCTGATCCAACTAATCACTTAATTACCAAGCTGATCTTGAGATTAAGTGGGTAAGCAAACACGAAAATGTGCAGGACACGTACATCAAGACCGATTTGGGAACCACTGTTCTACAGTAATGATATGAGTATAGATATAAAATAATAGATATAGAATAGGAGGACACCCTCTCAGGCTGCTATTCTGGAGCACAACAAAAGCCACAAGAACTCCTTGAATCAGGCTTATCACTCCTGGATGTGGTGCCATCGTCATGGAGACAAGATGACCCATGAGTGCCTCTTCAATGGAGAGCACACATGCCTCCTGATTGGCTGATTCTGTTGAGTTTATTTATAACAGCCGGGCTCTAAATATGCACAGCATCTTTAACACAGCAACCACATCAAAAGCGCGGGAATGAATAAGCAGTTTTTAATCATTTTGACATTGAACTAAAACTGCGCCAGCCTATCTTAGCTCACGTCTCCAGCTCAATTTGTCTGAGCTCCGGACTAAACGTTCTTAATATTGCCTCCTCTATTAGATTTGCAGACTGCTCCGGTCATGCTTCAAGAAAAGACAAGCAAAAGGAGAAAAACACACAAAACTGTCTCCAGTGTGTAACTGGATTAGGCACGAAATAGTGTGATCAAATAAAGGCAGCATTATCAGCCCTGACACCTTTTAGTAGATCCATAAGGACAGCTGCCCTTAAGCATCAGATCTCTACCAGCTGTAGATTTAAAAAGCTGCTAAAACTATTCTCCTAGGCCTTCTTTTACATGTGCTTTTTCTGATTTTCTATGAATAATTTTATTTCTTTAATTATTTTATTCTATTATATTCTATTTTACTATTCTATTCTTGGAAAGCATCGACTGATAATGTATAATCACAAAGCACTGTTGTGTATGAAAATGTGCTATGAGCAAATCTCAGTTGTTCTAATGCCTGTTACTTAAACTGACATATGCATCCAACTTTAGAGTCTTCTAGAAGAAAACTAGTTGGGTTACGAGGCAATGTTAGAGTACTTTTTTAAAGACTTACCTTACTGTCTGGTGAAGAAAATAAATCACTCTTAATGTTTCCCAAGTAAAAGGACTCAGACGTCCCTCTTATTTCCACTCATTTTTAAAAGTAAAGCTGCAAAACAGTAGTAGCTTTCGCCTTAAACTGCATTTTACTGGAAACACGGTCAGACAACCCACTTTTCCATCTGTTCCTCGGATTTCAAGGATTCTTTTTTGAGTGCAATTTAAAGGAATCGCCCTTACTCCTCGGCGATTGGTTAAAAACCATGCATGTGTCATCTTTCTTCACCCTGATTGGCTGAGTCTTCCCTCAATCAACGGGTTTGTCTAAATTCCACGTGTGCACTCTCCCTCAGTTTGTTTGCAGATTTGAGGATATGTAAATGAGATACTCATTCCCACCCGTTTTCAGGATTGGCTCGGTTTTAAGTGCTATGATTGGTTAGTGGAAACAGCTTTCCGTGATATTATTGGCACGAATTATCCAACTTCCCGCCTTAGGGGGCGGGACTAGTCTAAAATGGGGTGGGATAATCTAGAAGCTAAACACCCACTCCTCTCCAGGAAACCGCTACTTTTAGACCATTGTATAATCGTTGTTTTCTGTTAGTTTACGCATCAAAAACACTTATGAGTGTAGCCCAACTTAATGCTCAACTGAATCCATGTGGAATGTAAAACTGATTTTATGGTATTTGACAGATGTCCATGATTTTATGGTATTTGACAGACATGTTGTTCAGGAATTTCTTCTAAGTAAAACACAGGCATTGGTTTTTATTTGATCCTGGGAAGACTGTTTTAGCACTTCGTTGTTCTTTAGAGCTTGGGGGAGAGGGTGGAGTTAGGCATGTGCAGTTTGCCTACGTGCATAAAGCCACGGACAGCCTCACGAGACGAGATGAAGACTAAAACCGAGAAACCTTGTCGTGGACCCTGCTTAGACTGGACTTTACTGTCCATTTAACAGTGGGTGGCGCTTATCTATGTTTAAGGATTCTTACAAATGGGCTCATTTTGCCTTTAAATTCCATAGAACACCCGTTCTACCTGTAGCCATTAGAGTGTAATATATTCTTATTCTTTCTTGTTGCACTGAGCATGAATTTCCCTCGGGAAAGGAAAAGGTATTTTTTATGTTCTTACATGCATTACTCAACAATTTCTACACCAAAAGAGGCTAGAGATTAAAGAGAAAAAAGAAGGCTGCAGTAAGAGGAAAAATTGTTCCTTGGTTTTGTTAAAAAAAAGCGTTTTGAGCAAAAGAGGCAGAAAAAAGAGGACTGGTGAAGTAGGACTGGAGCAAGGCGCAAAGAAAAAGATAAGGAGAAGTGGAGTACAGGTTTGGGAGTACACACTTTCATGATACTATCTCAGGCAGGCACACACCAGTGACAGCACACAATATTCCAGATCTCGTCTTACACGTCCAGATCAGCAACCACACATTAAGATCTGACAGTGAACATGAAATATGTACACAGCCAGGAACCTTGTCCTTTTACGTCAGATCCACAAGACCCGTGTCTGCATGCAATAGGTGGTTAAATAGGTGGATTGTAAAATAAACATTGAAATTGATGGGAATGGTCATTCTCCCAAACAGAAATGGGAAGACTGGCCATGTTTTTGCCATGCAAAAGTATATGGGTGCATAGTTTCGTACTCAGAAAGAGTAATAGTCATGCAGGTGTATGCTGGAGAGTTCACCAGGGAAAGAGGACCAATGGAGAGGCTCAGACAAGGAGACAGACAACATGACTGCTTATTTCACAGCCACTCTTAAGTGCACTGAGAGAAGAAGCTGAGTTATGGATGGCAAGTCAGACCATGCAGATTGCCTAGGCCCCAAACTTTGACCACCAAATGTTGACACATTAGTTGAAGCTTAGGAGCACAGTATTCAGAATGGACATAACATTATATGACATGCAAGGAGACATGCAAGCCTTCTTAAGGCTTAAATGGCATTTGTAAAAATAAACAGTGATCTTGCTTCAGGAATGTTCAGTTCTGTACTGGCTTCAGTTCTGTCCTGTGCTCACCTGCGCCTGTGTCAGGTTCATCTTATAATCAATGCATAAATACACTCATGTTAAAATTATAAGCATATACCCTGTAACCCCACCTTCCTGGTGTAGAGACTCTGCTTGTGTGAGAGTGCCCAGGTATTTTGATCTGAGAGACCAGAGTGTAATGAGGGCCAGAAAGCTAAAACAGTACACAAATAAGGTCAAGTAAGTCAAGTAGGTGTCAAATTGAGTTAAAAAATATATTTCATAACATCACAGTACATAGCAAATACTTGCAATACTTTTAAGCAAATACATGGAATTAAAGGGTAAATAAGGCAAAACAAGAATTTCAATAAATTATGAGGGACTTAATATACAGTACGGGTAACTTTCTGGCAGGCCAGGCCTTTCACCATTGGTGGGTTTTTGAAAACAAGCACCACTCACTCTGCCATGCTCCTACAATGTCAATATCACTGCAGTGCTGAGAATAACCCAACCACTCTAATAATATCTGGTCAATATTGGTCCTAGCATCTGAAATTGACCAGTGATGAATGGAGTAATGTGTGGCTGATGGACTGTTTGTGAAAACAGATGAGTTACCGTCTGTACGTTTACAACCACTGTTGATAATGGACGGAGTGAGGGTACAAAGTAGGTGTTCCTAAGGAAGTGGCCAATGAGTGCATATAGCTTATAGCCTTTTCTTAACAAATTCTTGAGCTCCTTAGCATTACTAGTCCATGCTCCTTGTTCTCTGGGCTGCGGTTTTCTTGTTTTTCTGTTTTTCAACATTCAGACCCCAGTGGCCTGTCTGGGTTACGATTATGGTTATGGCCTTTAATGCTCTGTCTGCCATTCCCATTATTCTGCTTGAAGAGACTCCCAATTAAAATGCGCTCACATCTGCAGGCCCTTTTTCCAACAGTGGGTAATCATGTGTCACATTCAGTGTCAGATTCTTCTGGCGTGAGTCCCAGTTTGCCTGCATCTTATCCTTTTTTAAAAGTGCATTTCACTAATAAAAGGATTCATAATTTTTATATACCTTCAATGTGTGTGAGAATCAGCTAGGATTATAAACCAAAAGCTAAAAATGGCCCTCTCCCATTATGATTTGTGCTTTGGGCATCCATTGATTTTTGCCTTGGTTTTTAGACATCCAGCATCCACCAGCTAATTTCCAGCATGTTGATGAAATCTAATTCATGCACTGACCTCTTATGTCTGACCTGTAAACAGGATATGACCAATGTCACAGTTAACACCTCAAGTCGGTCACTGTGGCAGGAGGGCATGTTAAGGTGCCTGACCTCAAAGTAGACACTGACAAACCAGTGTTGTTGACAGACAAACTCACAATAAAACCAAAGGAAATATGATTGCCATAAACAAAGTGGCAATACATCAAGAAAGTTTAAGCATTCTGAAGTACAGGAGATATACTGTATTACATGTGATGCAAAGGCTATTGGGATTTATAGCCTCCATATTTACAATGAAGATTATACACAATACGCATTTTCTTTGACATACAGGGTCTAAATTAGGCACAAAGCTAGCCCCGGGTCGACAAACACAACCCAACCATCCCCCAAAGACAAATACGATCGCCAATCTCCCCACCCCCACCCCCTCCCAGATCGACAAAAACGATCGCAACCACCTCCCACAGAGCCCCCCCACATAACACATACCAATTTAACCCCTGGTAACATATACACAGTCTGCACATACATTTCGTGCTTTTACACAAACATCAAGGTTACTTTGTTGTTGAGGCAGTTCTTTGTCAGTAAACTGTTCGTGTTTGAAGATTTTTGAGAGAAAAATTGTTACTAAATACATAATAGTCCATAAAGAACCCGCAAAGAAAAAAGTCAGGGCAAGAGGCAGGAAAATAATTCCAAGGGAAGAGAGTTATTAGGACTTTTACTAAACCTGCTCAAGAAATGAAATCAATTATACTCAGAAGGACTGAATGTACTTGATGCGTGCATCATTTCCACAGTAATAAAATATAACGTACATCTATACTATATACATCTACACAATTATTGCCAAAAGTACGAAAAGAAAAAGAATTTGTCTTGATATATTTTTTTCATGTGGAAATGACTTATATCAGGTAAATACAGTGCATTAGTTATTGACTGTAATAAACAGAGTACTGTGCATTTTCACTGAGATGTGGTGTGCACATATGTTTCGGCAGAGTTACAGTCTTCAGATGGAGGTGCATCAACGTTGTCTACGTAAGGACAGCTGGCGGCGTGGTATGCGGTACTCTTCCTGTCCTGGGCAGAATGGCACCTCTTTCCGGCGCTCACACACCCCGGTGGAACTCCCGCTGCGTGGCCGGACACCTGGATCTGACCTCCTCGCCTTCTCAATCCACCAATCAGAAACAAGAGATCTAGTGATTTACATTTACATTTACGGCATTTATCAGACGCTTTTATCCAAAGCGACTTCCAATCCCTACCTACAGGGGACAGT
>JBBPDC010000109.1:10668734-10732670 GCA_037974485.1 Hemigrammopetersius urotaenia | reverse complement strand
TGGTGGTGGTGCTGAAGGTAGGATTCGAACCCACAACCTCTTGGTCTGGAGGCAAGTATCCTACCCACTACGCCACCACCACCCCCATCACTACAGTCCAGTAGTGATACCACTGGACTGTAAGTGCCCATGGCAACAACACTACAGGCCAAAAGTAATATTTTCTTTTTGTAATAAAAACCTGAAAATTGTTCTTTTTCGAGAAATTTGGGGAAATAAAGGTCAATAGTCAAGGCATATAGTATAGAGATAGTGAAAAACTGCTGAAGAGTATAAGGGTAGACTTTCCCCAAATGATATTTACATCACAGCAAAGTCATGGAAAAATGATTTTGGTTAAACTAGATGCAATAATAATAAACATGTTGCACTGTGTAGGTTGTTGGAAATTCGACTGTACAGTCTGTAGCGTATCTGTACATTACAGCAAACCAGCATTGATGAAATCCCCTTTAGCACCCATGCAGCTCTAAGACATAGACAGACTACTTTGCCATTATAATGATGGGGAAAATCAGAATGTACCCAAGGCCAGCATGCAAAAAAATGAGGATGATTCTGAAGGTCTTGTCGACACAGGAAATAGGTATGGTAGCTACTAGGGTGCAGTAGCCATTAACCTTAAATGAACCTTGAAATGCTTTGAAATGCATTCGTTTGGCTCTTACCTCTTTATGGAAGCGGTGAGAGCAGTGGAGTTCATGCGCTCCTCCTACTCCCCCTCCTCCTTTGCACAGTTCTTCATTGGAGATCAAACATACATTATCTGCATCACTCTGAAACAGAACAGTATCGGTGGACTCAAACTGGGAAAACCTACAATGGGTAAGAAAACTTGAACTTTAGAGGAATTGCTTTTGGTTGAATTAAAAACTCATCTAAGTTCATAAGCCTTATCCTGTAACCTCACATTAGGGCTGCCAACCTCAAACACTGACCTTGAGATAAAAATACAATGTAATATTAGAAGAAACAAGTCTTCAAATAGGTTTTTGTTATTCAATAGGCTTTTGCATATAGCCACTTTAAATGTCCATGCATAATCTTTTAACTTTGTACTCATAAATATGGAGAAACAAGTGCATATATTCATAAGCAAACAAAGAAATGCTTAAAAAACAGGAAAAAAACACAAACTGATAACATTAGTGTTGTTTTGCATGTATAGCCTTGAGACAGTATTGTCTCAGTACGAAGTAATTAGGTTTTTGCTGCATTGTGGTTTAGTTTTCATCAAACCTCCTTAATTACCCAAGTTTAATTGGATCCATTAACGGTTGGGAAATAATAGGCCATGCAGGGATGCTCAGCTTTTTAGAAATCAGTTTTCAGAGAAGCAGCCCCGTATTGTGACGCTTCCACCTCTGTATTTCACTGTGGGTAGAATCTTCTTGGGATCATATAATCATATCAGCCTTTCTTTCTCCAAACATTATTAGCCAAGAGTAAAATATTTGTTTCATTTTGCTTGAGTACAGTGTTTCAAATACTTCAGACTTGTCTAAGTGCCTGTGTGCAAACCTCTTTATGGTTCTTTAAAAAAAACAACAACAGGAGATTTGAGTGGGATGTAGGGGTGAAAATGATTACTTGCTGTTTGTTGCTTATTGTTCTCTGTGTAACTGTTGTTCTTGCTGCTTTCAGGCCATCCTGCAATTATTTTCGCATGAAAGTTGGCCTCTCTCTTACCAGCTGTGTTCACAGGAATTTTTTACTGTATTTGACAGGCATCTGTTGTTTCAGTGTAGTCTCTGAGTACTTTAGGAAACTCTTTCACCTTCACTGTGACTGCTACTTTTTACATGAAATCCTCCTTATCAGTGTCTTTTACAATGTGAAATTGGTATTTTTACAGCATCAACATCCAGAATAGGGCTGGGCGATTTGGCCTAAAATCAAAATCTCGATTAATTGAACATTTTAACTCAATTACGAATAATGAACGATTATTTTATTTATTATTTATTTTTATAGTTCACTGACAAGTTGCTCAGTTGTCTCAGTGTTTAAGCTCTCCATGCCCGACATCTCGGCAGAACAACGTAACATAACGGAGCGGGGTCACGTGACTCCACACACGGTAGTGTTTTTAATGAGAAAGTAATCGAAATAATCGACCTGGAAAAATTTAATCGATTATAGGTTCTGAATGTCGATTTTGATTACTTTTCTAATCCAGAACATGAATTATTTGGATTTTTAACCTTAACAAAATACAGTTTTATACATTTTAATAGGGTTTTAATATATCCCATAAATATTTCATGTTTAAACATATCTTTGTAAAGCTTATGAATGCTTTTGTTTATAAAAACAAAGACAAAAGACGTGTATACATTTGAAATGGATACACACACTTATGCCCCTCACTGTTACAGTTTATTTACTTTACTTCAGGTTATGCTCCTTTTGCAACCAGATTTAATTTGGCTTTATAGCTCTGTGGTACAGTTCAGTTTAGACCCTGAATCAGTAATTTGAATATACTCAAAGATTCTGGGCTGAACATTGGATAGGGCAGCAGGGAATTGGATATGGACAAATTTTACAGTGATCAAACCCTTGGGGGTGAGAGGCTTAGTGCAATTTCACCCATAGTTGTGAGGTGTTATATGATGCTTTGTGTGTACCTGTGCACTATATATTGCTGCTGGTTCTGGATGTGTATTTGTATAATAAGTGCAATAGAATGGAGTACGACAGGCAGACTCAACTCCAGCCGTGGAGAGCCTCTATCCTGCACAGTTTGATGATTTCCCTACTCAAACACACCTGATTAAACTCATCTGTTCATTGCCAATTTTTGTGAATGTGTTTGGGGAGAGGATCTACTAAACTGTGCTGGACACCAGCCCTCCAGGAGCAAAGAAATGAGATAAAGTAGAATCATATCATACTGTATCTAAAATTCATACAGGTGCTTGAAGCACTCTGACAGGCGCCGTTACTCACCAGAGACATGACCTTCTGGTTGCGAAAGCGCAGCCTCCTCTCGAAAGATTCGGCCAGCTCAGGGATGGTGCAGATCCGACTCTCCGGACCACCTTTTGTCCAGCTGCTCTCGTCTGAAGAGACTCGCTGAGCATGAGGGTGAGGCCGCACTTCTTTTTCCTCACGACTCTTTTGGTGGACGGGGGCAGGAGGCATGGTGGCAGTGTGGGGCTGCTTGAGCTTCATGGCCTCCAACTGTGACTAAAGAGAGAGGAAGACTTTCATCCTTTGTGATGCCCCAGATGTTGGTCCATGATTCCATTCCTCACTGTCGTAGCTATGTTATATATATTAGGTTCACAGCAGTTGCAGAATAATATAAAGTCTACCTGAATAAAATGAGTTGAATTCAAATGGGTTAAAAATGTATAAACAGTGCTTTAAATTATTTCATCTTAACTGAGTTTGCCTTTACAAGCTCTTTTTGCACATACAGTAGCATAACAGGTGTTAGCATTAAAAGTATAATATAAAGAGGAAGTAGTATATTGTAAATTAACCTAATTCTGTGTTATTCGTTTTATTGCACAATACTTCAGGGCCAGCAACAAAACATATTTTGCTCTAGAGCATCTGCAAGATGGTCAAACATAAATGCTACATTTTTCTTGTATTTTTTTCCTTTTTACACACTTGTAACATTTGGGTGATTTACCGAAAATCAACCAACCAGAGTTCATTCTTATATAACAATTCACCAAATTCTTTATTACTTGAATTTACTTTTCTACCTGACTGTCCTTTATTCTACCTTAAGCACTCCTTATAACATTAATGTGTTTGGGCAGAGCTAAACTACTGTAGGCTGAATGGCTGAGTGTATGTAAATGGGTTGGTTTGACATCACACGGTTATGGTGATGGTCATGACCATCATAGTACTGTAAAGACCAGGGGAATACAGAGTACGTTTTGAAAAACATTTATGTAGAAGTAAGGTCAATTCAGTGATATGGGCTCTTTAAAGGAATATTCTCACATCTTATATTGAATAATTCACTCTGTATTATGCCTTATAATACACCCACTCACACACACATATACACACACACAGACACACACACACACACACACATTTATATGTAGATAGATGTCTGACACATGGAAAATAAGTAAACAGTCTTATCAGAAAAGCGATTCAGGTATGTGTCAAAGTGTAAAGTGTACTGTGACTTCAGATTACTACAGAGCGCACACAATCTGACCCTTCTGCAATACTTTAAACTGCACACCTTTAGGTTACTGAAATATGCAACACTATGTGGGATTGTAGGCACTCTATGAAATATTATTAAAAACAACAAGACATTAAATTCCAATTGTACAATAGAAGAAAAAAAATGCAAATAAAATTGCCTAAATCAACTCAAGAACATGCAAAGACATGCAATCTCTCCCCAGCTGTTTCTCAGTAATGTGAAAATTGGCTCTTTATTCATAATGCGGCGGACACAAAGGCACAGCAGCATGTAAGCTTTGACAGAAGTCAAACTGCAGTGGGTTAATTATATCTGAATGGCTCAGAACGATCTGCATGAGGCATTTCACCAAGAGCTCAGAGCTCGCCTTATCACACACTCAGCTCATTTTTAGTGACTAACTATATGTTGCTATATAATTTGCTAAAAATTGCATGTTGGTAAACAAAACAATTTGGAGAAAGAATGAAATTAGGTTAGGAGCTATTCATGTCCACACTAATTGTCGACATCTGCAACGAGAGAATGCTGTTTATACATAATGTTGCTGATCAAATCCAGCTTCTTACTAACAGATAATTGATTTGAAATATTTTTTTCTTGTAGTACTATCAGAAAAAGGTTCAGCCAATGTCTCTTGAGCCAAAATCTCTTTAAATCATCAGAGGTCACTTTTAAAGACTGGCATGCTGTTTCCCTCCAATGGCAGCCTGAGGAACAGCATGCATTTGAATTTCACGCTGCTGTGTTCATTTGTAGTGATGACTCAGTCAGGCAGGGTATTTGTTGTGCATAATTGTCAGTTTGGGCCGTTCCAGCATCTAAACCTTAATGTCCAGTTGTGGAGTTTAAGATGGAATTGGGCCACATTAATTAAATGTGATCCTAATGAATACTGTCACAGTTCAGCTGAGACAAATGTACTGTGTAGTGAATTAGAAAACTATTTATAATACAAGTGGTTCCTATCTGTTACATTTATAGTAAGTGGTATCACATTTTGGGAATTGTATTGCTTTGGAAAAAATGCATATTTGGTATTCCCCATGACTCCAATAACTCCAAATTAGCATATTGCAGGGTTAATTTAAGCATTGTATGCCTGTGGCTAAATAACATGGTACTTAATTTTCTGTTGGCATGGACACCATGGAACTTTTTAGTTGTTTATAATCACAAGTTTTTGATTTAAAGTTGTTGCTTAAAATACTCCTAAATAGTGGATTTAGATATGTCCGCTGTTGTTGGCGCTGACACTATTTTTTTGCCTTCTTGAGTTCCTCCATTGGTTTTGTTGCCATTGTGAATTTTTTGGTAGTTAGTAAGTTTATTTAATGACTTCCAATGATACTATATTGTTAATCCTAGGAAGACCAAGCAATGAATGCTGACATTTTCTCATATCATTGCAGCTCCCACTGCATCACAGCTTATGACCCAGGGTGATGTGGGCCATTCATCTGCTCTACATGAATCCAAATAACACAAGTACTTCACTCCATATAAACAAGGAGAAAAATACTATTCAACCTTCTATTCCATAAAAATGTATGGAGTAAATGTAGTCCTAGTTACTGCATCATGTCCTGCAAGTAAGTCTGTCTGAAACGCTCAAAGACTTCCCTTTTCCCAATAACACTCAGCTTTCTTCTGAAAGCTGAGAAAAGCAGCATGCACCTTAAAAAGCAGCATGCTAGCTAGCTGGTCCTCACATCTTAAGCATTTGATCATACAGTCATAACAGCTTTAGTTTAAGAAAGAGGAGACTGTAGAGAGGATATTCTGAGGGCATTCCATAAATGTCTACATAGTAATCTACTTAAATGTTGTTGCCTTGGAATCTCTGCAAAACATCCAAATGAAAATGCTGGACTACGTCACAAACTGGCTATTGTACCTGCATAATGATGAATGATATCATCATTTACCCAAATGAATGAAATAAATCTGTGTGTTAGAGAGAGACAGCGCGTGAGAGAGAATCCACAGCCTGAGGGATGCTACGTGACTGGGCTGGTCCTGTTAAATTGAAGGTAGAATACAGTACTGGTCACTAAACTACTAGATCACTTTACTAAACACTTTGCTGATGCTAATATACACACAATCAAACATAAACAAACATAAAACCTTGTCATTTTTTCTCTCTACTGCTGTCTGCATTTGCTCACATTATTTTAGGGCTTGTTTTGTTATCCCAGTAAAGCTGAACTGGTAATAAAGCTGTTGCTTGGAGTGCATGTAAAGCACTGCTGTCATCTGATTGACTCTGAATATACAATATGCAATATGAATATATATACTTATAAAAGCCTTACAAAACTATCCAATAGTCATACGAAGCTCCAAATGCACATAAAATAAAATGTATACAATTCATAAGATCTTTATGTTAATTTGATGGCATACAATAACGCTGTTAGATTACTTAGAGTATAACCTGGCAGCGAAAGCTGATATTTTCTCATCTTTTTGTACTTCTCACACCACCGAATTTCCACTGCATAGCAGCTAATGATCTTGGGTGAAATGATAAACAATGTCTTTGCTCTCCCATACTTGTTACAATTGAATAGAAGAGCCACTGCACAACAAGTAAGAGCTTATTCAGTTGTTTTACCATCATTACATTACTTCACAGATTCATTTGTAGTATTGCTCTTTTATAGTACACAGATATTTTAATTAACAACATGCTCTTTAGGTTACATTCTTTTTGATACATTTCCTGTTAGGTCACAGAAACACTGAATATCTCTGACACTAATTACACTCTACTGTATAATTAGATCACAGCTTTATGTTAAAAAGTGTGTTAAATATGATAACACACTACTTGGGGTAAAATACAGAATTTGTGATCTATAAGTCTTTGGACTCTGTAGTATTTTTTTCAGTAGTAATTTAGACTATACTCTGAATTTTATGAAGGTTTTTTGAATTACCATTATATTTTGCTCATTAATATATGTATCTACAGCCGCTTTGGTTTTAAATAGGTGAAAACAGTGATACCAGACTTTTGAATTCCAAAAAACCCTGCCCCATCCAATCCCTCTAACCTCTTCCCCCTGGTTCCGCAGGCTTCCTACCATGCAGGGAAGAGAGGCACGGCGGTCGGCAGAAGAGCGAGCGGGCCTGCGGAAGCTCCTCTTCCTCTCTTTGGCCGACTCCTCCCCTGCCCCGTGACCCCAGTAACTGCTCATCCACTTTGTGAAGTTGCCATCATCGTCCTCATCATTGTCCATGATGATGGCAGGCAGCAGCCGCAGAGACAGCTTGAAGGCCGGTGTGGAGCTCCCACTGGAGCTCGTGACCTGTGGGAGAAAACTGGACCAGAGTAATCCAAACCGGGACGCCTGAACAGGGGTGATGCTAGACTGGCGGCTCCCTCGCTGGATGAACTGCTGCACTCGCTCTGGGTGCTGCCGGAATGGAGCCTGGACTCCAAAAAATGGCCTGCGCTGGACCAGACTAGGCAGTGCAATAGGTTGTAATTAGTTCCCTCGGGCTGGTTAGGTGAATTCAGTGCGGTGTAAGCCGGTCTAAAAACACACTCACACTTGCAGCTTTGTCAAGTCTTTAAATAAGTGAATCTCCTGCAATCAGAGAAAGAGGGAGGGGATATAGTAGATGCGGGGTAAGCAATTGATGAGGGTGGGGGCTGGTGGAGAGAGAGAAAGAGAGGGAGAGAGACTATTGTTATGTGGAGGCACAAATCTAAATGGGCGGGGTACATATGTTTGTGTGTGGGTGTGTGCGTGCAGTAGGAAGGGGTGGTCTGCTTTTAAAATCTTTCCATTACAGAGTGCAGAGCCTAGAGGGCCCAGTCACACACACAGAAACACCAATTTTCCCATACTTTCCACTGGTTGAGCACATGAAACCTGCCAATAATTATAGACTTCAGCAGTGAAGACCAGATTGTGTTGGGTATTCTACTGCAGGCATCATTTAATCTTCCACACCTCTTTACTGTACAGACAGCGGTCAGGCATCTGGGCTATATAATAAGCACTAAATGATGCATGTTTGGCTCTGAAGTATTACAGTAGTGGAAGAATGGTTCAGCAAAGTATACTGACTTGTTAGCGGACACTGGTTTAATAACCTTCTTTTCTTTGTCGCTGGGTATTTCAGTCTGACCCTGTTTTGTAGAAAATGACAAACACTACTTCATAAAATAGCAATCTGGGGCACACAGAAGCCTCCCTGCAGCTCTGTCTACTGTCCTGCTCCAGTTGTTCATATCATTATCCCATGGGGCAGAGAGTATACAGTGTAAGAGGCCACAGACGTTTGTAATGTAGAGCATCTATTGTATGTCATGCTATGCTGGTAGACTGTATGACCTCTGGGTCACAAACTACTCCAGTACTTCTGTTAAAAAATGTATTAAAAAAGTAATTGACTACATGATAGTATAGTCAACAGAAATATTACAGAACAATCAATTATGGAAGAAGTCTTTGGTTCTGGTCCTGCAGTACTATAGCCCTGCATGAAAAAATAAATATTCCGATTTTAAAATATTCATAAAATATTCAGATTCTTAAAACTTCCCAGTTTACCAGTGAATGATCATATAAATTCTGCATCAGAGCGATAAGTTAGATTACCAGACAACCATAACCTTAACCAAAGTGTATTGCTAGGTGTAAGAATTCCAGCCATCCATCCATTATCTACCCCTTTTTCCCACCTGCAATGGGCGAAGGCAGGGTACACCCTGGACAGTCGCCAGCACATCGCAGGGCCACATACAGAGACAGATAACCATTCAGTCTCACATTCACATCTATGGGCAATTTAGAGTGCTCAATTGACCTATCCCCAAAGCATGCATGTTTTTGGCTGTTGGAGGAGTCCCCAGAGGATCCCACGCGGTCACAGGGAGAACATGCAAACTCCACACAGAAAGACCTTGGCCCAACCCGGGAGACGAACCAGGTGTAAGAATTTTTTATTTCAATTATTAACAATTTTTCTATCATGCCTTAACAGTGTTTTATATCATACCTTACCAAGGTCTCTCCTGGAATTGTACTGCATTAGGCTGGTCTTTAACTACTATGAAGCTAATTGGAAGTTGGAACATTGAGCAACTGACCTTTACTTTTTAAAGAGTTACAAAGGATTGGTCAATTAAGTGAGGTGTGTTGGAGCAGGAAAATGTGATACTGGGCCACGGTACTACAAATTATTAAGGCAAAAACAAAAGTATAGGTCACAGAAATATATGCGATACATATTATGCCCAAAAGCATTCTCTCAGCCCTTCTAATTAGTGAGTTTGGCTTCTTTAAGGTTCAGTTGCACAGACAGTTTAATTTCCACAGAAAAGTTGTGCTAATAAGAATGGGACGTTCTGGAACATCTTGTACAATTGGAAACATTTATGAATATCATCTAAACAGCTATTTTACACGTTTCTAATGGTGCTATTCTAAGAAGATGTGTACTGAGAACACATCTTCTTAGACACAACAGACATGTGAGGTGTTTCTGCCCTGAGGTGAGAGCCAAAGCTCCATCTCAGAGGACCGGGCCAGAGAGGAAGACTCCTGAGTAAGGCCAACATTTATTTCTGGATCGCAAATGTCACTCCACCTCCAGGGAGTTCAGTCAAGTAGGTTTTATTGTCATTTCAACCATAAACACACAGTACAACCAAAGAAACCAAAGAACTTTCCTCCAGGACCATAGTGCAAGAACAGAACAGAACACCAAAAGTGCAGACAGGATGAAAGAGTGTGCAAGAAAAACACAAGAGCAACAATACAACTGCACAAGACAACATTTAGTGCCCATTCTGATAACACTTTTCAGTATAAAGGAGCTCTGAGTGAGCAAATAAATGCCTGTGTTAGCAATAAGTGGACCTTTAGTTCACTAATTAGAAGGCCTGGGTGGGGCACAGTGAAGTTTTCTTTCTTTTATTTACTGATGTGTTTTGGTTGATGGTTTTATATTCCTGACTTCACCAATCCCAATTAAACTTGGCAAGCTTGCAACTCTGATATGGAGTAAGAGCTTTGTGCCCTCAGGGGGCCGTTTGTGCCTACAAGATGGCCTCTAGGAGGCACATTACGGCTCATTATGACTCAATTGCAGAGTAGTGCCACCTAGTGAATAACATCATTGCAAAAATCTGGCTCTTCAATAGTCAAAATCTCGTGACATGAAGGTTCAAACTTAATTTGACACACTGCATCATCCAACACATTCTTTGGAAGCTAAATCTGTGAAATGCAGTCCACAGAGGGTTCTGCACCTGACACAATGAAGTATCTGAAGAACTGACTGAGCTCAAATTTAGAAATTTGTTTGTGTACACATGTGTTGCTACATATACTCTCATCTTCTAAAGGTCTTTTTGGCTCGTTCAACAAAACGCTCATATATAAAATTCTCTCAGTTATTACCAAAAACACCAACATTCAGCTTAAGTCACACTAACTGAATAACAAAAGATCACATTAACATCATTAAAATACTTACGCTCTTAATGTCGGAAGCATATTACACACTGCAATGCGGATCATCTGGTTCTGGAATCATTTTGTTGACTAATTTAATGGCTAGTTCCTGTTCCAAATCTATACTTTGTATAATATATAAACATGTCTATCAGATGTAGCTGTACATCTGTCTATCTAGCTGTAACATGTAAAAGAAACAAAAAACAAATTTGCATTTTTATTTCTTGATTTAGGGACTTTTATGCCCAATTGATGTTGTAATCTTCTGTTAGAATCGAAAATCCTGTGTGAGCAAGAAACGTGTAACTGCTTTCAGAAAAATGAACTAGGTGTGTTATTGAAGTCATAAACTGAAAATGTGTCAGCATAAAGTGCAACTGAATTCATGAATTTATCAAGTTTGAATCAATCAAAATGCATGTATTTAAATTATGTTCATATCATTTTCTTTGAGCATGCCTTCTCTTATTCAGAATCCAGAACCTCATTATATGGGCACCTAATAAATGGAGCACTGATCAGTGATGGTTTATGTAGTTCATGATAATATACTTAAAGTGTGAAGAGGAGTATGTGTGTCTAAGCATACACTAATTTCTAGTTACAACACAAACACAGCTACAACACAAACACACTTGCAGGCTTGTTTTTATCTTAGTGGTTCCAGGCCTCTGTGGATGTTTATCTAGACCTTAAAAAATCTCTTGACACAGTTCACAGCACTACTGGTTCAAACTCTGGTGCAACAAAGCATACTGCCAAGACAGGAATAGCCTTGGATGTCTTAATTTGGACCTAAATAATTTGAAGTCTGGGGAGATAAATCGGTTTTGTCTGACATTTAGACTGGGACCAGACCAGACTATCTACACTGGTCCTCTGACACGTGCATAGACGACACGTCATTCCTGACCCTGGCGCTTATTATTTTTTAAGCACAAACATGGATTGATTGTGTCTCGTGTTCTAGCTGATTGAGCAGAGATGTCCATGGCTGAGTGTGTGGTGTATTGAATTGACATTTTGCATGTGTCAGCTGGAGGTCGTAGATACAGTTTTGGGGACGTGCTGAACTACTTATCAGACTTACTGTCTGTAATAAATGAAATAGACTAATGCTTTGTTCAAATGTGGATACCATTTCTGCATGAATAAGCTACATTACAACACAATCTCTGTTAACACATGTAAACTGAAGGACAAACTGTGTTGATAGAAAAAATAATAGACTACACTTTTAAATAGAGTTGGTGGACAAAATTGTATTTGCCTGTCTACTTTTCTGTGTATTCGAATTAATACCAAAAGACAAATTAATAAAGTAGATATTTGCAGATTTGGAGCTGTTTGTTGCAGCGTGATGGTTGATTGTGTTGCATTTCATTTGAGTGGAAAGATTGCTTTGTAATCCTTGTGCTAAAGTTTTGTTAAAGGCATTTAAAAACTGAAGACAGTATCTCTTTGAGGACAAGTGGTGTTTAATGCATAAATAATGTCCACATGGGAGCCTCTGTTCCTCTGCACAGAAAGACAATGCAATATAAAGAAAAGCTGTGAGCTTCCCTGTGAAGAATACAGAATAAAACTATTATTTGTCGGTGGCAGCCTTCAGCTTTCAGAAGCCAGCAGACTGCTGGAGCTCATTAGGGTGGAGGACAGAAAGCCTTGGGGCGGAGGGATTGAATTGCTGATCCTGACTGCTCACACTGGCACATGAGTCATGGGAAACTGAAGCTAGATTTTATAACACAAAATCATTTTAGAATTAATAAAGTATGAAGGAAATAGACTCACGAGTCAAAAGTCACTCAAAATCGTCCAGTAATCTAACTGTATTATGTAAATAATATTTAAAATAAATGCTTGTCCAATGCAACAGAAACAACTAAGAATGCTGTATTTATTTAAAATAGTAGCAAATGACTGAAATCTGTAAAGCGAGGAGAATGACGTTATACAAATTAAGAATTCAGAATGCCACATATTTTATGGCAGGTTATTATATTATCAATGTAGCAGATATTCATTACTCCTTTAACATCTTTTTGTTCCTAAAATGAAATTAAATAAAAGTTATTCTGTAAGTTATATCTGTAGATTTTTGTAGAAGAACAACTATATATTGAATAAATTAAACCAGCATAATTATTAATATGAATGAGTGTTCAATCATAAGGTGTACAGTGAGCTGAAACAGGTATTCTTGACCAAAAGGTTCTTGTAACCTAGGAGAACTAAAGTCTAAGCTCCGAACCCATAGCTAGTCCTGAAGAACTCGGGGACCCTTGCAAAAACAAGGGGTGTATTTTTGGGAAGGGATGTTTTTTTCTGGTATTTTCGTGAACAGAAGGAAGAGAGGCCCTTTTGTAATTTGTGGGGCCCTATTCAGTTAAGTAGTGAACCTATAGGGCTGACCAAAATGACAAGTCTACTCAATGCGGTATAGTTTAGAATCACGTGCCAAGTATTTTTAAAACTGTCACTGTCCGTATAGTAGATTACCTGTACTATTTTCTATTTAACAAAAATAATGACTTTCTTTGGAAATAACTTGACATTATTCATACGTTATATTTTTGTAACTTTCTAATCCTTAATTGTAATCAAATCTTTTAGTGCAGTTATCAAACATTGAGTCAATTGTCACAACGAAACCAAACCCCTTAATTTTACCCCTTAAAAGTTCCTCAATTTTGACCTTAGTTTCCAGGAAATTAAGGATAATGAAGGGAAAAGGTGCACAGATTAAGAATAATTAGGGGTACAACTACTGAATTTTTCTCCTACTTTTCCAAATTCGCCCTTTAAATAGTAGAAACTCCTGAATTAATCCCATTTGTTTAAGATGAAGGGGTTTAACGCTCATGCCTTAAATCTAATTTTAAGGTAAAATTAATGGATCGGGGTTGGTGTATTATCAGGGGTAAATTATGAAAGGGTTAAGCAGATTTTAAGTACAGTGTGTTTCGTAGTGTGTAGTTCTGAGTACGTCGCACTCTTTTTAGAGAGGACTTTTATTTTGATAGACAGGAAGACTGTGCTCCTGTCTGGTTTGACACTGGGCTGCAGGCTCGCATTGCCCTTGTTAGCGAGCAGGCTATCTTTAGGAAAGATGAATAACACGTCGTTTTGAAAAAAAAAAAATCCGTATACCTCAGTTTGTACCCTTAATAGTTCATTATGTTAAGAGCTGGAGGTGCTGTTGCCTGGTAAGATTCTGTCTCATCCATGGTGCTGCTATGGTGTGTTCTGTAGCCCTGGAGCTAACTGCTCCACATCGGTCAGATTTACACAAATCACGCTGGATAGCTCGGACAGTTGAGCTGTTTGAGGTGCTGACGGTAAAAAAAACATTCTCTCCCAAGTCGTGACAGGGAGCACTTTTGGCTTGTAAGGTTAATACCTCTACTTACATGGTCTAACGTGACAGCTAGCCGGCTAGCTTTAGCCCTTCAGCAGGAGCACAGCCTCACACCCCTCTAAACTCACATGACAGACCCCCTCACCTCTGTCAGACATGGGGGTCGAGGCTAACAGGGGTTCACCATGCAGAATAAATCTGTTTTCCTGGCCTGCACCTGCACGTTAATAAGAAAATAGAGGGGCATCTTTTGGATTAGTGGTTAGGGAGTTGGCCCTGCAGTCAAAGGGTCGTGGGTTCTGGGACTGCTAGTGGCACTACTGAGGTACCCTTGAGCGAGTTACCGTTCCCACACACAGCTTCCCGGGCGCTGTGTTCTTGTCTGCCCGCTACTTCATTTATTATAGGAGCAGTGTGTAAAGAGAGGCATATTTATGTCGACATCCTACTATCAATCCAAATGTTGAAGTTAAAATGATGGTTGATTTCAGATCAGGATCAGCTTGGATCAGTTCAGCTTGACATTTATATTGAGCCATCTGCTGACTGAGAGTCCGCAAACATAAGTGTATGTCTGTGCAGTCGATGTCAGGAGTCTGAGCTGTCAATAATAACATTTAGGTGTCCTCTCTGTTGATCAGACCTGTGTGAAAAAATCAGGCAAGCTGTGTGTGGGAACGGAACCTTGCTCAAGGGTACCTCAGTGATTGCCTTTTTTGCTCCAGTGGAAACAGAAGCTGATGATATTTATCAGTGTTGGAATGTAATGCTTAAAAGCCTTGTTTGTTTAGTTTAAAACACACAAAAGTAAAGCATTATGAACTTGTCAATGCTGGTGAACCAGTAACTAACGCAATTCTCTTTTCCTTTCCTCTTAGCATGGCTTGCAGGAATCTGGTCCCCTCCAGAATTGGAGTGAGGTTTAGGCTGCCTCTGCAGAAACTGCACCCTTTCTCTCGTGCCATCCATCACCGCTACTCAACCAACAGCAACCCCCAAAGACCCCCTCACTGTTCAGCAGCTCGTCATTTTACATCCCTCTCCAGGCTTCCCATGCGTCCCCCCAAGTCTCGATCAGGAAGCCACGGATACCAGCAGCAGCGCTCCTTCTGGGTGGTTCGTCTGGCCTCTCGGCTGCTGAAGCTGCGTTACATTCTGTTGGGCTCTGCTGTTGGGGGAGGCTACACTGCAAAAAAGGTGCTGTGACTTTCGATATTCAGCATTGTTTAGAGGTCTACTAGATTCAAGATTCTTTATTTGTCACATACACAGCTATACATCGCATAGTGTAATGTGCCCTGAAACATTCTTATAGTCACAATAAATTCTATCCAAAGAGAATGTTATAAATATATATGGAAAAGATATATTGAAATAAACTTTACAAGTATAAACAAGACTCAAAATGTTCGAAGGTAATAGAGTAGAATATAATGGGGTAGATTAGAAAAGGGTGTTTTGTTTATCTCTTTGTTCTTGGTTTTGAACAATGTTCTAATTTACCTTAGTTAATTAAAAAAACATTAAAAAGCCTTTTAAATATTAGAAGAAACTCTCACTCTTAGTAATCTCTTGTGAGAGCCAGATTTTCTGGTTTAAAGACTGGAATATTCCTCTTCTAATATATAAAAGATAAATGGGGGTGAATGCAGAAGAAAATCAGGTAGCTAAAGTTACTGCTAGGAAGCTGAATGTATTATTGCAGACATAATACTGTAGGAACCATCTTCAGATTTTTACAGTGAAGAGAGTGTCACTTATCGCATGCTGTGGTGTCAGTATATTTTTCTAAAAGCCATTAAGAGGTATTTATTCTTTGTTAATTGTGTATGTGAGTTTTACATTCACATATGTGGTTATTAGCGTTTTGCATACACGCTTGTAGAACTTCACACTGCAGTGCTATTAAAAACTAAAGGGCAAGTTTTACTGTGCTCTGCATTATCTTTGTTTGTGGTCGTTGTTATTTGCATTTGATTTTACAGCCCACAGACTTTCACACGTTAGTGACCATGCTGCTTTTGTGTTTATAACATTGTCCTTAGAATCTTTTTCTGTATTGTAGAATTCAAAACTATGGTAAAGTATTTCAGTTTTTGAAATAAACACGAATAATAAAAAGTATTCTGCCCAAAATGATTTAAATATGCATATTGTGAATAATCAGTCACTGAATCATGATGCTTGTGCATATTTTATTGATAATTAATACCATTAATTACCATTAATTACCATTAACCATGACCATTTCATACATTTACTGTCAGAAATGTTTAAATCATAACTATATATATTGTATACCATGATTTGTCAGTGTTTTGACCTCATTTAAAAGAATGATATTGATAAACTAAGTCATCCAAGCATGTTGTTCCATATTTCTGTTTCATTTTCCATGTTAGGAGATCATTAGTGCTGCCTCAACAATACACCCACCTGAGTTTTCAGTTTAATCCTACAGGTAGAGGCTCCCTAATAAAGTACTTTTAATGAATTCCCCATAACAAAACAGTATACAACCTGTGTACAATACAAACAGTGTGGTTTGACCTCTCCTTTACTTTGTCTACCTTGTGTTTGCAAAGTAAACATAACAGCACAGACAGCCTAGTTCTGATTAAAAATTGCTCTCAGAAAGTGCAGTGTTGTCTTGTGAGAAAGGACTTACTATTTTTTAACAGAAACTGTTTCAGGTTTTGTTCTTTGTTCGTCTCTTTGTGCAAGTCTATTAATGAGATGTATTGTAAAGGTAAACAGTTAGGTTATGTTAGGTAATGGTTATGTTATATAATAGGTTTGTCTTCTTCTTGCCCTCTAGACATACGATGAATGGAAGGACATGATGCCTGATCTGAGCGAGTACACCTGGATCGTGCCTGACTTTGTCTGGGAGCTGGCTGAAAACATTGACTTAGGTAGCAATACACTGTTTAGAATTAATCTTTTTTATTTTTTTTTTTTACACAAAATGCCTATATAAATTGTATGACATAATAATTATGTATTACATAAGTTCAGAATCAGACAACTTTATCCATCTCTGAGGAAGTTGCTTATGTTATGACTCTACAAACACACAGAGACAAAAACAACATAAAATATAAAGTCTATATAAATCCAGTAAAATATGCAAGAAAAAAAGAACAATCAAAAAACATGCTGCATCCACAAATGCTGGGTATAAATACTGTAGATAAGTAACATACAGTTAAGTTGCCACTTGAATGACTCTGAGATCAATATTTCTATCAGTATCCACATGCTTCTCTACTATATTATATTATTACATCCCACAGTTTTCCGCGGATCCGCACGCGCGAATTGACAACAATGCGGAAACTGCAAATATTCTCTGCAAATTTTTCTTTTTCTTTTTTGTGGCAATGTGTTTTTTCTTCTCATTTTATAAAATGATAATTTACTAAAAACAAATAGTAATCCAAATATAAATTCAGCTAGATTTCCAGTTATTGGCTGCTGCCCTAGTGTTTTCGTTTCATTCTTCTAAAAGCCCTGTGCTGCCCAAACGCCAAGCATCTCGGGCCAGAATTACAGGCCGACAGCCGTGGTTCGGAGGGGCACGCTAGCAATCCGCCTGCGCCGCTAAAAAATGCCTAAAAATATAGTGTACACTCTAATTAAATTTTAAACACGGTTTATACATTACCCATAAAATATAATAAACCTGTGCTGTACTGTACAGTTTACACTGAACTCCTGCAGTGCTAGAATGTAAATACCAATTACTGCTGTACAGACTGCACAGTAATTCATA
The DNA here is from genome assembly GCA_037974485.1 of Hemigrammopetersius urotaenia. Classification (NCBI taxonomy): domain Eukaryota; kingdom Metazoa; phylum Chordata; class Actinopteri; order Characiformes; family Alestidae; genus Hemigrammopetersius; species Hemigrammopetersius urotaenia. Next base: position 10,714,863 of record JBBPDC010000109.1, on the reverse strand, counting down.
CACGAGCGTTTTTTTTTGGTATGCGCATACCAAAGAAAACGCTTGTGTATGAATTACAGTACAGTGTACAGCAGTAACATCGGTATTTACATTCGAGCACTGCAGGAGTTCAGTGTAAACTGTACAGTAGGGATATGGGTTTATCTTTATATATTTTTTAAGGGTAATGTATTAAACAGTGTTCTGGGAGCATAGTTGGGGGCATATTTAGGGTTTACACAATAAAACTAGGCATTTTTAGGTGTTCTTGGAACGTAATCCCCGTGAAAAGCAGGGGATTACTGTATACCTATTTTATTGTCTTATGACATTCATGTTGGTATAGATACACTTTTAAAAATTCCAGTGGTGTAGGTATTAACAATTCATTCCTTGTTATGTAATGCAGACAAGCTGGCCAGTGCTTTGCCTGAAATGGAGGAGATTGCGAAACTGCTGCCAGACATGGAGAAGATTGGGGAGAACTTCACCTTCCTCAAGAGTCTCCTCTCCAGTGGTGAGTGACATGCACATTCCCTAACATTTCAGAAAGGAAACATCTGATACTGACATTGAAGCTCCATCCACCCAGGAGTTCTTGGTACTATGTTAACTTTGGATTAATGGTTTACGAGCCTGCTCACAATCGTGCAGTGTATCTATGTTGTTAGTTTCACTTGTTTTAAACATTGTAAACAACCTGTTGTTGAGATGACTGAACCATAGCTATGCGTTTCAATTTCTGTACCCTGTAAGCTCAGAATGTTCCTAATAGAAGCAACATTGCCAACACAGTTTTTGTTCTGAGCTATAAACAAATTGAATTGGATTGAGTCCACTAAAGTGTTCATCATTGTTTTACAGAAATAAACCATCAGAATGACATAAAAACATGCCCAGATTATATTTCTCTCAAAGAGGTTGTCCAGAGGCTTGCTAGTCTCATGTGTTGCACATTTTATATAAGTGCAAAGTGATAAATCTAATGGTCATTTTTCTCTCAGTGTCATTAGCTTTGACACCTTCATGGATCACGATCATATCAGTGAATACCGAAGTGTAAAAATTTGTATAATTATTCAGCTTCCACATTGCATACCGATACTATATTTTACACAACATTGTGGGTGAGTAATCTACATTAGAGTTTGTAAAGTGACTCATGTTTATTACTGTTTAAACACATGAATTACTGGATTGATTTGCCTTTTTTACACAATAGTTTGTTTTTTTCTGAGGGAAAAAAATATAACATTAATGCACAGACATTAGATGATTGTATTGGTGTACAATCATTTATGCTGATTTGATTTTGTGTCTCCTAACGTGTTCTGGGTTTCTAGTTCACAATGCTGCTTGTCTGCAGGGGCTCCAAAACAAGATTTCAACACTTTTGCTGCCATCTTTTTGATTTCTTTCCCCATTTCATTTTTGTTCCTCTTGTTTCCCCCTTCCCTCCCTCCCTCCCTCCCTCCCTTCACGTTTTCACAGGTGTGGGTAGTGAAGTCATTGGAGCTTCTGGTCTGCGTCTGTTGTTAGGTGTGTAAACCACACACAGTGCCGTTCCCCCTGCGCTGTTTGAAAACTTCCGACTGTCTGCTGCCCCCTCGATGTAAATGGACTTGTGTCATTTGGGTGTTTGCCGTTAAGGACTGGTCAAAACATCCTCCCAATATGTCTTCAATTTTCTGTTGTTTTAGAAGAGAAAGCAGAACATTGGCTTGACATTGTTGGACAAATTGAGACACTGATTTGCATTTAAATACCTGGAAGCAAATGGTGCCGTTGTCATGAAACCATTTATGATTTGAGTGGTAATATTATTCTTCATATTTATTTGTTTGCAGATGTAATATGCAGACCACAAAATTGAGTTTTCCGGTGATCACAGTGAACTGAACTAAGCCTAAGATGTTCACTTCCAACCCATGTGAATAGTCAGACATTCTGTAGTCTTTTGCCTAGAGCTGCAGATACATTATTCACTGTTCTCTAAATATTAACACTTTTAATTTGTCTTGCTTTTCCATGTCTTCACATTACTATATAACTTCCTCTTTTTTTTTTAAGAAAAAAGCGTCTTCTGAGCCTTTTGTGTCACTTCTGTTTTCTTTTTTCTCTCACAACTCTGGTCTCTACTTGAAAGACTAACATCTCAAATGTTCTGAAAAGTGCAATGACTGCTAATCAACAAGCAAATCAGCACTGATTATTAGGTGCACCTGCAGTTATGTATGTTTAGCTGCTGATGGTGTAATGGCGGCTCTTCTTTTCATAGGTATCATATTGTTCTCTCTTTGCACACTGTGTACCAGATGAATTAAGATTATGTAAAATGTACATGTACACACAATAGTGCACTGGCTTACTGTGGACTTTTCAAACATTTGAGTGTCAGTTGGATGTGGTGCCTGGGGAGAAGTAAAAAATGAACTGAACCATTCCTTCAAATAGCATGTGAAGGAATTTTATAGCTAAGCCTGATTTAGTTTAGTTTGGTTGTTAGTCATTATTACTGTTAAATAACCTGAGGGCTGGTATGTTTTTCTCAGAAACTACAGGTGATCCAACCCTGAAAGCTCCTGAGATCCAACCAGCTGTGGCAGGGGTCCCTGAGAGTGGTGACAAGCAGTTTAAAAAGGCAAGTCTCTTCCCCTTTCCTGTGTTTTCCCTGCTGATGGGCATGGTTATGGCTGCGAAGGAATGGTTTAAAGTTTAAAGAGATATGCATAGTGTCACTGATTACATATTCCACTTGAGTTTGAACATATAATTTCCAGTGACACATGCTTTTTTTTTTTAGCCAGAAAAACACAGTTTTAGTGGAATAACACCAATGTAGAATGTTTTGATGCAAAAGAACCACATTTGTCCATCAGTGTCTTTATCAGCAAATTTAAACTTTTTATTTTGTTTCAAGCTTCCTGTTTTCCTTGCTGCTTTTACACCCCTCTCTTCATGAATATGCTCAATTATGGCAGGGTTATAAGGTATTTACAAACTGTACAAACATGACAATAACTGCTTCTGTCATTTTTTTCCGTTTTCCTGTGATATAATTTTCTCATGATTAAATAGACTTACAGATATAGTTTCTGCAGCTCTGCAGTTATCAAGCTTGTAGAGATGATTAAATCTAGAGATTATTAAAATAGATTGGAGGTAGCTCAGTGGGTAGGATGCTTGCCTCCGGATCAATAGGTTGTGGGTTTGAATCCTAATTCAGCACCACCACTGGGTCCCTGAGCAAGACCCTTAACTCAAAGTTGCTCCAGGGAGACTGTCCCCTGTAGTTAAGGAATGAAAGTTGATTTGCATAAAAGCGTCTGCTAAATGCCATAAATGTAAATGTAAATTAGTAAATAGTCATATTTACACAATTTTCAGCCAAGAAGCATTTAGGACCAAAGTTTAAAATATGTATCTATTTTGGCTGATAGAGTAAATGCATCTTCAAAACTTCTTTCAACCTGGTCAAACCACATCCAGTTCTATATTAAGATGGCACAGATTCATCAGTGTGGTTTTGGAAATATGACGCACGGTGAGCTATAAAACTGAGCAAAATTGGCTTCCGGTGTTTTCTAAAAGTACTATGAGCAATTCTTCCTATGTGGCCACTGTGTATGCTTGCACACGCAAAGGTTAAAAACCAGTATTGATATGTCAACCAGTGGAAGCATGCATGGGTGGTCAATGACAGACCTCTGATTTGTTAGCTTGAAGTGGAACTGTACAAACCCTGCCCCAGATTTAGCCCTGCACACACATCCTTGATCTGCTTCCATCACTGTGTTTTTGAATATTCTAGTGTGTAGGTCCTTTGCTCAGTTTACAGTCTCATGTGCAGCTGCAATAAATCCAAAGGTAATTTCAGATATTGCTGCTGCATCAGGGCACATTTTCTGCTGCTGTTCTAGTTACATCTGGTGCTTAGCCTTCGCCTTAATTTGATGAAATGTGTCTTAGGCTAACTTTGCAGCCTTAACCGTGCAGCATGCTCTGTATGATGGTTTAATTCATGTTAGTTTCCATGTTTCATGCTATCATTAGGACAACCAGATGCTTTCAACCAGTCAGCTTATGGCTCTTTTGCCTGTGCTGTTTAGCCATAATCAGTGATTCAGCATTTATCTGTGCATAAAATAACCATATGCAATAATAATCAGTTGACTAAATGCCAATGTTATAGCTGTCTGCTTTTTTTTTGTGAAAATGCATTAGATGCACCTTTGATATAATGTCATCTCATTTGCTCTATGTATGTTTGTCCTTGAAAGCTTCCATGTTAAATGTGCTCACGCACTTGTTATACCATTTCCTGCTGTTGAGCGTTGTCCTTTTGCTTCACATATACTGCACATGGGGTAGGATTAGCCAGTTGGAACACTTTGTCATCATATTTTGTTTATTTTGGTATGCAGTAGTTTAAACATTATTACTTGAGTTTCATGTTAATTGATAATTATGCACTATAGAACAATAGTAATTGGTTTAGTGGTATTTCTATAATGTCCAGAAAGAAATGCTAGGTCCTTTTACAGTATGAGTAATAAAGCTGCTTTTTTGGGCACCTGTGGACATGAGCTTTGCTTTCTCCAACTTTCTCACTGCATAAATCACTCACTCTATCCAGTCTCGCATAGCCAATAAAACAGTAGCATGTATTAAATCATATGTTCAGCAGGTCAGTCTCTTTTTGCAATTGTAAGAGCAAATGTGTCAGAGTAGCTACTTTACCTTTTGTAATTTTGAGAGCATTATAGTGTCAGAATAGTTATTGGCTATTAGATGTTCGAGTTACTATGAGAGTTGGTCAGTAGCTCATTATATTGGGATTGAAACAACTTTCCCCACCTGCTCTTAAAAAGCTGAAGTACTACAAAGAAGCAGCGCCACGGGTGCTGCCACAGGCTGTCCTGTCTGCCATGGCAGTGCTTATTTATTCTGTGTCTCACTGGCAGATGTCTGTACTTACGGTGGGCTCCATCTAGAATGATCAACAGGCTGATTGACCGTTGTCTCCCCGTCTCTCTCACTGTGCCGTCCCTCAGCAGGGGCTGCTTGCCGAACTCATTCTCATTCAGCAGCAGATCCAGCAGCACGAAGAGGAGGTTCGGCGGGCGGCAGGCGCTAACGCGTCACCCCCACCGTCCCAGCCCCGTCCCACCCAGGCCCCGAACCCCAGCCCCTCGCGCAAGGTGACGGTTCCCCCACCCATCAGCTGTGCTTCTCAAACCAGTTCTCAAGCAACTCGAGCTGTTCTTTATAGTTTCCCATGTTCAGTCAGTTCAGCTGCATAGCACAGAAAATTTGGATATTCAAATTGTATGTAATTGTTTACACTATTCATTTAACTATCCAATGTTAAATACAAACACAGAATGGCAGGGAAATTAAGGACTGGTGTGAAAATCACAGTACTGAAATTATCATAGCTATGGACTGGATATGTAGTGCCTTCTCTTAAGCCTTTAGGCTGACACACCCACTCCCCTTTTATCGATCAATAGTCTTTAATAGATGTGTTGAATAGATTGACAGGCCTTGAGACCTTGAATGTCCCTCCAATAGTTTGCTTTGGCCAAAGATCTTCTTAAGATCTTAGGATCTTCCTAATGCACAGCTGGGAAATTTTAGGCCTAAGAAAACGTCTTTTACGACCTTTCTGGCTAAACACTAAGAAGTGTCATTAAAGATGATCCCTTCATCCTAGCCCCCCGCATAACCCTATATAAGCACGTTATTGCTGCTTTATCATGCTAGCATCAGGATGGAACCCTGTTAAAGTATATTAACACAGCTTTTCCTTCTACTGCATGGAGTAGTGTGTCTCCCTGCTGCATGGGTTGCAGTGCACTGGGCTGCCAGAACTTAAACCGTCTGCCTGCAGATTTTGCCAGCCTAGCAGACTGTTATAACATTCAAGAGACACGTCATCACCTGCCATCCTCATCATATGTATATGTGTCAACTGTACTTGTCCTGTGTTGTTCTCCTCCTTAACCCCAATCGTTTGTTGTTGGGTGTGCTGTCCTGCTTTATAAATCCATTACAGGTGTGGAACTGAATGATTCTGCTCTGTTGATTTGTTATTGATGATTCTACCATCTTTTGCAGGGCTTCTTTGTCTCTTGTAATGTGACAATTCAGTCCTGTAATTAGTACAGACTGAAAATGGGTGACTAAATGGAATCGGTGTTTCTTTTCTTTGCATTAACTTGACTTTGCTCCACGGCCTATTGGTGTTCGTTGCATGAGGTTTTGTACTGCTGCAAAGATGGAATTCTTTCAGGCTTAGAAAGGGAAGTGCAGCAGCAGCCCGTTTAAAAAATGACTTTCGCATGTTCTGTAACACTGTTTGTGTTTTTGTAGTCATCAGATAAAGAAAAAGTTGACCAACTCCAAGAGGAGCTTCTTCGAACCCAGGTGTGTTTATTTTCTTGAGGGTGTTGTGGAATTTAAATTTCAGATCTTGCCATTTTACAAATGCTTATAGTATTTAAATCTTTAAACTTTAACAATATCAGAATCATGTCCTTCTCAGCTTAAGTACCAGCGGATGCTTGAACGTCTGGAGAAGGAGAATAAGGAATTGAGGAAAGTGGTGCTGCAGAAGGATGACAAAGGAATTCATCAAAGGAAAGTCAAGGTCAGGACACATGCTCAGTTGTCCAGATAATTGTCACCGGAGAGGCAAATGCAGTTTATTTTAAACTGTACTGTCACCATGGTCCCTTTGCAGAAGTCTTTGATTGACATGTACTCTGAGGTTCTGGACATTCTCTCAGATTATGACTCCAACTACAATACTCAAGATCACCTGCCAAGGGTCAGTCCACTTCTTCATGTTGTGGTTCCTTTTTAACTTTTTTGCAAATTAAGTACAAAAAACAATCCATAATAATGAAAGAATGAAACCATAATAATAAAAGCATTATTTTTCCATTTGTTCAACCCAGTTCTGTTTTAAATCCTGTTTTGTAGGTGGTAGTAGTAGGAGATCAGAGTGCAGGAAAGACCAGCGTGTTAGAGATGATTGCTCAGGCTAGGATCTTCCCTCGAGGCTCAGGAGAGATGATGACCCGGTCTCCTGTCAAGGTGAGTAGTATGAAATTGAGCTATGTTTATTATTTAGTTTAAGAATGGGTATAATTATAATTTTGTTTTCCAACCATGTGCTGCATTTTTTTAGGTGACCCTCAGCGAAGGCCCTCATCATGTAGCCATGTTCAAAGACAGCAGTCGTGAGTTTGACCTGGGAAAAGAGGAGGATGTAAGTTACATGTAGGATATAATATACTACTCTCTCACCTAGTTAATTACTTCTTAGAACCTCATTGTCCAAAACAACAATGGTAGAATCATATTTTTCTCCTTTAGCTTGCAGCACTGAGGCGGGAAATAGAGCTGAGGATGAGGAAGAGTGTGAAGGAAGGCCAGACAGTCAGCCCTGAGGTAAGCCTAGACACACAAACATATGCTCTTTTCCCACATTTTGAAATGTGCATGAATGTTTTTCTCTTTTTTGTAGACAATCTCATTAAGTGTAAAAGGCCCAGGCATCCAGAGAATGGTTTTAGTGGACTTGCCCGGAGTCATCAGTGTAAGTTTTAACATCAGTCATGGATTTGTATGAATACAAGGTTAAAGGGAATATAGGGTAAAAAATATTTAAACTTCTTCTCATGGTACCAAACTTGGTGCTAATAGACAAAAATACAATTGAAATAATAGAAATATGGTTTTCTGATTGGTGTATTGATACCTTGTGCAGGTGTCACAAGCATAGTACTGTCCAGTATTTTCATTCAGGCAAAGTACATATAGGCATTTACTAGTGAATTAAAATACCTAATTAATATTGATCTAATTAGTAGATTGTGGATTTAGCTTCTCCAGGGCTCAAAATGTGATATGTTCTAGATTTCATGACCTAAAATGAGTTTAACACATTTATTTGGTGTAGACTGTGACTGCAGGCATGGCTACAGACACTAAGGAGACCATCTTCAGCATCAGTAAAGCTTACATGCAAAACCCAAATGCCATTATCCTGTGTATTCAGGGTAAGCTTTCAACACCTGTCAAACCTCATTGATGCCCAAAACAATATGTGCATCAATCCTCACCGAACTCTCTCTCTTTTCAGATGGCTCAGTAGATGCAGAGCGCAGTATAGTAACTGACCTGGTCAGTCAGATGGACCCTCAGGGCAAAAGAACCATTTTTGTTCTGACCAAAGTGGATCTAGCTGAGAAGAACCTAGCAAGTCCAAGCAGAGTGAGTTGTTTCGTGAAGAACTTACAAATGGATTTAGGCATGTTGTACACTTATGTATCCACAAGGTGGTGCTGTTTTATTACTTTAGGTGCATCTGCTCAGGCTTGCATAGCAGGGCAATGAACCTATAGCGCTGTACAAGCAATTACAAATATTCCTCTCTAAAATAAACTGTCCTTGTTTTCTGTCTGTTGTAGATCCAGCAAATAATTGAGGGCAAGCTATTCCCTATGAAGGCTCTGGGCTATTTTGCTGTAGTGACTGGCAAAGGTATTTAATTTAATGTGTGCATAATTTCTAGACATGCTTTTGAAATGTGTCTCCTGAGTCATGTTTTATTTTCTAGGAAGCAGCAGTGAAAGTATAGACTCAATCAAGGATTATGAAGAAGATTTCTTTCAGAACTCTAGATTACTAAGGTGGGACTCGGCATTAAAGACATCATTTATTTGCTTTCATACTGGTCATATGTTACAGTGAGTATGTCACTAAAAGATTTACCTGATCATGTGCAGAGACGGCATGCTAAAGGCCCACCAGGTAACTACAAAGAACCTGAGTCTGGCGGTGTCTGACTGTTTCTGGAAAATGGTACGAGAATCAGTGGAACAGCAAGCAGACGCATTCAAAGGTAAAGGGGATTTCTCAGCTGTCATATTTACATCCACTTGGATGGTGTCATTTTGTTTATCCTACAATCATACCACTGCATTGTTGAAACTCGCAAGGACAAACTTTATTATCGCTGCACTTCAGTACATGTATAATTTATTACCACCTCTGATTCAGAGACTTCAGAGTCATCCTCCAACTCAGCAAACTCAGTAACCAAAACAGCAGCATGACGTCCACCTACTTTATAAACTAACTTCACCATCAGAGCTTTTACGTTGGCTGTGATTCTTGTCAAAGTTCATCTCACCTCTGTTCCCCCTAGAACAGCCAGAACCAATCTAGCATGTAGCAAAAGCTCCTACCTACCAATTAACTGGCCACTCCCGTTAATGGCGTGCTGCTAGATTTATTGCCTGACGTGGGATGCTCGTCGACCCTTTGTGTGGGCAATCGATTGCAGCCGCTGTGCTTGGGGCCAGCCCGATAACCGGGGCAATTAGCGTCATCTCCATTGTGCGGGTGAGACAGCTGGCCCGTGTGTTGTGGGAATGGCAGCTCCCAGGGGCCACTGGGACGCTGATATAGAGCACGCACAGCTCCAGGTGCATTGATCATGGCCACGGTGCTAGATCTTAAGGCCTCAGGGGAGAAGGCAGTGTAGAGGGTGTTTTTAGGGAGAAAGTTCAGGCGTAGTTTCTACTTACTCTGATGAGTTTTGGTGACTGTTCTGTTTTTGGACTGGTCATAAGGGTGAATGTTTTCAGACATGTTTTGATCATATTATGGCTTTAATTTTGCTAATTTTTTTTGAACATTTTAGGAAGTGAAAGGTGGCCAAAAATATACGTTTAATGGGAAAACGAATTAATGTTTTAATCAAGACTTTACATTTAAATTGCATTAAATTGAAGGATCAGTGTGAATGTACATCAAGACCTGAAGACATCATTAACCATATCTCTGAATGAACTTTCTTCCCCTCCCTGAACAGCATCTCGCTTCAACCTGGAGACGGAGTGGAAGAATAACTATCCGCGGTTAAGAGAGCTAGACAGGGTAAGGAGCAGAGCATGACATGCTAATTACATTCATAGCCTCATGCTCAGCCATGTCAGTCGTGCTCCACAGAAGGAGCAACATTACCATTTTTACCATTTCGTTCACACATTAGACCAGTGTTGTTAAATTGTTAAGCATAACTAATCTCAGGGAGAGAGACCAGAGAGCCTAAACTGAAAGTGTGATCTGATCTTCCATTTAACAGAATGAGCTCTATGAAAAGGCCAAGAACGAGATCTTGGATGAGGTGATCAGCCTAAGTCAAGTCACACCAAAACACTGGTGAGTACTGTCTGTTTTTCTTCACAATGTTCTGACTTTAAATATTAAAGTTACTCCTTGTACGTTTATTTTCTAAACTGATTTATGTAGCAATTCAAACATTTTGTGCATTACTATGTCTGTTTCTGAATCAGAGCTATTAAACAAATTATGGCACAGTTTTGCTTTCACTTGATGGTGGTTCCTTCCCATCCCTTCATGCCTTTACCAAGGGAATCATTCAACCTAAAGCCAGGCTGTGTAGCTGCTAGCGGTGTGTGGAGTTTTGAACCCAAAGCTCTGAGGAGCAAGCAGAATGGAATAGATCAGATGTTTGCAGAGGGCCCCAGTGAGCTCCATCAGCCTCCCTGATCAATGCTATGATGAATAGCCGGAGGGTGGCTTCTCTAGTTGGCGGTATTGGAGATATGTGTATTGATATGCCATAGTCGAACAAAGCAAACAGGATACTATGAAATATGAGCGGCCCTTAATGATAAATGAGCCGGGTCATCAGCCACAGGATATTCCGCTGTTTGTGTCATTGTCAAAATATCTGCAGTCAGAACATATTTGAGAATTATGATGAGTTTCTGCTGCAAAGACAAGCTTTTTTTTTAATGAAAATGTTTTCTTGTTCTTACTGTTAGCGCACACCTTTTGAACTAATTAACCTCTTAATGGCTTCATTATTTTAGAAGAGCATATAATATTGAGAACCATCTGAACGATTTGAATTCCTAATGTAGGGAGTCCATCTTGCAAAAGAAGCTATGGGAGAGAGTCTCCACGCACGTTATTGAGAACATCTACCTTCCTGCTGCTCAGACCATGAACTCGGGCACCTTCAACACCACAGTAGATATTAAACTCAAGCAGTGGACAGACAAACAGCTCCCACACAAAGCACTGGAGGTAATGTAACACTGGTTGAAATTTGTGTCAACAATTCTGTGGAACTAAGTAGAGAATAAAACTTTGGATCATCAAAGTATTAGAATTCTGTTTAATTAAGGTTGCGATCTTTAAACTGCAAAATCAACTCTGTCACGTTTTTATGTTTTATTATTGGGTTTACACTTATTTTCTGCACTCACTTATTTGTGATATTTAAACAGTTATTATTCCTTAATGGAAATCGTGTGTTACAATATCAGTACAATCATCAAAACATATTTGTATATCCCCACTGTTGTATTTTTATGCTGTATTTGTTTAACTTCTCTTTTCCTGTTCAGGTCGCCTGGGAGACGCTGCAGGAAGAGTTTGCCCGTTTCATGGCAGAATACAAGGGGAAAGATCAGGATGACATTTTTGACAAGCTCAAAGAAGCAGTCAAAGATGAGAGCATCAAGCGGCATAAGTGGAATGAGAGGGCCATGGACAGCTTGGTAAAAACATAATAGGCTTGCTGGTTTACTTCTGCTTAATTTGATCAAGCTATTAATGTAGAGTGTTCTAGTTGCTGATACTGTAGACGTTTTATTGTTTTATTTTGACCTACAAACCTTTGTATTTCTGTTTTTGTTAATATATTTTTATTGCTTTAAGACATTTACACTTAACACAAAACACTACTATGATGCATATGAAAAAAAGTAAAACAAATAAATAAATGAACAGTTGTGAAAAGAAGAAAAAAACAATTGTAGATCATTAATGCATGTAAAAAAAAATAAATGGGGGGGTCACAACAAAAACACACTGCAGGTCATTGACAATCCGTCTTATGCCTTTATGTATTTTAGAGCAAAGTACAATTCAATGAAACAAAAAGTCTCTTGATGTTAATTTGTGACTTTCTATGAAGTTTATCAATACCGGCTTAAAAAAAGTAACTCCAGTTCCCCTTTGGTGCAGCGTGTGATCCAGCACAATGCTCTTGAGGATCGTTCCATTACAGATAAACCTCAGTGGGATGCTGCTATCCAGTTCATGGAGGAAACGCTGCAGTCTCGCCTTAAAGACAGTGCGTTCTGCATTTTGCATCTGGCTCACCAATGTTTGACCAATTTCTTACACCGTTCTCTGCTCTTACTCGTACTGACTTGATTTGTTATTCTTTGCCTTCTCTAATGGTCTCTCTCAGCTGAGTCAGTAATAGGAGATATGGTGGGGCCAGACTGGAAGCAGAGATGGTTGAGCTGGAAGAATCGTACACCAGAGCAGGTTTAAATGCACTCCCACTATCAGCACATCCGTGGAGCTAATCTTAATACTCTATTTGACAAAAGAGCTTTTATTAATAACCCGAATCAATGCGCATTTCTTTCAGCACATTCGCAACGAAACAAAAAATGAACTGGAGCGTTTACTTAAGGTGAACGAGGACCACACTGCGTATCTGGCCAACGATGAGGTCACCACTGTCCGCAAAAACCTGGAGGCCCGAGGGGTCGAAGTGGACCCAGTGCTGGTCAGTGAAATCTTGCTGTAGAAAATGTAACACTATACACATTTATTGTTTTGACCTGCTACTGTATATTTGTAACCTAAATAGTAATAACCTGGATATGTTTGATTCATTTCTTGCCTTAGATCAAGGACACATGGCACCAACTCTACCGACGTCACTTTCTGCAGAAGGCCTTGTTCCACTGTAACCTTTGTCGACGAGGCTTCTACTATTATCAGAGACACTTTGTAGACTCAGAGGTAACAGTACAAGCATTTTATTATTATTGTAAGTGATCCTTTAATTACAATCAAATTACCTCAAATTTGAAAGACAAATTTCAATAAAACTATTGGAAAGCAATGTTGGAAAATCCTCTCTGTCTGTTCCAGCTCGAGTGCAATGACGTGGTTTTGTTCTGGAGGATCCAAAGGATGTTGGGCATCACAGCCAACACTCTCAGACAACAGCTCACCAATACTGAGGGTATGTGTGAGGAACTAGTATTCTGCTGTGAGCTCTATTTTTTGTGAAGGCTTGAGAATTGGGTCCTATCTCTTTCCTTTGGTTCATCAGGTGTATAGCCATCACAGGTATTCTTTTGTCAACCTTTCAGTACGGCGCTTGGAAAAGAACGTGAAGGAGGTCCTGGAGGACTTTGGTGAGGACCATGAGAAGAAAGGGCAACTCATTACTGGCAGGAGAGTCCAGCTGGCTGAAGACCTCAGTAAGTGCATCACATAATTAATAATTTCTGCAGTCAACAGCAATTCTAGGAGCTTTTCCTTGTTCCGAATAGTAGTAAGTATGATCGGTTTAAAGTGTGCCACTAGAGGGCAATGATGGTCTGAAAAATGAATTTGTGGCGCTTTTCAGGGGATGTTTTTGGATTTCACTCTTGGTTGTGGTTGGACTTTTTATTGATAAAATTATGCACTAACAGCAAAAAGGTTTAATTTTTGAAAAATGACACATGTCACATTCTAAATTATTTCTTCTCAAAGGAACATCTAACGCCTTTGTTTACATATTTAAAGCCATTCTTGTACACACATGATTGTCTCAAATTCTTCTATTTTTGTTCTTTTCCTTTAGTTCTTTTGTGGCTCTATCATGTTATATGATCTTAACATTAATATGAGTTTCACCCTCCTTTTCATTCTCACCTTTTACTTTTCCGTTCTCTTCTCTGTTGAGGCTCGAGTCCTTAATTGACATTCAGAGTGAGAAAGTGTGTGAGAGTGAAGACAGAGAGAGAGAGAGATCCTGGCTACATGCTGCCTGCCGCCTGTCATGTCCATAGCTTTGGTTGCTGTTAAACAGCCTGTTGATTAGAGTAGCAATTTACAGAGGCAACACTGACAAGCCCAGACTTGACTACGCGCACAGAAGCACCCACGACCAGCCAAGTGCCGTCATTACTGTGATAACAGAGCGAGACAACGCTGCAGCCGCCCAAATTAGTGTGTGCTCACAGACAGTAAAGACACAGGCAAAGCAGCTTCTCTGCACACTTCTGTGTTTGGGTTATGAAGAGTGTCTTTTTTTGCTCAGTGATGAATTGCCTGGCTGCTGGAGAACGGCCCATTGTTTAAAAAAAATCTTCAAGAGTACACAGGAAAGGAGAGCTCACTCTGTAAGAGAGGAAGTGCACTCTTTATCAGGCAGGTTAGCCAAGTAACATTACATTGGGCAGGTCAGGGCTTTAGAGCAAAGGCTGCAGCCGAGCACCAAGGCTTGTCTGCTTCTTGTTTGCGGGTTTCACAACTGGCCCAGGCATCCAGTGTGCTCAGAACTGCTTTCTCTTATAACTGTTTTAAACTACTGTTCATCAAAGTAAGATAAAAATACTTACAATGTAAGAAAAACCATCGTAGGCACATATGATTTCTAATATGATGCAAGCACAAGCACAAGTTTTAAATAATTTCATTTAGTGCAGTAGTTAAGCTTCCTGGTCCTGCATTCCCATGAGCCTTTGCCCAAATGAACTTGCTAGGAAATAGTGATCACCCTAATTCATTTCATTGTATTTAGAACCAATGAAATGTGATCAGCCACAGCAATGACATACTATGGTGAAACTAGTAACCATTTCTTCTTGAAATACTGAGTATCTTGCTGTTGTTTTGTAATTACAATTACAACTTTGCAATAGACAAACTGGTGGTTCTCCCACCCTTTAACTGGCCATTTACAAACAGTCCTGTGTGTCCAGTGATAGTTTGGTCATTTGTATGAAATCCAATGGATGCAATTGCTGGGGGCAGCAAAATTCTGTAACTCAGGATGTTGGCTTGTTCTGGCGCTGTGGGTATGTCCAGTGGCCCAGCGGCGGTCTCTTTTGCTGCTCAGCAGTGGGTAAAGCTTAGAGTGGATTCCTGTGCTTTAAGGTGTGACGTTGCCCAGCGGACAGTCAACACTTAGGAGAAAACACCAGGCTGGCCTCCCAAGAAGTTGCCGATATGCTAATAGAGACATGCCGAGGCATGTGTTTGTGCATCAGTGCCCTTGTTGTTACTAACAGACAGAGCACATGCTTACCCTCGGTGTTTAGAAAAGAGTGGTCTGTTAATTCTAATGACCAACACTAATGGCCCTGGAAAGGGTCTGTTTATGTATTTGGTGTGGACTGAATGATTCAGTATTTGAGCAGAATGTTTTTTGTGGTATTTGATTTATTGAATATTTGTCTTAGGCATGTTTTTAAAGTGGCAGTGGTAATGAACCCTCTCGGTCCCTTGCCTGAATAATACATACTATGCCAAGGCATCTCTTGGTCTTTTTTCTTGTGCTGGCTGACTTCATTTCTCTCTGATCCTGAGGCCATCAGAGCTGAAAACAAATTTGGAGAGCTGCCTGGCTTCCTCTGGTGCGCTCTTCAGAAAGCAGAAACGAATTCCTGGGCTTGCCTGGCCTTGCTGCCTTTCCTGCACAAGGTGGCATCATGTTCTGTGGGTTTCTGCTGCTTTTGATGTGGGATGAGGGGTGGTGTGTTTCAGTTGAGCTGACCTGTCTTCCTCTCTCTAAACATGCACGTTTGGAACATGCACGCTCTAACATTTCCCTATAAAACAGCAGCCTGAACAATAATAGAAATCAAACATAGGCCCGTCAATCAATTACTAATAATCAAAATATATATTGGGACACAATATGGACAAAACATCAGTATTGTGATTATTCTGCTACATATTACAACTGCAATGTCTTTCAGTATATTCAAGGCCATATCGTCGTTTTCTGAAAATTGCCTTGAATTACGTAAATAATTCATCCTCAGGCTCTGTATATGGAAACAACCTGTTTTCAATAATAATTTTAAAGCAAACACATTTACATACACCTCCTTAATCGGGTAAATGTGGCCATGCAAGAATAAAATATTATGGTTACTTTAGAACTATGTCTTGGGTTAATAAACTCACATGAACGTCATAAAAAAGTGGAATGAAAGGAAAATTTAGAATATGCAGACTTTAAAAACACTTTGGCAAAAAACACATTGTCTTTAATGTTTGGTTCAGGAAACACTCTCCTACAGCTGCAGCTACACTCTCCTATTGTAGCCTTCATCGATTTCAGTATTGGAGAGAAATAAATAGCGTTCTCGATTGGCAACTTTCAAACCTCCCGCCTCTAAGTTCAGTAGTATTTTACCATTTCAGGACGCACTTTCTATATTTATACAGTTACTTTTGATCTGAATTTACGGTCATATTTATGTTACAAAATAGTCAATTATATTTTGTTTCCTTAAAATGCCAATATTTTTTGCCACAAAAAAGGGGGAGGATATTTGCAGTTTTAGTGGTCCAAGTGGTCCAAGTGGTCCAAGAAAAGTCAGCAGGTAAACTGGGTCTAGGACACACAAGCCACACGTGTGGGGAGTGAAGGCTGGCTCATTAAGTCTAATCCCACACTGTAGCACTGACTGTTGAAATGTCGTGTTGACTGCTTATTAACATAAGGGTATTGCATTACTGACTGTGTATGGGGCTGCATTCGCATACTGGCTCTGTCTACCACCAAAGTTACCTACAATGAAAATATGAGCAACAAAACTGCACCATGGAGCAATATTTTTTATACATTTTGCTTTAAGGTGCGTGTTTGGATGATGTTCCTCAGAGCAAGGTTTTTCTCTCCGACCTTTTTTACGTCTTAAAGGTGCCATGTTGTCTGAACCTTTGGTTAGATGATCCAACTCTGTTGTACTCTTCTACAAAAAGATGGGCAATTTCACAAATATGGACAGAGAGATGGAACAGTGGGCCATGGCTTTGTGTGTGGAGCGTGCCTGTTCACCTTGTCTGCCTTGTGCCCTGTTTTTAAAAATTTTTTTTTTTATATTCAGTCATGTCGAGTTGGGATAGATTAGATTTTAATTATCCTAGTGTGTAATTGTGGGTGTGGGTGTGGGTGTGTGTGTGTGTGTGTGTTTTGTCCCTGTCTGCTTGTGATGGAATGGTGGTCTGTCCAGAGTGTTTCTCTGCCTTTGTCGAACAACAGCTGGGATCGGATCAAGCACCTCTGTGACCCATGTTAGGATAAGTGAAATTCTAGTTAAGAGTAAAGAAATTTACTTTGTCACCATGAAACACACGTCAAACAAACAGTTTGAACATAAAACATAGTAATTTACTGTGCAACAAATTGACTAAGTCCACTGCCGTTGGAACCTATCGAAGAAAAAAACCTTGGTTGTATTTATGAGCATTGAGTAACGCAGGTTTAATAGTGAATGCAGAGCATATAGTGCGTGTGGGGTTTGATGGCCACATACCCAATAATATGCTGGTCCTTGATGAATGTGATGTATGAGTTTCGCAGTTTGCTATAAACAGGGACAGGACTATGAGAAATTCAAGTCGGACCTTTTTGGAGATGTAATGAACTTGGCTCTTACTTTTTTACACAGTCTGGGTTTGATCCAAATTTCAGCTCCTGTCATGTCATTAGGTGACTGGCAATTAAGACAGGCTTCCCCCATGTTTCCGAGGTCTGCTTTTGAGAGCTTTTTTGAAGTTAGAATATCGGAGAAGCCCATTACTTCAGAGACGAAAGCTCACTGAATGTTTTGCACCAGTAGACACAGATGAAGCTGGAGTAGTGTCTGTCTGGAAATGCACTGAACCCATAAAATTGGGCTGTTTGTGCCATGCCATGTCTTCAAATCAAAGTGAGAACTCATTCTGGAACAGGATGTTATGTATGAAAAAGAAGAATTTCTCTTCTCTATTTTTACTGTGACAGACGTCTGCCACGCGTTGCCCACCCTGCAAGACCTAACAAGAGTAGATTTCATAATTCAGAAGTGTTGGGGTGGGGTTTAGAAAGAGAGGGTCTGTGAACTCTGTTACATGCTCCCTGTTCATTTTTTCCCATGGGCTGGAAAAAAGTGACTGCCCGCTTCATAAAGAGGGAGACGTATGGACAGCCTCGGGCTGGGCCAGGGGGGTCAAGCCCAGCACACACACAGTAGGCCACAAAGGCTGTTCTTTCCACAGGTGCAGGGAGCTGCGTGTCCACGTGTGTGTTTGTGTGTGACCCCACTCTCACCTGTCTGCCTGTTTGAAGAGGAGCAGAGGGGGAGGATGGGGGCACTTCCCTTAACAAAGAGGAAAAATTCACCCCCTGCGGCCCAGTCTGGTGTTAAGAGCGATTTGCCCTTACTCGCAGGCAGGTATAGAGCTGCTCTGGTTTCACACCAGGGAATTGTGTGGGTGTGTGCTTGAGCTTGTAAGACAAAAATATCCTGACAGAGAATAAAGGAGTATCAAATATATATATATATGTGTGTGTGTGTGTGTGTGTGTGTGTGTATATATGTTATATATAGGCTTCTCATTGTTTTACATAGCTATATATATAAAGTGTATGTTGGACATAATGTATGACTCGTTTGTGAGAGAAAGAGCCTGAGTGAGCGGGCTGCGTTCAGGCTTGTCACTGTGTCAGCCTGTCTGTGGGTGGGGTGACAGGCAGCGTGTGTGTGTGTGTGTGTGAGAGAGAGAGAGAGGGAAAGTGTGTGTGGGAGTGTGTGTGAAGCAGAGGGGGAAAGGCGTGCGCCAGAGCAGCTGCATGGCACTGTGCCTTTGGAGCCGTGCCCGTGCCGCTAATATGCAACTGCAGGCCCGTCAGGAGGAGCTGGCTTTATGAAAGCTCCTTTAATTTACCTAATAGACTTGATTAAATTATAGAAGCCTACTGCCTGCACAAACTCCTTTATTACTGGTTTTAGCTCGTACCAAGTCTTGTGACAGTCAGGGTTTTGGCTGCTTGTCTACCCTGTTTTCCCCTCAGCTCATTTTTAAATATTGGAAAATTGCTGTGTAAACCACCATTGTGGGCTAATTATCCCTCCTCTAGGTGCCAAAGAGCAATAAATCCGGTAGCAGTTTTTTCTCTCTTTCTTTTTTACCCGTAACAAGTGACACAATAAAACACTTTTCCCACATTTATACACTGTAGTTGGGTTGACTTTTACTTTGCCGCAAAGTAAGATGTCGCAGCTCAAGTTAATAGAGATGAGGTAACAAACACATTCATCAGACTGAAATAGAAAAGAGGAGGGAGAAAGAGCAAGTTAATTTAAAAAAGTAAAATTATGTGTTCAATAAATTAGAAAAATCAATAAAAGAGAAACTTATCGTGCTGCAAGCTGACGCAAATTCTGTTTGCACACAGCAGTGCTGCAGAGCTCTAGCTGTTGTACATCAGTAATTAAGAACAACCTGTCGCCCAGTGTCCTTCTTTAAGTTTCACTGGCTAAAAGAGAATTTCTAATTTCTATGCCAATTTCTATTTCCTTTACTTTTTCCTCCCACCTCCCAACTCAGTTTGGGGTGACGATAGCCTAGTTCATAGCCTGTATTGATAAGTCACTGATAAATCACTAAATGGTCCCATTCCTGTTATTAGTGTATATAATAAATTGCGTAATTGCACATTGAATTATATTTGATTAATGTCTATCAGCAAGGTCAAGTCTGCAATTCTGTTCCTTTCCTTTTGTTTGAATATCAAGAACTGAGCAAAACATGACCAATAGAGAAAGAGTTTTACAAAAAATACTCTCTACCTTGACAGAAAACAGTTTTCTTAAGCTATGAATGAGAAAATGTAAGCAAAAGGTTTTTGAAGCATAAATGCTAGTGGCAGCTTCTTACGTTTCCTGTAGTTCTGTCTGGACCTGTTCTTTCACTCTATCTGTCATTTTCCCCTATCGTCTTCTCATCTCTTCTTCATCCCTCTTAAAAGGGTGACGGAGGAAAGATTACATTGCTTTCTATGTCTCTTTCGCTTCCTGGTCTTCTGTATTCAGCCCAGGCTGATGTGTGTGCTGAGGGTTTAAGTGTGTTTGCACTAGGCGTTAAACCTGTGCAGAAGCTCCTTTTTTTTTCACATTTACTCCACACAGCTTCTCCTTTTCCACCCTTTCTCCTTTTTCCTCTATCTAATCAGCAGCTGCCGTGTGACCTAAACGAATGCTTCTGCCTTGACTGGCTTATCTGAGCAGTGAATTTAAGGGCGGTGCATGGAATTAGCCAGTCGACTGTTGACCGTGTGTGTCCTATCTACTGGATGTGAAGTTGTCAAGGTGGATATATTACAGTATGGTCTAGGTGGTCAGCGCGAAGCTAAAGGAATGATTTTGTATTAATCATTAATAAAAAACTTTGGCAGCTGCTGAGTGAGGCTATCATGTGAATGTAGTTGTGCCTGAGAGAATGAATTGCCTGTCAGTTTTAGTAGGTGCCAGAAATAACAAGGCCAGAGGGCCTTAAAATGACCCTGTATTAACTTGATGTAAATCTAGTGAAGTGTAATTTAACTTTTAAACGTAATATATCAAGATGAATAAATCAGTAAAAGATATTGTACTGACAGAACAGTCCTCATCTTACAAACTAATGTCTCAAATCATCAAATGTCTCTGTGTATCTACACCCTGCTTAAACCACTCATTAGTATTTTTAATTAAGTTAAAAACATTTTGAAAATATTTGGGAAAGTGCCTCCTTCTGATTATAAAATGAATCACACTTGCTATGGGCTAAAGTGGTCTCTTAAAGTTATTTCCTCACCAGACACAGAAACATCCATAGTCCAGAAATGGAAACTAGAACCTTTTTTCGTTGGTATCTTTAGGTCATTCGTGGCAAGGCTGGAGTCAGGAGTTGACTTTCAGCCAAACTATTCTCATCTGCAAGGGCCTGGATATAAAATGGCACACTCTGAGATGTCAAGCAATATTTAATGTGGAACCGCGTTAGCCCGTCTTTCATCTGTGGTCAGATTTTGGCCTCTTCCTTCCCGCTCCTTCCTCTCCCACTCTCACACTCCCACCGTTCGCTGAGCTCCCAGTGGCCCTGATGGGAAAAGCATGTGCCGGACCTGCCCTTTCGCTCACAGAAAGACATTTATGCTTCACTCCGTCAGGCTGGGGGGAAAAAACGTGCTTCCGTCTTTGCAACAGCTGGAGGAAAAGCCCCCTCCCTCTGCAGGCTGTGGTCCCAACTTCACTCTCCCAGGCTGCAGGGATTGAGCCGCCCACTCTCTCTCTTACCTATCTTCATCACTCTCCTCATCTTCATCACCCCGTCTCTTCCTTGTGTATAAATCTAACTCTCAACGTTCATCCGGCTTATAAAGAAGATTGCTTTCTCGCTCTGTGTCCTTGTTGTTTTGAGCTGCTGAGTTCACATGTTCAGGGAAAGAAACAGTAACAGGTCTTCTGGCCCTCTCTGTGCTCCCCTCACTGCTGAAGCCTTTGGGACTTGTCTGTCCAGAGCCAGTTGTCAGACTCACAGAGAACAGTTGTCACAATGATTTCTGCACACCATTTTATCTATATGTCAGATAGCATGCTATGAGGTAATAGGAAAACCATACAGTTCCTCTCTCCCAGGGTAAAAATAGAGCAGCCTTTTCAGTTTGTTTTTTTGACACATTAGGATTACACTGTTCCTTTATCATGGTTCGGTTGCGCAGTCTACAGAAGAGGTCTGCCGAGTCTATTCTTTTCAGACAGAACTTCATTTATCAGTTAGTGAACATCAGAGGATGTTTTCTGAGCTAATATACCAGTAATAGTCTTATCTAATACACTGATAAAAACATAATCCTATGTAAATTTTAGGTTATGCAGAATCAGCCTTTTTGGTATGTTAAAGTGCAAATCAGTCAGACTTGGTTGGTGCTGGTTCTTCTGCATCAGCTTGGTGTGTTCCAGGCCATGCCCACAAAGTAGTAGATCAGTCAACTGAGCCAAAAGTACATCATGTAGCTTAAAACCTCAGTAGGCGCTGCCATGCTGAGGTTTGGAGTTTGTTTGGGCTTTTCTCTGTTTTTATAGATGATTAGATGTCATACAGGCTCAATGACCACAAGTATATTAAAGACTAATTTACAGTTACAACATATAACTGACGTGTGTGTAGTTATTACAATATATAACTAACACGATAATAATATAGTCTTATGACTACATTTAGGGAGCATAGTGGAGCTTCAATATTTTGCCAAACTAAGTCAAAAGTTTGGGTCCCATATTAGCCCATTAGCCCATATTAAATTAATTGTTTGTCATGCATGACATCGGGTTCCACACTGAGCTCAGGCTAATCCTCTGCAGGCCTGACATGACTCTTGTTGAGTCATCAAGGAATTTGGTGGTGTTTGCTGTTTCAGCAGTCGCCTCTGTATATTGACACATCAATGGGGGGGCAGCTGGGCATGACACTGTTTGTGGGAGTGGTTGAGATGCAGGAGTTGGAGGTGCTTGGTGTTGGGTGTTCGGCCACCTGTGTGCGCGCGCTTATGTGTGTGGGTGTTATGGCCATTCACGGTCAGAGGTGGGGCTTTGACTGACATGTGGTTATTAGAAAACTCCCCTCCAGCGTACACATCATGCCTTACACACGCACACTCCCTTTTTTTTTTTTTTTTTTTAAAAAACATTCCCCGTCTCGCCGAAGCACATGGGCAGACAGCCCTCTATTGTCCCTCAGGCTGCTTCTCGGCTATTCCAGGCCCTTGCTTGCCCCTAGCCTGGCACCCATCTGTAGTCTGTAATTAAATGCTTATTGAAGGCCGGCAGTGGCGGTTAGGTGAGGAGTTCAGCGGAGAGGTGGTCTGTACACCTGTGCTGGCATGAGACTGAATTGCAAAGTTCTCACGAGTGTCTGCCTCCATCATAAGGGCTGAGACTGTGTATGGAATACAAGACTGTTTGTTTTCAGTTACCGTTCCAAGTTTACGGTTCTTAAACTGCCAGCGCTCAGTTGATAAATGCTTCACTTCTGCTCTTACTTTATCCTAATATAAAGTTGTTGTATTGTTTTATTTAAAAATATTAACCTTTCATGTTTAATGACGTGATTCTTTTAACATTTAATTATCATTCATGGTGTTTTGTAGTCTGCACTTCTGTTTGTATTTTTCTTTCCAGGAAATGTGACTATCCACAACAATAGCTTTTTATCAGATTCGCCTCATAATAGAACGTCTTCCTTTTTAATTACAAACACTAAGTTTAGAATCTGCATGTACCCATATAACATGATTTTACTGTAATTTTAAGGTTTAAATGTAACACTTATGTATAAATGAAGCATACAAAAGTGGGCTACCATAGGCCCTCTTTGCCTGAGGAGATATCAGTCTCCTTGCCTTAAGTCAGCTCTGTCAGTAACTGTTACAACCAGCTCTGTAGAGTGTATGTATTTGTTCTCACTCTACAGAGCTGGTTTTTGTGTTGTATTTGACATATTGGGGAAAAAATGAAACGGAAACATGTTCTGTAGAAAATGTATGACATTTACTCCTATTTCAAGTTGATTTATATAAGTGAAAGTGACCATTCTGTCATACGTGAATACACCACAGTACACAGTGTGAATAGCATGAAATTCTTCCTCTGAGGTGCTTAGCAGTCTTGGGAACTGAACCCATGACTTCCTGATCATAGGGTGAACACTCTAACCACTAGGCTACCAGCAGCGTGTGCAAAGAAGAAAATGGGAGACATATAAGAAAACATGAAAGAAAATTTAAAGTGCAGTAGAAGTGCAAGTGTTCAAAAGATGGCGGAGGAGAATAGTGCAGTTTTTTGCAGCTTTTCAAAGCTACAGTTTGTACAGATCAAATAATGATGTGCAGTTTGTTCCAGCAGTGAACAGCTTAGTGACTAAACACCATTTCACCATGTTTAGTTTCAGATCTTCTCACCACTTGCTGAGCAGCTCCTGCAGATCTAAGAGACTGACTGGGAATGTATACATACATGTCAGAGATTTATGTAGGACCCGAACCATTGAATGACTTGTGCGCAATGAGTAACACTTTGAAATCAATCCTGTACTGAACTGGGAGCCAGTGCTAGGACTTGAGGATTGGAGCATTGTGCTCTCTTTTCTTGATTTTAGTTAGAGCTCTGACAGCAGCAGTTTTCAGATGAATTTTATTGGGAGGGTGTTTCAGCTTGTGTGTTACAGTGATATAAACTGCCAAAAATATTGGAATATAAGTACCTTTTTTTAGAAATCTTAGTGATGTTGTATTATAATATATTTGAGCCTTTTGCTTGTTGTTCTGTGTGACATGTACTAGAATGCTATTGCCACTTCTGCTGAATTCCTACCTCTCTACAGTTCTGCTCAGCCTGTACTACTTCTGCGCCTCATAGCCATCTGTTTTAAAGATAAGTTTGAGTGTTGATTTGTAGCGCTGCCACTGCTGGGGTGTTGTGCTGTTGACATTCAGTTTTATGTGCCACCTCTCCGTTCCCCTGCTTCTGTCTTTTATAGCTGATGTCATTGTATGGATTTTCAGACAAATCAAACGGCAGCAGTGAATTTCTCTGCTCATTGCATTAGGAGGTCTACCTCACAGAGACCTCCAGTCTCCACTTTCAAAGAGTTCACTTGTCAAGCGCACCTTTGAAATGACACTCTGGGTTTCCAAGGACCCACACAGCTAGTCTCTGAATCCCGTCTCAGACGTTTTGGGTAGTGAACCAGAGCGAAATGTGAGCTGCTGAATAAACTGTTGCCACATTTTAATTTCTTCGTTTCTTTTTTTTTCCAGCCCTATTGACTGCCCACCTTGATGGCAAATATTGAAGGCTTGCCATTATCAGGGAAGGATTGAGTTTCCTCTAGTCTCTCGTAGCTCCAAGGCTGTATCCCGTGCCTTGACTATCGCTTCTTTCTCTCCTTCTCCTGTTCTCCTTGGCCACACTGTTTCGCAGTCTAATTACAGGTCAATTAAAGGCTTTCTCCAGCCTTCTGCCGTGCCCGGCACAGGAGGCTTAGGGCTCAGTAAGAGTGGGAGTGAAAGAGATATCATTTCATGTGGAGATCAAGCAAGAGCCTCTTTGAAAGAAGGGATTGAGGAGGTACCCCTGAAAGAGTGAAAGCCACCCCCCTTCTCCGTTCTGGAAAAAAGAAGGCGGGGGGCTTCTGGGATAGGGGCCAAAGGATTATGGGAATATTCATGACCAGATAAAGAGCAGGGACTCATGAATGGATGTGTCCAGAAGCTCATCTCTTAGGTAAACAGGGGCCTAAATGGAGTTTAGATCCAGCTTCTCGGACACGTAGGAGCAGGATAAGATGTGAGAGCGTTCGCTTCTTTTCCTCCGTGTCACATTTCCGTTGCTGTGAAAAGAAAAGCCTTATTTTGGCCTTTTCTTCATCATCATCCTACATTCTTCCATGTGGAACAAACAGATGGTGGAAAGAAATAAATGTCTGTTTCTCACAGTCTTTTCAGACACGTTAAGCCAATGTGCACACAAATGTCCCCGCCATCCTTCGTTGTGCTTTATTTCTTAAAATTGGAATGGCTGCAAGTCTACAAATGTGTTGTTGGTTTGTGTATTGTAGGCATATTGGGAAGAATTGGTCCTGTTTTGTCTCTTTTGGTCAGGCGTTTCACCTTGGACTGGGTTTATCGTTTTCAAGCACAGTCAAGCAATTGGCACAGGATGCTGTTTTCTCACTGTTTGATTGAATTCTTGTTGCTTTTTAGTTTGTAAACTGAATTTATTTTTTCCTCTTGAACTCATTCTAGAGAAGTTAACAGATTGTGTGGAAAGGGGCCAACTTGCTAGTGTGTAATGGCCATTAAACAGTCAAACTGCTAAGTTTCCACAGACTCAGATGGAGTTGTCCTGCCAGCCTCTTGTGAGAAATTTTGTCCAACTTGAGTTTCAGCTCCACACCTGCAGTGTGTCAGCGTGTCCTCACTCTGCTCTAATGCCTCCATTACCCTCCCTAAATCCACCATCTTAGTCTTTTAGAAGCTCACGATCTAAAAGAGTATCAAAGACCAGGCCACTGCTGCTACTTGCCAGGAGAGAGTGTGTGTATGTGTGTGTGTAAGTGTGTGGGGAAGGTGCTATAGGGTCGTGTTTCAGAGGCTGAAATTATTTGAGAGACTGTGCACGTGTGTATATGCGTGTGTGAGGGGTCAGAGTGTAGTATTTCAGACCACAGAGGTGTCAGAGGGCCTACAAAGGCTGGCTTATTCCTTTTATCCCTCACCTCTGTACAGAAAGGGGAACCCCGTGCCATAACACTCATAAAACGTCCGCACGAGCCTCGCATGAGAATATTCGGTTACAGGCACAAGCTGGGAACAGTGTGTCCACATGAAAAGCCAATTGAAGCTGCTGTGGTTAAATTATGTGAGACAGTAGAGCAAGTCTAATTGATTAAACTCATGCATCTAGAACATGGGTCAAAATCTACTGTCTGATAATTATACTGGTAATTATGTAAAATAACAATAGAGCAATAAAAGGAATTCCATTGTCACCATTAACATCATTTAAGGACTAGTTTGGTAGAAAAACGCAGACATTTTTTTTTTCTCTGCCCAGGCTTTGCCTTTTTCAGTTTTGCATTGGAGCTACTTGGCTAATGTAGCAAAAAGCATTGGAAGTTTACAAAGATTTGTTTGATCAACTCTGGTCAGTGAACAGAGGAATTATCAAGGATCAAGTGTACAAACTGGAAACAGCAATAAGCCACGACGCTCTCAATTATTTTTAGGAATAAACACAACTGAGCACACTGTAGCACGGTACTAATCTAGGGGCTTAGGAAACTTCATGGAGCTGTAGCTGGAGTTAAAGCCAATATGATCGTGGGTAATTGGTGAGATAATGGAGTCTCACAAACTGTCTAAAGAGACAAACTGTCAAAATAGCATTTAGCCATAAACATTGGTCTCGTACAAGTGCATGGGTTCATTCAAGTGATATATGAGTGGCTTTTCCACAAAAATATTCATTATTAAATGAATCAAACATCATCGAATATTTGCTGCAGTTCTAATTTTTATTTTTAAATAAATCTTTCAGTGTTATGAAATCTTACTCTTCTATCTTTTTTCTCATGCTGCTGACTAAATGCCAGCCTGAGCCTCTAGGGCACAGACTTTGATGTGGTGTGTGAAGCCAAAGCAGTGCAATGGAATACCACCTCTTCACCAGCTCTGCTAACATAGACTGATGTATTGTCAGTGGTTACCATATGCTGTTTGGGTAACTGAGAGGATGGCCACCAAACCACAGTGGCTCATGACAAGAGAATTACTTTTTTCTCCAAAGTACTGAAGTGTTTTCTCAACTGTAAGCTGTGTAGTGGGCCCAAGGCTCCATAGACTCAATAAGTCACTCCTGGCTCTATTGTTCACCATTCTTGTGAAGGAGCACAGCAAGGTGTAATGCTCGAATGGTGTTTATGCGAATGTAATATGTACATTTTCTCTCTTTCTGCAGAAAAAGTACGAGAAATCCAGGAGAAACTTGAAGCCTTCATAGAAGCTCTTCATAAGGAGAAATAGTGCCACAGGTAGTGGATTATTTTTACACTTGTATTTGGATTCCGTAAATATATATTAATAGATCTATTTATCTATTGTATTTGAAATAAAGGCAATTTAAACATTGATTGTGACATATTGAAAATGCTAAATTCTATTGTAATCAAGGTCTTTTTTTTGTTCCAGAAATGTTGGATGCCATTATGTCCTCCTTCAAAAATGCACTGAGCACAGAAGATGTTTTTTTTTTTTTTTTTGCTGTGTAACTGATGGGCCTCCCTTCTTTCCTCCTGTTTTTAACTTTCACTGCTTTAGCTCTCCGTCATTGTTCATGAACACGCACTCTTAAGCCGCGGCAGAACTCTGCCTCCGTCTTTAAAAGCTGCCCCTGTGAAAACAAGTCAAGTGCGTAGGAGCCCCTTAAAGTTTGTCGAACATTTGATCGCTGTTGGAAAGAAGCGCTTGCACGAGTAGAAGTGGTCCCGTCACAGTCTCACGCTTTGTTCTTTTCTCCTGTAGCACATAAAAGCCTATGTGTTCACCAGAACTATTCTTCATGCACAGCTGAAGAGAGGTGTGTGGTGGGGAGAGAGAGAAAGAAAGAGAAGCACATGCATGGCTTTTTGTGTCTTCTCTTCTTTTGATTCCAATAAATTAAGATTTTGTACAGTTTTCATTTTTCAAGCTCATCTGTTGTTGATTTGGCTGCTGGAGCATCCCAGATGTCTTTTATCTTTTTTGTTTTTTTTGGTCAACATCATCTCTGTGACTGAAGAGCCTCCTGTTTTGTGACCTTAAATACACACAGCATTGCAGTTGAAATAATGCACCTTCATGATCGAGTTCTGGTTCCAACTTAATGGAAGAACTAACTTTTGTTGGTGTACATAGTTCTTAATGAAAATCTCACTACTTAGCCTATGTACTACATGCCCTTTATGAAGCAAAGCACTTGAAAATAACTTCTTGTTTTATGTTTCATTCTAATGTTCACAAAAGCATCTGGGACACTTGTCTTGAGGACCTTCTTAATCTATAAAATGATGAGGAGGAAAGAATAAAAACAGGAAAGAATTGATCAGCTCAGTCTTGGTAGTCATATTTAATTTCTTTTATGTGCATCCTCACCACTTTGGGTTTTTTTTTTTAACCACCGAAAAATCCCCACTGTCCCGTTGTCCCCTTTTTTGGAGACCACCTCTCTAGGTCTACCATTCTAAACTTAAGGGACCTGCTGTATCTACTTCATTCACACCATTTGGCCATTCTGTCACTCTCTGTCCTGTATCCCATTTCTCATGCATACCTTCCCAACACAGCACATTTTTAATTTCTCTGACATTTGTGCTGTATACTTGGATTTTTAAAAATCCACTGTGATGGAAAAAGGCATTGTTGCAGACAGTTCATATTGTATAAATGGGTAAATACATTGTGTACATGTAGAAATCATAGATGTCATCACAACTGGGGGGAAACGGCGGTCAGAGTGTGATGCTTGTAAGAATAATATATAAACATTTTCTCCTTTGTTGTAGATTGTAATGTTTGCATGTTGTATGCCATCGAATTCGGTTTATTTATTAAACTGGTGTTAAATAAAAAATAAAAAAATGGATATTAATAATCCAATGCTTCCGTTATGGCTGTTAAAATGAAATGATGGAGAAACATTAATGAAAATGTCCTCCCTCTTGTAGTCCACAGCACTGGTGATTATTAATGTGAGCTGAATGCTTTAATGTGTAATTGCATACATTACATATCAGACTACGTGCAAGTAACATTGTTCCTGGGTACAAGAAGGAAAATATGTCTCTCGGACATATTCAATATCATGTTTTGCTCTCTCTAAACTTGTGGGTATACACAAAAATCCTTTAAACAACATTTTGTGTTTTTTTTAAATAATTTGTTTTAAATAGTTCAGTTTTTTGAATTTAATATATGGTGAAGTGACTGGGGGAAAGACCATAGGACTAGATATATCTTATTCTTGGCTCATTCCTTCCTGCTGTTGGAAGTGTTCCACTGTCATGGTAGTTTAGAAATTGGTGCACCATCTTCCTCCGAAACACAAAGCACCTTTGCATCCTTTCAAGCTGGTGCTATGTGGCGGCTTAGTATATTTTTAGGAGAATTCTAACTGCCATTTCTGTAACGACCGCTAACAGACCCATGTAAGTAAAGCGGGAGAGGGAGGCCAATTACGCTGCCTTTGACTTTTGGCTGAGGATGGTTATCGCATCACTGGAAATCCAAGTCATGATCTCACAAATAGAGTGAAGCTTAGACATTGGAAGGCCACTTAGGAGCCCTACAATACAACTCCTGTCTTACTAAGTTGGTCCTGTTGCTCATCCATGTGAATGTCTCATTCGTTTAAACTTGCAAGATAAATATAACACCTTTTTTTTTTTATCATGCATTATATAAAATTGAGAAAACCAGTATGAAATCAATAAAAAGGAAACTGAGCAAATGCTCACTACTAGCCTTAATTTATTTCATGAGTTCATATTACATTATTTTGTGAATTAAAAAAGATGCAAGGATGACTAGATATTGAGTGAGAGCACATGTCCCTTGGTTTGAGTTGCTCATGAACATATCCTGCAGCTAATGTAGTGTGAACATGACCTGTGTGCTGTGCAGGTGGAGCCTGTACTTGGTTACCAGCTCCCCTCTCTCAGCCCCGTGTACTCTTAAGACCTGTGGGCTATGTGTGGAAACCTGTCGAGGCCCTGGAGTCCAAAACTCCAGTCTGGCCTGTTGTATATAACGTGGGGCAGTTTGTGTGTGTGCGTGTGGGGGGGTCTTTAACTCCTGGGCATCATCTCCCATTTCACAAGGGCCTGATTGTTCCTGGCATCGCAACCTTGCCGGAGGGAGGCAAAGGGAATTGAGGAGGTTGGGGGATTTCTGTTTTTTTGAGAGAGGGGTACTATATTCCTTCCAGCACCTGAGGCCCATATACATGCATACACTCCAGCCTTGACTGGCTGCCTCTTGCATGCCTTCAGAGAACGATTATATTCCCCTGTTTGTTAAAAAAGAGAAAGACAGAAAAAGGGGCGGTTTTGGGGGGTTGTTTGGAGAAAGAGGCTTTAACCTAATGACTCCATGCAGGATCTCAATAGGGGCGAAGAAGAAGTCAACCTCCAGCAGAATGCCTTTGTGCTATCAGATAACCGGCTTCTGAGGAGGAGGGGGTACGGAGGACACACTATACGACCATTAGCATCTCCAAAGGCCGTCACGTTGACTAATAGCCCGGGCCACAACGCCACACTGGCTCAGTTTGTGTTTTTTCTCCATTATGTGACAGACACAAAAGAGCGGGAGACTGGTAAAGACCTGTCAAATGTGCCACCGCTGCCGGCGCGCACAAAGCTTTATTTCTCCCCTCGCCAAAAAAGGACTGACTTGTTCTTTCTCTGACTTTCTTTTACCGTTCTCCCACCCCACCACCCGGTCCTTTTTTATGTGGGGGGTTGCATAGAGGGTGGGCACCGAGAGTCACTCGGTGAATAAAGCCTTGAGAAAAGGAAATAAATTCAGGAGTTCAGAGCTTGGGCAGATTGGGCCATGTTACCATTTGTTCGCAGGCTTGTCTCCAGCCTCGGGCCTTCCCCCTTGGGCTTTGCAGTGTCTCTGTCCCGTGCGCCTGCAGTTGATGAAGCACCATGGCTAGGGCAGGGTTCAGCTTTTCATGTGCCACCCACAAAGATGTGATCAAAAGCTGAGAACAGACTTAGGCTGTTTGCCTGTGCCGTACTGGGAAGGTTACGTCTTTATATTTTGTACTTTATGTTACAGTTGGAAAGTGTTAAGGTAAATGAACTGAAGTGGTGAGCTGGTATTTCTGTAAATATGGCTTTCGTTTTTACTCAAGAATAGGCGGAAAATGGCATCACGAAAAAATCTTTTGTGGCTCTTTCAAACATTTCTTTGAGGACTTTTCTTCTTACAGGTTCCTAAGTGTCTCTCTGACTTAAATGGCAAATGCAGCTTTTCCAAATTTCCAGAGTTTAAATATATGATCCTCTTTTTGGTAACGTGGACTCACCCTGAGCAATCCACTACTGTTCTTCCACATGCTAATTCTCAATAGGTACAGTTTACTCTTTATATTTTTCATCATCTGATGTGATCTAGATGGGCTAGTGACAGAATTCATATTCATATAAAAGCCACTATACAGCTCTGGAAAAAATAAAGGCCCACTGTAATTTATTTTTAAATCAACATCTCTACAAGTACGACTGCCATTCCGTGTCTGTTACATTCATACACAAGCACCTCATTCTGCATTATGAGGTACTGATTAGTGATCACCTGAATCAAATCTTATTTAATGGAAAAAGTATAAAAAAAATCACTGCTGTAATCAACACTCTCCAGTTGGATGGCAAAACACTACTAGAAGTGCAATTTTGTTTCAAAGTGAACAAGAGATTTGTTTTCTTTGAATTAATCAAGTTCTGTAAACACTGCATAATTTATCTTATTTTGAGGTATTTTCATTTCCTTTAAAATTATGCTTTAAAAACAATATTTTTTATTTGGAAATGAGAAATATTGTCAACAGTTCTTAAAAACTCAGGCAAAGCTGTGCAGTTTAATATCTGTACCAATAAAAGATAAAACCTGAGAAACAGCCATATTGTTTAGTGTTGCTCTTCAATGCAGCCTTAAATATGCTAATTGCGTTTTTCAGTGTAATCTTGAACTGAAGCAGGCCAGCTTGTTTCTCCATACAATCCTTCTGTTTTTTTCTGAACTAAACACTTTTTAGATCTTATAACTCTCTTGATTGATGGGCTAATGTCAGGTACATCATAAGCTAGATACTAATTATGCAAGCTGATGATGCTGAAGTATTGTCTTTAGGTACTTTAGGTAATTGTGCTCCTTTTATGAGAAATGCAAACAACTGACAGTGGCATCGGCATTGCATTCTCTACTTGATTTTATTTCAAAGAGATCTCACAGCCATAGCTTTACAGTACATAACAGTGTAAGTGCCTCTTAAATTGTATTTGCTGTCTGTAAAGACAGATGAGACCTCCGCTTGATTGCTGAGTCAACATCTTCCTTTCCGTCGCTGAGCTGTTGTCCTGCCTGAGAAAGCAACAGGCTGTGTTCTCCCTTTACTGTCCCCTGGGCTTGATGCTTTAAGGAAAGCGAGAAACCATAGCACAATTGCCTATTGTGTGCCATTATGTTTGAGGCATCTTCCCATTGCTGCTGTGGGGTCCTTTTCCCTGCTGAATTAGGCCCATGGGGATTTTAGCCAAGTCACAAAGGTCAGTTATCTCCCTCCCCACCCCCGTAGCCTGCGTCTCGACGTGAGCCATAAATTACTATAACCATTTAACACTGATATTAGCCCCCGTTCGCAGCTTTCACCCTGAATACATAAGGGAGAACTTGAATGATTCTGTGGATGCAGTTTCTCATGTATTGGCTCATGTGTCCCTGCCTAGGCTGGGAGTTCTTTTCTTCCTCACACTTCATCTGAATGGGAAAAGTGGGAAAAATCAATAAGATGACCTCACCGTCTCATGGTCTGGAATGCCATAAATGAATTAGCCCCTTTGTTGGAGGAACAAGGCCATTTAATGGATTCCCGATGGCAAATCTATATTCCGTCTCGCTAATCTCTTCCACGGCCGTTTCCACACCCAAGACAAAACAAGTCGGTCATTTTATGTTCGTTCATAAAGGGACACTAACGCTTACTGTTAGGAGCTTAATTTAACACACCAGCCGTCCTCTAGCAGGGGAGGTAAACACAGCAGCCTGTGAAAGCCTTTGAAACAGCAGGAGAGAACTGAGGTGGAGGTTGAGGTTTCGCCTCATGACAGGCACCCACTTTCATGTGAAGATAAGAGCTGTTGCCATGGAAAGCAGATCCGTAACAGAGTGCTTCTTTTTTGGGGGCCTAGGAACTCTAGGCTGGGTGAGTTTGCATGGACTTAGGGGGATTATTGGGGTATTCATAGCAACCCCAGGGCCAGCAGGTGAGGTCCTGCCTCAGCTCCCTGATCCTTTAGGTAAACACTGCTGTTTGGGATGGAGATGGGAAGAGTGAGGGATTCGTTGCCAGGATGAAAGTGTATCCACAGGCTTGCTGATCCCTCCCGGCAGAGTGGCTTCTCTAGGGTCCCGCCACTTGTTCCAGCATGGGGGTATCTGAGCACCGCATTCACTCTGTAAGTGGTATAGTGTGGCTGTACCAAACACAGTCTGGTGACATTACTTGACTGGTAAGAATGGTATCTTAGCAGACTCTAAAACCTTTCGCAAACAAGTGCAAAGCGTTTGCATTGCTTCCGAGGCTCCGGATATGTCTACACGCTTGTTGTGCTGCAGCATTTGACGCTAAACTAGAAAGAAGTAAGAAAAAATACCTTAAATCTGGATTTGTTTTTGTGGTTAACGGGACATAAGATACAGCATTTATGAGTGGCATCCCCATTGCCTGTAATTAAACCATTAATTAATTAATAAACCGTTCAATTAATTCTTAAAACATTTTTTTAAGTAACTAGCATTAATTGTCCAATAGATGATAAAATAAAACTTGATATGTAATTTATATGGTCATACAAGTGAAAAATTGAAGTGAAGAAAACCAAACAGATGCCACTGTTGCAAATCTGTATTCCAACATCGGGTCTCCCATTCCTATAGACAGGCTTTAGATCATACTGTCTCTGAATCGAGGCACACAGTGTACTTTTTTGATTCAGACGAGCCAACATGAGATTACGCCAAGTCCTCACGAGAGACAGAAAATCACGCTTTCAGACATGCAGACATGGAGCCGACTACTCGACACTTGCATTTCCATCATTGATAACCAGTGTACTCAGTGGATAAATGTCATTTTGTGGGCCTGTGGATGTGTGTTTGTTCACCTGCTTGTCAGAAAGATGGAAGAGCCTGTTTGTTTGGCCAGGAATGACACTTCCCTGCCCCTGCCTGCCCCCCACATTGCCCCATTCGTGGTCAGCACGCCCCATGAGTCTGCTCAAATATTGGCCCACGGTCTTGGGTTTGGATGGTACACACCCTGCAGCCTTTGACAGTTGCTGCCTAATAGGCATTGTCCTTATTGTCCATGCTGACTCTTTGGCCCCTGCCAGACCAGGCTCTGCCCTCTGCAACCAGGGGCCGAGAATGGGCCTCTGTAAACGCAAGTGTGGGTCAGTGTGTACTGAGGTTTTGTGTGTGTGTGTGTGGTGGTGGGGGTGTTGTGAGTTTGTGTACCCTTCGCTGTGATCCTGCGTTCAGGAATGTTTGC
Organism: Hemigrammopetersius urotaenia; assembly: GCA_037974485.1. Taxonomy (NCBI): domain Eukaryota; kingdom Metazoa; phylum Chordata; class Actinopteri; order Characiformes; family Alestidae; genus Hemigrammopetersius; species Hemigrammopetersius urotaenia. The sequence goes on along the minus strand of JBBPDC010000109.1, from coordinate 10,680,121 downwards.
TCTGACAATACACAGCAACTGTAGTCATTCTGCTCCGAGCCCTCTCCAGCCTCAAATCAAACAGCACTTGCGAGGTGAGAGGATCTTCTTTATCTGGGCGACGCTGGCTTTTTTTTTAGAGGAGGAAGGTAAATAATTACAGCGCTTTAATAGGTGGATAATGTGCTCCCCGGGTGCTTGGACTCACCCTGTGCAAACAGGCCAATCCACTACCACAGCATGTTCTACACATGCCGACTCTTAATAGGAACAATCTACTGTCCTCCACTCTCAGTATAAGAAATCCTCACATTTTTGCCATCTGATGTGACCTAGGTGGACAAGTAACAGTTTTATTTTTTGATTAACACTGTTTTCAGTATGCAGACTGTGCAAAAAGAATATCATACACTGTTTTTCAGCCTAACAATTTGAAGCAAACATGCACTGACTCCATTAAAAGTCATAGTTTTGAATTAATGTGTCTTCTGTTCTGTTAATAAGTACAGGGAAAAAGGTTTTCAAAAGCTTATTAGTAATAAGATAATATGAAAACAGGTAGAGAAAGTGATCTTTTCTAAAATGCTCTTGGCCCTGACCTGTTCAGTTAAGATTAGATTAGATTAGATTAGATTCAACTTTATTGTCATTACACATGTACAAGTACAAGGCAACGAAATGCAGTTTAGGTCTAACCAGAAGTGCAAAAAGCAGCAAGTGCAGGATAAAGGTATAAGTATGATTTACAAGTTATGGGTTATAAGTTATGAATATATATACAAGAAGAAACTGAATAATATAGCAAAACTGTTTTGCAACCATGTCTGAGAACTATAAACAACAAAGTAAATCACAAATACATACCATGCACACACTATAAAACCATATGCTCAACCCAAAAACAATACTGTGATGCTGTTTATGAACAGGTTTTTCCTATTGCTTTTCATCATTAGGAGCCTGAATATGTGGCCAGAAGTTGAAATTGAAAATAAAGTCTGTAGCAAGGATGTAGCAATTTATGGGCAAACTAAAGGATTGCTATATTACTTAGAGGAGCTTGAACAACAGCAGCAATTTTGTTTGCTGTTTTTACAGTATTATTGGGTCAATTCTAATTATGAACTCTGTCCTTTGCTTATAGTAGTGACAAAAGAATGGCAAGGCATACCCACGTTCATCCAGCTAATGGAGTAATTTGCAATGTTCACTAGAAATTGTAAATGAACTGTGGGTTACTGCAGTACTCTCAGAATAACTCCGGAATATCGCTGTGTGATTTGGACACTAAGAGAAAAATTGCAGGCATCCTCATTAGTACTCTAAAATGCAAATAGGGATCGATTTCAGACACATCCATGGTCACTCCAATAGACTGCAGTGGGTCAAAATGATATAAAATGCACAAGTGAATATGAATATCACTGTTCAATATTATAATAATACCGTGATACTGCAAGTTCTTAAAATCATGTGTTTCAAATGACTAAACACTAATGGGACCACACATGACCAATTTTATAGCTTTCAGCTGACTTATTATAAAGACATGCACTGTTCTCAGGGCCTATAGAGGAAGCTCATTGGTGACTGTAGCCTGACTCTGACCCACTGTCTTCCCAAGGCATGTACAGATGCAGACTTGGGTGGTTAACGACCTGAGAGAGGCTTTTCTTATAGAGCACTCAACGTGTTATGGAGCAGCAGAGCAATGTGACAGTATTTATTACTCTCCCTCTCAGTGTTGCCTCTACACAGCTGCATATACTGCCTTTCACACACACACTCACTCTCTCCACTCAACGCATTCCTGTCATTCACTGACAGAAAAAGAAGAGAGACACCCCCCCCCACCCCTCTGGCTCACTTGCTCTCTTCCCATCCTCTTGCAGCTGCAGCTCCTCTCTTGTTAATGAAATTATCCTGAAGTCTGTGATGGCTTTCTGCTGAGGTAATGGCAGAGTTATGTCAACAAATTGGCAAGGATGGATAAGGAGGCTTTACAGGGATGCGTGGGAGGGAATGCGTGTGTGTGTGTATGTGTGTGTATGTGGGAAGGGGGTTTGCAGGGATGTTAGAGCCCATTGTTAGGCTGAACAATGTAAGGTGCTCCCTCAGTCAGCCCAGCTCTGGCCAATCATGTAACATTTCCTCTTCTTGTTCTTGCAGTTTTCTCACAAGTCTAATTTTATTAGAATGAATTTGATTCCTGTTCTGTTAAATCTTTCTAATTTTGGACTATGGATACACTTTATTGGCTCTAGATATTTACCTGTTTTTTACTATCTAACCTTAGCATTAATCTAGTCCTCACCACAGGGAACTAAACCTAATCCTAACCCTAGTCCTGATCATACCCCTAACCTTAAGCTCTGGTTTACAACAGTTAATTAGTCATCAACAGGGCTGGATATGTTTACTGCAAAAAGATTATTTGATGCATGCGGTCATTCTGTTAGTTTTCAATCTACTATAGCAAACGATTATTTTACTATAGAATATACACAGTGATCACACTTTGAAAGATAGATGAGTTATAAAGTTCGCAGGAAGGCAAAACAGCAAAAGACAAAGGTTTGAATTGCTGAATAATGGCTAAAAGATTAACTGATTCAAGAAGTAAATTAGTCCTAGGGCCAGCTTCACTCAGTGAAATTTTATTGCTTGAAATTTACATGAAACTAAATTTCACTTCGCAAGCATTTCAGCTTCGTAAATATGTTTACTGGAATGGCAAGTCCAGTAAATGAAACACATTACGTGATCATTTAACTGGATTAATGGAAATGATAAATCGTTTTTATGGAAGACTGACTATGAGATCCTCTGATTACGTTAAATGCTGGCAGTTTTTCTTCCCCAAATAGTGCGAATGATGAACTAGGTTTCACCAAATAAGTAACAGTGTAAGCATTAGTAGCGCTAAGGATAATACAATTAATCCAGACTAATCAGTATATAGTCCCAGTGCATTCCTAGGATCTTAATATTGGCAATAGTTTTTAATGTGTCTAAAGCCCTCTAGAATGCGTTATTAACATGAAAGGCCAAGAATTTAGGCCTACCTATATATCATCTTTGCTCTTAGAATTTTAACCTGATAACAGTCTCTCAGCGTTTCAGTCTATATCATTGTGTGCTGCAAGTCTACCTAGAATCCATCATAAACCAGCTCTCCCTCGAAGGCAAGAAAATTCTCCATGGGCCAATTAAGAGTCTACCTGCCCGAGGCCATCCAGGCCCCTCCGCACCCATGAGTGTGACCTCTCACCCCTGACACACGACCTCTGTGTTGAATGAGAACACACATGAGCGTCAGAGCGAAACCCTTTGTGACTCCCCCTCACCCAGCATGCCTGAAAGGAAATGAGCGCGGACCACTGGCTCACTGGAGGAAGCCAGGGATCGATGGCCCTCACCACACTGCCAACCAGGCAAGCCCAGGATTTCACTAATGCTGATATTTTTTAAACAATCCGTAATGAGCTCTATCTTCAGAATCATTTTCCTTATTGAGTCAATTCTAATTTTGAAAAAAGCCCCATTACTGAAGAAATTACATGAAATTACAGGGATTTACATTACATGAAAATCCCTCAAACTACAGGCTGGAGTGAAGCCTGTATTGACACTACTTTGGCACTTTACATAAATACAATGATAAAAGCATTTACTCTGGCAAGTTTTTTATGATGTTATGTGAGTAATTATTTTAATTTTATGTAAATGTTTGCCTTAAAGAAAAAAGAGTGCTCAAGGTCTTATTGACTTTACTGTATGTATGTATGTATGTATGTATGTATGTATGTATGTATGTATGTATGTATGCATTTCACATTTTATGCTTTATTATAATACGGGGCGTTCAGAAAATGAACAGTAAACTGCATAGAAGTGTTCTTAGAGGACCTATTTTCCCTTTTAGTAATGTTCCCTTTTTAGTACTGTTATTCTAAAATTACAAAATATAAAATAAAAGCAAAGCAAAGGTTATTCTTTAATAAATGGTTCATTTTTTTCAACCACTGACAATATGCTGGTTCTTATTCATCTTATGATCAGTTATTGATTATATAGTGTACACATCAGAAGCAAGATTTAGGGAAGTGTCTGTGGGTGGTAAAACAATTCTTACAACATTCATCCTAGTCTGTAGTAGGTGAAAGCAAAGCGTATAGATCTGAAAATGAAAAAGGATCACCAAATCCAGCTTAACCTGCAATACAAACGAAAGAGCAGACCGAATACACATTCTGGATCATCCTTGCCATAACACAGGCCTCCAAATCCATCGTTAACAAGAGTGACAGTGAGACAGAGTCTACAGCTCTGACCATGTGTCCATCTCCATGCCAACGCTTTTTTTGGTGCCCCAGTGCTCACCCCAATGGGAGCGCTGGTCCAGAGCCCTCTGCCCTCTTCTTTCCTGGCCGTATGCTAATCTGCTGGATTAGGGCTGGCGCTGCTTTGTGCTCAGATGTGTCCAAACATGGCTGGAGTCCAGAGAGGTCACACTGGACGCTGACCTTGGCCCCTCAGACCCCCAGTGGCTGGTGGAAGGGGGGTCAGCAGAGGACTTTGGAGCAGGACGATGCAAGGTTCACTCTTTTAATCAGCTCAGCAGCTAGTCTGAGCTCCCTGTGCTTTGTCCAGCGGTTCAACAAAAGCCTCACCCTGAATGACCAAGGATCCCAAAGGTCAGACTAGCTACGTCTTTGAAATCCACCCTACCCTGCTTTATCTGGGTATAGAAACTGTTGTTTAAGGGTTTTTAAAACCATGGTATGATCTACATGCTAAATGAGTCAATGTCTTTTTGAAGATGTTCAGACTAAGGCCTACTTTCAGTACTGCAAGGTTGTTATTCATGTACTGTAAATATAGCTGTATCCCACAAAAGTAAAAACGCATCAGGCTTAGATTCCATATTATATGTTGTGTGCTGAAAAGGCTGAAAAGTATGGATGCATTAAATCAAAAGCTGACTTGTTGAAGAATGCATCTGAAATTGAGATAGTGTAACCACTCGCTGTCAGAACAGGCAAGTGAAATAGCTTTGTGCTCACTAGAGTGTCGCAGGTTGTTGACACAGTGCTCAATTAGGACCAATAAATGTCTGGACCGAGTGAGTTAACAAGTGCTGGTAATGCTGTTAAACACTTTCTCAGAGTACTTGCGAGCCACAAGTTCTATTTGAGCCGTCTGCTCTGAATCATTCATTATTTCATCACATGCTCTCTGTGAACATATACGCACTAATCACATTTCAGCAGAACTAATGCTGGTGAAAAGGGGGAAAACTGTGGGGCAGTACTGTCATGGCTGGAGATCGTTTATCGATGCACGTGGTGGCAGAGTTTACTAAAATAACCCACATTTATTACTGTTACCAAGAACAGTTTCAGTACTCTTTTGAGGGCATTGCACTTCTTGGGGTCTTACACTGCCAGGGGCCAGTGCATTCTGTGTATCATGAGTGTTTAATGTGTGTTGCATTTGTAAGATCATACACCTCTATTTTTCATACTATAGCCAGTAAACACCATTAAACAGTCGGTCATAGTATTCTAGCATCGAGATCATGACATGGTTGATAACGTCTAAATTTTTCAGGTCACAAACCAAGAGCAGCAATTAAATCCACTTGGAACCTTTGGTAGGAATGAGGCCCCAGCAGACCTGGCCACATGCTTGGTGGCGGTGTGACCTACTTGCGTAGTCTGATGAATGGTCTTGGGAAGTGAAACTGGTGGCCAGCCATTAATCTGGGGCAGATCAGCACCAAAGTATGCTGCTATTCTCTGTTAATTGGACAGTTGTTTTTAGCTTAAACTCCAAGGAACACAGAGAAAGAGAGAGAGCGAGAGAGAGAGAGAGAGATGTGGAAGTCACATAGATCTATGAGTTTCTCCTACAGCCAGGCAAAGGACACTTTTACACTGGACACTTTTTGAGTTAAAAGAAAAAAAAATGTTTTACCAAGTAAGTTTAGAGTAGACCCCATGAACAAAGCATTTTCCACCAGTTGTTTTTTTTTTTCAATCCATTTCTAAGACAGAAATAGTCTATACTTACATGTTAGACTACCAGAAACATAGGCTTTCTAGCATGACATGGTATTGTGTTTATGTGTGAGAAAAAGAAGAAAAGAACAGAGGAGGTATTCATCCAGGCTACTGAACAGCTGATGGATGGATGGATACAATATGGCAGCTTGGCTGCCCTGATAAGACCTATCTCCAGCAGGGCTTCCTCAAACGTTTGAGAACAGTCAAACACCGTCAGCTAGGATGGATGAGAGAAGGATTGATGGGGGGCTAAAGGCGATCAGCCACCCCCCAGACTCTTATCAGAAGTCCATTTTGAGCAGGTCACCAGTACTGATTATGGAGAATGGACAGGTTTCTCATGTCCTGCAGCTTATCAGCTCCATGCTGAAATGATGAGAGTCCCTGGCTTAGATAAACAGGAAGGATGTCATTCATTACTGAAAGTCACATGCTTGATTGATTACAAGGTAATGCATTGAAATAATGGATTACAAGAGTGGTTTCCAATCCTGTTGCTGGAATACCTTCTTCGTAGCACATTATCCCTGTTATTCTTGCTCCAAGATTCTCATCTGAGTTGTTGGAGCAGACATTTTAGATCAGTGAAACGTACAAAATATACGGGACTTAGGGACCTCAATGGCCAGGGCAGTGGGTACAAAAAACGTTATAATAAAACCCTATTTTGGGAATTTCAAATGAAGTACTTGTAAGTGCACTGAATGTGCAGTATCTTGGTTGAATAGTTGATGTGGATTTAAGCTGTTTACAGGTTTAAGAAACAGTTAGGGGCTACTTGAGCATTGATGTACGTCGCTCTGGATAAGAGCGTCAGCCAAATGCCGTAAATGTGATGTGTTTTGCCATCCAACGGGTCCCATTGCAAGAGGAGAGTGTTGATTACAGCAGTGTTTTTATATTTTATTCAGGTGATCAGTAATCAGTACCTCATATAGTAGAATGAGATGCTTGTGTAAAAATGTAACAGACACTGGCATGGAATGGTTATCATACTCATAGAGATGCTGGTTTAAAAATAAATCGCAGTGGCCCCTTTATTTATTTCCGGAGCTATATATTTCATCTACACTCAAAATTGATTTAGTAGGTGATGTCTACCTAACTACGAGCCTGCATTATTACTTTAATTTGAAATAAAAATGAATATGCAGCATAATTTTTGAAGCTATGAACTAATACTATATTTACTTGAAATGTACTTCTCTTTTGCCATATTGCATAGCCATTTAAAGTCTTATAGCATTAAAGAGAATATGAATTCGCCAGGTCTCTAACCCAAATGACCCACCCTTCCCTGGGTGGTCAGTACACAGTTGTTTGTTGGTGATCTCTCCTTTCTCTCCTCTGGACTCACCAGCGTTGACCCTTAAGCCTCAGGCCAGGGTCAGTCTTGGTGTCAAAAACCCACTGAGAGGCTTCTGCGCACAGGTCTATCGTCAGCACCAGCCTCCTGCAGGCTCTGGCCCAGAGAGCCCCTGGGCTGTTATTGTCAGTGCTGCTGACCACTGACAAAAGGCTCTATGGGGGCGAGTGGTCAAGATGAGAAGGCAGAGGAGTGAAAGGCGGGAATGCGTGCTCCCCGCTGTTAGAGCCTAATTTGGCAGGACGCCGGCCAGTTTTCCTCTGAAACAAGTGCAGGCATGAAAAAGCAAATCTGCACAATACTGTTTGTGTAGAGCTTTTCTGCCATCATTGAGGCCTTTCCAGCCACCATCTGCCCCAGATAAGCATTCATAAACTGCTGCTCATATCACCACCTCTTCCGATGGCTTTCAGATGCTCTTTGTGGCATGTTCTGAAGTTTGCAACTGTTGATAACACCTGATCAGACAATTTTCTTACATTAGGCACCTGTAGTGTTACTGAATGATACACATTGTTATTATAGATACTAAAAACCAAGAGGTCACAGATGTATTAAACTGTTTTTTTTTTAATCAACGCCTCTAGCAAATAAAAACATATTTTTGTTGTTAAATGTGTTGTTTCAAAAGACATTGTAGTAAATGTTGATTTTGCAGCTATCAATTTTTGTCAGTAATAGATGTCTCTGTTTTCATCAATAGCTGTTTGGATAAATTGTGTGTTTGGAATAATTTGGTTAATTTATCAGTGCAGTGTTTCACATTTATCAGTGTAGCCTCTCAACGTTTTTTGTGGCTACAGTGTTGGCACCGATGTGAAGAAATCAAGCACAGTTCACCAAATCTGTATGCATGTCTTGTTTCAGCTTGTAGTTGGTGGGCTGAATGCAGTTAAAGGGGTGCCAAAAAGAATTTTTTTTTTAACCATTTATGTTTGTTGAAAACAAGCCTTCTCACATCCTATAGTAGTGTCAGAGTGAGCCTTTCTTGTCTAAAGTCTAGAAGCCCCCTTCTAATGTTTCATCTTGAAGAGGCAATGACTTTTGAAAAACTGCTTCAGGATGCATGGGCAGTTTTGTGGATGGGCTACTTAAAATTTTTATTTTATTTTAGGTATAATAAAATATTTTTAGCTAGTGCCTGCAGAAGGTTGACAAATAGCTGATATTTCTGCTAAAATGTCTTATTCTGGCTGTATAACTGTGGTAACTGTGGTAACTTTTAACTGTCTTTGAAGAGAGAAGAGAAGGGATTACCCAAACTTCCAAACTGTTAATCCTAAAGCAAGGGAGCTACCAGGCTATCTCAATACTTCAGTTGACTTTTAGAGTTTGACTTGTGGTGGAAGGGTTAAAAAAACGTATCCCTGGCACTTTCTGCTGAATAAAAAGATAATCACTGTTTTCTTTATGATTTTGTTCAACAGCCTAGAAAAAGGGTTGCAGTAATACTAGCCTGGTTAGTTTTTAAACCAATAGGCTGCTTGTTAGGACTGGCTCATACCACAGACGTTCCCAATGGTTGTTTAATATACTTGAACATGCCGCACACAGCATTGTGAGGATACTGCTGAGGGAAAACAAGAAAACAACTGAAAATGGTGAATTCTGTCAAACTAATGAGTGATGTGCTGCTAGAGTGACAGAGAGTGCTGCATAATATGACAAATAACATTAATTTATGTAATCTTCTAATGTTATTTTCTAACCTTTAAGTGTGTCATTTGTAGGTTTGCTTGTGCAAGGCCCATGCTCTACTGAGCTGCTTTCCTCATGCAGTTCTAGTTAATAAAACAGATGGAAATGAGTGAACGTGTATGTTCGCTGATGTAATTCAGGCGAGTGTCCAGCAGAGCAGAGTGCGAGAGAAGAGACAGGGTTGTACTAACGTGATACAGGTGGTGGGGGAGAAGGGCCAGGGCTGTGAAGGATCTCACTACAGAGTGTGATCAGTACAACCTGTTGACTCTGTAGCAGCAGCCAAAAGGAGCTGGAATTCCACACCATCTGTCATGTTCATAGAGCCATCTTCTTTCATAAGCTTGCCATATGTCCTTCGGATGTGATGTCTTCTGCCCTTCTTTAGATTCGTAAGATTACTACAAAGTAATAACCGAAGCAGTAAGCTAAAGCCAAATGCATGAAGCGGGTGATTCTGTTTATTTAATGATTTTTACTGACCAATAAAGACCATCCACGTGTTTAATTGTGATGCTAAATTATGTCACTATTAGCTAAGGATTACCGAAGCACAGAGCCAAATGAATTGTGTGCGCCGACAAAGTCATGACATCATCTCTCCCATGTGGAGGAGGCGTTGTATCTCCTGGCAGGTGGCAAGTTTTATGAGCCAGTGAGTCATGTGGAGCTTAACCCTTGGTAGTCCAGGGTCACTGATATGGCTGTTTTGCTATGATTATTTAAGTGTAATTGTTTAAAACATGATTATTTGTGGTTACGTAATCACATACATTTTCAGTTACATTGAATTAAAACATGACAAAAAATAAAAGACTTGTTTTCTTTTACAAACCAAGTCTGTGTGTACAATGAAACCTTCAACACAAATATAGAATCTATTCACAGTTTAGCGTGCACACTTTTGAGAGTCATTTTCTCTTGTTTAATGGCCTCTGTGTGAAATGTAAGCAAACAAGAAAGAGGGTCTTTATTTTGTCGTGTATGTCATGTGGGAATTAAACCCCAGTCTCCTCTGGAGCAGTGAGGTTGCCGCTATGCTACTGCTGTTGTTCTGCTGACTTAATGAATGAGCCGGCGGTTAATGAATGGCTGAGCGGGAGGGAAAATTGAGCGAGGCTACCTAACCTGGCCAAAGCTCCGACAGGGAGGATGTGGGATTGTTCTTGGCATTCAGTTCTGGCTGTGGCCCACTGTGCCATGCTGAGGCTGGGAAGGAAGTTGGTGGGGGGTGGGAGGGGGGATCTGGGTAATGAGAGCATTTGTGTGGCTAATGTGTGATTTACAGCAGAGCGGCATCCCCGCAGCCTGCTGCCACTCCCAGGTATTCCACTGACCTGTGGGAACGAGTTCACACTGGGCACATTCCTGCTGAGTGGCCGGACTGCTAACGGGTTCCGACACTGTGACAAAAGGTTATCAATAAAAGCAACAAAAAATATAGCAAAGCTAAAAGCAGTAGCAGTTGCAAGTATTTTGTCATTTCTCTTTTTTATATCAGGCAAGTGTGTGATGATTTAGGTAGGTAATATGCATGTTGCTAATGGGCAGAATGTTCCCTTCCCTTACATGTTAGCTACACTCACCTTATAACTCGAGGGCAAAACTAAAGAAGCACACTTCCAACACCAAACACGTCTCACTGGATTTGACTTCATGTAGGATAAGAGGAAATCTAAGTGTATGATGTGGAAAACAGTGACTTTTAGAGTCACATAAATAACAAAAATGATTAAAAAAAGAAAAAAGGAAAACAAGAGAAATCCTTCTGTGAGAATCCTTAATGGATTTAGGTGGCATTTTAACTCCAAGCTAACAGAGTTGCCAATGGACTACTCAAACTACCAAACTGCACAAATGTTTATTATACAGTAAGGCAGAAGCCTGGCTATCTTGAAAGCTTACCTCAGTTGATTTTTTTCTCTGAATGAAAGGCTAAAAAGCAGTGGTTGTTTGAATTAAGTATGTAGAGTGAGAGGACTAAGAAGAACAAAAACGTGCACATGTCTATCTTGTATCTTGCATTTCTAGAGCACATTTCCAAGTAGACAGCCCCAGAGCTGCCGGTAACACTTTATGGTAAGGGTACATGAATCATCATGAATTCATGCATGAATTCATGCATGAATTATGTGTTACTTCATGCATTAATGTCTCATGAATCATCAGGAACTAACATGAGTTCAAAGTCTTTCTATCATGATTTCATGAATGAACTACCCTTTAATTATGACATTAACTAAGGTGGGTACATCACCATGATTAATGGTTTATTA
>JBBPDC010000109.1:10626352-10658097 GCA_037974485.1 Hemigrammopetersius urotaenia | reverse complement strand
ACATATATATATATAATTTCCTGTTGTACTTGCACTGCACTTTAATCCACACTTTGACTGTTTTTTTCTGTGGGGGGGTTTCAGTGAACTGCAAATGAAAAGTAAATGGAATGACATATGCCAGTGGTAATGGTGACCTCTAAAGTGTAAATGTTGGAAACTGATTAAACTGAAAAAGCTTATTGCAAAAAGGAAGTATAAAGATAAAGAAAATGACAAAACACAAACGAGCTCAGTGTTATCCTCGGCTGGTCAGTCTTATCAGTCAGGAACTGTTGGTTAAAATGAAAATAAAGTTAAAACATAGCCATGTCACGTACCAGATACATTTGAGAGGATAAAATGAAGATAAAAACACAAAAGAGTTGTCAACTTCTTGCAGGCTTTTTTTTTTTTATCATCTGAGCAGTGTGAAGTAGAACATTAATCTGTCTGATCTCCTGCCACACGGAGTAACACACACTAGTCTCCACACAAGATCTATTTATATATTTATTTATTTCTATTTTTCTCTCTCTGATTCATTCTATGCTCCAGTCCCCTCTCCTATACACAGCTGAACCCTCAACACAACATCATGCAGTCTAAAGTGGCTTGTTTTGGCTTTGTGACTTGTTTTCTCGGTACTGAATTTGTAAGGTGATCTTGACCTGTCCTGCTTGGCTTCATGGGTGAAAGTCCTTAAGGTCAGTCAAGCGCTTTGTTGCTGCACTTGAGTATGCTTCACAGGAGATAGCTCTCTTGAGAAAAGGTCCAGAAACTTGGAACTTGCATGGGACCCCTGTGTGTTCTTTATCTTTGCTTTTGACGTTCTCCTTCCTTTCTAAAGCTCCTGTACCCTCTCTTGACATTTACCTTCCTTTCCTTTCATTTCCATGCCTTCTTCACTGTTTCGTAACGCTGGCACTCGGAAATAAACGCTGCTCATGACAGACATTGTTTCTGAGTAAATGGACATGTCTACAGACTGAGAAGTCTCTTGAGGCAGGTACTGGTTGTTGGCTCAGCTTGTAAAGCTCAATGCGAACTGCAACCAAATCCAGGCTTTGGAGAGGAGGAACGTGAGCTGCAGCCAAAACTCGCTGGCCCAGGAGTTTGAAACGGCCTGGGACACGGGCAGACCTGTTGCTGACTCTACAGCTATATTCTCATCAATCACGGAGTCATATTACCCTGCTTAACAGCAGCACATGGGCTGCTTTTCTGCTTTGTTTCTGTAAGGTTTAAATTATTCTTCGCTTACAGTAACTATAGGTTAAACTTAGGTTACCACCCCACATCCTTAAATGTTTCGTTATTTAATCAGTTTACATTATCAGTCTGTTCAATGTATTACTTGTCTACAATTCCTATTATTGTGTAAACTATTGAATTTGAGGTCTGGCCAGGATGGCCTGCTGAGCGCCTGATTGGTGTAAAGTCTGGATTTTACACACTGTCTCCACAAGAGGGAGCTATTGCATCTTCAAGGCTATATGTAATGCAAGATTCAGGGTATCAGCACATGGGGGAAGGCGAGAAGTGTTCTGAAAGTCATTTACACATGAAACCAGCCAGTTTCTGCTCCTACAGTTTTGGTGTTTTCATCTGACAGCTTCTTACATGGAGATACATCCAGTGTTTCCAGCCTTGGAGAGATACTGGTCAGTCTCAGAAGGGTCAGATTATGAAGCAAGAGCTTGTTCTTAAAGGGGTGAATTAGATCTGACTTGAATCCACAAATAAAAACAATTGAAATTAATCAATCAACCAAACAGTACACTGTTTTAATATATATTAATATTAATATATATTTAATATATAAGTTTGAGTATTAAACCGATATTTCTAGTTAAGTAATTTCACTTAGAACACAATTTCATGAACAGTACACATGGTCACCAGAGAGTTTCCTCTCTTCCACTTTATTCTCTATTTAACACCAGCCTGCTTCATTACTACAGGATTGTAACACAGACACCCCTGCATCCAACCAAAGCTGGCCCTAAACCACATTAACCCCCTGGCGTATTATTTAGTAATTCATTATAAAGGGTATAATTCAGCAAGCACTATATTATTCTGCAAGTGCCATAAAACTAATAAGAATAATGTACAGACCCTTACAGGTGAAGTGGTTTACAGGTTGTGTGCTGCTAATGTTATAATACTTTCAAGATGTTGCCATCAAATGAGCTTCTATCCATCTCACCTTTGTCATACTGTATTTACCACATGGATTACCACATTCAAAGTCTCTGTTATAGAGGTGTAGCCTTGTTAATGGTAAAGGCAAACCGAGGCCAGGCCTAATGAGATGAAAGTGTGTCTGCATGTCTCGGTGCTGCTGTTGACTCAGATGTGCAGAGTAAACAGGGCCGGCCCCGGCTCTGCTGGAGCTCCATTGGCATGGCCTGCGTACCCAGCAGATTAGGGTAATGCTGGCCCGTGAGGAAGGCGGAGAACTTCAGCTCTCTGTGACAGATTAGAGCTGTGGTCAGGCGGGGGAAGGGCTGCCTCTGACAGGAGACCCCTCCAAAAAAGAGAGACAGGAGCAGGGGGCTTGGCCAGGCTCGGATCAGCTTCTTGTCGACAGGGGATAATCCTGTTCGTCACGTCACTCTAGGGCACAGGTCTGGGCAAGGCCAGAAGGATCAGGACGGAAGGATTGTGCTCTGTGTTCCTGGTCACACGTTTTCCCTAAGCCCCAGGCTAAAGGTGTTTAGTGATGTTCGTACTAACTTTTGTCACATTTAACCCTTTAAAGTTTGTTGGGGCAACAGATTTCTTCTTCATCTCAGGATATCATACCATACTGTATTCTAGTGTCACAGTAGTGTGTGAATTCATAGTATAAAGTTTCCGGAAAGAGTTTTGACTCAGATGTACAGCTGTAGGAAAAACAAAAAACAAAAATAGAGGTATAGATTTTTAAGTATTTTTAGATTCAGTTTTTTATACTCACAGATCTCATTTACAAAAATGGTACCATCTACTGAAAATGGTTTAGCCATAATATCTTAAATGACACATGCAAAGATTTACCAGATCCTTCAGGCAAAATCTTTTCTTATTCTCTCTCTGGCCCTGGTTACTTTCTAAATGTGGAAAAATAACCACTGGGCTTTGATATAACATGAAGTCACACACATGCCATACGCAGCCCCACTCATCTTGCCCTGACAAGCCTGGATTAGGCATGTATGAGGGTAGTTATTCTGCCATTGGATAGTGGTTAGAAGTCATTTGGAAAGAAAATTATAGAATTATGCCATGGTGCATATTCTAGAAATGAACTAAAAGTTCACTTAGTGGGACTGCTTTAAGCCCAAGCATCAGTTAGAGATGGCTAGGATTATGCAGCAGAGAAGCTGTGGGGAGAACAGATTCAAATCAGGAGGTGCTTGGCATGGTGTGCGTCTGGTGAGAAAGCCTTTATAGATTTGAAGTGAAATGAGCAGAAGAGAGGGGGAGGTGAAAGAGCGAGGCACTTCTTTGCCTCTCCAACTCTCGTGTGTGACATGTGCCTCAGAGCTTTAGGTTTTGGCAGCGAGAGTATTCGTAACCTCTCTCCTTCTCCTCTTCCCGTGACAAACTCGTGTGTCACGCGTGGGCGCCCTTGTCACATCTCTCGCCCCGTCTGGCCTGTCGAGGGGCACCCAGCCTGGTTCCTGGGCAGCGCCCACATAACGCCACTGTCTGTCGCGCCAAGACGGCCTGCCTCCGCTCCCAGAAGGAGCCTCTGGCAGCAGCCCTCAGCTCTATTCCTTGCCGTTCTCTCCTAACTGTCTGATTTTTGATGTGTGCTTCATGGTTAATTTGGGTACTGTAAAAATCAGAGCTTCCTAAGCCTTTTTGATTAATTCATTGATTAAATGATCCCTTAATCTTAAGACATACTATTCGATAACTAGTATGAGGTAATAAAGATGTCTGATGTGATATGAGTGAGGAAGGGATAATATTATTATGGGAATTCCCATCTGAATGACATGCCATAAACTAACAAGTCCTTCCTGAGTCAAAGTGTTTGTGTTAGAACATGGAAATCATTAAAATAAGCGGGACAGGGGTACTTCAGGACCAGGGCTGGAAATCACTGCTCTAAATCATTATTTTTTGTGCAGTTACTCCCACTTGGGGTTTGGGAGCAGACCAGTGTTCCAAGGGTGTTGCAAAGTAGGGTCTGAGGAATAAAACACAAAGGTGCAAATTGCCAAGTTCTTCACTGCAGACCTTGAGCAGCAGTCGCATGCACTCCACGCCGTCGCTCATAACCCCGCTAACACCCTTGTAATTGCCTGCTTGTGGGCCAGCTATGTAATTTAGACCTACAGTCAAATGGTACTGGGGTGATGACAGGCCATTTGCACCAAGATTTAAAGCTCTTCCATTTTTCCCCTATTGAATCATATATGTGCTCATGAGTGTTTTTTTGTGTTAAAACATGCTCTAAGGTGTTTGTGGTCTGCCATGGTCCTGTGTCAGATGTGCTGCAAGGATTCTTTATGGGTAGTGAATTATACTCTGGGAGATACACTCCGTGGATGGTCAGAGACAGAATGCTGTTCTGTATGTGTAAAAACAGGACTATCTTTTCCTGTGGTAATGTATGTGTACTCTGACATCCAAACTGTGGGGCAATCAAGTGGAACATGTCACCTGTTCTATATTGTTGTGTATACCCCGTGGAAATAGTATATAGTATATGTACATGATGTATATTCATAATACCATTTACCAATTATATTCTGGCTTCTCCATTTCTGTATGTGTCAATTCCACCAAGACTAATTAAAGGTTTTATTCCTAAATGTGTTTCATTATATAACAGAATGAATTGTAAGCTATATTTTGGTATGGGTTGGGTTTTATACATACAAGAAATATCAATGCTATGTTATAATTAGTAACACCTTTAGTTAAGAAATTAATGTGTAATTAGTCATAATGTAGAGATGCTTTGTTTTAAAACACTTTATGCCTAAAAATGTAACAAATAGTACAGCATTTTGCAGACAAACCTCAACTGATAGTTGATACATAAATACATAGATAGATAGCTAGACAGACAGACAGACAGTCGGACGGACAGACGGACGGACGGACGGACGGACGGACGGACGGACAGATAGATAGATAGATGGATAGATAGATAGATAGATAGATTCTTCTTTCCTACAAAAGTGTTCAGTTCTTAGCTGTTGTTGAGCATTTTCATGACTCTGTTCGGATTCGAATTTGACATCTGTCCCGAAGCTTTTGTTCTTCTTGGGATTCAAACACAAAAGCCATGAGGAGAATGTTGGGAAAGAGCATGCGCGTCTCCCTCTGTATCTGCAGGTGTGTGTAGGCGTTAGGACCCCCAAGATTCGCCCACTCAGCACGGTGGGTTGGGCCCTGAAGCCGAGGAGGAGCAGTCGCTGGAATAGTGAGGACAATGACCCCATCCGGTCCCTCTCTGTGGGTGTGGGTGGGAGGCAGTTATTCGCATTTCAGCCCCCGCTAAGACCCCCCAAGCCACCCACACATTCTGGAGATGCCTACCTGCCCAGGGAACCTCCTCACCCCATCTGTCCAGTTTAGGGAGTAAAGCTCTAGGGGGAAGGAGTAAGGTAATGTTGAAGAATCCATAAAAACTTAGACCATAGCAGGAATTAAGAAGCGTAGGAAATAAATGAGAGGGAGTGGCAGGCAAGCAAGGTGTTTAAGTTTTAAATCATTTTTAGGCATTGTCAGTTAGGCATTGTGTTTTTCAGTGTTGAGACAACCTTCTTCAGACGGGACAGTGATGCTGGACAACCAAAATGGAGATGATTATTCAAACTCTTTACTTAAACCCTGCAAAACAATGTTGATGGAACCATGCTGTAAGTATGTCATGGAAAGTGCCAAATGCTGTCATGACAGATCACATCTGTTAATAAAAGTGTCATGTCACCATTTCCAGTAACGGTCATGTCAGATGCCACAATATCTGGTGTTATGAAAGTCGATCTCACAGGCTAAAATCACAACATGAAAAGTTAGTGTCTGTTATGACAATTACCAGGTTATGATGAATCGTGACATTTATTAATTGGACATAATCTATCATAACAACTCATAACAACATATGTAATCTGTCATGACATGCTTCTGGCAGAGTTGTGTCAATGCTACTTAAGAGGATTGATGTAAAGTGTTACCCACACTTTTGTATGCAACGTGTTCTTGTACTATTCTGTCTTTGTATGTGTTTTTAACGCTTTAAAGGGGCAATGGGCAAACCTACACTCCTCCTGTAGAAGACACAGGATAATTCATAGGCTTTCCTATGATAAGTCTTATCTAAAAAAGCTAATGTAGCAAACAATGCATCTGAATGCCAATCAGTTAGCATCACATAAATGATGTTGTGCTAATTGATGTCCAGAAGTGTCCATGTTAGGTCAAACTACTCCTTTGATATCAATAACTGAACCCCATTTCTGGAGTTTAAGAGGTTAAATGAGGATCAGATATAAAAAAATAAGTAGTTTTCAGCAGTAAGTAGGAAGCTGGAGCTCTGTTTTCTGTGGAAAAAAGAGGGAGTGAGAGACGGATGCATGGAGGGAGGGAGCCAGCAGTGGATCCTTTCAGCACTTGGAGCCGTGTAAGCTCTGACTCACAGCTCTAGCGTGGGAAAGGCCTCCATCTGACAATAAGCAGACCCACCTCAGCACGCCTTGCTGGACCCATCCCATGATTCCTTGGGGTTGGGGAGCTGGAGACTGCCAAGGTCAGGCAGGGAGAGCCCCCCGCGGCTGCTTAGGCTGCTGTTTATTTGGTTAATGCAAACCCAAATAATTCCTGTCAGGATCTGTTCCAGAGTTACTCCGCTCAGCTCTTTTTATGTTCACTAACGGAAACATGCTCCACAGAGGTGGGAGTTCCTATTGAAACAGCTGCTCTTCTGGTAGGGACTGGATAAAGTTGAATGGCTCACACAAAACTTGTAGCATGTAGAATGCATCTTATTTAGTCAAGTCCAAGCAAGTTGTTCTCAGTCCCAGCCCTTGCAAGTCAGTGTATTTGTATTTTCACTCCTCTAGCACACCTGCTTGATGCGCTAATTATCACACCCTGCAAAAGTCAATTAAGTTTTAGAGCAATTCACAAGCATTGAATTGGGTGTGCAAACCATAGATACTGGCTTTATGACGACATTCAGATTTTCCTACCTTCAGCACACCCCCACTGGGTCCCTGAGCAAGACCCTTAACCCCCGGTTGCTCCAGGGAGAGACTGCCCCCTGTAGTATACCACAGTACACCAACCTCTGCTTTCCTTTTTTAATATCATGTTTCATCATGAACCGTCAGTCTGTATGTCAGTTTGTCTGGTTGTGTGTCTCTCCATGTATCAACATAGCATCTGGATAGATGCTTGGGAGAGAGCGTAGGTGGAGGTAAGTGAAGAGCATCTCTGCTTTCCTCAATGCATGTTCTTATGCATAATATTAAGACCTTGTTGCAGTACCTATGCTGTCATTAAAGTTCAGATACTATAGTACTCACTGTATTTACACTAACTATATTTTGAGACAAAATACCCAAATGAGACAAAATACCCCAAAAATTGTTGGCAGTATGTTATAACCATAGGGACCATCAAAATGAAGCATGGACATCAAAACGGTGCTTTGTGGCATAGTTTCTTTTGAGAAACATCTACAGTAGAAGCATTGTCATCTCAGTAATTATAGTGTAACAATGTTGTCACAGGTTTAAATTTATAGTTCAGGCTAATTACACTTCTTTAATGTGGAACACTGTAGGTGTAATAATGATCATGAATGTAAGAAGGCTGCCACAATTAGCCACTGTTGTGATCTGCAGTAAAGGTGTAAACTGATCAGCCTCAGGTTTTCTCATTACAGTGTACCATGCTGACCTCCTGGTATGGGGGGCAATTGCATAAAAATGCACAAACACCCAGGTGAGCCTGGAGGCCTTTTGAGGGCACTGAAGTGACTGACAGCTCTCCACCTCCCCATTCCTGCTCCCCATCAATCACTCCCACTCCCCAGAACACTCCTTTCCTCGCAGCACATAGTTCCTGCAGCCTGTAAAATGGACAGACAAGCCCATTATCCTCCCTTAGCCTGTAGCACTTGTGTACTAACAGCCTTGCTTTATCTTTAATGTTTGCTTTTAGTTACAACTAGAAAAGCTTTGAAAAGTATGTTTTCTAGGTTTCGCATGTCTTTGATTAATGTCTATAGCCATTACTGTCTTTATGCTGTGCAAATTTCATTTAGAAAAATTAAAATTTGAATAATTTTCTCCTTTATGGACTAAAGAGGCATATATTTGAAGTACCTTAAGCTTCATTGTATTCATATTCTACGGTTTATTATTCAGAAATGTAATAGAAAATAATGCAAAATACTGAGCTTTTACAGGAGAAACGAGTCAAATCTGGGCTTCTATATGGGTTTGTGAAGGTTCTCAATTCTCAATTTCAGGATATTTGCTTGTGTCATTATCAGCAAATTACAACATGCTTCTGTTTGAAACCCAGAAACTACAACTTTGATGCAATTTTGGTGCCATGCTGTGATGCTCTGATGAGCTATAATGAATGGTGTAGAGATTAATCTAAGATGAGATGTTCCTCTGATTATGAGGATCAACAGGTGCATACAGTGAGTGATAAAACAGATGTTGTTGTCTGAGTCTCACTAGCAGGCTGACCCTTACAACCACTCACCCCTTACAATGTCACTGTGATGGTCTTCCCATAGACAGACTGTCCTGGGGAGATACACAAAAGAAGACACATGTCACAGATCCACCACCAAGGGTTGAGGGAACCAGACAGCTGTCCATCTACAGCTGCTTTATGCTAAATATCTATCAGTTACAGACCAACTTGAATTGTTTGCTGCAAGGAAAGTTAATAAATCCCCATAAACTGCAGGCTTATTCCGTTTTAAAAAGATTATTTAGAAACTGCTATACTTTTCTAGTTACTTAAAAAATCTTGTCTTTGTCAGAACAAAGTCTGTATGTCCATCTAAATTGTACTTTCCTGTGAAATGACCATTTCAGAAGTATGAATATTTTGTCCGACCAGGTGAGTGACGTAGTTATGACTCTGATCAACAAACACCAGTATGGTTTATTTCAGATCAGCTGCTATGAAGTTGATAAACTCGCAGGTTAGTTTCACAAGACTATGACAATAGATTAGGATTATATGAAAAAATATCTCTCTGAAATCTTTCTGTTTACCACATCAGTCACTTACGCCGTGGAGAGAGGAAGTGCATACACATGACCCTCTGTGCCTTCTTCAGTGTCTTGTTTAGACAGGACCACCCCCTACTTAGAGTTAATGTAAAGTCATGAAGGAACCTCATGAGGGGTAGCTTGCTCTTGATCTCCTCCCAGATGTAAAATGCAGCCCCTTTGGGAAAGTCCCCTCGCCAATCTGTCCCAACCCCTTTTGTTCATCAGGCCCATCATTTTGGGAGTGACAGCAAGTGGGAGGCTGCTGACAGTTTTGTATTGAACACAACTGCTGGGAACAGAGCTGGATGGACAATAGAGGACATGTCCACATCCAGGCATGTTTCAACTTGTCTCATCACGTCACATCCCATTTTTTCTCATTTAAAAGAAAAAAATACATTCTTGTCATATTGGTCTGGAATGTATTTTAAGATAAAATATTTGATATTGCATTTTCTGTATGTGTGTCTAATTATGGAATTTATTTATAACATTTTCATTTTTTTTTCAACTAAACCAGGTAATTGAATAAATAGGATTTAATTAACAAAACTGTAATGTAGACATGAATTATTTTTTTTTTTTTTTGGCATGGTTACCACACTGTATCTACAGAAGCATTACTGGTAAATTACGGGTCATTTGAATGTACCTGTTCAAACCAGGGTATTACGCTTTGTTTTCTCAGTCTCATAGAAAAATATCTCAAATTCACCTTAGACTCAAATTAGACTGTACGAGCGGATCTTCATTAGAGTACACAAATGCTTATGTGACTGTCAGCACCAGTGATGCAGATGGAAGGTGTATCTTTTCAGACTCCACATGTTTATCTTCTATCTTCCCCTTCTCACATGGTGGGTTCTGCTATTTAACTCAGACATCATGTGCAGGGCCATGACCAGTTTGTGACCTTACTTTCAGCCGTAGAGACAAGCAAACAATATTTAATGTTGCATTCTTTCACCTAGAAAAGTATGAGGACTATGCTAGTTATTTTTCATGATTTTGTACAATTTCTGGCTGTTTATTATGAGAGAAGTCTTATACCAGCTCTTCTGGGTCTTTCTTTGGCTACTGGATGCAGCCTGTCAGCAGCAGTCTTTTATTCTGTTGCTCCACTTCATTTCTGTCACTTCCATGCAAACTTTTTGTTAGCCCAATATTTCTCCACTATTGGGAATAACTCCAAGCGCAGCTTTTTAAAAAAGCAAACTGCTCCCTTAACTAGGCAGAGACTTCACTTAGCTAAAGACGTATTAGACAGTATTCATCACTGATTATGGCCTTTTTAACCCACTGAGTGATGTCACCAGACCCATTTCTATGAAACCGCTTAACTATAATCGTGTAAAATCTCTGGCAGCTAACTCCTAATTTAATAACACTACAGTCACACAATCAGTTGATTCCAAGTGAAACAAGACTTTTCATCACAGCCCACCACAGTCTTCAAAAGAAGAGCATAAATGCCACATGTTAGACATCATGTGTTGCACATGTCCCTGCAGACAGAACCCATTAATGACCCAACCTTGTTTTTCCTCCGTGCAAATAGTTCCTCATAGAACACACCCAGTCATACTCAAAGTACATTGTACATAATTTAAGGGGAAAGAAAAACTATTCATTATACACACAAAAAATTGCAGATAAGCAGCCTTTCCCATATCCATGCAAAAAAGCTGATCCTAAATTGTTCTGATTTGGTGGTGTAGACTAGATTTGTTCAGGAATAAAAAATATATATAAGTTCAGACCAACACTCTGAAGGTGAAGACTTTTACCAGTTTTACAAATGTGGGTTTTAATGGCAACAGACAGACACATTTTCATTTTGATTGCATTTTTTAGTGATGTGATATTATTTTATTTATTTTATTAAAATGTATCTGTGTGTGCTTCTAAGTTCTAACATGTTTGGTTGGCAAAATAAATGCTATAAATTCAAATCAGAGTGTCTTCTGTGTCTGGAGTGGACGTACAGTATTCTAGAGTCTATAAGGTAACAATAATACAATAATAAGATAACCTTGTTTGAATTGTGAAATACTTTTGATTAAAAGAAAATTTAGATTTTGCCTATTCTACAAGGTACAAACTACTTCTTAGTCAATGAAAAGCTTAAACAGTCCAAAACTATAGTTGGGAAGACCTGGCTTCTAACACTGCTTTTCTTTACACCCCGTCAAAGAATGTTCAAAATGTTCACCTCCTTGCTTTATGCGTACAATCCTGCACTGCTGAAGCCCAGTGTTGGGCCCCTCAGTCAGCCTCTGTCCCCTGACCCGGTGCGACTCTGCGAGGGCTTTGCCTGGTTGAATAGCTTCCCCTGTCCTCTTTCACTGTGGCAAAAACAACAGCGGCTTGTGCTTAGCCTCCATGAAGGCATTCCCACCTGTGAAGGGACTGGTACGGACGTGTGAAATATCAACTCGGGGAGCGTGGGCCCCTGGAGTAGGGCAGCTGTTTATCCAATACCACCTATTGGTCCTGGGAAGAGACATCCTTAATATGATACACATGTGCTACATCCTGTCTGGTGCTGCCGAGTCGCGGCCGAGCGTGTGTGGGGCAGCGGGGAGCTGTAGGGTTGAGTTAGCACGTGTGTGTGTGCGGACAGCTGGGACATGGCCTTGTGCCCTGTGTGTTATAGAAGAAACATGACGGGCAGTTCAGAAGGAAGGCTGCATAAAAGAGCAGAATAAATGCACAGCTCTGAGACAGATACACATTTTATTTTACTGTGTCTAGGAATGAGTTTGTGACTGGTTACTGGTTTCAGTGGTATAATGCAGTAATATAAAACCCACTGACCATTGCTTCTCTTGAAATTGAATTCTTTTCAATACAAATAATAACACTGGAAAAAAATTAAACTTGAATGCAATTTGTATCACTGTGTTTTTACTGTGTACATTACTTATACAATAATGTACTTTTTTGGCAATAATTGTATTCATGTGCACATATTCATGTGACAATGAGGTACACATTTAAATAAATTCATTCAGTGTATCATTTACATTTATCCATTTGCAACTTATAATGGAATCATATTACTTGTGTAGGTGAATGTAGTTTTAGGGACCTTGTCCAAGGACTATTGTTGGTGCAGTGTGGTGTGCTTGCCCAGACTCAAATCAAAGCTTGCTACAAGGACCATAGATGTTCTACGCTCTGTGCTAGAACAAATGTTTAATTTTAAATAGATGTTACAGGCAGACTGCGTATACAGTCTCCCACTAAAGCACACATTAGAACAATACAGATTCAATACTCCATGTCTTCTGAAAACTAGAATGCAAAAATCAATGGTGAAGGGAGTTGATTTTTATTTTTTGTTGAAGATGTTTTATCTATTACACAGAAATATGACTGATTCTGTAAAATGCAATATTATACAATACAATATCATAGCGAAATGATTTCAATATGACATTATATAGACATTCTCAATAAATATCATGGTAGTACCAAAAGCCATGAGGTCTATTCCCAGTCACATGTAACAGTAACAGCTGTTTTAAAAAGAGGAGTTAATGATCATCTACATCTATACTGGTTACAGTTTATGTGGGACATAAGCTATGGTTTTATGAACATTTTAAGTCATTTGAGTTTGTTTTTGCTTGAGGATTTTATGTCAGTTGAATTTCTCGTTTAAGGAAGTGCAGTGGTTATACCTCTCAATTAGGGAACCTTGATTGCAAAGGAAAGTTAAGATACTTATCAACTCCTATTCATTATCCTTTCTTCTTTATTTAATTAATTCCCAGGTGAGTTGTGATTGACTCTACCTGCACAAGTGCACAGGGGGCTTCCTCTCAGCTGTTTCATGAGGGATCAGGCCTTTTGATATAAATCCTCTCCAAGAGCCTCACATAATGAGCAAGATAAGGGGGAAATGCGACTCTTGACACTAACAAAACTAGATTATTCTGAGAATAAATGAGCAAAGAGCTCTATCCAAGCATTAATTCTAAATAATTCCTCCCTCTCTACCTGGGACTGAACTGTTGTAACATGAAATGAAATCGTCTTTGAAGGTTAAAAATTCATTACAGAAGCACAGTGTTAATTAGGATTTCTACTTCTCTGGTTGACAGAAAGCCTTATACTGAGCACATTCCCTGGCCTGGCTATTTGGCCTGTTAATTGAGAAAGTTTTATCACAGCATGACTTTTGCTTTTAGATGTGTGCCTTTATATACTGACTTTTCTTTTATATCACATTATCACTTTTGTAAAAAAAAAAAAATCATGCATTTCTGTAATGGTAACTGTATAATAGAATAATATATCTTTTTTATTTTTTGTACATTACTCATTCAATTACTTTCTGTAAGCGCTTGATCTTCATTAGGGTTGCAAGTACCCAGAGTCTATCCTGGGATCAGTGGGTGCAAGGCAGGGAATATGCATGGCTTTCTTTCCATATAATTGTGGACCATTTATATTGGTCTATTCATAACGACATGTTCACCCCATTACATTTACATAAAGGGTGAAAAAAAAGCTTTGATATGTCAGTGGTGATATGTAGTTTTAATACACATCCACATACCAAAAAAGTGGAAGAAGATAAAACAACAGAAGCTTAGTATTGTTTGTGATGTTGTTTTTATTAATGTAAGCCTATGAGTAACATTTATGCTGTAGTTTACTAATTGGGGTTGAGGCTAATATCCAGAGAGTGTGTCAGTCCTAAGGAGAGATTGAAGAGCAGCTTCAGGGGTCTCCTGGTCCTTTAGATGCTCTGTGCCACCAAACCCTGCTGCCTGAGGTCTAATCAAGTTATCATTTGAACTAATTTCTCATCTAGGAGCTGTGTCTGTCACCAGCAGAAAGAGAGGCCAGCCGACAACTAATTTCCAGCAGCAGGACGCTCCTGAAGACCCTGCCCTCCAACAGAGAAGGTCTGTCACCACAGGAACCATGCTGGTCTTCAGCCGGGATGCTCCACATATCTTGTGGAAGGGCATTATTTACCATGACACACAATGGGCAAAAGACACAATGCCGGCAGTATATCACACAACTGTCAATAATTTTTAGGGCCAGCCCACGGCCAATTAGCTGAAAGAGCGAAGAACTTTTGAGGCCCGTCTCCCAGGTCTATGGGAGACAAACAGTCCACCCACGCACAGTGGCAGCTGCAGGGGCTTTCTTACGATAAGCTTGGAAAAGTTTGCAATGTCTTTACTTGAGTCTGAGTTTCTGGTATGACTCACATTGTGACTCATGGCAGTTCATGATAATTGTATTCTGTGTACTTTAGTTCATTTAGAAATCTTTCTAAAAGAGGACATTCTTCAAAATATAAGTTGTTCTTTAAAAAAGAAGTGCATCGGATAGGGTAAATAAAGCTAAAAAGATTCATCACAGTGTTCGCAACAACATAATAGCTTCTTTGATTTAATTTTCATGTGAGATAATTCAAAAAAGATTTGCTTTGTAGCTTGCATGTCTTAAAGTCTACGTTCAAGCGAATGAAAAAGAGACCCCATCTGTTCATAATTGTCTAACGAGAACAAAATACCCTTTAGGGCAACCTCAGTTTGCTTGCCTTCTACTACCAGAGCACAGAGGGCCTTACACTTACTTCTGAAGTGCCCTAATATCATGGATTCACTTAGCTGGCTTGGCATTAGACAGACTGTATTGACTATGATGAGACACAACACTATTGCTTAACTTAACCTTTGGAAAGTTTTCATATACCACATCTATGACTAATGAAAATACAATTTTTGAACATCAAAGCCAATTTGTTTCAGTGACTGGCATATGGTTTTAACATACACACGTGAATTTCATACACGAAAGCAAATTTTACTCAAAGTTGTTTTCAGTGAAAAAATCTAATCAGTGCCATCAATGCAGAGTTCAAGTAGAACATTTGGGTGCAGGTTGGCAGAAACATATTGCTCATGAGGAGAAGGCAGAATGTCATATGACAAAGACGTTGCTGTTTCCAACCCCATGCCCAGCGGGTGTGTCATGGCACCACTGCTGCCTCCAGCTTGACCAGTCATTAATCACTCTCGCAGCCTCTCTGGACCCCATTAGTCAGGAGCATGGCCTCTGTTCGGCCAGGCCAATGACCCATGGCCTGGTCAGGGATCTTTAGCCAATTGGAAAAGGTGGTCAGTGCAATGGCCAAAGCAAGTGGGCTACCTGCTGCTGTGGATGAATACGATTGGACACAGCTTTCAAGATGATGGAGGATGGCAGATTTGCCACGCTGACCAATATGCTGGACCCTCATGGTAGAAGTGTAGCGATAGTGGAGAAAGAAACTGATCTTTTTTGTTATTTTCATGGTGAATATTGTGTTTTCATTTCTGAGGCTTAGGTAGTGAGATTCTTTAAAGCTAAAGGCCAGAGGGATCAGGTCTTTTGTATTTGAACACATCTGCCAGTCTTGAATGTATCTTAGTGATATTTCTTTCAAAAGATCGATTCCTGGTTTCAAGCCTCAAAAAGTGACTGTCTAAATTTTAAACTTTTAAATAAACAATTAATTAAAGGCCTCCCATACTCTCTTAAAATGAAAGGTCATTTGTGTGATAGCAGGTATCGATCCGTGAGTCATTTGGTACCGGGCCACACAGAAAAAAAAATGTTTTATTGATTATCAGAGCCTGAAAGACCTTTTATTTTGAAAAAAACCCCACTTGTCACATATTACAGTACATAAAAAATAGCCCATAAGCTAGCAAAAATTTGTAAAACAACAGTTAGTTTTTAGTTGTATCTATACCGTGAAAATATTGTTTATCATGAAACTGGTCCGTGGGGCAAAAAAGATTGGGGGCGCTGCTCTAAAGAACTTTTGAATGGATGGTTCTTAAATGAATCATTTTAGTAAATGATATAAAAACTTGTGCGAAGAAGCTTAATATATAAGCTTAATTATACATAACATAAGCTTAATTACACATTCTATACATGTTTTCAGAACCCTTTAAGAAACATTTATATAATTTTAAATATTTATAAATTATTTGTATAAGGTTTGTCACTCTCATATATCTGATGTACAAAAATGGTTCTGTGGGGAACTAAATTGGCTCCTCTATGCTACTGCTCAAGGTTAAAATTATTAATCACTTTAGTTTAATTAGCATTAGATGATTGAAAATTGCTGCTGCTAAATATGTCAGATAAGTTAGTGTTCTAATGTAGGCTATTGTTTCAAACCTATTATAACCCCTTTAGTGATCAGATTTTTATTACGCACGTTTATAACAGTCTGAGAACAACTGCCAGTTTGCACTGTTTTCCATGTGGTTACTGAATGATGAGTGTATAGTGCCACTATCTTGTCTTAAGCCTTAGGGCATAATAAACCTGGTATTAAAAGGAGTTAGTGCTGTGAGCAATGGGGGTAAAACTGCATTAGTGTCTACATGAGGGATCCAATAAAGATGACAGGGGTCAATTGTCCGGAGCCCCCTGTACTACAAGCAAAAGTATGACTGCCTCACCTACCCTGTTGGTCCACCAGAGACCAACATTAAGTTTAGCACTGTGTGTAAAAACACAGAAATAAATTCCATCTGTGCCATATAATCTTTGGACTTTAAAAATGAACTTTAAAGAATAACAGTGATGCGCTGAATTTGCTGGATTTAAATGAATATCTTTTCCATGTTAATAAAATAAATTGTATAAACAAAAATATTGGCAAAAAAGTAAACCGAAAGACTGATATTCTGGTATAATATAGACTGATATAATTTTATTCATGTGAAAATGTTTTTCATGTGAAAATAATGCACACATTTTTTGTGTTTTATTGAAAGTTATAGGAAAGACAAAAAACAAGCACCTGAGATTTTAGCAAGTTCTGCAGGAAGTATTAATTGGTGTTGTATTTCTGTCTGGCTGTCAGTTAAGTGTTGTTTGTGGCCATAGTCACATCCTGGCAACATAATTACTAACATTAAATCTAATTGTGAATAGCCCTGCAGGACCCTGGCAGCATGAAGCTCACCCCCTGCTTCCTATCTTTAAGATACGTGTGTGTGTGTGTGTGTGTGTGTGTGTGTGTGTGTGTGTGTGTGAGGACATGGATGCAGGTGCTCTCCCACACCCAAGTGACGGACCCCTGCAATGGCATTACAATCACCTTCCACTTACAGAAGATAAACTTAAAATGCAAATGTGGGGATGACTGACAACTTCAGGGGCAAGTAGGTAGAGCCCTAACTTCATTTTAAGGCTGTATATTATCCCTTCAGCAGGGATGTGTGTAGATTTTCTTGCATGTGCACCAGCTTGTTGTGCTATAATTTGAGAATTTGTTACATTGCATTGTATTCTATTCTTGTCGTCGCTCCAGTCTCATGATCCAGACACTCCTGTGTGACTTCAGAGGTGCAGAACCACATATTTAGAGCAGCAGTTTCATGACAGCAGTTTTACGCCAGTGACAATACAGACATAAGCCGTCTAACATTTTTTAATGTCCATCCATTTTTTAAAAGAAATATATTATGTAAATATCTCTAACTAAAATACCACATGAATAAAGCTGTAGATAAATACTTGATAAACAGAGCTTATAAAGGACTGTAATGACAACTCTGCAATGTCATTTGCCAGTATTGTTTTGATGCATGGCTAATATGCCCAGTAGTTGCACAAAATGACAAGAATTGTTATACAACATTGCACTAAAACAGCAAGATTCTTCACTGCATGTGTTATGTTCACAAGTGCATATTGTCCTCCATGGCTGTGTCCTAATAGTCAAATATAAAACTTAGAGTTAGACTGATCTAGATCTGCATGTTAGTCAGCTCTAAGTTCTGGGCTCTGGGCTACAGTTCAGGTGATGTGTAAAGATGATGGCATTTCATTTATATCTTGAATTTCCATTAACTTGAATTGTAACAAACATTTAACTCAGTGTTTAACATTCCAAATCACACAAGTGTTACACTATGCCCTAACGGAAAGTATTCACTGGATCTGCTTTTTCATGTAAAGTGATTTCATGTGCTCTCCTTGCTTCGTAAACTACATATTAGTACTCTAATTAAACTGTAGCAAGTCATACACTTATTGTTGAATATGCATGCTGTTTTCTCAAGTACAGAGAAACTCTAAAGGTGTTTGATGTTTCAGTGATGCTAAATATTGACCAGTACTGATCTCTGATTTGAAGAAATACTGAAATACTGAATTAGCTTCACAGTAGAATAAGCATTATCTTGATCGTTTTAGGATTATCATCAGAGATGATCAATCCTTTAAAGTCAAAATCTTACAATCTATATTTTTAGCTGTTTCTGACACTCTGTACGTAGAAAACAGGCCCTCACAATGACCCAGAGCATTAATGAAGAAAGTTTGGTGTCCAGGGCTGAATAGACTCTTTCACAGGGAGTGCTGATGGTAGCATCTGTTGTCTTTGTTTTTGTGGAGAGTTTGATGGAGGAATCATGCCGCGTGTGTCTTGTAAAGGAACGAGAGGACAGAGATTGATGGTGATCAGGTCATTTGTGCTGGCTGCTGAAACTACCACTAACCTATCTATGACCCCAGCAGCCAATCGATTTGCTTTAGATTATCACTCATAAGATTGGCTTGAACCATTTGTGCCATTGGATCAAGGCCTTGCTTAAGTGTGCATATGTATTCATTTGAAATACCTTATATATACACACTCACATGAAAAAGAAAGAAAGCAGCAAGTATGTCGAGTCATTAACTCAAGTATAATTTAAAAGTTAGACGTTTCAGAATAAATCTGTGTGGCACTCCAGAAACCACTGCTGCCGGTCACTCCTACGGAAACTGGCGGGCAGTGGGCACTAGACCCCAGAGTGAGGTAATTGCATGGTTTTGGGGGGCAGGCCCTCTTTGGCTTTGAACATAGCTCCAGGGCTGTGGACACAGGGCCTGATGCCCTGTGGGGCGGCCATTATAGAAAAACACTGGGGGATGGCTGCCCTCCAGGGGCCTAATCTAGTCTCCTGAGCTGTCCACCGGAAAAGAGGAGTTCCTGAGCCACTGAGCTATCAGGCAGGTGCTCTAATAGGGCCAAAAACACAGTCTGGCTCTCTTAGAGGTTGGATACTTTTGTTACAAGCTAAGCCTATTCGAGAATTAGCTTCTTGCTACATTGACTGTAATGTAAAAGTCAGCAGGGGCATCGTTTTCGGCTTGGATAGCTATATTGTCCCTTTTTGTGGGAAAGAATTTCCTCTCTTCCTGAAAGTCTGGATTTAGACCCAGGATATCGTTCCACTGCACGTCAACAAAACATTTTAACAAAAGTTACATTATTACGCTACGTGCAGGATTACTCTAGGTATTGTATAGCCTTACTAACATCCTGAAATAACACTGACAAAGCAAGGACATCCTCCTGATTAACAAGTAACAGAGCTGAAACTTGGTATGCATATTTCCAGTGAGCTGACAGTCATATTCCAGTGATTTTGCAAGTTTAGTTGATATATTGGAAATAGACTAATCAACAAATTCTCAAAATGATTTGTAGATACCAGTTCATATAGTCTATTCATATAAACACATGTTTATGTTTATGACATTAATCATACCTAAAGTGACCATAAAGTGACCATATGATTCAAGATTCAAGATTCTTTATTTGTCACATGAGTAGTCATACAAGTACAACACACAGTGAAATGTATCCTGAACCGCTCCTTACTGACTGTGCAAACATTATAAACAATGAGTAATTTTTTTAATTAAAGAGACCTGGAAATTTACTAAACCACAGATAAAATAAAGAGATTGTCACACGCACCTGATTACGTGACGTCACGTGGCACCAGAGATGACTCGCGTCTAGTATATAACCTGGAAGGAAGTGTCACCTGTCACACTGACAGTGAAGTCTCTAGCTTCATACTGACGTGTCCCTCATCTCAACTCCAGTTCCAGATCTCCGGTACCGTGAGTGCTCTGACTCCCATAAGTCACGTTATATACCTGTCTGTGTGCGTGTTCAGAACGCGGGTTCATATTGGTGTGTACTCTAACTCCTCTAGGAGCGTTCTGAGAGTAACTGCATGGCTTACCGGCTTCTACGTGTTTCTCACGTTCCAGCTATTCCACCATGCTACATTGTGGGCACAGTTCACCTATCATTCTGACCCTCACCGTGACAGAGATGAGTACAAGTAGACCATATCACACCTGTCTAGTACTGTTTAAGCAAACATTTTGCAGGTGTAATATTACTCATTACATCCACTTTAGTATCACTAATATTACTCTACATTCTAGCAAGGACAATTGCAAAATGTAGATCGACCCAGTTAGTAACGGCACTAGAAAAAGTCAGCAACCTCTAGCTACCATTTTGATAAAGCAACAGTACCTGTCCTGAGTGTACTTATGTTGTTTCTACAGTCAGCACTGACAGTCTTTTTCATTTAAGATGTATCTTTTAAGGCCTTCTCCTCACCTTTGGCCTCTTCATCACCAGCTTTTGTCTGATGGCATCTGTTCAGTGCTCATTTTTACCTCTTCATCACTTAAGCTGGGACTGATACTCCGTGGCCTTATCTAGGCCCAGACTTTGCGGGCAGAGGGAAATTAATTGTGTGCTAAGCAGAGTGGAATTAACAGCTCGTGCTCAAATCCCTTGAGGGACAGGGCTTATCTCCCTCCGATCTCCCTCCTTATCCCTTCTTGTTCCGAGGAGCTTGTCATTGTCGACAGGAGATGATTGGGTGATCTTTTAGACCTTGTGCCTGCCTTCTTTGTCTTTGTTGGTGAGGGGATTCTGTCTTTTGTTCTTCTCTCGTCCCCTTTCATGGATCACCACAGATGCCCTTTTCATTCAGCTGATGACCCCTCACCCAGGGGTCTACTGTAAAAAGGAGGGAAGGAGAAGGCACAGTGATAGATAAGACAATTTAATCAGGCTAGGAACAATTCTGGTGTCAAAGCTTGTACGTGTTGATGTGACCCTTAGCACACCCCTGTTTGTGGTTCTCTTTATTTGGGTGTCTGTGTGGGAAAGGCCTTTATGGATCACTATATGCTAAAGCCATCCAGCCATCTTTGTTCATGTTGTTTGGCCTTGGTGGTCTCCTGGTCCAGTAGAGGTTTGAACTGGGGGTTCTTGAGTTCCATCGACAGTGACCTGAATTTTGTCGAAACACACCCTAGCCTAAGTCACTCACCAATCTTAACACAGTTGTAAAATCATAAAAATACAACTAAACCACAGAAGTGAAACACAGAAGTTTGTGTGTTTAAATTATAGTAGATTGCACGTGCACTGTGTTTAACTTGTATAATTGCTTTAAACCCTCATTTCTTTATGCACCAACATTGGAAGTTTTAGGTGGGGCTTCATACTGAAGGACCAATTCGGAAATTCATGGCATGTGTTGAGCGGCCATCTGTCTACTCAAGAGTTACTGACTCACTAAGGTCAGCAGAAGCCACATTTCAAATAGTGGAACAATTGCTCCCTAAAAGCTTGTTAATGATTTTATGGCCCAAGGAATGACACCTTTCAAAATAAAACTACAGGCTTCCCACAAAAACCTTACATGGCTGTAAATTTGTATTAACCAGAAAATGGGCCTTGCTTGGGATCATTTAAAAGATACAAAGGCTGGCTTTGTCTCTAAAGGGTATGGCACAGGGAGAAAAGAGGGGGTTCTACTTAGCTAATGAGTTGTCCCATAGAGATGTAAAGAGGTGGGTCTTTAGGGAAACTGATTGCCCCTCTGGTCGGTACTGATAGACTGTAAAGTGGGTGAAGCTCGCGCTGTACGCTGGCCTACCATTGTTGGAATGCTAATGCAGCTCAGGACAGTTGTGTTTCAAAGGCAGGTTATTGCGGTGGGGAGGGGGAGAGTCGCGTCATTACAGGGCAACTTTTCGATCAGGCTATTGAGAGAAAGAACCTTTGTTACATTTTCCCTCCTTTTTAGGTTTTAGGTTTCAAAGAGGAGCTCCTTCACTCAAGGAACATTCGACGGTAGGCCATAACAGTGACCGGCGTACTCACAGGCCCTCAGGGTACAAGCACCTCTCAAACACTTTACCAGTTTCAAATAATACTTACCCATCTTCTGGAAAGTGGCCAACTATTTTGAGAAGACATAGCCTACTTTAGGTCGCCTTAAATGAGCAAATACACTTGTGTACAAAGGCTTGCTACATATTACAAACACCACAAATTAGATCACATTATACAACCTGTGATAACATTTAAATTTTCAGTAACAGAACCAAAAATTCCAGACTGTACACCCATTTTGAACACCCGTATCATTGTTGCATGCCAACATAATGCATGAAATGTTAATTTTTAGCTGCAATATGAACTGTATTCATTAACTCATGACTAGATTTGTATTGCTTAAAATGTCCTGCTACATTGCTGGATGCAAAAATCATTGAAATTACAATTTTTTTCTTCTTTCTTTGAAGACAGTGTGCTTGGTCAAAATTCTGTATATAAAAATGTGTTAGTGGGCCTTCTGATGGGAATAAGAGGTCAAAGATTGGTGCTGATTGAAATTTAAAACAGTAACTACAATTACCCATAACCTCAACGTGAACCTCCGATGAAACCACTGAACTGTTTTCTTAGTGTTTGCATTTTAAAAGAGGAAGTATGGCAAGACTTTTTTTTATATATACATGGAAACCATTTGTAGAGTTAGACTTTATTCCCATGGTAGGCATTTTTCCTCATTAAAAACATGATCAATTTCTTGCATCTGTCACAAGCAATTCTAAATTCCATGCATGGGTTTCGTAAAGCCCTTTAACTTTGTATATTCAAACTTTATTTCACGGTAAATACTGAAAGCACACCATATAGCCATATAACACTGAGGTTGTTCTGGTTCCTGGAGCATTAGTGTGTATTACATAGTAATCAGGAAAAAGCAGCCAGCTTCAGTAAATGTTGCTGAATCATGAAGTTTTTTTTATCGGAAGGCTTACACAGAGATTAGAAGGGGGTTCATTGTTTCACAATCATGTAAAAGAGTCTTATTTCAGTGTTAGTTCAGCTTTGGAAACTGATATTAACATTCTAACCCTGCCACTGTACTAGTGGATCACACATTTAGGCCGACAGGTGCTGTATTATTACACCCCTTTACCCCCCACATTGTCTTTCTGTCTCTCTTTCTTTCTCTCTTTCAGCCACACACACACACACACACACACACACACACACTCCTGGACTGGGGGTATTTTTGCAGTATTTTGGCTTAGTAGCGCAATCCGTACTGGAGCTGATAGAACACACACCCACACAAACATGCACACACAAAGACACACACATCTAATCTGTCCTTCTCATTCCCCAAATGGCCAGGCCTCTGTTACACTCAGCCCAGGTTTTGATGCTTGCTGCATTGCTAATTACGAACCTTTATCGCTTTGTGTTGCTGCAGGCTAAAGGCCAGCTTCAGTCCACTTGAGAGAGGCCAATCCCTCAAATCTGGTGGCCCAATGGCCAGAGCACAGGGGACAGATGTGGGATCAGAGCCAAGCTGCTCTCTGTTTGCTATTACGATCCTCTTGGTCAACACACAGCTCTGTTTCCCTCCATCAGACTCCCTTTGAAAGGGCTATAGGGCTTTGTCTTTTATGAAGCCTGCACACTCAGTTAGCCCCAGTTTGATTGAACATAGCGTTTGCCAGTCGGTGGTATGTGTGCTCTTCTTGGATTTCTTTTCATTGAAGAACTGTTTAGGGATGCTTTTTAAGCTGGTAACACATGCACTGAAACAAGTTGGCTGGCTTCATTAAGGATAAAAGAAGAAGATCAATGTGTGAAACTGCTTTTATTGACAATGTGGAACTGGCTGACACTGTCATAATTTTAGGGTGATGCTCTGAATGAGAAGGTGCACTTTACATTTTGCAAATGAAAATGTATCATCCTCACCCACATCATCCTTGGACAACCCAAATTAGCAACATATACTACGTAGCTCTTCATGTTTTGTTGCTCTAACTCTTTGCTTGAAAAGTGTAATGGGATGATATGAGGACGTTGACATTTTTACACCCTTTTAATTACCATATTACTAAGGATATTAATTGGGTTTTCAATTGCTTGGTTCTTTCTTGCCCAGCTATGTCAAATTGCATTATTATCTGATGCATTAGAATCAAGGCTCTAGACTTGGTTCAAGTGGTAGTATTTGTATCTGGAGTCTATTGCTGTTGGCTCATTTTGTCAGTATCAGTAAAGCAAGCAAAATGGATCAAACAGAACCAGAACATCAGATGTGTGAAAATCAACTGCTTGTGTAACACTGATAAGCCTTGAGTCAAGACTGAATTTTGCACTTTAATGTTAAAAACAATCACATGTAAAAGACAAACTGTATTTTCCACTCAAATCTTATATGTCTAGAACACATTTTCTCAAATTTAAGTATTTTAGTTTTGCACAGGGAGAAACAATGGTGGGTTGTGTTCTCTGGACAGAGATTAAGCCTAGTCCTGGAGTACATGGCAGTTTGAATAGAGTTCTATTTCATAGGATCAGATGTTCATATAGCTAATTGCATACTTGAGTCCTGCATCCTTGAGACCTGGATAGTCAACTGAATAATGGCACATTTTGGGTTATTTTCACTAGAAAGGAACTGACACAAAATGTGAATTTTGGCCTTAATTGCCCCTTTTACCTTAAGTAAAATGCATAAGATTAAGTAAAAAAAAGATTAAGTAATAAAAAAACAAAATGAAAAATGCTTAAGTAAAAAATAAATCCTAACTTTTAGATAATGTGTTTATGTTTTAGCAAGACTTTAATTTATAGATTTAAATAAACCCCTTAAGCATTTAACTTATGATTATTCAAGATGTTTTATGCAAGCTTCCCTTTAAGTTTAAGTTTAGGTACCTTAGGTACCTAACTTAGGTACCACATCATTTCTTAGTTGTGACATTTATTACAAATTATTTCGCTAAATTACAACTGTTTTTGACAGTACTCTGGTATTTGCATAGATTTGCATCTCTAAGACATTTTTGCAGAACTTCTCTATTGCATCTTGGGTCACAGAGGCCACGCAGACTTCAGTTCATTTCGAGCTGATATCCAAATCTTCTGATTTCAGATAAGATGCTGTGCTTTTCAGTCTCTTGTCTTCTTCAGCACGCATATCAAAAGATCAAATGCTGAGCTGGCAGCACTGGCAGAAGCAGTAATGTCATAAATGTTTTGCTTTGATTTTAAAATAATGCATGCTGGCCTCCATGCAGGTCATCTGGATGATAATATCACTAATCAAATTAAAAGATCTAACCTTGGCCTGAACACAATAAAAGCTTGTTGATACTATGGGGCTTTATTTCTTTACACCAAGCAAATGTCTATAGCTGCTAGAGGATCCTTTTCTAACATTTGGTCATGAGTCTTGGTTCCTCCTGAGGTTTCTTCCTCCAACTCAGGGAGTTTTTCCTCACCTCTGTTGCCTTGGCTTGCTCACAAGGGGCTTGGACCTGGACTTGTTTACCTTTTAATTATATTGAAGATAGTACATAGTTGTTTGCTGGAGGGACATCTTCCTACTATGCTGAATGAGGGTCTCTTGATAATGTGAACTAACACTGCCTGAGGAGATAGGTGTGAGTGTTTGTGAAAGGAAGCTGTTTCTCCACACTTGCAGGCCTCAAGGTGTGAAACACGTTAACACCCTCTAAAGTGGAGCCCCATGGTAGTTAGCTAGAAGATTTATGACACACTGATGGAGATTTGGGCCTCAAATGTTGTGCTTACCATTTGCATGGCATGACAGGTCAGAGAGAATCATAAGAGAGATCTAAAAAGTAAAGCATGCATATCAAGGTCTGTTCTTTCATGAAAGCAGTCTGTGTGTGAAAACCTCTTTGTATGTGCTTGTTGATGTGCCCAGTAGTGTAAATATTAAATCTCAGCTTGGCTCTCACTCACTGGGATGGCCTTGGCGTGTGTGGCCGGGCTGCGTCAACTGCCAAGTCATTCCGAAGGAAGCTTCAGGAGATAATGCTTTCTATCAGTTAGCTAGTGGCTAATCTCTCTTACTGTTGTCAGTCACTTTTAGAACCGGTTGAACTTTAGCCTGCAGCTAGACTCCAACTCCTACTGAAAAACATCTCCCCCAAAAAAACACATTCTGCCTGCAGCTACACCCCATTTATTTGCATGATGTTTTGCTAGATACAAAAAACAAATTTAGCAAATATTGCAAAGTTGGATGTTCCATATTTTACAAATTAGGGACAAGACATGTTCGTTATGCAAATTAAATACTTGTATTAACACCAAATCAAACACATTAATTATATGTTAACCACATTTGAATCACATAAGGCTTTGCAAAGTCTCTAGAACCCTAAATTCCATTTCATATCCTACAGCTTATTACCCAGAGTTATGGCTTAGTTATTTTTAACTTATACCAGTGAGAAAGGCCTGAACTCACTAGAGGATCCTAGAGGAGCAGTGGTCCCCAACCCCCGGGCCGCGGACCGGTACCGGGCCGTGGGTCATGTTGTACCGGTCTGCGGGCTGCACAGAAAACAAAACGTGGATGTTACCGTGTTATGTTGTCGGCTCGTTGTTATGAAAATGCTGTAAATAAAGCTGCGAGTACACACTGGATTTACGTTTCTTATTATATTTTAAAGATACCCCATTATTATATTTTTAAAATATCCCCATTTTTATGCGTATCATTTGTTTGTATAAATACGTATACGTCTATTTATCTGCCACTCCTTGAAGGCCGGGCCGTGAAAATAGTTTCTGATATTAAACCGGTCCGTGACGAAATAAAGGTTGGGGACCGCTGAGTTAGAGGGTTATCCAGGTATGAAAGAGATGTTATTAGAATAGCATAATGCATTAATGAGACTTTATTTCTTCTTATTATAAATGTGCTAAAAAGATATTAGCTAATGTAGAACATTGTGCCATCTCTATTTTAGATGTTCTGGCTGTGACTTACTTTGGTTTATGTCATGCAAGGCCAATGATAATCCCATATCATTCTGTGCTTCTGGACAAGACAAATTTTATCTTCTCTACGACTCCCTCCCTGCAGCTTGCGTTTTGCAGTAAATTTCCTTTGTAGGCCATGCCAGACCTCTTGGGCATTGTATAAAAGTCTGAATGCAGCAACAAACTACTGTAAGACTGGAGAGGTCAGCACCTGTGGAACCCTTCAGAAAAAGCGAGTGCATACACTGCTGTGACTTTGCTCACTTACTGCATGCACCTACTCTGCATAGGTCAGAGGAGACATCCATCAGTGCTTATGGTCTCCTCCTCTGCTTGTTCAATGTCTCCATTCTGGTTTTCTAATGGCTGTGATATCACTGGAGCCAGACCCTTGGCAGGTCTACCCTGTTAATTCACTGAGCACCTAACCTGCTTGACTCATTAGGTCTCTAATTGAGTGTTCGAGGCGTCAGAGGGCTAGAGTGGAGGCTGATTTAGTGGGACCCACTCTCAGTGTCTCCATGAACTCATCCGTGACTCAGCTAACAGCCCCAGCAGCCGTAGATTAGCCAGTGACCTCAGAGCCACGAAGACAATATAGTCTTGCTTTTATAGGCTGGTGAGAAAGCGTCCAGTCTGGACGGCCCCCACCTGCTGTAAAAGTCTGTACCAACAAAAAAAAAAAAGACGTTCAGTGAAATTTGTCCTGGAGGAATTTTTTTATGGTAGTTCAATAAAGTAATAAACTATAAAGCAGTTAATACAATCATGTCTTTCTGCTATACTGTGCACAACTGGACAGGGAAAATTCCAGAACTTTGGATAATCTTATGTAAAGGGTCTTTAAACAGTAGCTATTTTTTTAATTGCCTCTTTAATAAAATGTTCAAAGAATAATCAATGCCCTCGATTGTTAGTTTAAAGTTCTCCGGGTACCTGTGACCCTTGTAAGGATTAAATGTTTGCAGAAAATTAATGAATGTTTATTTGTGGAACTTCATTAAAACATTTTATAAAGACATTTGTGCACATTTTGAACATTCTTGGAATAAGTAAACATTCCAAACCAAGATAGAACTCTAGGAAAATATTATTACCAAGCACTATACTATACAAGCACATACATTATCTGGACAAACGTATTGGCACACTTTGGCACACAGTAAGGTGGCCCCTTACTTCCAGTGATCTTAATGCTTTAGCATATCAAGACATTTTTGACAATGCCATGCTTTCAACTTTGTGTACACAGTTTGGGGATGAACCTTGTCTATTCCAGCGTGACTGTGCCACAGTGCAAAAAGCAAGCTACATAAAGACATGGCTGGATAAGTTCGGTATCAGAACCCTGACCTCAACCTCATCCAATACCTTTGGGATGAACTGAAACAGAGATTGTGAGCCAGACCTTCTTATCCAACATCAGTGCCTGAACTCATAGATACTTTACAGAATGAATGGGCACAAATTCCCTCAGAAACACTTGAATATCACATGGAAGGCTATCCAAGAAAAGTGGAAACTGTTATAGCTGCAAAGGGGGGACCAACTATATATTAAAGCCTATGTATTAGACTGCACTGTCATTGAAGTCCATGTTGATGTAATGGTGTCCCAATACTTTTGTCCATATAGTGTATCAACAGCTTTGATTTAAATGTGTATATACTATTTTTGCCCAACTGTCTACCATTCCCAAAAACACCACTTGCTTTGTTTTAGCTGCTAGACCAAATAGTTTCCATTTGTGCAAAATCAGCATTGCCTGAAGGCTTACAACAAAGGGCACGGCCAACCAAGCCCCTATGACCCAGGCTTTAAGTCTTTCATTAGATATTAAACCCAGTGTAATGGCATGCCAGCACAGGTGAAAAGCTTCAGCAGCTTGAGTCACAAGGCTAGTCATTCTGCTCTTTCATTTGCTTTCAACATGCCATGATGGAACAGAGTTAAACTGTACTGTGGATGACTTGATAAACACAGATACCCATTACAAGCACACTTGTCCTGCAAGTGCTAACAGCTTCACAGTGTCATCAAACTTCTAAACTGTTAATTCTATTCAAATGTAATTGTGTAGGTACACACTAAATTGTTCTGTAATGAACTACATTCATTTTTTTCTGTCAATAACGTAAAAAAGCAAAACATTGCAAAAACACAGAGACATTTTTTTCCCTTTATGCAAAACGAGACTGTGCCCACAACAGCAACTTTTCTTCAACTCTTCTTCTGCTCAAATATGACATTACTTTGACCAAGCTATATGAACACCATGTTTCTTTCTTTCTTTCTTTCTTTCTTTCTTTCTTTCTTTCTTTCTTTCTTTCTTTCTTTCTTTCTTTCTTTCTTTCTTTTTTAAACTACAGTTTTAAAAGTTTGACAGCTAATGATAATCCATATCTGCTACATAACACTGACGGAATGATGCTTTTAGCATATCATAGAAGAGTCCTTTGCTATCACAAGCTGCCAGAACTGTTAATGCCCTTTAAAATGACAACGTCGTTACTATTGTGGTAAACCTGAAGACAGATGCTACAAGGTTTGATGTGATATAAAGTTTATGGCATGACATCAAATTATGATGGAGTCTGTCAGGATTATTACTGGTAATGGTGATTACTGGTTCCAGTTATCCTAATGGACATAATCTTTCATGACAGCTCATGACAACATATGACACCTGCAATGACATGTTTATGGTTTGGTTACGTCAGTGATAAGCAGCAAATATGAAATATGTCTCACCATCAGGAACTCAACTGTAGGCTTGGGTTTGTAGGGCATAAGGCTCACAATCGATGTGTTTCTGGGGCTTTGTTTTTGCAAATGGTGAAACTGAGAGGTCAAAGGTCACAGTTATCACTAGCCCACCTCCCTGCAGTTGGCCTGCACTTGTTTATGGCCATTATCAGGAATGGCGGGCTATGATAGCTGTGAGAGACTAAAAGACTCTACCCTGACTGAAGTCATTCTCACACACACACACCCACACGCACGCACGCACACACACACGCATGCACGCACACAGGCATACACGCCCTCCCTGGAGCTTCGCTCAGTCTTTCCCACACTGATAGGGATCTGGAGCGTGCCATAAAGGCCGGCCTTAGATCAGAGCGCACAACAAAGGCACTCTTCTGTCTCCTGGCCCACTCTCAGGCTGGATGCCGATAAGGGCAGGCTGGCGTACCGCCATGTCCCCAACTGCAACCCCTCTACACACCCCCCCCCAAAACACATTGCTCCATAACTATTCCTCACACGCTGCCAAGTCCACCCGATACATAACACACTCCACTCTGCCCCTTCCTAGGATCAAGCTGCAACTCCTCGGTTTCCGTGATCTAAAATAACCACCGCGCTCGCGTCCAGACTCGCCAGCGGGTAATTAGACTTAAGCGTTTATTTATCTGTTTTAGGAGAAGCGTTATCTACTGTTTTGTTAAGGACACACAGTTCGCTGAGGGCACTGAAGCGTGAAAAAATCCTTCAGATATGTTAAAGGCAAGTACGGGAGAGACATAAACCGACACACACACACATGGTCTTTTTCTACAGTATTGCGCAAAGGGCACTTAAGCAACTTGCATAAAACTACTTATCTTGGCAATAAGTGTGTTTTTGCTTGTAACAACGTCGTGTAACATTCGAATAAATGCAAGAATAATAAACATGAATCAACGAGTATTTCTTGTTTTTAAAAACACAAGGTACTTGATGGTTACAAAGTAAAACAAGTGTCTTGAAGAGAGCTTTGCAAATTCACTGACAGACAAAATCATTTACTTAATATACACAAAAATGCATTAACGAGACAAACAGCCTTTTAAGTACAAGTCTATGCAAAAGTACTGTAATGATATTTTCAGACGAGCGGTGAGTGTTTTTTTTTAACATTACTGTTACCAAATATAAAAAGAATAAATGCAACCAACATTATACAGTGATATTCTAATAATGTTCAGTATTTAATTTTGTTCCATGTGGAAGCCCAGTAATCACCATTATAAATCTTGTTTGATTCAGTCAGCTCTTCATTAAATTAAGTCAGGCATGGCTGATGTAGTTTCACAAATCCAAACAATGACTGGAGGAACCGAGAAGAAATCTGGAACCGAACCGATACTTTTTACCTTTTCTTGTCTGTTAACATTAATTGTAATGTTCACTTTGCTTGCAGAAAGACACATTTTCAGTCACACACTGAGAAAAATGGCTTTAAAGTTGTTTGCTTAGGTGCCTAAGACTTTTGCACAGTACTGCATAGTTTGAGGCCTGAACCAACCCAATTAGACCCAACTAGTACTGCTAAATGTCTAAGCCCAACTCAACACAGGCTCTGGATTGAGCATGCACTATCATGGTGAGCTTCCCTTTTATTTAGTCTAGAGCAGTGGTCTCCAACCACCGGGCATGTGGTACCGGTCTGTGGGCTGCGCAGAAAAAAAACAAAACTTTTGTGGTAAATCTTCAATTATTTTAACAAGATGTTCAAAGTTTACCATGGCGACCAGAGA
Organism: Hemigrammopetersius urotaenia; assembly: GCA_037974485.1. Classification (NCBI taxonomy): domain Eukaryota; kingdom Metazoa; phylum Chordata; class Actinopteri; order Characiformes; family Alestidae; genus Hemigrammopetersius; species Hemigrammopetersius urotaenia. Next base: position 10,626,367 of record JBBPDC010000109.1, on the reverse strand, counting down.
GCATTAGCGTGCTGA
>JBBPDC010000109.1:10599312-10617062 GCA_037974485.1 Hemigrammopetersius urotaenia | reverse complement strand
ATAACTTGAGCAGTTACTGTGTAAGTAGTGGGCGCTCCTAATAACTCTCCCAGCTGTGTGTGTGTGTGTGTGTGTGTGTGTGTGTGTGTGTGTGTGTGTGTGTGTGTGTGTGTGTGTGTTTAGGGGGCAATAGCTCATGGAGGGTGTCTGCCTGACTGGTGGCAGGTGTGCGACAGTATTTTTAGATGGTACTTGGAACTTTCTAGAATGACTTGGGCATAAACACACTCTTTTGCAATTCATCTGTTGCATCTGCTGCCCGGTCAGCATTACTGAGGTCAAATGACCAGGAGAAAAAGTCCACCTCCCCAAGCCTTACACAAGCTCTGACTCATGCATTCTTCCAAAACCCTACATTAAACAAAAAAACACAATCCAAATGGCTTTTAGTTAGGTTGGAATGTCTGTAGGAGTGTGACCGTGTGGAGAAATTCAAAAGAGTATATCCTTACTTGAAACGGAACACACCTTGGACTTCCACACAGACTGCAAAACTGCAAACACTGCAAAGACTGCAACAGACTGTAACTGCAAAAAAACAAACAAATAAACCAACAAAAAAACACTGTAGATGAGGTCTACTAGGTTCAAGTCAACCATATCTGAGTTTCTAAGCCCTCAAAGATTTTGTGAAAGTTGTGCTCAAACATGTGGCACAATTATGGACCAGATTCTTAAAACTAAAGGTGTCATTGTAGATTCTTGGGAATCATGCTGTAGCAGAAACACTTTTGGTTCAAATAACTTTTTAAATTGTAATATAAAATGAGCTATGTTAAGCAGACCATGAAAAGGTTTTATACCAATTTATTTTTTTCCATTTTCCATAGAACCAAGTAAAGCAATATTTAATAATAAGCATCATCACTACCTCAGTGATATCTTCAAGCAGTGTAGCTATATGGCAGATCAGGTTAGTTCCAGAATTACTTTTAAAATGTCACTTAAAATAGTTTTCTGCACCACTCCCCTTCTCTTTTTGTTACTTCCTATCACACCATCCACCCTGTCTTCAAGTGAATATCAATATCCTGCTTGCTTCCACTTTCAGCACGACCCTTAAAAAACAGACAGAATTTATCTGTTGTGGTTTCTGTTTTAGAAATAGACTGTTTCTTTTCCTAATGCTCAGCCCTGTTCTTCAACAAGAACACTGAGTAGGTGGGATGGAGGGGGAAAAAGAGAGTGTGTGTGTGTCTGTATTTGTATGTGTGTGGTGGTGGTGGTGGTGGTGGTGGTGGGGGGGGGGGGTTATTGGCGTGAAAATGTTCTTCGGAAGTCGTAGTTCCAGGCGACGCGCTTCTGGCAGCCCCCTCTGCTTCCTGTGTGCGGCCGGCGCAGGGCAGGGCAGCCGCCAGGAGGGTGGCAGAGCGAGAGAGCGGGAGAGCGAGGGAGCGAGGGAGGGAGAGTGAGCAGGGCTGCAGGGAGTAGGAGGAGGGGTGGGGGGAGAGTTCAGCAGAGAGCAACACTTTCCCACAGTCTGGGGATTTGACACATGGCTCTCACACATTCCACAGCCTGTGGCCGACGGGGCCTGAGCCAAGAGTACAGCCCGGATGAGGAGAGAGAGAGAGAGAAAGAGGGAGAGAGAGAGAGAGAGAGAGAGAGAGAGAGAGGGAGAGAGAGAGAGAGAAAGAGGGAGAGAGAGAGAGAGAGAGAGAGAGAGAGAGAGAGAGAAAGAAAGATAGATAGATAGATAGATATATTAGGGGTGTCACATTATTAAAAAATATCTAATTAATTACAAGCTCTCTGATTAATTAAACTAAATTAATGTCACACATTTTGCTGTAAAAGTATTAAGAAATGTAAATGAACTTTGGCATATGAGTGAATGAATAATCAACTTAAGTCCAACTTTAAGGTTTAGGACAGTTTAAGACAATGCACATACAAACACAGGTGTTTTGATGCTCTCTGTCCTCTAAAAATGCTCCCTTGAAGTTTATACCGCTGCCGCTGACAGATTTGTGGCCGTGGCACTGAATCCCAAGACCGTGGAACTGCACATGCGCAGCACGGCACGGTCACACATCTCGATGGGTAGTATGTTTTGACAGAACCCTGAATTGGGTTAAAGTCATGTGGTGTGATCATCATTTATTTTTTTTATGTGTTTTTTTCTGTGATGAAGTAATATATATACAGTATATACACAGTGCATATACAAATAGAGTTACACACACATATAGCTCTTTGCAGAAGCAGGGGTGAGGAACCTGCTGCTTAACAACAAAAATGTTCTGTTATCAGTTACCATTGCTCTTGGTCATGCAGTTCTAATATACTTGTTGATGTTACTTGTTATGTCTTGAGTATCATTTTTTTTCACCAATCTGTTGCTTCAGGAACTAAAGCAGTAGGCACTGGCTGGTTAAACCTTTTGAATTTTTCATGCAAAGCTCACCTCCGCTTAGATCTTCTGTTATTAGGTTGATGTACGATGCATTTTTAAAAAAAGAAAGTGTCTGGTTTGCAGAGACTGCTGTATACGCCAGTACTCAGCTGAGGAATCTTACGTACAGAGCTATATTTCATAAGCCCACGGGGATGCCATGGAGCTCTGACGCATCCAGCCTTTCTATATCCCTCGCTCGCTCTCTATCTCTCTCTCTCTCTCCTTCTTCAGCTCTTTCTCTCTTAAGGCATGCATGGCCCTCTCCACCACAGACAACATTGGGTTATTTATGTAATTCAGCTTGTTTTTTTGTTCAGCATGTACTCCAGATCAGAATGCTAAGTATTTATAGTGATGGAGCCGGGGGTTATCCCCTTCTCAGTCGTGTCTCAGACAAGAGTCACTAGCTTGAAGTTTTACTTTAGCTCATCTAACCCAAATCTGTGCTCCGTTTATAGTGAGGCATTCATAAACAAACAAACTTGATAGAAGAGGGGCTTTTGTACATAATCAAATATACAAATGAAAACAAAGCATGCAAGTTCTTATAACAGGCATATCCACTGTTTGGGAAGATTTCAAGCAACATGTAGTGAAGAAGGTCAAGGAGCATCCTAAAGTTCTCAGGGACAATGTTATTAAACGCTACTGGCGTGGAAAAAGAGTCCTAGCGAACACCTGGAACACCTGGTCAGAACAACTGGTTCCATAATATTCAGGAGGAAAGTTCATGGAAGCAAAATTAATTGCCCTAAATGGGAGCTCACCTATTAACATAATTAGTGGTAATTATTATTGTATTCTTGCAAATTAATATTAATTTAAGTCATGTGATATTATGAATATGTCATAACTGTAAACTGAAGTGGACCTGAGGAAAAGTATGTTCATTTTCTGACTGAACCATACGCACAGTATGAAGCACCTGAGTAAATGCATGTTCTGATGCTTAACCTTATTTTAGGTGGTTCTTGTGTGACCTTCTGGTAAGGATGGCCATGTTTATAAGCACTCTGTTCTGAAATGGAGCTTCAGTGAGTGTTTATTCTTCTAGTTTTCTTTCATTTTAGAACTGAAAAGTGGGTAGCTAAACTCAGCAGTGATGAAGGAGGACACTCTGGCAGATACAATGTCCAGAAGGCTCTTCTACTGAGAAGCCAATGGCTTTGAAGTGCCCCCATTGCTGGGACGGGTGATTACTTAACTTGAACCTCCATAAAAAGGCACAAATTAATTGAACGGGCTGCATATGAAAAAATATTCAAATGACACAGATACATTTAGGTCTTTGTTTCAGAGCCATTGTTAGTGATCACAGATTCCAGGCATCTGCACTGAGAAGTGATAATCTTTTTGCATCTCTGTGGTACAGTTTCAGCCTTTTCCTCAAACTGTCGCATAAGGTAACGAGGAAAATCCTCTAGAAATGTAACGAGGATCCCTCTGATAGACTCTAAAATCCTCTAGAAATGTAACGAGGATCCCTCTGATAGACTCTAAAATCCTCTAAAAACGTTCCTTTTGACTGGAGTCTGGAGGTCCACACTGCTCCTTCGTCTTCTTCAGAAACCAGTCTTGAGTTCTTCTGGTTGTGTGTTTGAGCTTGTTGACTTGTTGGAATGTCTTCTCCTCTTTCCTGACCGATGAGAAATCTAATATCTTCTCTAATATCGCCCCATACATCCCTCCATTCAGGTCTCTTTTAATGCCATGTGATGCTCTTTTAATGCCATGTGACGTCAGCAGAGAGGAAGCCCCAGGTCATGATGCTCCCACAGATGATCGGGGTGCAGTTCATTGTTTATTGTTCTCTGTGTAACTGCTGCTCCTGGTCCTCTCAGGACACCCTGCAGATCTTTCCCCAGCGACTGCTGTCGCCTCTCTTACCTTCCTTATCATCAGTATGAAAGAAATCCTGTGTGGAGGACTTGTCCACAACAGATTGGTTGTGGTTCATGCCCTTTCCTCTGGAATATCATGCACTCAATTGTTCAGACAAGTGTTTGCTAGGACTCTGCAGTTTTGTCAAGTCGAGAGATGTTTAATAGCAACATCCCTAAGAACATCACAAATCTTTTATAAGCGCAACTTGCATGATTTGTTTTTATTTGTAACCCATACACACCTGTATATTTTGTATAGCGGCTAAGTTCTCTTCTTCTGTAATGAACCGGAGCAGAGATTTGGAGTAGACGAGGAATCGCATGCTTTGGATAGTAGATGAGCTGAAGCAAAACTTGAAAAGAGTGGCTCTCGCCGGACACACAACTGAGAAAGAGATTGCTCACGGCTTCATTACTATTATTACGTAGCATTCTGATCTGGAGTGGATATGGAACAACAAGCAGAATTACGTAAACAACCCATCACTGTGTGTGATGAACAGATGACCAGTGTATGTGAATTATATGTTGCGTACCTGCCGGGTAATATAAAGCCTGCACAGTTCAGTTTCATTAAAGCTGGAGCTCTCATGTTCTGAGTCATGGAAGCCTTTTCCCTCTGCTTCTCCTTGTGGTGCAGTTTATGGTCTATTTGACCAAGGTTTAGTCCTTGCTGCATAGGCACACAGCTCCCCTTATAGGCCACTTTCAGCATCACACCCTTCGTTGAATAATCTGATCTGGAGATCTCTTGGGTGGATCTTCAGAAAACAGAAGGCAGGATTATTTAACAGTGCCTCTGGTTTACAGTCATTACAGTCAAGTATCTGGACAGCTCTTCTACTGAGTGAATCTTTTAAGGTGTCCTCACTGCTGAAACGGGTGTTCACACACAGCTTGAATATCCATAGAAAATTTCTGACCAATAGAACAGGTCACATAGGTCACCATGACTGTGGGCCTGAGGGTATGAAGCCCCATAACACTGGGGTGTGGAGTTCACTAGAGTGATGGAGGTCCTTTCAGTATTTAGGAAATGAGTTGGACTGGTGTTTGCCATCCAACTGATCATCCATCATCAGTATCTGATCTCACTCATGCTCTTGGGGCTCAATGCAACTGAATAGTCTCAGCAATGTTCCAACATCAGTACCTGAATGCATTAATGGCCTCAGGTTTGAATGCAATTAAATGCTCACAGCAATGTTCCAGGATTAGTACCTCATTACTGCTCTCAGGCTGCAGTCAAATCCTCACATTAGTGTTCCAACAACATTACCTTACCTCAGTAATGCTCTTGGGGCTGAATGCAATCAAATCCTCACAGCAATTTTCCAACATCAGTACCTGACCTCACCAATGGTTTTAGGGCTGAATGTAGTCAAATCTTCACAGCAATGTTCCAACATTAATACCTGACCTCACCAATGCTCTTGAGGCTGAATGCAATCAAACTTTCATAGAAATGTTCCAACATCAGTACCTGACCTCACAAATGCTCTCGGGACTGCAATTAAATCCTCACAGCAATGTTGCAGCATACCTAACCTCACCAATGCTCTTAGGGCTGAAATCAAATCTTCACAGCAATGGTACCTGACCTCATTCATGTTTTTAAGACTGCAATCAAATCCTCACAGCTATGTTCTAAAACAGTACCTGACCTCACTAATGCTTTTAGTGTTCAGTGCAATCAAATCCTTACAGAAATGTTCCAACAACAGTACCTGACCTCACAAATGCTCTCGGGACTGCAATTAAATCCTCACAGCAATGTTGCAGCATACCTGACCTCACCAATGCTCTTAGGGCTTAATGCAATCAAATCCTCACAGCAATGTTTCAACATCAGTACCTGACCTCACCAATGCTTTTGCGGCTGAATGCAATCAAATCCTCACAGCAATGTTTCAACATCAGTACCTGACCTCACCAATGTTTTTGCGGCTGAATGCAGTCAAATCTTCACAGCAATGTTTCAACATCAGTACCTGACCTCACCAATGCTTTTTGGCTGCAATCAAGTACTCACATCAATATTTTCGCAGTAATTCAGAAGATTAGAGGCTGTTGCTGCAGCAAAGGAAGGACAGAGTGAACCCAATCATTTCAGAAGAGAAGGAGAAAGAGATAAAAGGCCAGTTGGTGTAAACAGACAGCTTTATTAAAACTTTCAGTGGCTCTGATCTTGTTGCTCCTTCACACACACTCACAGCTGTTACAGAGCACCGAATACATTTACTGACATTCACCCACAAGATGAGTCACATGCTCTCACTGCGCTCTCAGATCTGTGATGTCACTGCAGCTGTCAATCAATGTGCAACAAACAGATTGCGTCACGTTTACATCAGAGCACCAGGACTGTGGCTCCTTCGTCGAAGGCTGCAAACATTTTCCAGTCCATCCGCAGCTCAGAGTCACACTCACTGCTTCTGTGTCCAGAAGCCACAGTCTTGGTGCTCTGATGTAAAATGCATCAAATCTATCTTTGCATTGCTTAAAGGGGAATTCCACCATACATAACCATTTCATGGAATAACTGTGAGTGCAGGACCTTTTAGATGCTGACGTTTGGTTCCATTTCCCACCACTGTGACCATTTTGGACAGCAGAATTGTGGAAAATGGGTGGAGTTCCTCCTTAAGCCATAATTCTACATATAGAAGGACAGTTAAACAGGCTCCCTTTTCAACAACATAAACTTTTATAACCGCAAACAGCACTTCAGGTCATTAATGTCGATACTCATGAGACATATGGCAGTTGGTAGTCTAGTGGTTAGGGCATTCGCCCTGAGACCAGAAAGTCCGTGTTCGATTCCCAAGACTTCTAGGCACCTTTGAGGTCCCCTCCTCACTGCTCCCCGGGCGCTGTGTTCGTAGCTGCCCCCTGCTTCACTTGGTGAATGGTTTAAATGCAGAGGCTGAATTTCGTGCTGTTCACACTGTGTTCACGTATGACAAATGGTCACTTTCACATCAGTGAGGAATCACAAGGATGCGTCTCATCAGATTAGACTTATAGACAAAGAAAAGCTGATAAAGTCTATTCCAATTTTAGTAAGTAAAATAAAATATAGTCATCAAATATTCAGATTCTGCTTCACCCAACCACCTAACATTAATAACTCATTTAAACCCTGGCAACTCTTTATGGTGTATTTCTGTGCCTGAAAGCTTAAGGCGTTCTAAAGCAGCACCGTTAATACTAATGAAGAGCCTCGAGTGCAAGCCGTCGTCACTCATCGACACACACAAGAGCACTCCGGCGATCACAGACTTTAAATATGAGTTTAACGACACCCGAACACACTTCACCCCAACTTCACCATGCTACTCCAGCTCTTAATCCTGACCTCTGACCTTAATCCTTGCCTGTAAACCAATAAGACAGTTAGTAGAGAAGGTCAAACTCTCTACAACCAAGGATTGCACTGTCTCAGGACCAAGAAACCAAAGTTTTTCTCGATTCACTTTAATGTGAAGACGCATCTTCACCAATATCTACACTACCAGTCAAACTTTTGCACACGTATCCAAGTTCTAACAACATATCCATTTATTTCCTGCAGATGTTGATTTAAGCACTGAGTGAACAACCCATCCATCCATCCATGCATTATCTACCCCTTATTCCTGCATTCAGGGTCGGGTGGGGGGACTGGAGCCTATCCCAGCTGCAATGGGCGGTGGCGGGGTACGCCCAGGACAGTCGCCAGCACGTCGCAGGGCCACATATAGACACAGACAACCATTCACGCTCACATTCACACCTACGGGCAATTTAGAGTGCTCAATTAATCTATTCCCCAAAGCGCGTATGTTTTTGGTGGTGGGAGGAAACCCACGCGGTCACGGGGAGAACATGCAAACTCCACACAGAAAGACCCTGCGCCCAACCCGGGAGTCAAGTGAACAACCATGAAAATATGTCTAATAAAAGAAGTTTCCTTCGTAACATGGAAAGAATCTGTAACAGTGCAGGTCGAACTCCTATTAATGGTTATGGTGTGACTGTCCTTTCACTTTAAATGCACTAGATGTCGTTTCATCCTACTTGCTGTCACTTAATGGCTTGTTAAATTTGTTACAGTTATCTGGTGATCCCAGTTATAATTATATTTGGTGGCTTTTAATTGGTCAGTAGTGATCAATTAAAAATATGGCTAAGAACGTTTTTCTGGGTAATAAAGGCACTCGTATGGTGAAAATACAGTAATGATATTCGTCAGCAAATAATATTGAGTTTTTAGAAAATATTAAGAGATTAACATATGAATGTAGAAAACCTCTTGACTGGTAGCGTGTCTTTCGCACTATAACCAGGTTCCAGCACCCTGATTAAGGATAAATGGTTCAGATAATGGATGGATGAATGTGAATGTGTTACTGGTGAGTCTTCTCTTCGTACATGTGTGAAAAAGTGTTTTACAATTAGATTTTACCTGGTTATAAATCATTTAAATCTGCAATAAAGGCTCATGTGCAGGCTGTGTTTGAACTACAGACGAAAACTCTTACTCATTAGACTCGAAATGTTCTTGAAGAAATGTATCATGCTATTTGTACAGATAACATGTACTAGGAAACTGAATTTCTGATATCAAACGCTGTGGATTTTTTCCGAAATCCCTCTGATTATCAGTTTAGGATATACTGTACGGTATTGTGCAAAAGTCTTAGGCTCCACTGCAAATTGTTTAGAGCCATTTTTCGTCAGAGTGTGATAATGTGTCTTTCTGTCCGCAAAGTTAACATTAGAATAAATGCAAACAAACAAGAAAGCATTGAAGGTATAAAGATTTGTTTTGTTTGTAGTTGATATTGTGTGAGCTGGTTTGGTTCCAGATTCCTCCTCAGTTCCTCCAGCCGTTGTTTGAAATGTAAAACTCATCAGCAGCTCCCGATTTAACTGATTGAGTCAAACCAGGTTTCTGATGGAAACTACAAATAATACTTGTACTAGGAACACACTGCTATACTGAACATAACATCACTAGTTACTGTATAATGTTATTTGTACTGTTTTTAGTTTTAATTAGTATATTTAGAAAAAAAGTTTTTAAATGTTATTTTCATAGGTGCCTATAAGACGTCTACACAGTGCCATGAGTGAAGAGAACCTGCTGCTGCCCTCCTGTGGTTACGTTCAGCACTGCAACACAAATTCGGGAAAAGTCAAAAATCTGTTTTGAAGTGTGTCCGGGTGCCGGTGCTCGGCCTGTAATGCCTGAGCTCGGTGTGTCGGTGTCTCGGGGCGTGACTGCTAAAAGTGTGCGCGTTCACAGCCGCTTGTGATCCGTTTTCCCTGAAATAACAAATAATGGAGCATCTAAAAGAAGGAGGATCCGCCTTCAAACCGATACGCCTGTTACATAAAGTTACCCACACCTGCATTCATGGAAAAAAACGGAGGTGTTTTATATGTCTGCGTAAAAAGTTAAACGGTGTCTGGTCACGCTAATGTGCAGGTACGTGTTCCCCTTTTTACACTTAACGCGAAACGTTAAAAGGACACTTTCCACCAAATCTCTGTCTGCCACATCTGGAGACCCCACTGAACATTAGTCGCTTAGAACAGAGCAAAACAAACAACTCCAGAACAAACAACTCCAGAACAAACAACTCCATTTAAAACACACTTATAACAGGAAGGCAGCTGCTAAATTTGTTTTGTGTGTGTGTGTGGTTATGTGCGACACGTTCAGCCACAGGAATCTGTGAAGTAAAGCTGTAAATCCAGAGGGATGGATCTTCAGTATCACACCCGGTCGCCAAGTATACCCGACAAAGTGAAGGTAAACAATGGAATCCACAAAGCACAGCAAAGTAGGACGATTGATCTCAGATTTATCTCAAGTTATGTCCTTTTTGTGTGACAAAAGTCTGTTCATCGATCTACACTCCACCAAAAATGAACATTTCATCACTATATCTAACATAAACCTGCCTGCAGGGGCGCCGCAGAGCGAGACCTTACAGTTAAAAGACTAGGAAAAACCCCTTCAGTGTATTTGTGCTATGCACAATTTAAAATTCGAGGATTGTTTTTTGCTCTAATGTATGTACATTACAGGCCAGAAGTTTGGGCCCTCGGATTAAAAAAATAAAAGTAAACGATATGCTGCTCTTTCACACTTTTATTACAAGAAAACATTAAACATACTTAAATGTAACCAACTAGTTTTGAAGTTTAATGTTACAGATTAATGAGTGTGAAGGCTTGTGTACAGCTTTTATCAAAATAACAATCCCATGCCTTCATCACAGCACAGGTTCACGGCATCATTGTACAGTAATTTTTGGAAATGACTTGTGTCCTAACCCTCCCAGCACCTTTTCCAGTATGCAAACAATTCCGTCTCACTTCGAACACTGTCAGTGCAGCTTGTCCCATGCAACTCAATGGGAGACTTAATTCTCAAAATCTTTTGCTTTTCTTTGGACCAGCTATCATTTTGGCACAGTTATACATACAATAATATTATTATCCTGTTGAAGAATGGATTATTTCCAATGATACATGAATCAGAAGGAATCGCCTGATGTTGGAGAATTGAGTCATTATTGAGTCATATTTCCTAATCCACCAAAAATGTAATGGTTATGCACTAAAGAAGTGTCTGTCTTCTTCAAAACCAATAGTTTGAGGCTTTGTGGCCAAATAATGTGCGACCAAAGACTATAAAATACTGAAAGGCAGTCACGTTTGTTATAATTGTTGTATGTATTTGGAATGTTTTCTTGTAATACAACTTTGAAGAAGCAGCAAATCACTTCTTTTATTTTAATCTGAGGGTAGGCCCATACTTGCAACATATATTTGGATAAAAGCTTATAACTATTAAAACGAGACTCATCCTGACACCAGGACAGAGTTTCATATTTGTGACATTTGTTCATTCTTAATCCTTAAAAAGGATTGCTTAATCCTTACTGGGGTCGCAGGTACCCACAGCCTATCCCGGGGTCCAGGAGCGCGAGGCAGTGTGTTTTTAACATTTATTCACAAAATGCAGCAGCTGCCCACTGACTGCTGTTGTAAGTGCGTTTGAAGTCTGCAGGGTTTCTTTTCAGGACAGGGTTGCGGCAGTCAGAGATAAGGTTTAAAAAAAGCTTTTCCTTTAAAATACAGTAACTGAAATAAAAAGTCTGAGGCAGTTTGTGTGCGATGTAAACCGAGAGTCATCCAAACGCACGGAACGAACGAACGATTAACAAACATCAATTATTGCACAAATAGATGTGAAGTGGTTGGACTATACTGACGTCTTATGCTTCTTTTCCATGGCAGATCTGAGTCATGCTTGTGTCACCCAGACTGCCGACATGACATCGTGTCAAGTTAGGGAGACAGCCCGAGACGTGCCAAGGTCGTCACTGACGTTTGCTCTCCAGGACGTCCCTCCAGTCGTCAGCCCAGGAGAGGAGCCGCCTCTGACTGGGGCTGGGGGGCAGGTGTTTGTTGTGGCAGGCAGTGAAGAGGATGTGTTCCCAGGTTGGGTCAGGCTCCACCCCTGGAGGAGGACATGTTACGGGAACAGCATTAGCTTCAAAACACTTTATTGAGAGCAGGATGACCCGATGCACTGTAACGAGTGTACACTTCTGCAGTATAAGGATGGAAACTTGATCACCGTGAATGTCTGGCTTGTCGTCAATAAGGATGTCCCCGGTCACTATGGTCTTGTCTCTGGTTAAAATGATCTGCTCCAGGAATTCAGGGCCCAGGTGCTTCTCTACCCATGCATACTAGACAGACACACAAACACACAGAGACACAAACATACAGAGGTTGCGGTTGGACATCATGCGCCTATTTAATTACACTGCATGGCCAAAAGTATGTGGACAACCCTTCGAATCAGTGCGTTGCACTATTTTAGCCCCTCGTTGCTAACGGTCTGACAGACCCGAAAGTCTCCACAAAACAAATACGTGAGCATGTCACCATTCCAACCAGTCACTGTTGTCACTGTTATGCACAAAAACCTTTGCAGAAACAACAGCTTAGCAGCGACGTCTTTTTCAAACCAACCTCACAGAGCAGGACTGTCGAGTCCCTAGTCGTCAACTATAGCAAAGGTTCCAAACCACCTCGGGGAACAGCAAACTGGGTTTCTGTGGAACACATTCACCAAGTGGAATGCTGAACATGCGGTGGAGTGGGGTGAAACACACTGCTTCCAAGGAGTTGAAATATTGTCTAAAGTAATCAAATACATTGCAGTTGAATGAATTTGAGTTTGATTGATGCAGGAGAATGTTACAGTGCTGTCTCTAAAGTTTGGTGGAGGGAGAATCATAGGCGGTGACTGGTTTCCCTGGCTTTGACTCCAAGTTTCCCTTGAAGGCAAATCTTTATGTTGAGTATTTATGTCTGAGTGGTGTTTGTGACCCAGAACTAACTATCCTGTGCTGCTCCTGTGGCTGAATGCAGTAAAATGCTCACTGCAATGTGCCAACATCTAGCCTTTCCAGAAGCATAGAGCCTGTTACTGCAGCAAAGGGGAGACAAACTCCACCTTTTAATAGCAAACTGTTTAGACGTAAGAGCATATGAACTATCGGATGTCCACAAACTTTTGTCCGTGTAGCATAGCTGACAAGGTGAATTTAAGAGTCAGACTCACCTTTTCATATGGGCAGTGTGCGTAATGCTTAATTGGACTAGTGCAAATGAAGACATCTGTACTGGGTGAAAAAGAACATTGTCTGTTACTGATACAGCCTCTCCTTTACTCTGGGTGCAAAACTACAGGTATTTTTCCATTACACTCTTGTCAACTCTACACCACTGTGTGTACAAAACAAGGCTTTCGTTTCATATTAGCCAAATACATGAAGCAAAATAGAGCAGTGTTCCTACCATCTAACAGATGCTCATTATGAAGTTGTGCCAGATGTCACTGATATAAATGTTAATAAATAACTCCTTAAATTAATATCTCCTTACACCACAGTCTCTAGAGTCTAAACCCTCTTTTAGAGAGAGATCTGTTATAAGTGACAGATCTGTTATAAGTGTTTAAGATAAGTAAACAGAGACGTTCCCTCATTTGAAATGATTAGGAATGCCCTGCCTGATGCCTGAGACGTTTTACCAGAGATTTGAGAAGCTTTTGGCCTAAAACTAAACCCATTCATTGTGGAGGGGTACATGCATGGTGTTGTCAGGCAAAATAGAACTGATTACAGAACCAAACCTACTGTGAACAACTGTTTATAGACATGGAATTATAGTGAAAGTTTGGAAAAATTGGAAAGCATTCTATTCTGTGCACTAGACCAACCTCTGGCATGAATATTGATATATTTCTTGTGCTTACTTCTCCATCTTGGACATCTCCTTCACAGCCTCCACACCTCCTGGAAGAGGCTCCAGCTCTATGAAGAAGTTTTTGGACTCCCAGATACTGATGGCTTTCTCCTGTGGGCAACACTCGTGTTAACAACAACAATCGGACTCAATTAAACTGACCTTCACATAACTGTCCATAAGCAAACTACGCAGTGTAGTATCACAATGTTTCAATATATGGTACTCTATTGATATACTGGTGTCAAGAATTTATTTACTTATATATTTAGTGTTCAGACAGTTATATAAACATGCATCTCTGAAACAATAACTTTAAAGGAGGAGCCAAAAACTTCCTTCCAGTGTAAATTATTGGAGTGTGACATCACAAAACTCGGATTCAAAACAGCTTGGTTGTACAATGATATTGTGATTTAGACCCTTTAAGGATTGATGATACTGCAATATGTTCCATTAAATGATTTATGATAAAACTACTATGATATGGGCCTTTTAATAATTTAAGAAAGTGCAAAATGGGCCCTTTAAAGCACATGGATGCAATCATGGTATGGACCCTTTAATAGTTTAAAATACTGCAAGATATGCTACATGTCTCATGATGTCAAGATATTGTTAACGTAAATCATTAAAGGACCCATATCATGACATCATTAACATGACAGTAATAATTAACACATGACATCGTTACAATACTACAATACTGTCCTCTAAAAAGCCTGAAGAGGGCTCTGTAAACGGGGCTGTTGTTGTGCTATACGGTAAATCTCCAAAATTCACGGGTTACATTGCCCATTTTTATAGTGTAAACCCTAAATATTCCCCCCAAGTATGCTCCCAAAAACTTTAATTTTGTTTTAAATTCAGCTTAATACTTTACCCTTAAAGGAAATATAAAGGTAAACCTGTATCTGTACTGTACTGTGTACACTGAACTGCTGTCTCCTGCAGTGCTAGAATGTAAAACACTTCTGAGGCTGCGAACTCTCAGTTATATCATGATATGGGCCCTTTAAAGATTTCCAGTAACAATATCATGACATGGACCCTTTGATAATATAAGATACTGCCATACGTTGCACAGTAGATATCACTACAAGTGACAGGGCCCGTGTCCTAATATTGCAATATGGTAAATCGTTTAAGGCCCATATCACGATATTGTTGACATAAATCGTTAAACTGTGATGTGGGCCCTTTACCGACTTACGATATTGCAATATGAGCCCTTTAATTACTTATTTTAATAATATCGTGGTATATGCCCTTTAAAGACACCATGAGACATCGCGATACTGCTGTTATCAGCTGCTTTGGGAGGCCTGGGTATTGTGGTCGGACTGTTGTTGTGCTCGCGGTTATAACCCTGTATGGCGCCTGAACGAGCCGTAATGACAACGTTATGCCTGTTCGGTGTCCTCTACAGAGCATGAAGGGGAAAAGTAGAAATGGCGAGGTCTCACGCAGAGGTCGCTCCGGAGCGCTCCGTACTGGGAGGAGACCCAGAAGCCGCGGCGCTCCTGCAGGGAGATGAAGGGCTCGGAGGGGAAGCGCTGCCTGTACTTCTTCAGAAAGCCCCCCTCAAAGTCCGCCAGCACCCCGTCCATGTCCACCAGGACCCGGAGCCTCCTACAGGGTGGGGAGGGAGTCGTGTTCCCCGTCCGCACCGGACCTGCGGCTCTCCAGAACCGGCGCATAACCTGAGCCATAGCATCCGCTCTTCTTCAAAACACCAACCTATCTGAGACCCTCCGCTCCTCACCAGGGATCCCCTTCTTCATCTGAGCCCTTCCCCAAAAACACCCAGCCTGCACACGCGTCCCAATCCAATTTCCCCTTCCACCTTAACTGGCGCAGCGTTTGCGCCCTCAGTGCTACACCAGTTAAGGTGGAACGGAACAGTTCCAGTAGGAAGCTGACTCAGCCGTTTGCACCTATTTACTTCATGCACGTTTGCTTATTTGGCCTGCTGTTGTCATTACAAAGTCATGTTTACTGATATGCACGTGTGACACAACTGAGATTTGAACCTCTGGTTTTACAACTAGGACCAATACTTGTTTAACCAAGATAATCTACCTTTATAGAGATAGGCCACTTAAGCCAGACTGAGGCCCACGAGAGACTCTTTCTTTTAATATTATTTACTATAATCATTATAGTAAACTTACTGTCTCATTAATTATAATTTATAGAACTTAGATCTATACTTCCAAGATAATCTAGCACTACTTTCACTATTTATAATAATTATTTCTACTCTCTCTCTCTCTCTCTCTCTCTCTCTCTCTCTCTATATATATATATATATATATAGAGATACATGCAAACTTATACATTTATTATTTTTGCATTAATTGTATAGTCTACTTTTTATACTGTGCTGTTATATTGTGCAGCTTTTATTCCATTGGTTATGCTGCACTTACTTTCTTTTGTTCTGTCCACTTACTTTGCCACCTGTGTGACTAATAAATGATAATAATTGTATAGTACTGTGTATTACACTGTAGTAATATGTTGAATTTACTGTATCTGAATCAGAAACCTACTGATCCCTGATAAAACTGCTTATGTTATGACCTAAAAGACACAGAGACACACATACGAGACAAACATAAAATAAAATAGGATTCTAAGATAAGAAATAGCTTTATTTATCCTGAGGAAAATTCTTGTTTTGTTAGCGTGCTCAGTACAACAAGAAAGAAAAAAGATAAGTTTATCCTAAAGGTGTTGGATGAGGTTGAGGTCAGGTCTCTGTGTGGGGCAGTTAGGTTCTTCTCCAAACTGTGTCCATAAAGTTGGAAACATGGCGTTGTCCAAAAAAATGTCTTGGAATGCTGAAACATTAAGATTGCCTTTCACTGGCAGCAAGGGGCCTAACCCAAACCCTGAAATACAGGTTTGTCCCAATACTTTTGGCCATAAAGTGTAGATTGAGCTCATAAAATGTACAATGAGTGGATGTACAAGTGAGACGGATGGTGTGTGGGCAGTGGAGTGTTTTGTCACAATATTTTTGTCCACATGGTGTGTGTACAAATGCTGCAATCCTGCTTTTCACCAATCCTACAGAGTGGAGCCTCTCCACGAAAACATCTTTGGTGCAATGCTTGTTGGATTTTGAGGGGGAAAAGTTTAAAGAGTTGGCATTAAAACGTATTTATGTGAACCCAAAGTGGTCTGGATTTATTTAATTGTTTATTTATTTTTTGTATCGTCTTCATAAAGTGCATGACTTGTTTTTCTCTTCAAGGACTTGTTTACGAGGTGACCTCAAATCTCGCGAGAAGCGGAGTCTCGCGATAATCGTGTTTCTCTCGGTGGCGGCCGAGGCCCGATCCTTCGTGCCGCGTTCGCTCCTCTTCTCTCCTCACATTTGAATGAAAACCAGCTTCCGGCTGGCCGCAGAGACATGGCTTCGGCTCTGGAGCAGTTCGTTAACAATGTCCGGCAGTTGTCTGCTCAAGGTACGGCTCCGATACCTTCCGATGGCCTCTGTTAGCGTGTTAGCTGCTAACATGCTAACGATAGCTAACCAGGGATGCTCGGAATTTTCCCGTTGGACCTTAAAAACCTGCAGCCGCTGCACTCTGCCGCCTCGGGCTCTCTCAGTTCACTTATGGACTATTTAAGGTGGACCGGAGGCCAGCTGAAGCTGTTAGCCTCCTATGAGTCAGTACTTCTTCTGTATATATTATTTAGCACTTCTGGATTCCCTCCATTCCACCACAACCCGAAACAGCTTCTAAAATCTCAATTTAAAGTCTTACTTTCATCACGAACACCTCTCTAGCTTTGGTAAACAGTAGGCTAATGCTAAAAACAGTGGCTACTATAGCCCACATAAGTAGGGCAGGTTATAAACTGAGTTGCAGGTGTGCACAGAGGAATGTATGATTAGAAACAACTGTTTTGTTCTATATCTCAACGATATATTCAAGATTAAAAACTCGGTCTACCTCCCTTGGGCCCCTTTTAGTTTATAACTAACTGTGCTGATATGTTGTGAAATCAACAGTGAAATTGCTCACCTCTCAGGGTCATGTTTCACAGATGAATTTACATTCACATTAATTACTCTATAAAGGGTTTGTGCTTTTTAAAGGGCATTTTGCATATTTCTTATTTAATATTTTATC
>JBBPDC010000109.1:10573191-10586443 GCA_037974485.1 Hemigrammopetersius urotaenia | reverse complement strand
GAGAGAGAGAGAGAGAGAGAGAGAGAGAGAGAGAGAGAGAGAGAGAGAGAGAGAGAGAGAGAGAGAGATGCTAAGAAGAAAAAGCGTAAGAGAGATACCTGAGTGTTTGTCTCATTCACTAACACAAACATGAAGACACCACACAAACACAATGAGAGATGCAAATGCACATAAACACGTGGAGAAAACTACAGGCTACTGGACTCCAATAAGCTCATTCTGGACATCTCTCTTATTTCTCATGTTCACCGCACAAGCAGAGGTTTGGACTCTTGTAGCAAGAAACAATTCTGCTTTCTGAATTCTGTTTCCAAAAATATCAGAGAGACTCTCTCTTTATCTGTTTTGTTTCGCTCTGAGACCTTGCCTTGCCTGATCTCTTACTGGAGCATCTCTTTTCTCTCTCACACATACACCTTAGCTCATGACAGATGCCAGTTTTATTGTGTTGTTTTACGTTTTGCCAAATATTTGCATGTGAAATACAGTGCCAGAATTGTATTTAGATAAACATACAATAATTTTTACTGTGTACATAGACTTGCACCTGGACTGTCCCAGGCCTAAGGGTTTACCTGTCTAGTATCTCTCTTTCTCTCTCTCTCTCCAAATTCATTTGAATATAGCCATGCTTTCACCTTTCGAGAGGTATGTGATTTTTTTTATTTCAAGCCAGATCAGTTATTGCAGTTAATGAATCACAGATCATTTTACTTGAACCCTAACACATAATATTCGCCAGTCATGCTATAGTGTTTATGCCCTGACCTTTTATGTAACATTCTATTTTTTCCTAAATTTATGACTCCTCAATACTACCAAGCCTGGGAGGGTAAACGTAATTGGTTACATTAATGAACATAATATGCCATGACACCTCATGACTACCTTCAACACCTTCTATGACATGTTTATTACATGCTAACCTCAATATTAGGCAGCAGGTTTATGTAAAATGTTACAGACCTTTTATAATAATCGCAGGAATGGTAAGCTTACCATCAGTTCTTAGATTCTAGATGTATTTAGGAAAATCAATTTTGGCTTTCCAATGGCCTACTGAACATTTACACATCAAGTGTACTCATGAAGTGGACTGGAGGGATGGTATGACTCATGCACACACACACACACACACACACACACACACACACACACACACACACACACATACATACATACACACACAAGACAGGATGATCACACACTCTCTCTGTCACAATTCCTCTCATCATGGCTGCCAATGGCTGTACCTAATCCCTTGCCTGGAACATTCATTAGCAGCCGAAGCTTTGTGCCCTGAGGCCCAGCCTTGACTTTCCCAGGACAATTAAAGTTACTTAGTTGAAGAAAAGAGGTGGGGTCACTGGGGAAACACGAAGAAAGGGAGCGGTGAAAGGGAGGTGGGGGTGTTAGAGGGAGAGAAGGATGCTGAGACTTTTCTATCCTCCGCTGCCAGCACAGAGATGGTGGAACTGGCGGGTGAAGGTTGGTTGCTTGTTTTCTCAGGGGACTAATTGGCCAATCTGTGGGAAAAATCGACCCCTGTTGTATTCTCGCTCCACAGAGTAATCTGCAGAAAAGCTTATGCACTGCCTGCTTGGTTTAACAGGACAGAGAATTATCAAATCCTGTCCCTCCGGCACCCTGCTCCCTGCCAAGCATGACATAGACTTGGGAAGCCAAGACTGGGGGCAGGGATGGGCAATCATAGAGAGGTGAACCTGCCTTGTGATTAGTCACTTCTTCTATAGGCCTCTTCTTTCCCACCCCCTGGCTACACTAAATCAAATCATGGAGAGCCTGTGGTATCCTGTTAGGGAAAAGGTGTGATCTGTGTGGGATAGAAGCTGGGGGCTATGATGATCTCTAGGTTAGAGAGGCACCTCCTTATCAGGAAAGGAGCTCATTTGACAGATGTTGTCAGAGCCACTCTGTAATCCAGTTAAAGAGGTGTGCTGAGGTTCCCAAATCCCAGAGCAGCACTCTCCTCGCTGAGCCTTTCTGCACTGACAATTATTATCATGTCTGTTTGTGGGGCATTTTTGTCTCCTTTGAGCCAACTAATTGAACAAGCCATTTCTTAAAGCACAGAAAACGCTGAAACTAAAAATTAGTTTATAACCATGTTCAGAACCCCCTGACCTACAGCCAGCCAGTCTATAGTTTGAGGTTTCAAAACAAGTGTCAGAAGTACAGAGCTGAATAAAAAGAAGCATGAATTGTGCAGGAAATAACAATAAAAACACTAGACTTATCTGCATGACTGAATGGAGGATGAGCAGAAACTGTGGATGCCTGGAAAAGCTTCTTATCCTTCACTGGAGAAGAGACTGTAAATGAATGGACTATAATGTGTAATGTACACCTCCTGTTTTTGTAATGTGAGAAAACTTTTAAAAAATGCCTGCTGCTTCACTGTACTTTTGTTTATAAAAATTCAATAAAAACTTTTGATCACAAATAAGGCTTATTACTACACTTAACTCAGACGGTTTATGACAGTTTCATGACTAAATGTCCTCTTGTAATAGCCTTTACATAACAAAAGCATGGAACTGCATATTGTAGCACTGGCACACTGCGACAGAATGTGTGCAACTGTCCCCCGACAATGAGAGCTGTAAACTCAGTAAAGTGGGCGTTTTTAATCAGGCAGGGCGGTGATGTTTGATATTCAGGTTCTAAAAGAAGATGCAATCTTTGGATGATGATCTCAGCTCTGTGTAGGGGTTGATGTGGGGTGGGGGCAGACAGATAAGCACTCCAGAACAGTGGGAGCACTGTTGTCACTTAAGCACATGCTCAACACTTTCGTGACGGGATGCTTGAGGCACAACAGGCACAAGAGAAACATTACCTTCATCTCTTCAACAGAAAGGGAGTGAAGAAAGAGAAATGATGAGAGGCACTGTTCTGACCCAGTTTTGATTATAACACAGCGACAAAGTTACAGTTACTTATGTTTCTCTTTGCCGTATCTATTCAGGGGCAAGCTTCATTAAAAGGTCAGGGGGGTACATTCTTAAAAGAAAAAATGATAAAAATCATATTTAAATATCTCTGTTTTGGACATTTGAAAGCAAAAGTTACCTTTTACATTACAAGTCTAAAAGCAGACATTTTGAAAAGGCTACAAGGTTTGTGAGGTACTGTTTCAGATGTAAGACGGTGATGAAATAATCCCATTTGAATGGGAAAAACAGCTATGATTGACACTCATTGTGTATCTTGTTCATGTAACAATGACAGTCCAAACAGGATTTTGACTGATAGCATAATCTATGTCAGATCTTTTTCAATGGCAAGTTGTCTCCACTAGGCCAATGGGTGAAACCACAGAGTGAAACCAAGTGTAATCCATTGGCCCATTAGTCTGGAGCAGGCTGGGCTGCTCTGTGGCAAGTACAGAGGGTGAAAGTTGATGCTAGATCAGACCTAAGCCAGCCACTGTGTTCAGTGGGAGACAATGGGCCATGAATAGGTGGGGTGAGAGAGAGAGGGCAGATTGGGTGTTAATACAGCCAGAAGGAAAAGGGAATGCATGGCAGGTGCAAGGTGAAACCCAGGGAGAATGTGCTGCCGATGAGGTCATGTATGCGTACTTGTGTGTGTGAATGGCCCATGCCACAAAGGACATCAGACAAGATGGTCAAAGGCGGTATATGATGTCATGGGAACTTCCAAATAATTGTTAAGGAGAGAATAAGTAAGTGAATGTGTGAGAAGCCTGTCTATAGAAGAGCCACGGCAGGATGACTTTGTTTTTTTACTTGTTTGAGATGCATATGAAACTCTGAAACCCATACGGTGAATCTAATTTAAGCACTTTTTACAGTTTCTGTGTAAACTGTTCCTCTAAATTCAGTGCACCTTTAACATATATCATTAACTTGCATTTATCTACTGTTTGAAACCTTGGTGTTTAATGGGCCGTTTAGCTGTAGCTTTTGCATCTTGCCTAAAGATAAAAGAGAACTTGAAAAGGATAAGCAAACAAATGCATAAACACTTTGCGCGGCCACCAGCGGGTTGGAAGAATGCTGTAATTCAGGAGGCTGAATCATTTCCAATGCTTTAGATCTCTCAGGCAGCAGCACTTGACCTTCCTTGGCACTAAAGGAATATGACAGCCGTGAAGCCTGGGAAAAAAGGGTGCGGGAGACAAAAGCCACACAAAGTGAAGCCTGGCACTAAATAGTTAGTTTGCAATCAATGTCAGTCATCTCTCCTATACAGACAGTTTGATTTCTATGTTTCAAATGAGGCATTTATTTTGGGGCCTGATAATAGGGCAGCAAAATTGAAATTGGCAGCTCGACAATCTACAGATAATAGTGTGCTGCATGGGAGATCATGTGAATGGTGCCTTTTTTTTTTTTTTCCCTCCCTGCCTGTTCAAATTGAGAAAGTGTGTGTGAGAGAGAGTAGACACATGCATAATTGGGTGCAAAAAGTCTACAAAATGAAGCTAAGTGAAAAGGGGAGATATAATAGAATATGTTAGAGGTAGAGGTAGCATGATGGGGAGAGAAAGAGAGTGAGAGAGAGGGAGAGACCCTTTAATGTTCCTGGCAGAGGTCCAGCTGAGGTCCCAAGGTTATCCTGGCTTCACAAACTCCCACGGGAAAGGTGGATGTATGAGAGGAGCCGGGTAGAGATTCGGGGGGGGTGGGGGCTGGTGGTTGGTGGATGCCAGGGGGTCCAGGATCAGACCTCACAGACTGGGGATGTAACCTGGAATCCAGTCTGGTAACCAAGGGCTTATCAACCTACCACAGGTATTACTGTGATTTGACAAATTTCCTTTATCTCCCTGAAACTGATCCTTTTATCTGATAACTCTGGAATACACTATGGTTTTGTGTACACAGCTTCATAAGTTGCTGATAAAAAAAAGATACCAATTCTACTTGTATAGCATACAAATGTAAAGCCTTTTGTAGTTATAACCTTGCATGAATACAAATCATTTATATATCCATAGTGTTAATGAAGTGTCTGGTTGTACAATTGTCATTATCTCTAATTATGAGGTAATATATATTGTGTTGACATAGTTTCTTTTTCTACTGCATGAATAGGGTTCTAGTCAAATAATTGTATATACACGTAGTGTTAGTAAACTCTTAAATATCTGTTTGTACAATCAACTTTGTCATTATCTCTAATTAAAATGTAATATATTGTGTTGACAAACAAAGTTGCTCTCTTTTTCTATAGTAAATTATCCAAAATTGTTGCTGCACTTCGGCTAAATGTCTGTCATTATGGATATCCTGATAACGTGAGATTAGATGGGGAAGGGTAGATGTCTCCGTTGAAGCTCTCTGTTTGTTTACACTAAACTAGACCCTGTAAGAGATGATTATTCCAGCATCACTGATAAGACCCCAATCTTCAAAGCACCTCCCTTATCTGGTTTTAAAAGTGCTCCCAAGCCGAGGAAACTGGTACATTTGTGCACCTGTAATTCAAATACAGAGCAGTCGAGTTCTTTCACATAAACAGGAACCAGTAGTGAAGATAGGAAGATAATGGAGTTCCATTAGTGCTGGCTGAAGCAAACTAGTAGCTGGGACATCCAAATAAATGGAAAATCCAGAATAAAAGTCTAGAAAACAACTAAATCAAACCAGTTGTTTGAAGCTGAAATATAATTTAGACATAAAATACACAGAGAATTTAGTAAACATAAAATAGAATATGAATGTATAACTACATAATACATACTGTAATCTAGAGCATGTAGCTGCAACTAAAAGAGCATTAACTATAAGTGGCTTTGAGCTTTTTTGTATAGGGTGTCATTGATTTGAAAAAGAAATTAGATATTCACGCACAGAATTGAGATGTTTTATGTGAAAACCGCTGGTTTCTTATCTAACAGTGAAGAAGATGGAGTCTTGTTGTTGTTAATATTTGGCTACTTGAAAATATAGTGCCCCGGGCTTGTTAACTCACAAACCACCCAAACCAGCTGAGTCTGGCAGCCGGATGCACATCCTCAGTGACCTGTGACCCAGTCTCCACAGCCTCCTCCACATGAGCACACAGCCCCTGGTAGGCCCAGCTTCACAAGAGGGCACAGGAGAGAGAAAAAGCTTAGCTTTACTTCAATAGACTTCCCCCCCAGGGCACACGCTTCTCCCCAGCCTCTGAAGCAGCAAGCGCATGAGCGGGCCTAGAAAGGCTTGAATCACCAGCGAGCCAGGCGGCTGTTTTGAAAAGCTCCCCAGCCGTTATTGAGTAAAACATACACTGAGCGCTAATGTCTGCGAGGCTGCTGGTGACCCTCAGTGATCTGTGTTTGTGTGATGTTTGTATGTGTGTGTGTGTGTGTGTGTGTGTGTGTGTGTGTGTGTGTGTGTGTGTGTGTGTGTGAAATAGACTATGAATCAACGCTTTAGCTCTCCCCTGCTTCGGATCCCCTCAGGCCCTCGGTGAGCTGGACTGAGTGGTGAGGCTGTTTTTTTGTGTGTGAGTGAGTGTGTGTGTGTGTGTTTGTGTGTGAGAGAGAGAGATTGTGTGTGTGTGTGTTCCACCGCTCACTCCAGTGTGGGGAGGCGGCACTGCGTCTGCTCCGTGGGAAGACTACTGGAGGGCTTCCAAAGCCACTCGTTCTCTCTCTCTTGCTGTTTCTCTCTCTTTCTCCCTCTCTCCTCCTCTGTCTCCTTAAAGGATTAGTTGGTTCTGAGAGTTTGATATGTTCTCCACTAAATTTTCATCGGTTTTCTCTATGTCCGTCACATCTAGCACATAAATATAATGATCTCCAAAGGACAGTACTACTCACACAAACAAATGCATATGCGCACATGCTAGGAATACCAATTTTAACTAATCACACTTTTGGTTAATATTGAAACCTGTCTTTTTTAACCAAACATCATTACAGAAGAGATCTGTCAAACAGTTCGTTTTCTGTTTCTGTTTGCAAAGGCTGGAGGGCCCCTAAGCCCACCAAAGTTGGTTTGTCCCCTGACAGGATTTTATTTGCATGGTGAAGTGGGCTCTAAAACGGCTACCTCTGATGGCCATCCTCACATGACACCATTAAACTCCCACCCCTTCTGACATGTCTGAGTTGTAAACAGGAGCTCTCTCTTAGCATCCAGCAGTCACCAATGGGTTACGCATTAAGTTTGCACTGTGTCTGTGATTGCAGGCTTGATTGTTTGGGAGTGTGCTATCTTCAACTTTCTCACGTACTTTAGCCCTGCAATCGGGAGCCCAGATTGTGTTATTGCAGTGCAAAGGGTCCGTAGTCAAGAAACCACAATAAAGATATGACTGGGGCGGTGTGGTTGGGAGTCTGTAAAGTCTGTTTAAAGGTGTGTAAGTATGTATGTGCGTGTGCGTGTGTGTGTTTGGGGGGGGGGGGCAGAAGGAGAGACAGAAAAACACTACCAAAGCGTCTTATAGTGTACTTCTTTGAATGCAGAAGCACTTTAGATAACGGCTTCGACCTACACATTTATTCGTATTTGGATTTTCGTCCTAGAAGAGATTTCTCTTTAGACTCTGAAGGGTAAACAGTTCGGAATCAGGGCGAATTTCTGCGGGTTTTCTGAGACCACGTTTGGCGGGCAGCCCGTTGCTCTCTCTATATATTTGCATAGAGTGCTAGGATCGGGTCGTGGTGTTTACCTTATTTTGCATATTGCGCAGGGATTGGCTAGCAGTATTCCGTATCCAAAAAAGAGGCTTCGCCTCTGTTTTGCATGCTGCGCTACGACTCTAACGGCCCCGCCCCATTCTCTTGAATCAGCCAATCATAACGCGGGAAGGAGGACCCTGCTGGCCAGTCGTTGTGCAGGGGGCGGAACCTGATCGGCGCGGGCAGCGCGAGCCGACAGCAGAAGCGCCTTCCCCCGCGCGCTCGCGCGCCACGTGTCGCGGGATTCTACAGCAGCTGGAGCGCGCGCAGCAGCGGAGAGGAGTGTGTTTGTGTGTGTGTGTGTGTGTGCGGACTAACCGCGCTTGAGTTAGTAGTGCGAGTGGATTTCTGTTTATTTATAATTGTTTTTAAAATAGCCATAATAAAATAAAATATCGATTAAACTATATTTCTTATTAAAGTAAAATGGGCTCAGTTTTCACTTTCATCATAGGTCAAGTAAACACATCTTATCTGTGGAAACCTTTTATTGTTTATGACTCTAATAAAACTGTCTGCAGTCCTGCATGCGGCGAGATCCCAAACACTATCCTCACATTCCGATAAACACTTCCTCTCTCTCTCTCTCTCTCTCTCTCTCTCTCTCTCTCTCTCTCTCTCATACACACACACACACTCTCTCTGCTCTCTCCCAAACACACACACACACACACACACAGAGGCTCTCTCGGTGGGCGTGGTTTTCCCAGGCTCTCTGAGCGGCAGCTGCTATTTACCTTCTCTCTAATGTAAACCAGCACCGCCACCCCCAGCCCGCCGGCCAAACCCAACCACCGCGCTCATAAAACATCCTGGCACGTGCTCCACACTCAGCCCCGCGCACACACACGGCAGAGCGACAGAGCTGCGCTGAGAGAGACACACGGATGATATGTGTGTGTGTGTGTGTGCGTAGGACAAACCCTGTTCAGGAACTGCTGACTTAAGAACAGTTCAGGGTTTCGTGACTTGGACCTTCACGCAGCCCTTCACATGTCAGACAGATCTCTCATGCATTGACTCACTGACACGATTTTAGCTTCTTCCGGTCCATCATCCCTGTATTCAGCGGATATGTCTGTAGGTCCCTGTTTAGCTTTGATTAAATGTAACCATCCCATGATGAGGCCCACATGAGGCCATAACAGAAAAAAATAACACAGATTTTAGAAAGTTCCTTTTAACGAGATCACATATTATTATTATTGCATATGGCCGTCCCTAGATCCAGTGTCTGTGTCCCTGCAGTTCTGAACTGCTCCCTCATAAGTTACTCATCTCACACATTTTGAGCATATGTTTGCAAGAGTTTTGTGTTTTTTGTGTTTTCAGAGTTTAGGTCTCATTTCACCTTAACTCCACCACATACCAAAAACAAACAGTTTGACTTTGCCTGTGTGTTAGTTTTCTGTGTGTTGGAAGTTAAAGTGAGTCCCGTGCTGTTCTGCAGGCTGTTCAGTGTTGAAGTGATTTCTGTATTCAGTGTCAAAGAGAGTTCTGTGTTCAGTGTTGAATAGAGTCCTATATTTGGTGTTAAAGTGCTTTCTGTGTTGTTCTGTTTATAGTTATAGTGGGTTCTGTTCTGCAGGCTGTTCTATGTTAAAGTTGGTTCTGTGCTGTTCTGCAGGCTGTTCAGTGTTAATCTGTAACGGGGAGGGGGGTGGTGTGCAGGGTTGGGGGTCGGGATCCCGGTCGCGCGCCATTGGCCGCCCGCTCACGCGGCGCCCGACCAATGGGAGTGCGCCGAGCACGAGCCGTCCTCCCCTCGCACCGCGTGCGCCTCGCGCTGATTGGTCCGAAGTTACTGTGGGAAAGAAAGTTTGGGAAGTTTCACACGAGCCGTTCGCGTGCAGCGGGGGATATAAATACGCGCGCGCGGCGCGGGCAGACGGTCGGTCAGTCTCGCGCTCGCTTCTTGCGTCTGGCAAAACGGCGAGAGCAGAAACACAGTAACACCCTTACCACAAACTGCACAAACAGGACGCTTACTACGGGATTTCCCCTCTCATTCTTATTGAAAAAGACATTCTGGAGTAAGACGCCCGAACAGGCGCAGCGCGTAACGGAGACGGGAGAGCGCGCACCAAGGATTTCTCCTTTTTACCCACATTTATCGGGGATATTCTCCACAAAAAGATGCCTGCTGACATGATGGAAAAAAACACGTCTTCTCCGGTGGCTGCGACCCCGGCCAGCATGAACACCACGCCGGATAAACCCAAGACTGCCTCAGAGCACAGAAAGGTACGTGCGCAGTTTACCATGCGTTATTGTTGTGTGACATGTTGGCTGCTACTACAGAAACTGGACTGCAGTCAGAACATGTGGAACACCACTTTTAACACGCTCTCTTGCTTTGTTTTTTATAGTCGTCCAAACCCATCATGGAGAAAAGGAGACGAGCCAGAATCAACGAAAGCTTGGGACAGCTCAAAACGCTGATCCTGGATGCTCTGAAAAAAGATGTAAGTATGACACGCAGTGAGCTCACCGTTTAAATCACGCTGAGCAGACAGCAAGGGCTGCTATGTTTAGCCAGGTCTTCTCACATACTGATCGCTTTCCTTGCTCTTTCCTCTTCAGAGCTCCAGACACTCGAAACTGGAGAAGGCGGACATCCTGGAGATGACTGTGAAACACCTCAGAAACATGCAGCGAGCACAAATGACTGGTGAGTCCCTGTTATTTTAATTCATTCATATACATGCCTTTTCCATTACTTAAGGAGAACTTACTCTCCTTTGCAGATTTTTTATTGATAGTATACTACTACTGCTGCTACTGTTTATATAGACCCTTTCCTACTCTTATTTTCTTGTGTTGTTTGTAAAATTAGGGTCATCATAAACTTTTTGAAGCATTTCTGCCATGAAAAAATAAATTTAAGTAAATACTTGGGGCCCTATGGTCAGTAGATTGATCCTAGTCTCTCTTGTTCTATCAACAGCTGCTCTGAACACAGATCCCACCGTTCTTGGAAAGTACAGAGCTGGTTTCAGCGAGTGCATGAACGAGGTTACCCGATTCCTGTCCACCTGTGAAGGGGTTAATGCCGAGGTCAGGACGCGCCTGCTGGGTCACTTAGCCAACTGCATGACGCAGATCAACGCCATGAACTATCCCACGCAGCACCAGATAGCTGCTGGCCACCCACACCCAACCTTCGCTCAGCCCATGGTTCAGATCCCCAGCGCCACTCCACAGGCCAACGTGCTGCCCCTCAGTGGAGTACCCTGCAAAAGTGGGTCCTCTTCCAACTTGTCACCTGAAGCTACTAAAGTGTACGGAGGCTTCCAGCTTGTGCCAGCAACTGATGGACAGTTTGCCTTTTTGATTCCCAACGCTGCATTTGCGCCAAGTGGCCCCGTAATCCCAGTGTACGCCAACAACTCCAGCACACCCGTCCCAGCAGCGGTTTCTCCGGGCGCACCATCGGTCACCTCAGACTCAGTGTGGAGGCCCTGGTAGATGCAAAAGGACTCCTGAAAAGACTTTAACTGTTGACACTTGTTCTGTTTGTTTCAACTTTTACATTTTTTTGTCTTTTTATATGGAAATGTGTTTTAAGAAGAAATTTATGCACTATATTTGTATAGCTCAAAAGGGAGAGAAGTTCATATTGAAACAAGATTTGTATTGTTGCTGTTTGTTCATTGCATTTTTTATATTTGCGGTATCTTTTCTAACGTTGATGCCAAAGATATGTTGAATGCTTTCAGAATATTCTTCTTTTTGGAAGACTAATAAATTTGTAAAAAAATGAACACGTTTCCTCTGGTCTTTATAATGTAAAAATCACACACTAAGTCTTTGTAACAACTTAACTAAAGTCACTAAGCCTAGGCCTTCCAGAAATAAGGAAAAGGCAATTTTTACTGTAGCTGTTTCTCACTTGCAGAGGCCTGTAAATCTAAGCGCTGGATATCAGTGGGAGCCTAAAACATTACTTACAAAGTAAAAAGGACCAACTGTTGCAATTGCACACGCAACTCTGTGAAAGAAGACCTACGTTTTTTATAGTTTCTTTGTTATTATTTGTTCAGTATCATACTTCTATCCTGCATCTTGTTTATTTATACATCTGAATATTTAAATGCCTGGCATGTAAGCTCAAGACAATTTCCAAACTTTATATCTATCCAAAAAAAGGCTGGCGTTGTCTATGAACAGTGGATTAATCTCTCTACAAAAAGAAGGAATTCACAGTTTATTTGGATGAAATGCCAACCTCCCAGTATTAGATAATGAGAGGGAAGAGGAGAGAAAAAGCTTGGCCCCCGCCATGCATCCTGAAAACTGGAAAGCACTGATACATAAC
This sequence comes from Hemigrammopetersius urotaenia, assembly GCA_037974485.1. Taxonomy (NCBI): domain Eukaryota; kingdom Metazoa; phylum Chordata; class Actinopteri; order Characiformes; family Alestidae; genus Hemigrammopetersius; species Hemigrammopetersius urotaenia. Next base: position 10,574,465 of record JBBPDC010000109.1, on the reverse strand, counting down.
AAAAGGTACCCAATGAGCCAATTTGAACAATAGAGATTTCCGTTGGATTTTATTACATGGCCACATAGCGCCATCTAGCAACGTTGACCAACATTACACCACCGTCCTACAGCACAGTCAGGACAGAGAGCCAATTGACATCTACATTTACATTTACGGCATTTAGCTGACGTACATCAGTGCTCAAGTGGTCCACAACTGTTTCTTAAACCTGTAAAGCAGCTTATATCCATGTCCACTATTTAACCAAAATGAGTAAGTAAGTAAGTAACTTTAATAATACCTAACCAGCACTTGTCATGCAATACCTGAACAACACAAGTCGTAGAAAATTCAAGAGTTCAGACAATATTCTGCTATTGTTACATGAGGAGACTGTCTGATGTTGATTGTAAAACGTTTTATCTGATACATGTTATCTGTGTTATCTAGCCAAGCCAATTAAATAGACAGGTGGTCTTTTCTGTAATTTATTCTGTTTAGGTTTGAATAATAATATACTTTTATTCGTAAGTTTAAATATATTTTTATATTGTGTATCATGCTACTATTTTTACTGGTTGTTATATAATTGCATTAAAGAAATAGTAAACTTCTTCCCCCATGAGGTTCCCAGGTGTGTCGCCTTCAGCCATTCCAGTGTGGCCATTCTCAGGAGGGGGCATTCCAGTTGTTTGCAATTATCAATCTGCTAAGAGGCACAAAGTGTGGATAAGTGTGTTCGTTCTGAATTTCCATCACACCTTTTTTTTAACGGTACCAGGCCAAAAAGATTGAAAACACATGTACAAGGGAAGCCTTTGAGGACAGGCATGTCCAGGGCTGAGGCGTTTGTGTTCCGGATAGGAAGGTAGTACATGGGGTTCCTTCACAAACCTGCATCAAATAGTGCCGCAGTTCTAAGAAAAGTAAAATTAAAGAAGTAAGAAAAGTGCAAAAATAAAACCATCTCAATGCTTTTTTACAACAGTAAAAGTAAGGACACACAGTTACAGGTTTCTTTATCATGAACTAATAATCAATTTAAAAGACCAGCTAAAACAATGTCACAAATCATTTTTTAGGATAGAAATATCTTCAATATTCAGAAAGAGCGTCCAAAACAAGGCCCTTCAACCATTTCCTGATTATCCAGGGGTCACAGCTGGATCCAGAGGCACGCGGCAGGACCTGAGCCACGTCCAGTCTAACCAATCTTCAACATACACACACACACACACACACACACACACACACACACACACACACACACACACACACACACACACACACAC
>JBBPDC010000109.1:10545261-10559336 GCA_037974485.1 Hemigrammopetersius urotaenia | reverse complement strand
ACACACACACACACACACACACACACACACACACACACACACACACACACACACACGCACACACACACACACACAGAATATGTACATTCTTTGCTGTTTTAATATGCACATTGTCTAAAGACCTCACTGTTCTGCATTTCAATGCTGCATTCTGTAAAAGTGTAGATGTGCCGTCCAGTAAAGTCTTCCCTTGCATTAGTTTTATAGATGTTCAGAGGAATCTCATTCTATAAGAACCTCCTTTCACACCATGCTGTTAAACTGAAGCCCCTTTCCATAAACATTTCAATGCTACAGTTAATTTTGCAGCTTAAAAAAAGAGAAACCTGTAAATTCAATCCTTTTGTTATAGTAGCAGCCAAACAGTTCCTGTAAGGATCCTATGGTGTTTTATGCTGTACTATATGAGACTGAGCCAGACATATAGAATTCACACTACACTGGCTTCTACTGTGCCACTTGTCCTGCAGACTAGTAACCATGGTGAGATGATTATGTGGTGTAGCAAAACACAGTAAGGAGAAATAGGTAAAAGCTTAAGTTTCTCAGCTTGTAACTGAAGTAAAGAATGTGGAAGGCAGTGAACAGGTGGTCATCGCAAAAGCCCAGAGAGGTGAAATCATTCAGCGGTGTTGATTTCACTGATAGGGCCCAATAGGTTGTTTTCCGCCTTGTTCCCAGGGAAGCGTGAAAAGATTCCAATGTGGCATGACTCGTGCCTGCATGACCTTGGGCGGGATATAAGGAGGGAAATTCCACTTTTTAACTCAGTGGCTGGTCTGTGGAGGTGGTACTCCTACCCTCAACCAATTCCAAAAAGGCTATAACCCACGTGTCCCTGGACATCTGTCTTCAGCCACATTTGACTCACAGATCAGGTCATTCAATTTAGCTCAGTTCAGCCAAGTTTGATTTGGCTGCCTAAGACTTTTGTGCAGCATGGTGTTTGGTACATGCAATGCTAGAAGTGCAGAACAGAACAGTGTGGACACTGAAGAACAGTGGCAAATGATAGTGGCAAATGATAGTGGCAATACCAGTGTTGGGGGTAACAAGGCTAAAAGTAATGCATTAAAGAGATTCACATTTCAATTGCTGACTTAAAGAATGTAATTACTTGCACATTTCATCTGCACTTTAAAATAAAATTATTACTTTTAAAACATGTTGTGTCCATTTTATCCATATCTGTCCTGTATGTAATTTGGGTGTGTATGTGTGCAGCTCGCATCAACTGACTGCGAATATGAACAATACAGTGCATGCATGGGGTTAAAAAAAGCAAAAAAAAAATCCACCACTTAAAACGTCACGATCAACCTGCTGAATCATTTGTTTCTTAAGGTAAAGAGGTAAAGAGCCCCCCAACATCATTTCAACAGAACAGCCTCAGTTGTCATTCAGAAGCAGCTCTGTGAGCTTTACATTTTATTCATAAAGATTGTATTTGGGGGCAGTTGTTTATATCGTTCCTGGGTGTTTGAGAAGCATTAGCCATTTATTTAAATCAAGCAGTCAAGAACTGCGTCTTGTTCAGAACAGAGCCATAAAAACTGAAATGCTTTTTAAATGATCAAATTAAAGTACTGAAAGAAACTGTCCAGTTGAAAATTTTAATTGGTTTAGCTTTGTGATCTCTTGTCATTTCTCCTCTTACAGTGCAAACACTGCATAAAAAGACAACTTTTTTTCCTCACATTAGATCAGAATGAACTTCTCCTATTTTAGGTCAGTTAGGAATACCAAAATGATTTCTATTTGCTACATGCCAGAATTATGAGAGATAATTTTTTGGAGAATATTATTTTGATATATTCATCAAAAGTTTACATAGATTACATTAGTATTTGGTACAATTGCCTTTATGCTGTGTAACTTGGGACAATTATTTTGGATATCCTTCCACAAGCTTCTCACAATACTTGGAATTGTGGCCCATTCCTCCTGACAGACCTGGTGAAACTGAATCAGGTTTGTGGGCTGCCTTGCTTGCACATGGAAGACTATTTGCGTCCTGGCTGATGTCTTGAGATGTTGCTTCAATATTTCTACATAATGTTTTTTCCTCATGATGCCATCTATTTTGTGAAGCACACTGTTCCCCCTCCACAACATGATGCTACCACACCCGTGCCTCACATTTGGGATGGTGTTCCAGGCTTGCAAGCTTCTCCTCCACATGTAACAGTTGCCATTATGGTCAAACAGTTCAACTTTAGTTTCATAAGACCACAGTACATGCCCCCAGAAATTAAGGTCATTGTGTGTATTTGCAAACTGTAATCTGGCTTTTTTTTAAGTTGCTTTTGAAATAATAGTTTCACTGTAAATAATGACACACTCTTACAAGCTTCAGCCAGCATCTTCACAAGGTGTTTTGCATTTGTTCTGGGATTGATACGTACAGCTTGCACGAAAACTATGGGACTCAGAACCCATGTCCTTCATGAGCTGTATGATGGCTGGACATTTTTTCCGTCACACAAAGAAGCAATGTGTTTGAGGTGTACCTTAAAATATACCCAGAGATGTGCCTTCTATTAACTCATGTTGTAGACTAACCTATCAGAAGCTTCCAAAGACATGACATCATCATCTGGGCTTTCCCAAATTGTTTAAAGGAATAAAGGAATAAAATCTTTCTGATTATTCTGGCATGTAGCAAATAGAAATAATTTTGATAATCCTAACTCACCTGAAATAGGAGAAGTTTAGTCTGATTTAATTTCAGACAGCGAGAAAAAAAAGTTAGGTGTTTTATACAGTGTATGTAAACTTATAGTTTTAACTGTAGGTGTACATATGGTGTGTATTTTCTAGAGGTGGGCATAGATGATTTTTTAAAATCTAGATTAATCTCATTGTAATCTTGAGATTAATCTAGATTAATCTAGATTAAAATGCCCCCCCCCCAAATGATCCCAATGCCTATTTTTATAGTGTAAACCATAAATATTAACCCGAGAGAAAGAGACAGAGAATAAGAGAGAGTGAGAGAGAGCGAGAGAGTAAGAGAGAGAGAGAGAGAGATAGAGAGAAAGAGAGAGAGAGAGATACAGAGAGAGTGAGAGAGAGAGACAGAGAGAAAGAGAGAGAGATACAGAGAGAGAGAGAGAGAGACAGAGAGACAGAGACAGAGAGCACGCGAGAGAGAAAGAGAGATGATCCGCGCGCTCCGGAAAAGTCACGAACGAGAGAGAGAGAGAGAGAGAGTGTCATAGAGAGAGCGCGCGCGAGAGCGAAAGAGAGAGCGAGAGAGAGAGCGAGAGAGAGAGCGAGACAGGTTTAAAACGGCCGCGATCTGGAAAAGTCACGAACCAGAGAGAGAAAGAGAGAGAGAGAGAGAGATGAGACAGACAGACAGAGAGAGAGAGTAAATTCGCGCTAAAATATCAAGGTGAAAGTCATCATAGCTTGCGTAGTAAAGACCCAGCTCCCAACCCAACTTTGTAAATAGATTAACGGCGATAAGAGTCTCACGTTATCTAATTATTTCCTATGGCTTATGTATGGAACATCTGGTGGCCTGGAGTTGCCCTTGCACAAATAAGCAGGTTATGTTTGATTTAACGCATCATATCTCCATACATTTATATTTATATTCGCATTTACTAAAATTGGGAGTAACAGTCAACAGAACATTTTGGTGTGACCTGCTATTTCTCAGTTGTTAGCATGAGATTTTGAATAAGCTTGTCTTTGCTAATCTTCTTGAGTCACCAGAATCACTACTGCAAATACATAAACAGTAATAGTTAGTATAGTTATTTAGCAGTAGGCTAACACTAGCTTGAACCCAGATCTAATGCTAGTTCGAACTTAGTTTTTACACAGTAAACTTAGTTCACCTCATAAATACAGATAGATTGTCTGAACATGGACACTGTACACTGTATTTAAAAACAGGTAGCAGTCTATAATTGCGCTCCAAAAGTAAGGCTGTAACCAAGAAAGTTTTTGGTAAGGATACTTGCTTGTGTTACATACTGCAAAATAAAATGGTTTTCCAGGGCCACTTCATCCCATCATCAAAATTAGTGGAAATTTTATGGAAAATCTTTATCTGATGGACAATCTTTATCTGTCTATATATATACTAGAGGTGGGCATAGATTAATTTTTTTAACGCCGTTAATCTCATTGGAATCTTGGCGTTAATGGCGTTCATCATGTTTACTTTGCATTAATTTATATTAGGCTATATTTTTGCTCTACAAAAGTGGTTGGTTTCATCCACCAGCATTTTTTATGAATATTGAAGGATACTCTGTTAGTGCTCTTGAAAATCATCAGAATGTAGACTGCATTTAATTCACATGTCAAGAATATTTGCCCAGCTGGACTTCAGCCTGGTTTTTGGAACACAGTTTATATGTTGTACTTACCTTGAGGCATTTATTGCACACTGTATTTCTTGTTTGGGACTTCACTTTTCCAACTCTTAAGAAATCTGGACACCATTTTGTTAATCACTGAAGTTGCATAAAGATTTCACAACTGAATTATGCCATATGCTAGATGTTGTCTAGTTGCTTTTGTCCATACACATTGCTGTCCACAGGCTATTTCGCAATTCAATTCCTGCAGTTTGGTGAAACACAATGCAATGGAACAGCAGACAAAGCAATGTGCATGTGAGGGATTTCCCTCACATTTTCCTTTATTTGGCTTCTTTTCAGCAGTGAATGGAAGACAGCAGACAGGCAGGGGCAGCAGAGTTAACGTGTATGAGGTGAGGAAAGAAGCGCGGCACAGGCTCACACACACCCTCAAGGCTTCAATGACAGTGACTTGAAATAGAGCAAAGTGAGGACCTGCAGAGTGAAGTGAGGGCCTCTTGAGAAGGGTATGTGGAGTGTGTGGGTGTTTGTGTGGATGTTTGTGTCTGTGCGCATCATAATGTTTTGAAGATATGTGTCTTAAATGTGTTGCAAAATCAGAGGAAACCAAGCCTAACTTAAAATGTCTGAAAGAGAAAAGTGACTTTATAAAGTTTTTTTTTACAGAAGCTACACATTTTAGTTATTAGTTATCATTTAGTTTTAGATATATTTAACTGAAAAGGTTTTAGAGGACTATGGTTAAGGTTATTCATATTGCATTAAGACAATTTTACATCTATTTTATAGCTTCACTAGAAAATCAGTAGAAAATCCAAAATGGTAACTTTAAATTGTCCTAGGCCTTTTTAAAATGATGTGATGTATATGTAGAAATATATACATGACTCCACATTCTTACAAAGTATAAAAACAAGTGTGTATGTGTCTGCGACTGGGTGGGTGTGTAACCATAGATTCATGATGACAGACCACCATGGTGTTAGTTGGTGGTTGGAGTTAGGTGCAGGATAAATGCAGTGTTTTTCTTTTTTTTGCTGGGACTAGGGGTAGTAGTGTTTGTGAGTTTTATTAGGTTTGGATAGACAGAAGAGACAAGGGTGAGCGTGGTTGTGTGTGTGGTTCTGCTCAAGTGAGCCTGAAGAATGCCTGTGGACCCAGAGCTGGGAGAATGAGCCCCTTTCATCGCTTCTTACACAGTCTCTCCCTCTCTCACACACACACACACACACACACACGCAGGAATCTGTAAAAAAAGATGCAGGCTTACTGTCTTCCCTCCATCTCTGCTAACTTCACCCTCCATGTGGTGAAGACTCAAAACCCCACACACATGCACTAACATGCTTTCCCATGTCGCAGGTTCCCTGCTTAAGAGCTTGGTAATTGCTTTTATTTGCCTCCATTTTGCCATAATATCAGTATGACTTTTGATGGAGTGTGATGTGTTTGCACACTAATTTAAAATAGATTCTTGATACAGATGCAGATAGAAAAAGACATTCATCATGGATCATTTCTAATCATTGCTTGCAATCTAAAGAATCATGTAAATGCCGTAACAACAGTATTTGCACTCTTATAGAAGCTGGGGCACTGTTGCGGTGATTGTATTCCTTACATCCTTAAGAACTGAGAACCTTCACAGAAAGAGAGCATTATCAGCCCTTTAAAAGAAGAGCTAGAAACACACATTACTGACTCCATGTCCTAATATCAAACACTGTATTCACTTAACACAGTTAAGTCTACCAGGGGTCGGTTACTGCTAAACTGGTAATGCATTCATGCATTTGGCTGAAGCTCTCATTCATAATGAAAAGCAGTAAGTGGTGAAAGCAATCCACAAAAGCTTTGCTTATTGGAGTCTTTTTGCTCTCAGTGTTAAACAACAGCAGCCCTCTTTATACCAACCAAGTGATTGCAAAGAACTCAGCTGTGAAGATCTAAGACCAGTGAAAGACCTCTGTATCTTGGAAAAGTGTTATTTTTGTTTCTTAAAGACTGTAAGGTGGAACATAGGCGATGGGCAAAGACGTGCAGACCAGTTGGAGTCAGGGCTGTCAGGATGGACCACCTGCGTAGAGCCCATTTTCCCCCTCAGGATTATCCCGGGTGTGTGCTAGGGTGTTTGGGGGGGTTTACTGGTGGCAGAACCGGGGAGGAGAGTGAGTGGCGTGGAAAGCTGAGCTGGCGTGAGGTGCCAGGGGGGCTCTGCCACATATCGCATCCTCCCCACGCTGCCCCCTTTTGCAGCCGCTTTGGTTCCGTGCTGCGCGGCTGCCAACCCGCCTTTCATGGGCCGGCTGCCTGGGTTGTCTCTCCAAGGTGGGTGCTCTTTCTCATTCAAAGCAGCCTTGCAGAGTTACCACAACAGCCCCACACAAAGCCTCAAAGAGTCTGCGCTCACCCCCTCCTGCCCCACGCCAAGCTAGGCACAACTTTCCCACCAGCGGTCGAGGATGTATGCTTATATATTAATGTGAGGAAGCTAGCCCATGTCTCCCCACGTCCTCTTGTTCACAGAGGGTACATTCCAAGGCATTATTATCTAAAACCTTGAGAACTGAGGACCCTCGAGCTTCTATTTAAATTGAAGTGATAAGTGTGATCTCCTGCTTTGACAAGAGCTCAATGAGCACTCAAGTTAAATTCTGCATCCTTCTTTCCAATGGTTGCTGGAAAAAAGTTTTTTTTCCCCCTCAAGACAGTCAGTATTCAGAAAAGGAGTAAATAGACCTATTCTAGGGTAAGGCACATTTCTACTATATTAAAAGAAATCAAAAGTACTATTTTTATTAATGACATTTAATGCTTAATAATGCTGCAACTGAAAGTAGATAGCTATAAAAATTGTATTACACAAATGACCTATTATTCCTTTACAGTATTACCACAAACAACATTTATAAACATACTTTAAGTACTCTGGATGTAATGTTGTAAAAGCAGTCATGTGTTTGTTATAGTCATAACAGTTCTGAACTGAAACAGGTTTTTGTCTCACTGAGCAAGCACATTGCTTGGTGTTCAGTGACAGAGTCCTCAGGCACATATGTACACAGCTACATGGTTACAATTGCTGTTAAATACGCCAGAGCCACAAAATTACAGTTGCTGTTAAATTTGTTAGAGCCATGGTATGAAATTCCAAGCAGGCTGCAGTTTAATACACATGTGATGTAAATGATTGAAGAATCAAGGACAAAGTGTTGCATAGGGCAGGCACAGTTCACTGAAATTAGAACAGATAGATGGACATCTCAATAGAAAGAAAGATCTGTTGCTGTAACAAAACGGTGTACGAACAATTTATGTAGACCCAAGTGGGCGATTTTCTGACATAGGAGGTTGTTACTAAATGGAATCGAAAATACATGTGGTCAGCGAGTTGCACATCTCACATTAAGCTTATGTTTAATAATATAAATCTGGGGTGTAAATCTAATAATATAAATCCTGACACAAACAAAACCAAAGCTCAGAATCATTGGTCTACACTAGCTGGTGGATCTACATTTTGAAAATGTCTATTTTTGGCAAAGTAACAGTTGGATAAAATATGATTGTTTGACTAAAATGCACTGACTGTACCTCAATGTGTCTGTGGTAAAAATATTATGTGTTAAAAATTGTTACAATTCATTATTGGTAACAGAATATCTGTTATCGACCGGGGAAGCCCAGTACACCTTAATATTTCACTGTATGTAAAAAGGGATCAATAACAAATTACCATTCACATAAATGATATTCCAGTAAACTTTAGCCAACATAAAGCTGTACAGTACCCTTCAGAAATATTGGCACCCCTGGTAAACATGAGTAAAGCAAGATGTAAAAAAGCATGCTTGCTTTTATTTATTGCAGTTACAGTAATGGAAGAATAAACCTAAATCTGAAGAATTTGGTAGCATGCATAGACTTCATATTTATTTCATACGATTTAGGTTTGTGAAACAAAGTCAATGAAGCCACAGATGTCAGCAGCCTGTCAATTCTTATGAGTAAAACTGGAGAGCATTCCTGTTCATATGTTATGTTTTAAAGTACACCTAAGTGAGGATTTGAATGGTTAGTCATGAGGTCCTTTAGATATAAACTGTAGTCAGCAATAACCACAAGCCTGCCTGAAGATGACAGAATGTTTTTTCAGTATATAAATAATGTTATAAATAATTACTGAGGAAATAGTAGTCCATGTGACTTACTTGCTGACATGTCCTCTTGTCAGCGTAGTCATAAAATAAAAATGTTGTAAAATAGTTTAAATACATGCTGTACATTTTACATACATGCTGTTGGGTTGATTGTGACGGATCATTTGTGATTCCTTGGTCTTCTTTGCCCCACTTGTCTAATCCTGAGATTAATTGTTTGTTCTGGTTAATTATTTTAGCTCTGTCCATTTGTTAAGTGGTGAACCACAACTGACCTCCTGGTCCTGAGTCAATGTGTAATGCCTCCATTTGGGCATTCCTTTTCACTTCTGTTAACTATGTAAACTAATAGTTGTCACCCTGTTTTTGTTTTTTCTGCTGATTCAGGTCATTAGGGATTAGCCACAAACATTTTGGCCCAGATCTGGGCTGTGCCACGGTTTGACGGAGCACCACTGCATGTGTTCTGTGACCAATTCTTTCTCACAAGCATATGACAATCCATTTTACACTGACCTTTTCAAGGTGGCAGGATTGCAGACCACAGCATCTTTGAACACAAGGTGGATAATAAAGCTAGAGAAAAGAGAACAGTTGCAAATAGAGTTGTTATGTCACTAATTTCTTAGGACAGAGCCAAATTGTGTCTTTTTTTTTTCTTACATATTCATTGTTGTCCCATCTTTTTGAACTTTTGTATCATGGCTGGGTAGGGTATCTCTGGCTAAGGAGTCACACTATGCTAGTGTCCCACTGAGCACTAGCTCTGCTCTCAGCCTTTCTGACATTCTAATCATAACACCAATTCCATGGGTGTTCTGGCTCGAGCTTCTGACAGGCAGTCTCTCTTTGTGTTCTAGGAGAGTGCTGCAAATTGGATTAAAATGGAGCATAATAGAGGTAGATAAAATGTATTTCACTCTGCAAACCCCTGACATCTAAGGCTACTCTGCAATGGCATAAAAAAATATGGAAAAGATAGCAAACACTGAGAACAGAAAATAGAGAGTTCATTTGGCAATTTTTTCTCATGCGCCTATATATTTCAAAATGTCTACAACACCCCAAACTCAAAGGTCTATGCACTAAAAGGCCTATGCGAATCCCAGTGACAAGAGGCATAGAAGCGTTGCTGACCACTTGACAGCTCTCACCCTCTTGAGTTTCATCCCCGGCTGTGGTAATCTAATAAATGTTTGAGGGCTTAATCAATTTGCAATGCTTCAGGAGCATCTTTCTAATTCAGTTCGTTAAAAGACAGAGAGAATGGAAGCAGAAAAACTTTCACAAAGAGAATGAGTGAAGCCAAGAAAAAAGTCTGTCAAATAATGGCTCCTGGAGCATAAATCTTATTCATGGTGCACAAAGTAGTCAGTGAGCGAATAGCAGCGAGAATGCAAGTTCTTTCTGTAGATCTAGCCCTCTCATTATCTACACGTCTTTCTTCTGAAGAACTCTGGAATTGGCTCTCTTTGTGTTTAACAGCAGGTAGCAAAGGAGTGTCAGGTCAGCCCAAGGATCCCCACTTACTGCCCCTCTCCTCATCCCAATTGATAGAGGTAAGGGGCCAGGACACAAGGTTCAGAAGAAATTGAGGAACTGGCGGAGAAATCCCTTGCTTAGTAGAAAATACACTCTGTCAGATTGAACTTTTAACACACTTTATCGCTTGCAGGTCTTTGTCTACACCTACGAGCTGTTGTCATGGGAATCAAAATTATTGGCTGTATATAACGCTTGGTTGTATCAGTGTGTGAAAAGATATGTTGCTCTGCTCACAAACGCCATCACAGTAGGGAAAACCAGTGGTCATCCAACACTGGGCTCTGCTTGGGATGAGAGGGTTTGATCTTGGTAGGGTGGCACTGTTTTTCTGTCACTGATAAAAGCTGCATCACTGCTGCCTGTGGCGACAGGAACGCGCCCATTTCACTTTCCCGGACAGTTGTATTATTCATATTGTAGTACCGTGTTCCCTTTGATTCCCCCTTGTCTTGCCATTTCCCCCGTGGTTAGCAAGAGCGACAGCCCTGTGGGAGGCTAGCTGCTCTCTCAGGCCTGAGAATGGAGCTCCCCACTTAGCGCTGCGGCTAATCGAATAAGAGCCCCAGCATGGTGCCCAGCGTGAGAGCTGTCTCAGTGGGACAGAGAGGGCAGCTCGACCAGAGGCTGCAGGTACCTTTCATCCTGCTTAGCAGGCAAGCTCCAGCATCCCGCTGCTGGAAATTAGTCGTCGGCTGGCCTCTCTTTCTGCTGGTGTCAGGCGCGGGCCCCTGATGAGAGATTTGTTGATATGATAACTCGATTAGGCCTCAGGCTGCAGGACATGGTGGAAGAGAGCCAGTCGAACAGAGGGACGCTATGCTGCTGTTTCTTATCCTCTCCTTAGGAAACTAACGTCTCTTCTCAAAAAAGCCTATCGATTCACCCTCAGCAATGAGTCCTCAGTGCTAATTACTGATTCAGCTTACAGTATTGGCCATAGGTGAATGCCTGGGGTGGCGGAGCATGTACATCTCTTCTTAGATTTCAAATATACATTTAAAAGTAATGTTCAGGACACATAAAACTGTCAATCGTGCCCAAATAGAGAAATGTTGCATATGTTTACAGACAGAGCACAGTAATGTATTGCTGTTTTTCAGAGTTATGCTGAAATGTTGCTGTCTTCTCTCCATACCACCGAATTGAAGCATACTTCATGCTTAAGGAGAATCCTTAAACTTTGTTGTCCCAGGTAGACTAGGATTACACCACAGTGAAAAGGCTCATACCTGGATAATATATACTTTTTCCATCTCTCCTCAGGTTATTTGTTGCCTGGTGTTTGGGGGCCACTCAGTCAATTAAGTTCACATCTCCGTTTTGCCAAACAACAGTGTCCAGCAATATGGGCGCGCTAAAGACCAAACAGGAGCCTCCCCTTCCAAGTCTGGCCATTGAACACACCAAACAAAGGCCAGCCCCTCTCTGTCTCGATGGCTCCACTCTTTGTTGCCTCTTCGGCCCCCATAAAGGAAGAGGGACGCTCTTGTTTGCCCAGGAGGTGGTTTAATGGCCCTAGGCGGAACAATAGGGCCACATTCAATCTCGCCGGAGGGGCTCATTATATGGGACTGCTCCCAAAGCACTGGGTCCAGAGATGTTCCCACTGGGCCCACTGAATGGCAGCGAGGGACAGGGGGGTAGACTCTAGGGTAGAAAGAGGCCATTGAGGTGATGGGCAGGTTCCATCTGCCCCCAGTGCCTCCTCACCTAGCCTCTCGACAGCCAGGGGCCTCTCCGAGCACAATGGGCAAATTTAGTGTGTCGGGATGGCTTAAAATGCTCACTTTAGAAGGAGCCATTGAGGGAAATATCAACACTACGGATGGGGGGATCGGTTTATTCATCCATTCCGGCCCCTTTCCATTGACTAAGTTCCTTTTCCTTTCAGCTCCGTTCTCCTTTTTCCCCATTCAGGCCACTTCTCTCATCCTCAAAACTTCAGACCTCGCTATTTTTCCCATACCTTGCAAAGGGGCGGATGACAAGAATTAAGTTAGTTCTGCCTCTGCCCTCCATTTTTGTTCCCTCTTGGTCATGGCAGGTATCGGAGAGATTGATGAAATGGACCATTAATCAAAAATGTCCCCCTGACCTCATAAGGGTTAAGAAGCACAAACGTTCAGTCTAGAATCAGTGAATGTTGCATAGAAAAATATCGAAGTGACTTTTGTTCCAGCTTTCTTGACTTTTCGTAGCACAAACTGCTGTAATATAATCTTTATAAAAATACATCAAGATATGCTACATAGATATAGATATAGATATGGATATGTGTATACTTTAAAAAAACATACTTTGTCAAAGCTGATTGTGTAAAGCCTACACAACCATACTGAAATCAAGGGCCTTGATAAAGACTGTTCCTACGCTCACTAACAGCCTTTAAAACTACAAGTTGTAGTTTTTTCTTATTTAATCATCATCACTCTTATATTTAAAAGCAGTTCCAGTACAATTTCATTGGTTAAGTTTGTGAATACCCAATGGAAAATCGTCTTCTGTTTGCCATGCTGTCTAGATAGGTTCATTCATGTGAGTTCTCCCCACCTTCAGCTCCTTAAAATATCTGAATTCATTGATTAGAAGTCGTGGAACAGTTGGGCACACAGTGTAACAGAGAACGTAAAGTCATAATTAAATAATTTGGGCAGAGAAGCCCTCTCAGGTTGTGCTTATGGACCTTCATTGCTTTAGGCCAAGCTCAATAGAAAATACTTTTCATAGACATACATGCTTTTAAAATAAAACATAAATCTAAACATATTTGTTTCCTGGATAAAGCAGCCACTATCACCTCTCAGTGTGCTTCTTGCAGTACCACAGGAAAATCGAGTTCTGGAAAATCATGCCTGTGTCCATGGCTCAGTAATGACAGTGTCCATTGTATTTTGCATCTTACTCAGATGGCTACTGCTACAGTTGGGAAGTGGTTCTTTCCATCCCTAAATGGGAGTGTGCAGAGTGCATAGTCATTGAAGATAACTAAACACAATTTTGAATTTCACAAGAATCTAGTTTGCCTGTTTTTGTTACTAAAAACATTTTTAGACTTGACCACCTTACTCACTGATGTTCAGTTTGGAAATCTTCTCTGTTTATCCTGGTAGGGATAATCATGACCATGATTTGAATATCCTGTTATTGTCAGCACCAAGCTCCCTAAAATGAAAGAAATGCTTTCTAATGGACACTGACTCATAGTCTCAGTCTCACCCATGTGAAGTGCCACCCTCAGCACCAGGTTGGGGGGTACAGAGGCCCAGCATATGGAGGGTTCCCAGAACCCCTAGCGGGGTGTCTTTGAGTCTATAGGACACACCAGATAAGGACATTTTTCAGAGCCAAACTATATTCTGTAAAGACTCATGTCTCAGGGAACCAGCTTGCGTACATTGGTGTCTGGCTCTTTATTCTCTCAGAGCTAAGCTTGTTGGTTGCATTCGGACCGCCATGTCCACCTTGGGAAAAACTCCATGTCCAAAGATTAAGAAATGTGGTATTCATTAAGTGTTAATAAACAGTATTAAACGCGTCTCCAGAATAGACTTTAAATTACTCTACCCAGACAGCAAATTTGATATGGCTCACCTGAGCCACATACTGCATTTACTTGTGGCTCACGTACCACATGGAATAATGGCGCAGAACAAAACCAAATGCAGTTGCCACATAGTTTATGGCCATGAGAGGGCTGCATTTCAGCCACCTTTAAGCAACCACTGCCACATTTAAACCACAAGTTTAATTTTTCATACACTCCACATACATGCCACAGTCAGGCCACATACTTCAGCATAGGGCTAGATGTTGTGAAGTCCCCCAATCTACAGTCATTAGCAATTACATCTCAGCCACATTTAAACCACCACTTCCAGAAATGTCCCACCTTTCAACCATAAGTTCAAAAATTTGGGCTGTTACACTGTGAAAACTGAGAGTTAGGTCAACTCAAGAGAGAATAAGTTGTGCATCATCAGCATAGAAGTGATATGAGAAGCCATGCAAGGCTATTACATCCCCAAGAGAG
>JBBPDC010000109.1:10523684-10544613 GCA_037974485.1 Hemigrammopetersius urotaenia | reverse complement strand
TGAGATCTGATGATATCATCTGAAGAGTGCTCGATGGGAGAGGGTCGAGCGGAGACGTGGTAGGTCTGCTGGATTTTTTACGTTTTATTTGACAGAACGTTGTGCGTATGTGCAACTTGTCTTTTTAGTTTCTTCCAACAGTTACGCACAATAGCACATTAATGTTTGCAGTAGATGTTTAGTTCTCATGTTTTTGTTCTGTACCCTTATCATAAAGTACATTTTTTTGGCTTTGAACCAATGATTCTGACACTCACTACTTGAAATGCAATCCTACTGTGGTCAACCAATGCAATCGTATCCCTCTCACGAGAATGAGCTCCAGCTAAGGTTTTTATTAAGAAAATGTCTGACAGTCTAAACAGCCTTGACATTTCCATCCCCAGCACTATGCAGAATAAAGTTATTTTAGCTGCTCAAACATATGAGTCAACTCTTTAGGTAGAGAAATCTGTGTATTATAACATTTTAAGAAATCTTCAGAAAATGAAATTGTGGCAGGCGTTTGGGCACACTGGGGACTTTTCATGCTTGTTGATAAGCGTTATCATAATGGTTTTAACACAAGAGAAGTAAAAACCAAAAATCAACCCCCCTCCCCCTCCGCCCAATTTGTGCATGCCTGATCTTCACCATATTTGACTCTTTGCTTGAATAATTATTACTTTTATAAATACTGTAGTTATATAATTCAGTTTGCAGTTACACTTTAGAAACATGCTACGTGGAAATGTGGACCTTCAAAAAACTTATTTTGGAAGTAGAGTTTTTAAATCCCAAAACACATGCAGTATTCTTTGCCTTATTCATGGAATATAAACTTTGGTTTGATTCCACTGCTAAAGTCTGCTAAAGTTTCATGACCTTCATTTCCATGAAGTTCATACAACTGTATGACCTTTTGTCCTGTCCATCCTACCAGCTCTTATAGAACTTCATTCATTTTCTCAACCCTTTGTACATGCAACGATTTCTGTCACTGCACTAAGGTCGTGCTGTCAGATTCTACATACTCATCAAGAAGGGTCAAGGAGCCTGCTGTGCTCAACCTTCAGCTTCTTGATGATCCTGTGATCTTAAAGCTGACCCATTCTGCCTTCTTGCCCTCATGTCACATAATGTCCTCCAAACCATGTCTTCATTTACAGATATCAAGTGGTTTAAGATAACACAATGTTGTGGAAAAATCTTTTAACTTTTTTGTATTACATTGTTTATCTTACAACTTTTATTATGGATCTTTTTGACTCCAACATTTTTTCACAGTTTCTTTTTCCTTTTTTACCTCTTTAAGTTGATTTAAATTGAGAGAAATCTGAATGTCGGCTATACTAAATTCAGCAATCGGCCAAATCTTGGCACTCATACCTTTTTTTGGCTGTTGTAAGAACGAAAGTCTTCATTTTTTGAAGCACAGCTCAAAGAGCTTCTGGACATGATATTAAGTCTTTGATACGTGCACATACCAGCAATGATGCAAGACCGGCACATCAAAGGTCATAATTCTGCCTGCATTCAAACTGCCTTTATAAAGATCACTAGAGATTACATAATAGCAAATATTGTTTTTAAGATCCAACACTTGGAAACAAAAGCAGACGAAACCTTCAAACCTGGACATGGATTGCTCCAGAGGTTGTTTTGCATGAAAGCAGCCTACTGTGTGTGGTGAAGACGAGTGGTGCTTCAGCTGCCTACGGCAAGGAGGTACGATACGAGCACCAGACTTCTAAATGATGAAAGCTCTTGGCACAAGGGAGGCCTAAGCTAAGTGCTCTAAGCAAAAAGCTAGCCGCTTTTCAACTTAGCATTTTTTTTCTCTTTTTTTTTCCAGGCACTCTCTGAGAGATGGGTGAGTTTAGGAGTGCAGCACCTCAGAGTGAAAGCCCCCCGTGGGGGCTGTACAGGGATATAGTGGTGGGATGAGGCTGGTTTTGATGGGGTTGTGCTAGAGCAGCGTGTTTCTGATCCAGAAGGGCTGGGGTCCCACCGGGTGCTGGTGTAGCCTCGATACGATATGACCCACACTTCAGAGCAGGCCACGCGGAGGAGAGAGGCTCTCTCACAAGCCATTGGTTTGATCTTTTTTTATCAACAGCTTGCGGAGCTGCGCTTTCTCTGTACGGCTTTTATCAAGGCTTTATCACCTTTTAGTTCTGCGTTCAGTAGGTCTTTAGAAAGCACTACGTCTCTAGATAGGAAAGGGTGGTCAAAAGACTGTGCCTTTTCTAAACTGGATCAAAGCTTTCAAGTTTCTTTAAATAAAACAGCATTATTCATACAATTGTGCAATACGTATTGCGTGAGAGAACAACTGATATGAACTTATATGAAATGGTGTCTAATTAACCTTATGATTATAAAATTACAATAATAATAATGAATCAATCAAATGTACCATCAAGGTTGTAGCAAAATGTCAGATCTCCAAAATAGTAAATTAATAGAGCAAAAAAAATGTCTTTCACTTTAATTTAGGTTAACAGAATTATATTCAAGTTAATTAATCATAAAATGTTCACAGAATGCAGACGGCAGGGGTAGATTTTAAATTGTGTAAAATAAAGAAATGTACAAAAAAAAAGACAGGACTTGGACAAGAATATTCAAGTTATTCCCTAAACACCATCCATAACCTTCTATACAGAAAAAAAATACTTTTTCTTTTAGGAGTTTTGTTTTTTCAAACAAACATATAGATCTCTGGAGAGGCATTTTTGTTGGCTCCGCTCTTTAAAAAGAGTGGTGCCATAGAATAAACTTCTTATTTGGTGATGTATAAATCTTTACATAATGTAAAAGTTTTTTCAGATGTATGTCTATATATTTTGTAGAGGTTCCTTGAACTTTAAAAACAAGGCAAATACCAGTCTAACTCTGAGCTAACCCTCTGACATTTATGATAGCATATATCTGGCCTAACTGTGTGGGCTAATATCAGGCTAACACTTGTCTAACTTTGTGACAACTGAGCTACCTCTGGACTAGGGCATTAATGACTCCAGATTTTTTCAAGTCGACTAGTCGGTCAGCAAAGTCAACGTTGAGTAGACTAGTCGTTTGATGACATCATCACACACGCAGCGGAGGAACACAGGCATCCAACACTGAGCAACTTTTATTTAAAGTTCTCTGTAACATTGTCAACATGACAATTAAACAAAACAAAGGCTGATACTTTGAATTTTCTGGCAAATTTAAGTGTACAACTGCGAGTGGGAACAGTTGAAGCCATGTCAGGGCGACTCCCTGCAGTGCTAGCGTTAGCCATGTTAGCTAGCAGAGCCGTTTCAGATGCCATGCAGAACGCCGGTACTGTTACTGCACTTTAACTTCGACTTGCAGGTTGTGCAGGTCACCGTGCTGTTTGTGTGTCTAGAGTGAAGTATCTCCACACATGTGATGTGGTTCTGTGTTCTCTGCTGCTTGTCTCTTGTCTTGTTGTAGTCTTGTGGTAACCAGCTTTACCACAATCTGAGATCACGGTGAGATAACTGGGCCAAATCTCAGCTAAATCTGAGGTAACTGAAATAATGCTGATAAAATTCTGAGCAATCTCTGAGCTAACTCTAAGACAACTATTTAAACCTATTCAACAGTGGTCAAATTCTGTGACAGCTGCTAATTTGTGGACTAAATCTGAGCTTGTTGACTAACAGCAAAGCTAAGTTTTTAACAGACGGACTAAATTTGTAACAACTGAACTAACTCAGGCCTAACTTTGTGACAACTGGGATAACGCTGGTCTAACTCTGTGACAGTTGCATTTACTCTGGTGTTACTCTCAGCTGTCAAAACTTTGCCCAGTATTAGTCCAGTTTTTACAGAGTTAGCAAAGAGTTAGTACAGTTGTCAGAGACTGAGCTCAGTTGTCACAGTTAGCTCAGATCTAAACAAATTGTCACAGATTTTCTCAAATTTAGGTCAGTACAGTTAGTACAGTTGTCACAGAGTTAGCCTAGATGTCACAGAAAAATTTTAAGAAAACTATCCACTGAAAGGTGCTTTATAGGAACTGAAAGTGGTTCTTTATGGCAGCACACAATACCTTTCTTACACCTTTTTTTTAATTATCAAGGCAAAGGGCATTTGACAGACACCCTTATCCAGAGTGACTTACAATCATTAGTTACAGGGACAGTTACTCTGGTGCAACTGAGGGTTAAGTGTCTTGCTCAAGAACACAATGGTAGAAAGTGATGTTTAAACCTGCAAATTTGTGATCATCTGTTTCACAGGCAAGTGTTTTACCCACAAGGCTACTACCTCCCCTCAACAGGTGATTGTGACTTCAATCTGACACTCTTTCTTCTCCCATCACTCAGCATAATGGAAGTGAACATGGGAATTTCTGAACTCACATGACAGAATAGAGTTTTCCTCCTAACGTGCTGAGTTGTCCAATGACATTGCAAAAGACGTAGTGGCTGGCTTTGGGTGTGTAGAAGATGCTAGCGCTCATGTCTAGCAGTGGTACCAATTTTTATATATTTATATATATTTATATATATCTATACATATATCTAGGTTTCTTCTTTGAAAGCGTTACTAGCCATTCTGTGTGTTCAAGAGCCATAAAATTACCTCTTAGTTTGTCACATAAAAGGTCATAAATGCCATTTTCTTGCCAAGACAGAAACATGATGAAATGCCATGCAATGCTTTTCTCACATCAAGTTGCTTCTATGCATTTTTTTCTGTTTGTTTTTTTCTTTCTGGGTCACTGGGAGCAAGCAGAGGTGAGGAAACAAGAGGCAAGTCTGGCTTAGCCACAGAGTGAAACTAAGAGGCCTTGAGAGGGAGTTAAGGCATAAAATCACCTTCTTAAGCAGCAAGAGTGGGTTAAGAAAAAAACAGGCTCTGCTACCTAAGTGAAAAAAGCGTGTGGAGTGAGTCCAGCTGAAGGAGTGAAGCAGTCTCAGAAGGGGTGAGTTGGCTGAAGGCCCGGGCCCAGGCGCAGGGCTGCAGCGTGTAACCTCGGCCTGTTTATGTTCCACATTCTGACGGCGGGGAGGCCTTAAATTGGATCCATGCTGCAGGGGATTAGGCCTATGAACCCTGGGACGTGTGTGTATGTGTGTGTGTGTGTAAGGGGGGTGGATGGTGTAGGACGGAGGGAGGCAGGCAGACATGTGTCCTCAGGGTTGGGAAAAAGAGCAACCCACACATTACTTGCATACACACACACACATACACACACACACACACACACAAACACACAAAAACACCCATACACACACACACACACACACACACACACACACACATACACACACACACATATGCACAGATGCAGACTTAACTACAACCAAGGACAAACAACGTTGTAGATATACATGCATAAGACTGTGATAGAGGGAGATGATATGCATGTTCATATGTATCTATGTGTGCTCTCTCACACACACACACACACACACACACACACACACACACACACACACACACACACACACACACACATACATACATATATGCACAGGCACACACACAAGCATATCATCTCTCTCTCTCCCAGAGTCTGGCAGAGGTATTGAATCCGCAGTGTGAGGCTCCATGTGTGGCGGATGTTTTCCACGAGCGAGACGGCCAGCTTGGCCGCAGCTGTCCAAACCGCAGGGCCTGGGGAAGGGGAGGAGAGGAGAGCAGAGTGAAGCGTGTGTGTGTGTGTGTGTGCTGAGAAGAGGCAGCCAGCACTCCTGGCAAAGGTCAGACAGTCCAAGGCGGCTGCAACTGTGGGAACTGTCCGGAAAGGCATGTATAAAATGTTGTGTGCCACGGTATCATTTTCTCCACGGCTGCCTGATGGAAAAGCCTTACTCACACAAGTGCGCTTGTGTGTGTGTGTGTGTGTGTGTGTGTTTTGATATCTATATAGCTCTAGCTGCGCTACTACAAATTGTAGGTAAACAAGGAGGTACACACACATACACGTATATGAACGTACAAAACTGAGAAAAGATTTCTCAGAAATGTCCACATGCTTCTGTGAGAATGCAGACTCTTGTAGAATGTTTTTAGAATCGTTTATCACACATGCTCACGAGGTCTGCAGCTTGCTGTGAAATATTTTTTTTTCTACTGTACATTGACAAGATGAGTGAAAGGGGAATTCCACAGTTGAGTGTTTTGTGCCAGTAGATGTCAGAATTGTTAGGTTATGCCCTTATTCTAAGAGTACATAAATTTAAAAAAAAGAGAGGGAAATATTTGAAGGAGGGAACTATTTGAAGGAGATTAAATGCATTAGATTTGTTGCCAAAGATTTAACATTTATTCTTTAGGAAAATACCACCTGGAGAGATCATCAGTGATCAGTCCGACTTCTCTTTTGCTTCTTCAGAAGGTGGTGCGATCAGATGTCAGAATTATTCGAAAAGATGCATTTTCTTGTACTGAGAATACCAAACGGATTTGGTCAAGGGTATTTCAGGAGTTTCAGGGTGTTAACGTGTGACAAAATTAAATGAACTTGCTTTGTATGACTAATAATACTAAATTAGAAGGGAAAATAGAAGTTTTAGATATTTCTTCAACAAGTTAAATTATGCCACTGTTTTTCAATTCAATTTTGTTTTTATAGTGAGTAAGCCAGAGGTGACAGATGTGAGATAAAAGTCCATCAGCTGAAGGAAGAAACCTCGAGAGGAACCAAGACTAAAAAGGGGAATCCATCCTCCTCAGGCTGACATGGAGAGAAAGAAAAGAGAGTCTTTATAAGAAGGCTGTTATTAACAAGATTATTGACAGATAGGCCATCTTTTTATTGAGCAGTTTCTCATTTAAGAACAAATTGTGCAAAATACGATCCATCAAACAGATGTCACTATTATTTGACATTTATCTCAAAAACTAATCATTGAGTATAATTAATATATATTAGTTGAGTGTAAATCATATATATTTAATCACACTTGCGGTGTAGTGACCTATGTGTAATTACATCTTTGAAACCAAGAGAGTAGAACACAACAGACGCATACAGCACAAACTACGACTTTTGAAAAGCTAGTGGTAAAATTACGTGAGAAAGAAATCACAGTGTCTAAAAGGCAGGGATGTGCAGAAATGTTTTGCAACAAACATGGGTCAAATTGTACATTTAATTGTAATCTGTTGATGAAACTGCTCATTGGTGTGTATTGGTACTGTAATATAAGTACATAAGAGTGTTTCCCGCTTTTCCACCTTTGTGTAAGCTCAGTGCACTCCCATTCACTCTGCTGCACCTTTGAAGATAGTTAATCCCACTTATTTGCTTTCCCATGCCTGAGTCAAGCCTTTCTGTGAACTGACTCTGGAGAATACAGTATACATCCACACTACACCCCCCCACCCCAACACACACACACACACACACCTTTCCCCTTATCCAAATAGGATGTGGCTGAACGGGCTTTATAATGGGAATGAATGGTGGGTAAATATGATCTTACCCCAGCTCTTTTATCAACAAAGCTACATCTTCAGTGTTAGTTTGAGAGGCCTTTATACACCCTGACATGTATTCAGTGGGGATGCATTCAAAAGCCTCAATAAGTAGTCCCCATAGGACCCTTCTCTCATAATGGGACCCAATTCATTACAGTAAATAACAGTGGCTGTCATGATGTTGTTTTCTATGAAGAGGCTGATTTGGAGTTATTTAGCTGGTAATTGTTTTAGCCCAGTGGTGGCTCTTTTGCTTCCATTCAGGGTCAGGGACCTCCGCATGGGCTGCATTTCCCTGAGGGAGGATCTGATTGGCTGTATAGAAAAACTACAACAGCTTGCTAATAGGATGGATTACAAGAGGGATATTATTGCTGATGACAACAAATGCATGATATAATGTGTAATATTTATAATAATTTGTAGCTCATTGAAACAAATTATTTTAAATATGATCCTTTTCCTGAATTTTCATTCTGTATCATGTGTGCTTATCAAATTGCTCAAGTGCAATTTGATTTTGATTTCTGGAAATCATAACTGACAGGGACTTCAAAGTCAGAATGCGGATGATTCAAAGTATACCTGGGATATAAATGCAATTGAATTAATATGCAATTCATTATTGCTACTGTAATAACTCTAAGAGTAACTAAAAACACTATAAGTTAATCACTAACCTGCTTTTAAATACTTTGTTTTGTTTTTGCATTGCAGCAGAGTGTTGTCAATTTTTCAGCTATTAATATTCCACAGGTGTGAAGTCTAGCACTGACCTTATTCCACACTGTGAACATAAGTACCTGAGGTAATGTGTCCTGTTGGCTTGAATGCAGCCATCCAGGACTGAACCGTTCCCACGGCAGCTCAACATGAGGCCCTTTAGTAACCTGCACTCCTCTATCCACAAGCCTGTGTTTATGTTCTGTGTAATTGCAGGCCCCAGTCTGGGGCAGGATTTTTTTTCCCCAGTAAATGGCAGAGCATGGTTTAAAACCTGTTTACTTTCCAAGGTCTTCTATACTGAGCAGAGGCACAGGCACACACTTGAATCTGACTTATTTTAACTTGATTGACCCCCAAATCAGTGCAACCTCAACATACGCCACTTACTCTAAATAGCATCTCTCCTACTTCAAGAATGCAGAACACTTTTTTCTTAATCAATTAAGCCAGTTATCAAGCAGGTCCATGTGTTTATGAAGGACGTTTTGACCTTGGTCGTCAAACATCCAGATAAAACGTGATTAGATGAACCTTGTTTAAGGCACTTAATATACTTAATGTGGTCACATGTATGACTACACGCATTAGTTGATTAGTTGTCTGAAAACTACACTACAATGTTTATTGAAAGGGATAAATTGACGAGTAGCAAAATAATGCTCAACATGTCTCTCAGCCCAGTGCAAGAAGTATAGTAACGTACCTTAGCACAAAAGCTGCAGATTTTAGCAGGTGGTTTCACAGACAGCAACATGTAACAAATAGGGGTGGGACACTTCATAGGGATTATTTGTTACAAAATTGTTTATTTTATAGTACTGTTTTTGTTCCCCCTTACCCTCTGGTGGTATTTTACTTATACAATATACATATTTACATATTAGAAATTCTTAGTAAAATATTTGATACATATTAGGCAAATACTTTGAACGCATGGACAAAGAGTTGATATGACAGACAGTGCTGTGTATGAGAGGTAGTGAAAGTACACTTTAGAGTCTACTGCTGAGTGGCTTGTGATATAAGTGTTAAAATAGCTCTTAATGCGCTGCTGACTAACACCCCCCATAATTATCTTCAAAGACGAGGGGTGGCATACTTGGCTGTCAGCCCACTTATACACACACACACACACACACACACACACACATAAACACACACACACACACACCATACTTACCCTCTGTCTTCGACACTAGTTCTTCTCTTGCATTGGTTCACGTTTCAGCATACGGCAGTAAAGATACTATTTCTTTGCAGGTGTCTCATCAAAGGCTGCACTGTGTTTCCACCCATGTGGCCTGTGAGTGAATGAGGAGGTTACTAGCTCATTTACAGGCCTTACTGGGCCCTGGATGGAGAACCCATGTGTGTGCTGTCTGAAGTCTGAGTTCAGGGTGTCATCTGTGGTTTCGCTACACTAATATACCAGCTCCTCTTCGCTCCGTTCTCCAGCGTCTGCCCGCTCACTCTTTTCAGTGAAAATGCATATACTGCAAAGCCTTGAGGGCTTCCGGGAGGAAAGGGAGGCTGTTTCTGTTGTTGGATAATCTGGCTGAGTTTGAGGCTATTGGACATGAACATTCCTATACAGCACTGCCAACTCTCTCTCCCTAAATTCTTAGGTATTAGCATGTCCTCGCTTACCATTCTTTTCTGGCATGTTTTCTCTGGGATAGTAACAGCATCATCTTGTTAGCTCCTCAACAGTGCGGCATTAATCAATGTACGTTCTTAAAAGTAAACATGCCAAAAGATTTGGAGTAGTGCCATAGAAGAACCTTTGTTCCTTAATAAAGCTTCAAATGGATGGGTCCTTTAAAGAAACCTTCCTGTGAATGAGATCCACAATATGTAAACATTCTATATAAATCTAATATTTTTTCCCCCTAGAACCAGTAATTTCCTCAAAAACAGAACATTCTTGTTATTGCTGCAGCAATTCCTGCTACATTCTCAAATTTTGAACAAAAACTTTCCAAATGGCAGAGTGAGGATGTGATGGAGGTAACAGCCAGATCTTCAAGGTGGGCTGCAGTAGCTCTTTTTGAGCCAGTCTTTTTCAGAGTTTATGGAGCCCTGGGATCTCCTGCTTTCTATTAGTCAGAGCATGGCTTTCCCTTCTCCAGACTTTTGAAAGCCCCATAAAATCTGATTTTCTTACGTTTCCCCCTTTTTTTTAGTTTCACATCAGAGCTGTCAAGTCGAGGGAGCAGCTCACGGGCTTGGCCTATCAGGACCCTCCTTCAGCTCTGGGTTCAATGAGGCGCTAGCATGGCCTTCTCCTCATCCCACATGTGCAGCCTAAGTGCTCTACCTAAATCTCCATAATTCAAACCATGTGGCATTCTACCACACTGACTCTCTGAATCACTGATTATTTTAAATGATGGACTCTAAATTATGCAATGTAAATTGCTGGAAAATGGTTATTACGAACTTTTCACAAACACGCTCATCATAGCATAGCATCCGAACTTTTAATTCCTCCTAGTCATGCGAGTGTCTTGCATTGCGTCCGGTTAAAAGAAACACACACACACTTAGTGTCATTAAAGTAACTAGCATCGGTGAAGGCCCATGGTTTACCATTCTTAGCTTTCCACTCTCTCTTCTCTCCACATCTGTCTCTGCTTTCACCCTATCTATTTCTAAACCATCACTAAAGATCCTCCGGGTTTAGCGAGGAAACATGGGAATGCGATTTTACCCTCTGCAACAAAAGGGAAGGGAATTTGCAGGGGATGGCTGCAAATGTGTCTCTTTTGTGCAAGCCTAGTGGAGGGCGGATGGCGTGGTGATGGCGTGAGCGCAGCTTCAGATGCTCATCCGACAGAGCCAAAGCGCGCTAGTAGCCTTTGGCTGGGATGGTTATCACTCACATTCATTGGCATACTAAGATACCATAGCTACAAGAGAACTACTCTCGACAATTACTGGAACCTTCTGCTGCAAGAATAGAGAGAGTGAAAAAGGAACAGGCATGCCGGCTAACTGAGAAATCACCCAAGTGGCTCCTCACTAAAGGTTTTCTCTTTTCTGTCTGAATTTTTTAAGGGCTGGCCTGGGGTAGGCTCTCTGGCAGGCAGTGGCATGACAATGGCGTTTCTGTGATAAGATAGAGAGTCTGGGCGGTATAAAATGATGGCTGTAAGCGTTGTCTCGACTGAGATTTCGTGACTCCTCCATAAAGACTCCCAGAAACGGAGTCTCTTGGCAGGTCGACGCGGGCCACATTGTGACGGATGGGCTCTCGGCTCAAGACGGAGCCAAAATGGCCCCTCCGAAAAGAGCGCGATGTAATGCAGCTTTTTCATGCTCGTTGCGGGCCTCTGATAGCTGCAATGGCATGGATTTGTATCCCAGTTACAGTGAAAAGGCTGGCGAATTGGATCGAGCTTAAAAGTGAAGCAAGAAAGCCCTGGAAAATCAGTGCTCAAAGGCACATTTCAACTGGAAAGCATTTCTTTAAAGCTTTCACTCCTTGGTGGTTGACAATCCTATTAGAGCACCAACATATTGTAATTAAGAGAGAAAAGAGGTATAAAAAGAAAAAAAATCATTTGCGGCCATTTAAATAGGGCTAACTTTGTAGTGTTCCTCATTTTTATCTTTAGACGCTTTGGGCCTAAATCACTTTATTGCATTGATGTTTGAGTGGCATGCCCAGCATCTGTCAATTTCCTATTGTCACTACTTTTCTCTGGTGGCATAAAAAACTCACTGGAAAATAACGTTTTCCTTTCTTAGAGCTTTTGGATCAGATGAAAAAGAAAAAAAAAAAAAACAAATCAGAAGAAAGGCACAGAGCTTAATGATCCACCATGTCATCAGCCTCAATAGCTTCAAATGCATAAGCCTTCCCACATAAACACTGCTGAAGTAAAACAGTCCTCTGCTGCAAACCTCTCAATGTGATGCACTTTACTCATCTACTGGCTCGCTCGCACTTTGTTTCCTGGCATTGAATGTACCCCCCCCCGCCCCCCATATCCCATCCCAAAAAACAAAAAGAAGTGAAATGAGCTTTCCTAGCACTTTATACGGCAGTTGTTTCAAAACATTTTTAGAACAATTTTAATTTAATTAATCAAATGCAAAACATGCAATAAAATGTACTGACTGTCATAAAACAACTTTAACTTCACTCCAGAATGATTTGCCAAAGAGGCCCTATTTACTCATTACACTGTACCCCACACCAATGTTTAAGGGTGATCACACAAATGAACAAAGAAACAAACACAATCAGTCATTGACACAACATGGCAGACATTTAAGTCTTTAAGTCTCTTAAAATAAATAAACTCAATCATCTTTAAATACATGTAAACATCTAAATACGTTAACATATTTTTCTATTGCATCAGCCTTTTTTTCCATTAGAATTAAAATTCACCCTAGCACTTTCATCATGCACATAAAGCTGAACACCTCTGGTCATTTTTGCGTTACACTTGGCCCAACTTACAGAGAGAGATGTAATCATCTTATATTATGGAATTGTTTTTACGAAAATAAATAAAGATTCATACGGTCAGATACAAGGATTCTAACTTGCATTACAGATCTAGCTTGTTTTCATATAAGCTTGGAAATAAACTACCTTAAGTTTAATTAAAAAAAAATTATAATGAAAAAACAGAAAAAAACTGAACCCTCTGCACTAATCCTATTTCACCTTTCAAATTTTCTAACAGTGTTAAAGCTTTTATATGAAAGGGTCAGATTTTGTTTTATTCTTGTCCTTTTCACTGGATCAGGTAAAATTGATCTACTCATTAGCGCCTTTCCCACAAACTTGTAGAGTCCATGCCAGCTCAAGTGCATGCTGCCGTTAAAGCAAAAGGGGACACCTCAAATACAAAGACATTCATGCTAATATTTTAGAGCCTCTCAAGTTGTTATGCTGATCATCTCATTTGAAATTTAAAAAAATATTATTATTAAATCATAAAGTACACAAAATAGAAATGTTCAGAAGTGGTCTGAAACCCAAATCTCTCTTTGTGTAGTCATCAATGCCACCAAAGGGTTTTGTTTCTATACAGTTTTGCATTTCTCATAGTCACAGCATAATTAATCAAAATATGATGCATCATACATTCATATAACATATTACCATGGTAAAAAGTATATACTGTCAGGCTTGCTTTGTTCATGCTCATGCGTCATTTGTTAAGAGAGCTTCATAAAGAGACACAATTACATTATGAACACACTGTGGGTAACAAGTGTGTGAAAACACAGTAAAAACTCCAGTTGATGAGGATATGCACATCGTAACTGCTAAAGCAATTAACTATCTCAGCATGACTTGCCTCTAATACTTCCTTACTGCTTTTTCTATAAAACCCTTCACTCTCTACACCAACAAAAGCATGTTGGGTTCCTCTTTTGGTAGGCCTTTATCTAATTCAACCATTATTGTTTCTTCATCTCTTTCAGTGTTTCAAGTGGCTTGTAGCACTGCAGACTTAGCAGTTTCTTATCCCCTGAAAAGGAATGCAATAAAAAAACACCATAGTGAGCAACTCCTTAATGAAAATCTCTTGAAGCTCAAGGAAACATTGATTATATGCGTATTACAGGCACTTCATCAGGAGTGGCTGAGACTGAAGAGGAGGTCACTATTACAGAGAGAGATGTGATTGCCCTCCAATAATTGTAATTCAGTGTTAAGAGGCTTATACCTCTTGTTATCCACCCAAAAGAGAAATGGACATGAAGGGCACCATGGGGAGAGGAATCTAAGAGATTATCATTTTAGAGGGCAAGCCTCTCCCCCACTCACCTAACTAACACTGACTTCAGGTCAGCCATCTCTAATCATTTTGTGAGTGGACAAAGGTAAGCTGGTTCTCCCTCTTGGGGTTAGGGTAATGAACATTACTGTCTGGTTCACTGGCATGCAATGCACGCCAAAGAAGAGACCACCAAAGGGGGCTAGAGGGCTAATGCTTGATTGAGCAGCATTTTTACAAGCATTCATTTCTCAAGAGATTCCCACTTATAACCAGGACAGAGTCGTCCATTCAGGTGTCCATGTGAGTTTGTCTGTTCTCAGTGTGAGAGAAGTTAAATACAAACCTAATACAAACAGTTAATCTTCCGTGGGTTCCCTATTCATTTCTCCTTATTCATACTCAAGTATATAAAAGAAAATGTCTAATTTAGCAATTCATGAGTGGCAATGAAGATTCATATGCAAAGGCACTAGCAGTTTCAGAGGCTAGACAGTACCTACCAGCATCATCCCACACCATCTTAGATCTTTTAGAGCCTGGCCAATCTTGGAATTAGGCCTTTTGGTGGCTGCAGAAATGTAGACTGGGATTTACATTTATCATAATGCTCAGCATTGTCTTTCACATCAAGATTGGGGAAATGAAAGGATTTCCTACGAGCAGCACATCTTGAGGTTTGAGTCTATTGCAAACATGACGCAGACAAAAAGAAAAAAAAAGAAGCAGACAGCGGGAAGGCCAGAAAGAACGATTCAGTGACAGTCTTCCTGCCAGAAAACCCTTGAGAAATTACTAATAGATGTCTGGGTCTTGCATATGGCCTTCCCACCAGCACTACACTTACCAGCACTCATTCCATCTGGCCCTTGTCACTAGCAAAGTCAATTCTCACAATCTTTATTCTTAAGACAGAAGACCTCAAGTCAGCTTCTTGATGAACAGGTAAATGATCTCCAACCCATCAAGCTGAAAAGCCTTGAAGTCATGAAGTTATATTTAGTGACCCTTTCTGAAGCTATTCTAAATCTCAAAGGGTTTTGGTGTGGTCCACAGCTAAAAAAATAGATACTTTTTGCTTCACCGCCACAAGAAGAGAGCTGGCCACAGATGCTGTTGTGAGTTCAGATGGAGTCTAAAGTCTATTGTTCCCTTATTTCTTCTTCAATACAGAGTCTCTCTCTCTCTCTGTCTTTCTGTCTCTCCCACACTTTTCTCGATGTCTCTGATTCTCTTATTCAACCTTTCCATTGTGGAACTTCTCCATGGCCGACTAGAGCATACTGAAAGGCCTCTAGATAGCGACTGGAGCTCCGGGGGGCCTTTTGGCTAGACGTGGCTCAAGGAAAGAACCGCATTGTAGAAATCAGCAGGCAGCCATGGCTGCAGCAGTGGCTTCTATGCAACTAGAATAATATGTGTGCTAAGGTTAAGGGTCACAGCAGTTTTGGACCCTGCCAGCTGGGCTTTCACTATACCTGTCCTTCTTCCAGTGCATCTGCTCATATGGAGGAAAACTTGAGAAAAGCTATTAAGCAAGTGAATAAACTTTTACCACCGTTTACAACATCAAGAAAAGTTTAAAGTATTCTCAAGGATTTTAGCCAATAGCATGGAATTCTTTTATCATTACAAATTGAATATTAGTGTATAGTGGCCAGCCAAGCCAAAGTGACAACAATGAACAAAAAAATGTTAAATCTTTTTCATTCTCTACTTAACACAATGGAGGGCTGTATGTTGATCTTCTTGGATAATGTGCTGGTATTTTTCTGCCCATTTATTTTAAACAGTTAATTTCCCTAGATGTTACTCTTCCAGGGATATGGGAAGGTCTTTTTAAGTGGGAATGTTAAGCAGCACACTGCTGTGCTCTCCTAACTCTTAAATGTACAAGAGAAGTTGCTTATAATGGAAGTTAAATCAAAAATATAATTACACGTCATTTTAGTTCTGGTGGTCTATTCTTGATGAAATTTTAACCGGATGCATTGAAGAACTGGTGTTTTCAAATGATCAAAAAATAATCAAATTATATAAATAAGGTTTTGTCCCAACAGTGACGGAGTATGTGTTGCAACATAAACTAAAGCTAAATGATATTGTACTTAATTCCAAGTTTATAAACAGCCAATTTAAGTCAATTTAAAAGTTGAAATTATAAGTGCAACAAAGACTACAAAGAAATGTATATTTTTCAGAGGGCTGTGATTTAGTTTAAGCAGTCACTATAAATCCAATAGGAGAGATCATCTATAAAAAATATGATTATGTAAATCGTTTATTTTCATAATCATAAGCCACAGAATAACACATCATCAAAATGACTATAATGTAAATTATTAAATCATTTTCTGAAAAGATATCTGAACTGACAATTTGTTTAATAGCCCATGCAGACTAAATATTAAATACGGTCAAATCAATGAAGATTTATTAGTATTTATTTATTAGCATTTATTAGTTAGCATTTATATCTGAAATGAAAATAACATCTCATGCTTTGCAATTTGTGTAATTCTAATTGCAATTGACTGTCACTATGTTTAAATAACTATTACATTTTATTAATCTAAAAGTAAAAACTCTTCTATTTAGTTTTGCTCATTTTTTAACAACTGCTGGTAAACAGCCCTGCAATCTGTGGCTACCCTTCTCAGCACCCCCACTTCTTATTGTCAGTATATGCCTGTCACTTTTTTTCCAGTATTAAGCTGCACAGACATTGAAAGTTTGTGCCAAATATTTGGATGTTCTCTAAGCCACATCACTGGTTCAGCTGCTTATCTTACACTCTATTCACCCTCAGGGAGTTCACAGCCACATGCCCATATATGCAACCAGTCAGGAGAAAATAGGCTGCTTTACATGCCAGAGAAAGATGAGTCCCACTGATTAAAATCTGCAGAATAGGCCATTCACTGGGCACCTATGAAACAGGACACAGTGTGTTTGTAACCTCTGTAGGACTAGTTATGAGTCAAAACTTTGCTGTGGCTTCTGTTGCCAAAATATTGCATTTTTCTCACCGGTGACATGACTGTTCCTCTAATGGAGTATAAAGTGAACTCATTGACTTTGCAGTATATCAGGGGGCTCACATCAGATGGGCAATTTTGTGTCAATCATACTTATGAGCGAAGGCATGGAAGGCAACGTCATGTATTCTACACAATTTTTTTCTTGTTTGAAACTCAAACAGCTGGCTTAATATAACAGACTTCAATGCCTGCAATTTCAGTTTATGGCTTTTAGTGGGGCCATTCATTTCACATCACATGACTACTGTCTCCGTCATGGTTGTGATGAGCTGTCCGGAGTGATCTACAGGCACGCACGCTGTCCTCTGACCCCACATTACCAGTACATTAACCTCCTCAGAGATGCAGCACTCCAGCCCTAAAACCCCTGACCTCAAGTCTCCTCTCAGGCCTACAGGGGGTTCCCTCTGTCCCCTCTGCACCCAGCATGGTCACTGCATTGTGTTCCACGCCTCTTTGTATATGTTTCTTGGTAATACTCCCCATACACTGACACCATCTTCACTGACCTCCCCCTCCAGGAGGACCACGGGAGCTGTGTCACGTCCCAGCATGGAGGATATCTCTGTGGGACAAGGAGGCCAACTTGGCCAGGGGGCTGCAGGTACTCTTCATATTGCTTGGTGTGAGAGTTCCAGCGTCCCGCTGCTGGAAATTAGTCGGCGGCTGGCCTCTCTTTCTGCTGGTGTCAGGCGCGGGCCCCTGATGAGAGATTTGTTGATATGATAACTTGATTAGGCCTCGGGCTGCAGGACATGGTGGCAGAAATCCAGTGAAACAGAGGGAGGCCCTGTTCCTGCTCCTTAACCTCTCCTCAGGAGATCACAGCTAGGCCTTGGCAAATTGGTTAATTGGACAGCCAATAAATGGTGTTATGTTTTGTAACAGCCCAGACTGAATCTGGACATCCATACTGCACTACCATGAAGCTGTTGAGGTTGCAGACACAGCTTTTTTCCTCACTGGCAAAATTTTATGGATTGGGAGAAACAGAGCTCATTTTTATCAGAGTGATCATTTTACAGTACAGAGGGACAACAGGAAAACCATTTTTTACTGTGCATTAACAAATGCCCGAATAGGAATATTCTCAGAACACGTATAGCAAGCTACCATCTGTGTCTTGTTTTTAAAGAAACAAAAACTATGTCAGCTTTTCCGTGTTGGAATGCTGGATTATTTTAGATAGTCTGAGGGAGTCTGTCCACACAGTGCAATTCTTTCACCTCAAACATCAGAAATAATTCAATTAATCAATTTAGGCTTTGCACCTTCAGTGCCTCTTTGTCCATGTCATTTGCATCACAAAATGTGTGTTCAATAGCAGGCTTTCTGAGCATCAATTCGTTTTTTGGCTATGGCAAAATAAAATATGCTTGCGTTACACAGCCAATCCCATGGCTACTAAATCCCTACACTTTATCACCATAAGAATTCTGCATATTTAACACATGGGCTCTTTTTTAGTTAATATGAGCAGCATCACCTCTGCCTTTTACACTGGCAACTGAAACATGCATCTTCTCTATGTATATATCACACTGTATCTAATACACTAATATGATTAATTCAGTATAGTTTATTGCAACAGGTCAGCTTTTTAGCTGACTCAAAACACATCTGTTCAAGCATGCTTTCTCACTCTGATTCTTATTTGTTCATTTTTCTTGTCTGTAATTATTATTATTATTATCATTATTATTATTATTATTATTATTATTATTATTATTATTATTATTATTATTATTATTTCTGTTTTATTAATTTTTTTCTTTACAGTTTGTAGCACTTCTTTTATTGTATGGTGTCCTTGTGTGCCAGAAATAAATAAAATGTATTATTATTATTATTATTATAAGCGGTCATTAGACTTAGTTGATTTACCACGTAAACAAACAGGTAGCATTTGACACATTTCTTCAGGTCTGTTTACAGAGCAGAGCCTTTGACATAACCTAATACATTTGTATAGAGAGTATTTCCTCGATCCTTCTTACTACTTGAGCATTTCACAGTCTTACACTGGTAACTGCTGCCTCCTTTGGTCTGTTTCTTTCCTTTTACATGAAGAACACTGCTTTTTTTCTTGGAATCATTCTGTTTTATGGCAAAAAAGTGCCATCTACTGGAGTGTAAAAGTATATAATTTCACCACAGTGTTAGCCTTCACTGCTTGTAATGACCGCTAGTAATAGCAAATAGCTTGCCACATTGGCTTCACATCTGACTACTAGAAGTAAAAAGGACTGATTTTAGTCATTTTTGTCCTGTAGCTGCAACTGGTGCAAACAGGTGATACATGTATGAAACATACTTGCAACAACACTGACACCAAGTGGCCAATGTTGTTGCGTGTGCTTTTGCAGGTTTCTATTCAAAATCATACAAAAATAAGACAATGGGATTTGAAGGACACATATTTGACTCTTGAGGTGATATTGTCATATACACTCAGTAACAAGAATTCAGTGGGTGCTCTTATGAAAGTATATTTCAGTCTACTTCAGTTTAATTAACAATGTGCTACTCACATATTTTTTCTTTTAATTTTTTTTTCAAAACCCATAGCTGCCAAATAGACCAATACAAATGGTCAAAAATGTACTCAGATTAAGAGATTGTTCCATGAACATAGACAGTTAAATATGTTTTATTCCAGTGGTAATTATATGCTTTAATAAGATATGGTCAAAAAGTGACCTGGATGCCATACAAAACAGACCTGATAGCTGAATCTACATTGCTTGCAACATTGTTACAAAGCTTCTGAGACATCGGAATAATAAAGTAACAGCCGACTTGGTTCTCATCTTAGCTGAGAAATTTGATTCAGTTGAAGATAATTATGACAAACTAATCCTTTAATTAAGAAAAATCAACAGAAATAATTCTCCACTCACAATTATTTCAAATTACATAATGGCTGTAATGCATTAAGAGAATGTGGCAAACATTAATAAGTAAAGCTTAAAAACTTCAAAATATTTGTAAGAAAATAATCAATTTCTGTGCTATGCATGATTAACATGAACATCTGCAGTTACCCTTCTGTATTTTGACAAAACAACCCAATAGCATTATGCAGTTCTAGCTTATTGTAGCACATATGAACACCATTCTAACATCTTCTAAATAATCTGAAAAGCCTGTGAGAAACTTTCCATTTCCATTTGAATTCATTTTCTACCGCAATGGTACTACAAAAGTGTGGCACATACTCATATAATCTTATTTTTTGTGTAAATGTTATCCAGCATATGCTGGATGTAAAACCAGGATTGGCAATTTATGTAGTCTGTTATAAGGCCACAGTCTCAATCTCCTGGACTGGTCTTAGTACAATGGATTTTTTGTAGGAGAATCTGGTCAGGTTGACTCTGGAGTAAAATCTTTCCTTCTCCTCGAGAGAACGGTACAGGGAGTATGTGAACTTAGCTAGCACTACTGTACAACAGATCTCCAGCAAAACCATTACAGAATAAGAAATCATCAAAGCCTTACAGGATGAGTTTCTGTTTACTTGAGAAGATGCGTATGTGGCAGAAGCTGGATGCTGAAGGTAGTGGGATCCAGTACAAACAAAAGTAGTGGTGCTGATAGCTGTAGTCTTATGAGTAGTCGTGGCCTGTAGAGTTGTAAGTGTAGTTGGCATCACCATAGTAGGGGTTGTTGTGCTGTGCACTGTGGTCGTTGCTGTAGTGGTTGGTAAGGTGGTCGTTGCTGTGGTGGTGGGCAGGGTAGTTGTTGGTGTGGTGGTGGGTAGTGTGGTTGTTGGTGTGGTGGTGGGTAGTGTGGTTGTTGCTGTGGTGGTGGGTAGTGTGGTTGTTGCTGTGGTGGTGGGTAGTGTGGTTGTTGCTGTGGTGGTGGGTAGTGTGGTTGTTGCTGTGGTGGTGGGTAGTGTGGTTGTTGCTGTGGTGGTGGGTAGTGTGGTTGTTGCTGTGGTGGTGGGTAGTGTGGTTGTTGCTGTGGTGGTGGGTAGTGTGGTTG
>JBBPDC010000109.1:10504233-10518915 GCA_037974485.1 Hemigrammopetersius urotaenia | reverse complement strand
GGTGGGTGGTGCGTTCTTTGTTGTGTTTTTTGTTAGTGTGGTCGTTGTTGTGGTGGTGGGTAGTGTGGTCGTTGGTGTGGTGGTAGGTAGTGTGGTCGTTGGTGTGGTGGTAGGTAGTGTGGTTGTTGGTGTGGTGGTGGGTAGTGTGGTCGTTGGTGTGGTAGGGGGTATTGTGGTCGTTGCTGTGGTGGTGGGTAGTGTGGTTATTGGTGTAGTTGCCATCAGAGTTGTTGTAGAAGTGGTGGTAGGTTGTAGAGTTGTAGTGGGTGGGAGAGTTGTGGTTGTTGCCAGGGTTGTGGTTGTTGTGGGCAGTGAGGTGCTGGTCAGCGAAGTTGTGGTACATATGAGTTGATCTGCTTGTAAAGAAAGAATGGACTTGTTCCTTAAATCCTCCGGGTGCTTACACAATACACTCTCTGGAGACCATATCTTGTCCTTATGGTCTTCCATCCATGTGTAGAATGGCAACAGGTTACAGTCACAATACCACGGGTTGTCGTTTAAATACAACCTACTGAGTTTTGGCAGGGAATTAAAAACATCTCCTGGAAGGGTTCTCAGCTTATTTCTAGCCAATTTGAGGGATGAAAGAGACTGAAGTTGTGCAAAGTCATCTGCTTTTAGGAATTCAATTGTGTTCTTCTGAAGATTAAGGTCAGAAAGTTTCTCCAGACCCTCAAAAAATTCAGCAGAGAGAAGTGAAAAGTGATTAGAGGACAAATCTAACTTCTTAAGCTTCTTTAATGGGCTAAACACTCTGGCAGGTAAGCTTGTAAGATTGTTGTTATTCAGGGCCAGTTCAGTGATTTTTGGCATGTCTCCAAACAGGACAGAAGGAAGACTGGTGAGCTGGTTGTGATGCAAAGTTAAAGTTTTGAGTGCGGAGAATCCCACAAATAGCTCAGATGGCAGATCCGTGAAGAGATTATTGTCCATATACAGTTTAGTCAGTTTATTTTTATGTGGGAGCAAATTTGCTTGTATATGTGTGATTCTGTTCCCTTGGATGGCAATTTCCTTTAGATTCGGTAGATCATCAAAAATTCCATCTGGCATCGATGTTATCTGGTTTTCATATATTCTAAAAACCTGCAGGTTCTTGAGCTTAGAGAAAAGGGATGACGATATAGAAGTTAGATTGTTCTTTGCAAGATGAAGTTCTTGGACTGTCTCCAAATGGTCAAATGTTCCCTCTTCAATGGATGAAATCTCATTAATATGCAACTGCAGTTTTTCAAGAGTCTTGAGCCCATCAAACAATCCCTTTTCTAACCTCTGAATCTTGTTTGATTTCAGAATTAAAGTATGAAGGCTGGGGAGATCCTTAAAAACTCCAACAGGCAGTAATGTCACATCAGTTCCTGAAATCTCAATGATGACCACTTTCTCCAAACCTTCAAATGCACCTTCCTCTATAGCAAATGTCGAAGTGCCTAGAAATTCCACTTTCTCCAGTTGAGGGTTTTTGGAAAATGCTCCTTTAGGTATAACATCAATGTGACTGCCAACAAAGAAGACCTCTTTGGCGCCATTTTTCAGTGTTTCAGGTATTGTTGTCACTTTCCTGTCATACACATCTTGATATGGCTCTGTTTTTGAGTCTAGATCTTGCTGAGCTGCACAAAAACAAAACAAATGGAGAAGAATCCAGAATCGGTCTGCTGCTCCCATCAGCATGTTTACACCTGCAAATGAAAACAAGCTGTGAATGAGATCTTGCTTAAAAGCCCCCATTCCATAAACTGTGCTTTATATAAAACATTTCTTAACATATATCATATAAAACAGTCTAATAGTCAAAATGAAAATGTATTTATATTTAAGAAGCCTTATAATGACACTATAAAAGTACCGTAATGGGAAATGGGAAAGATTTACCTTAAATGTGCTTATTCCAGGTCTCAGAATGGTCATTTTGCACTGAATGGTGGTGTGTCACCCTGCATGGTGCTTTTATCTCCGTGCTGCAGCAGAGTCCTAGGCGTCTGTCTTGTAAGCAACTTGGGCAGGCCACTTTCTGTTTTTGAAGATAAGAAGAAGAAACTAAATAACAAGACGCTCATAGAGTTACAGACCCTGTAACAAGAATTCTGTTTTCAGCTTCTATTTGATTGCACTTGTCTTTACAAGTTTCTAATATTTAATACAGTGTAAAATACTGTTTCAATGAGTTTTTATACATTACACAGTACATGCCCTGTAAAAAGTGCACAGTGTTTGGATTGAGGTGCCTTTAACTTCAGCACTGAAGTACAATAAAGTATAAAGTAAAGAGGATAACTTCAAAAATGTAGTAGTGGTAATTTGCAACCTGAGATAAAGGATTACTACATTAAAGTATCCTGGAAAAATAAAAGTAATGTATTGAAATTACAAACACATGTAAAACACATAGTTAAGTAGAGCACTGAGGAGGTTTTGAAGCTACAAGCCCATCTGAACTGAAGCAATAAGAAGCCTCACTGACCGACAGGGCTCACCCTAATCTCACATCAGGAAAGTGTGCTCTTACACTGAACAAAAATATAAATGTGACACTTTTGTAACTCAAAGATCTGAAACATTTTCTACATGCACAAAAGACCCATTACTCTCAAATATTGTTCACAAATCTGTCTGAATTTGCGTTAGTGAGCACTTCTCCTTTGCCGAGATAATCCATCCCACCTAACAGGTGTGGCAGATCAAGGTGCTGATTAGACAGCATGAATATTGCACAGGTGTACCTTAGACTGCCCACAGTAAAAGGCCATTCTGAAATGTGCAGTTTGATCACAGCGCAATGCCACAGATGTCGCAACTTTTGAGGGAGAGTGCAGTTGGCATGCTGACTTCAGGAATGTCTACCAGAACTGTTACCCGTGAAATTAATGTTCTTTTCTCTACCATAAGTCGTCTCCAATGGCGTTCCAGAGAATTTGGCAGTACATCCAACCAGCCTCACAACCGGAGACCGCGTGTAACCACACCAGCCCAGGACCTCCACATCCAGCATGTTCACCTCCATGATCCTCTGAGACCAGCTACCCGGACGCTGCAGCAACAATCGGTTTGCATAACCAAAGAATTTCTGCACAAACTGTCAGAAA
Organism: Hemigrammopetersius urotaenia; assembly: GCA_037974485.1. Classification (NCBI taxonomy): domain Eukaryota; kingdom Metazoa; phylum Chordata; class Actinopteri; order Characiformes; family Alestidae; genus Hemigrammopetersius; species Hemigrammopetersius urotaenia. The sequence goes on along the minus strand of JBBPDC010000109.1, from coordinate 10,515,826 downwards.
CCGTCTCATCTACATGCTCGACATCCTTATCGGGGTCTGATATGGTGGGGTTATGGTATGGGCATATGTTATGGACAATGAACACATGTGCATTTTATTCATGCACAGAGATACCGTGACAAGATCCTGAGGCCCATTGTTGTGCCATTCATCCATGACTATTTGTAATGCTTGGAAAAAGACAAAGACTTCTAAATACTAAATACCTAATTGGCTAAAAATGCAACAAATTTTTTTATATTACTTGAAAATGGAATGAAGTAAACATATGCTGAGAATGTCACAGTCAGGCCTGTGGACTTGTGGACTCTGGGACAGTTACCACCTGCGACCACTGGGGGTCGCATTGGCCCCTTGGACTTCCCTTAGGACTTGAACTATTCTGGCCACCTGGCTGTAATCACCTGGCCATTACTCACTTCACCTGTCTCAGTCCTCTCCGTGTTCCTATTGGTTCTTAGTCCTGTCTCCCCTGTATTTATAGTTGCCTTCTCCCATTGTCTCTCACGCTAACATACCATCACATTGTGTCTCCCTTACCCCTGTGCTGTATGTTATTTTCCCTTATTAAAACCTGGATTTGTGTTGTAACGAAGTCTGCTCTGGTGCTTTCCTTCACTCGCAGTACAGACAGGATCGTGAATGTTAGCGTATTTAAGAACTGTGGATTATTCCCAGATGATCACCTCACCTACCTCACGGAATTCCCTGCAGCTGGATTATGGCAGCAAGGTCGAGGTGGTCATCTGGGAATAATCTCTTCTCTCCACGCTGCCTACGTCTGCATGCTCTTCGCCGGCTCTCTCCGTGCTGCCTATGGCTGCTGCGTGTTCTTCGCCGGGGATTTGGGTGCGCTCCTCTTTGGCTTCCTCCGGCCAGTCATCGCCAGCAGAGAGCGTTTTCAAACCAACGGCCGCTTCAGGACCCTTTCAACCAGCTACGGAGAACAGCTTTCTCCCTCCAGACAGCGACGGTGGCTCACGCCTCTCGACCTACGGCAGCAGCAAGCACCTTCCGACCAGTACCGGTGCCACGTACACTCCTGTCCACGACAGGGACGCGTGTCTGTCAACCCGCGATCGCATCAAGCTTTGTTCGACCAGTGCCCGCAAAACGCGTCTCTCTCACAACTCCAGTCAGCCAGGCTTGCCTCTCAGCCAGTCCAGCTGGCCTCTCAGTCACTCCAGCCAGTCAAGCCTGCTTCTCAGCCAGTCCAACTGGCCTCTCAGTCACTCCAGCCAGTCAAGCCTGCCTCTCAGCCAGTCCAACTTGGGATTAATACTCTGATAGTTGCAACCCTCCAGAGTACTGGACTGTACTCCAAACGGACCTGCTTAACCATACAGTCGGGAGGACCATGCATCTCATCTTCACTTCTGTGTGGTCTGCCGGCTCCTCTGTCCATAACGCCTGGTGGATCACTCGCCTTGCTTCCGCTTCAGCGTAGTCTGACGGCTCCTCTTCACTTCACTTCACCTGTCTCAGTCCTCTCTGTGTTCCTATTGGTTCTTAGTCCTGTCTCCCCTGTATTTATAGTTGCCTTCTCCCATTGTCTCTCACGCTAACATACCATCACATTGTGTCTCCCTTACCCCTGTGCTGTATGTTGTTTTCCCTTATTAAAACCTGGATTTGTGTTGTAAGGAAGTCTGCTCTGGTGCTTTCCTTCACTCGCAGTATAGACAGGATCGTGAATGTTAGCGTCTTTAAGAACCGTGGATTGTTCCCAGATGACCACCTGACCTACCTCACGGAATTCCCTCCAGCTGGGTTATGGCAGAGGTGGTCATCTGGGAATAATCTCTTCTCTCTGCGATGCTCTTCGCCGGCTCTCTCCGTGCTGTCTATGGCTGCTGCGCGTTCTTCGCCGGGGATTTGGGTGTGCTCCTCTTTGGTTTCCTCTGGCCAGTCATCACCAGCAGAGAGCGTTTTCAAGCCAACAGCTGCTTCAGGACCCTTTCAACCAGCTACCGAGGACAGCTTTCTCCCTCCAGACAGCGACGGTGGCAAACGCCTCCCGACCTACGACAGCAGCAAGCACCTTCCGACCAGTACCGGCGCCAAGTACACTCCGGTCCACGACAGGGACCGGTGTCTGTCAACCCGCGATCGCAAAACGCGTCTCTCTCACAACTCCAGTCAGCCAGGTTTGCCTCTCAGTCAGTCCAGCTGGCCTCTAAGTCACTCCAGCCAGTCAAGCCTGCCTCTCAGCCAGTCCAACTGGCCTCTCAGTCATTCCAGCCAGTCAAGCCTGCCTCTCAGCCAGTTCAGCTGGCCTCTCAGTCACTCCAGCCAGTCAAGCCTGACTCTCAGCCAGTTCAACTGGCCTCGCTGCCACTCCAGTCAGCCCAGACAACTTTGCAGCCGCTCCAGTCAGCCCAGACGACTTTGCAGCTGCTCCAGGAGCGGTCCTGCTCCTGATCCACCGCCAGTCTCTGTACTGGGCGATCCTGCTCCCGACTCACCGCCGGTCCCCGCACTGGGCGGTCCAGCTCCTGACCCACTGGGTTTCCGCACCCACAGCCGGTTTCCGCACCGGGCGATCCGCACCCACTGCCGGTTTCTGCACCGGCCGGTCCAGCTCCTGACCCACCCCCGGTTTCCGCACCGGGCGGTCCAGCTTCTGACCAACAGCCGGGCCCAGTACAGAGCAAAGTTATTGTTAGTGTTACCCCGACTGCTCTGACAATGGTACTGGTCCGTGTACCGCTCATCCAACCGCTTGTCGCATCTCCTGTACCTACACCTGATGGGATTAATACTCTGATAGTTGCAACCCTTCAGAGTACTGGACTGTACTCCAAACGGACCTGCTTAACCATATAGTTGGGAGGACCATGCGCCTTGTCTTCACTTCTGCGTGGTCTGCCGGCTCCTCTGTCCATAACGCCTGGTGGATCACTCGCCTCGCTTCCGCTTTAGCGTAGTCTGACGGCTCCTCCTCCTCTTCCTCAGCCTTGGTTGGCTGGTGCTTTTCTTCGCAGTACAGACAGGACCTGATCGTGACAGAGAATTTTAACAAAAAAGGTTAGAATTAAAAGCCTCGAAATGCAATGGGTCCACCAGACCCAGCAGGACACCCGGATGTAACCAAAAAATGAAGACCCTAGGAGGGTTAAGGCTGCCCTTTACTGCAAGAAAGTTGCTTAGCCCAAACCTTGAAAAACAGGGTTTCAATAAGTGTAAAGTGACCATTCTGTCATACATAAACTCACCACAGTGTGAACAGCACAAAATTCTTCCTCTGCATTTAATCTATTAAACAAGGGAAGCAGCGGACAGCCAAGAACACTGCCCAGAGAGCTTTGCTCAAGAGTACTTTAGTAGTGCCAGTAGCAGTCTTGGGATTCAAACCCACAACTTTCTGATCGCAGGGCAACTACCCTAACCACTAGGTCACCAGTTGCCCAATTGTTTTGGCCAGATCCTCAAGAGACGCGGTTGATTCATTTATGTCCTTAATAGTGGATACTTGTATCTTGGACTTACCCCATCAAGGCCTGTAGTATTCTGTAGAGGACATCCTGGGCTTTCCAGTGACGTGTCATGTGAGGGGTTTGCATGCTGGAAACAAGGACTGCAGACTTATAATTCACTGAACTAAAATACATGTTTTGTTGTCCTTACAAGCAAATAAGCAGAAGAGTGATATAGAATTTTATTGTTTTGATCAAATGGAATGTGTTCTTGGGTTAATATCACTTTTTTCATTTCTAAATTCAGTTTAGAATCATCCTGTTGTCCTCTACAGTGGACATGCTGGGAAATTAAAATAAAGAAATTCAAAGAAATTTAAATTGTAAGGTGTTTTTCAGGCCCAAATAGATAGGAAATTGTGAGACACTTTTTTTTCATTGGTTCTCAGGAGGTTAAATTGTACATCTGTGGTTGGTCAGATGGAAAACAACTACTGTATATATCAAGTGATATACAGATTCAACTATGTAGATAACTCATATTCAACTACCAAGTGTCTGTTCTAGCTCTTGTTTTTCTCATGTATTGTGTTTTTTGTGATGAAACTGTACTTTAAAAGGTAAGCAATCAAATTAAATTCAAGGAAAAAACTCACTCCAGGGAATGAACTTGGCAGACAGGTGGTTTCTGCCTCATTACATCTGACTAAAATGTGTCTCAGTGGTTTAAGTGATCAAATTTAAATGGGTCTTGGGTGTGTAAAATTTACATGAAGTCTTATCCATAAAAAATCTCAGATTTCAGATGCAGATTTGAATTTTCCACAGCTTGGCCTGGTAATGTCAACACCAGAACAGTAACAAATCAGTTATATGTGACACAGCTGTCAAGAAAGTATGTAAACACATAGTACTAACAACGCCACTTGGGCAGCTCTACCGTTTTGTAATTTTTAGGGCAGAATATTCAACTGCTTTCTCAAATGATTTCATTTTATTTATAATCAGTGATACCTGGATACAGCCATGTGTCAATCACACATAATAATGTCTAATGCAAATAAGCATTTCTTCATTTAAATAACAGATATGATTCTGTATCAAAGAGTATAAGAGATTGTTGCTCATGCACCGTTTAATCAGTTTGTTTTCATACATTGCAGAGACCTGCAGGTTCTTACATATAGAGCAGAGGGATGATAATAAAGAAATTGGAATGTTCCTCGCAAGATGAAGTTCTTTGACAGTTCCTTTTAGGATTAAAGTATGAAGGCTGGGGAGATCCTTAAAATTCCTTTTGCTAGATGATGTCACAACCGTTCCAGAAAACTCAATGATTCACCTTCTCCAAACCTTCGAATGCACCTTACTCTATCACAAATGTTGACGTGCCGAGAAATTCCACTTTCTCTAGTTGAGGGTTTTTGACTTTGATCTTTGGTTTCATTTTCAGTATTTCAGGTACTGTCATCACTTTCTTGTCGTATACGTCCACCCTCTGCTCCTATAAGCATGGTCACACCTGGAAATGAATCAGTGAGCAATGAGAGAAACACAGCTTAACTTTTCAACTCTATTAAACATGCGATTTGTGTAATTATTTCCTCTTATTTTGCAAGTCTCTTCAGAATTCGTGGTCCCAGTACTTCTGAAGAACTATAAGACATGTGTTCTGAAATTTGAAACAGTGGACGTTGTTACATTTCTGAAAACCTAAAGCAAATGTTTTTGACTTTAGGTGTTAAAGAAAAAAACAACAAAACTAAAATGTATTAATGTAATTTACCTCCTTAACCTCCTCCAGAGCCAGACTGCTTCACTGTTTGAGTAAATACTTCTAGATGATTTGTTCTACTGTTAAGGTGAAATGAATTAGATTTAATTATGTGATATTCCTCTGCTCATAGTTCATTTTACTGACATTTACAAAGTCAAGAGTTTCTCAGTTATAATAAACTGATAAGAGATTAATGTGTATAGCAAAATGTATAAAAATCTCATTTTATTTTTTCCTTGTGTGCATGGGTGTGTGCATGCATGGGTGTGTTAGTACTTTAGCTAGTACAAAACATCTGCCTCAGATAACTTTTTTAATAATTAAATTTCACATTGCACTGAACCTGTTGTTGAACTTTTCAGTGCGCACAGTAATGATGAGGTCCATTTGAACTGGGAAGTCAGAATTTTAACTGGAAAGTTCCCTGAAGACAGATTTCCCAAATAGAAAGTCAAAAGAACCTCACGATCCAATATTGTAGTCACTTCCAAGGAAACTAGAACACAGTGTAACTATTTTAATGTTAAACACACTGTTCACCAGAAATTAGCAGAACATAACTCTGCTGTGAAGTGCTTTACAGGTTGACTGAACAAAACCAGGTTTCACCAGTACAACACTTTTGGAAAAATGTCACTAACACTGTCTCTCACATCTTGAGTTGTGACATTACACTATCTTCATCCCTTTGTTTACTGGGAGACCTTTCAACAGTTCATCTACGGCCCAAATATTCCAAATCTTTTCTAGTCGCCTTAACTGTTGCCAAGAAAACAGTTTTGTTAAATTGGAAAACCAAAACCTCATCGAACATTAATCACTGGTTAAGTCTCTTTAAAGAATGCATTTCCCAGGAATTAAACACATCAAAACCCAACATCAACTCTTAGAGAAACCTGGAATCCTTTCATCGTTACACTTGAGTTACCTGTTAACTAAACACATTCTGTACATATAGATGCACACCCATCCAGCCCTTACCCCTTCCTCACACACACACGCACACACACACACACACACACACACACACACACACACACATATACACACATACACACACACACACACACACACACACACACACACACACACTCTTAATGAATTCTTTTTCTTTCTTTCTTTTTTTCTTGTGTCATTAATCTAAACAACTTATATGAACTTCCCCTTGATATATTCATGCTTTATATCTTTGTGCCTTTGGTGTCGTCTCTCTGTTTGTTTGTGTCTGTTGGGCTATGTGTCTCTGTCTTTGGTGACTTGTCTTTTGAAGAAACTGAATAACCTGTTTTGTTTTTTCTTGTCTTGTTTTGTTTAGTCTTGATTTATTGTAAGGTCATGTATTAGGGTGGGTGAATTCAGAGCAACTCCGATAAATTAAAGATGTGCACTGCTGTTTAAAATAAAATAAAATTGTCCTCTGAAACGGGGGGTGATGGTGGACCAAAAAAAAAACAGGTTCATTTAATCTGCTAAATACTGAAAAAATTTAGCTTATCTTCACAGCTTTATGACTCTATTTGTAAGGCAAATGTCTGAAGTTAATACTGACATTAAGGTACTGACACTTTGGGCCTCTTTTGCTTTACTTTTTCTTTATTTTGTAGAAATGTTGTATAGAAGCCACAGACCAGCTGAGGCCATACAATCACACATATGATTATCTGTGCCCACAGCCAGGGTCGGACTGACCATCTGTCATATTGGGCGTTTTCCCGACGGAACGATGTCCGTCCGTCCGTCCGTCCGTCCGTCCGTCCGGCTCATTCCTCCCATTTGGCTCTGCCTGTGGATGAGATGGAGAGAGAACGTAAAGGGGGCGCAGAGAAACTGCAGAGAAAAAAAAGGCCCTTCAGACAGACAATTGTGCCACATTTACAATCATTTTTGCTACAGGGCCATCATCAGCTGTTATGATGGTGGCAGTGAACCTGCGGTGAACTGGACTGCTTTTAGAACACTTAGGCTAAGTTATGAGTAAAGGAACCCTTTGAGAATGCAGTCTCTTTTTATCCCAAGTATTCATTAAAAGATTCAGCTGCATCGTATTTGACTGGTTAAGTTCACTATGTCATGAATACTCCTGTGTTGAATACTACTTTTATTGAATACTTTGTCGGGGAAATTTGCATTTATTCTTCGCAATCATACATATATTCCTTTGTAATCACATATTGTAAGAGGAATTCAGTATATCCAGATGATGATTCATATTTAGATGACTCTTTCTAGTTATACTCATATTAAGGGTGATTCTGCTGGCTAATGATTAAGGTTGCAGTTTAGGGCACAGTTACATGATTAAATCAAGGTTGTTATTTTGCGTAAATACTATGTTTTTGAGCTAAAGAGTTCAGATAAGGTGTTTTGTTTAGACCAGAAAGCACTTCTTCAGGGTCGTCACCATGGGGACGCAGGAGAGGCGCCATGGTTTCTGCCCATGTTTGATAATGGTCATTTTGAAAGTATAAGAAGTCCTCTGCGAAGGACGAATTCAGAGAGAACTTCAAGACTCAGGACTGCCCTGGGTTGCGAATAGCTCTTTCCTAGCTCTTGAGCAAAGAAGACTTTGTCTGTTTGATGATTCTCCACCGCCTCGACAACTTCTTTGTTGGTATACACATTCATGGACGTGTAAAGATGGGTGGTGGTATACAGGTGTGTGTGAATCAAGAGGCAGGCAGTCCACGGATTAGAAGCGACCCCCAGTGGTCGCAGGCGGGAACTGGTTCCAGAGTTCATGTGAGTCCGTGGTCTCATGGCAAGCTCCGGTTGTCGCAGGTGCGAACCGTGACATTAAGATTATTATATAAAATTGCTTGCTTGGCCAAAAATGGATACATTACATAATCTGGTTGAAAACACTAAAAACCACATTTCTCAAGTGTTGAGTTTAGAATGAAAGCCTTTAACCTAATAGTAAATAAAAATGTAGTTTGCATGGGTTTCAGTTGGCCAAAAGTGGGAGTCAGGTGTTACAATTGGATGTATGGAGTATATTATTGATATATATGTATATATACATACTAAAATATATTACTATAATATATTGAGAACATTAACATTAACACAGCTAAAATTGTCAAAAAAAGAGAGTGAAGCGGACAAAAAAGTCCTACAGGAGGGCCAGAGGGTTAAACGAGAGGCTAGAGTTTATCATGCCATCTAGTGGACAAATATCATAATTGCCAACCTGCTACTTCTCCAAAAACGGTCCATGGTCATTGGATTCAAAAGGAATTAAAAAAAAGAAAGAAAGAAAGAAAGAAAGACAGAGAAAATGGGAATCACGGAGTCTATAGCATGAGGTTTAAAACGTTTTCCAATAAGAAGTTAAAAAAATTTGATATATAATACAATATGATGTACAAACTTTGAAAAACAAAGGTTCCCAGATGAACACACAAACCAACCTTTTTGTAATCCCATAGAACCCTTTTTGCTAGGAGAGATTTTTCACCTCTTAATAGTAATGTAAATTGCACATGTAAATTTTATTTGAAATCCTAAGGGTCAGTTATCTAGACAACACTTTAATATGTAACATGTAAGGGAAGTAATGTGCGGCAATGATGCAAAGTATGAAGCTTGTCTTAACTCCTTTAATCATGTAATTTCAAAGTCTTTTCAAAGCCCAGAAAATCTACAGTAAATAGTTTTGCATTTGCAGTGAGGTACGTATTAAATGTGTGAGATAACCAGGAGACATGCAATTTCAAGTTTTACAAATGCCATTTTGTGAGATTTTGGATTCACCATGATGATTGATAACAATGATTGAAAAAAAAAAAAAAAAAAAAAAAATAAATGATACTTCCATTCTCAGGTCACTGAATATAAAGTGTATTAATGAGATGTTTCATTTCTGACAATCATTGTTGCTTTTTTCTTAAAGGTAATCAACCAGACAGATGAAATACGTTCTTATCTCATACTATTAGTAAAAAGAGAAATTACAGTTGGAAAAAGTAACCCTTTCATTAAACTATCAAAAAATTCGATGCTGAGTACAGAAGAAAAAATGTTTTAAACCTTTGAAACAGGCTCTAAAAACAATTAACATTCTTATTTTTATTGTTTCTTTGGGGGATTTTCTTGGGAGAAAACCCATTATAACCAAACGGGCACTCTACACAGATTATTAAGCAATCATTTCCAAACCTTTTCACCTGTTTCAAAGATTTATGCTTTCTGAAAAACTACAAGGGATTTATATTAACCTTTTTTGAGTCAAACATGATCTTATCTTATAGCACGCCAGTGTGTCACACCACAGCAAATAGAGAAAATGTTAGAAGATGCTCTACTTCAGATAACTGAGTTTGAATTTGGGTGGTGTAGGTCTCGACTGCCCTGTTTGTTCCTCCTCCAGCATGCAACACAGGAGATGATACTAATAATGGCTACAGTACAGACTACAGCAATAATGATCATTTGCATGTCTTTAGATATTGCCGGAGTCTCTCTCTGATCATTGCTGGTGTTCTCATTCTCTGGGGGAGATGTAGAGTTTGCCGCGGTTGCTGGGGTGCTCCTTCTGGGTGGAGGAGTGTGAGGCCTTCGCCGTTTTTCTGTAGGACTGATGGGTGTTTGAGACAGATCATCATCATTCAATTTTAATATGTTAATGTCTCTGTGATGTGAAGGACGAAAGCATGCCAGGGATGTGATGTTTGGCACTTTCTTTTGGTATATTATTAGCCAATCTCGAAGTGGTATAATGTCGCGGTCACAGTTCCAAGGATTCATATCAAGCACTACATTGTCAGCTGTGGTTAGTGCATGTAAAAGCTCCTGTCTCAAATACGGTAGAGAGTTGTTTTGAAGCTCCACCTGAAATAGGTCACCGACACCATCAAGAAGTTTCCCTGGGAGGTCTTTAATCATATTGTTTTCCAGTGATATGTTGACCAAATTGGGGAGGTTATGAAACACTCCTTCATCAAGGGTTACCAGACGGTTGGTGTGAAGTGAAATTTCTTCCAACATAGTCAATCCATTGAAGGCACCAGGCGCGACACGTGAGATCTGGTTTCTGCTGAGCACCAGAAGACGTATATGAGTTAAATTGCGGAACACGTTTTCTTCCAGCTTGGTCAACATGTTGTCATACAGCCACAGGTCCTGGAGGAGCATGGGGCCAAAGGTTCCAGGAGACAGACTATGCAGCTGGTTGTCATGAAGTGAGATCTGGCGCAGATTGGGAAGGTTTAAGAAAATGCCCTCTGGAAGTGAAGATAGCTGATTATTAGAGAGATAGAGCTTTTGGAGCTTTTGTTGGTGTGTGAAAAGTTCTGCTGGTAAGTGTGTGATACCATTGTTCTTCAAATGCAAGGTCTCAAGGTTAACCAGGTTCTCAAAGACAGTGCCGGGGAGCACTTTTAGACAGTTTTGTTCGAGGGACAAGATTTTAAGCTTGCTAAGTCCATGGAAAGTTCCTGTGTACAGTTCCTTAATACAGTTTTTCTGCAACTTCAGCTGCTCCAAATTAATTAAACCCTGAAATGCCGTTTCTGGAATAGAACTGAGATTGTTTTTGCTTAGGTCTAAGGTCTTCAGCGCTTGAAGAGGACTTAGCAAAGATGGCGAAAGCTCATTCAATTTGTTGCTGATCAGAGTGAGGGATGTGAGCATCTGTAGGTTTTGAAACAAGTTCTCTGGTAGCGAAACTAACCAATTTCCTGTTAAACCTAAGACATTAAGGTTGTGGGCCTTGTCAAATGTGTGTGGCTGCACTTTGCTTAGTTTTGAGTCCTTGACTGCAAATATTGTGAGGGCTTCAGCAAATGCATCAATGTCTGCTGGCTTCAGTAGGGAAAGGCTGGAATTTGAAATATATAAAATGCTTGTTGTTGAGGGAATGCCAGATGGAAACTCTTGAATTTCAAGGCCCTGGCATAGAATTTTGTTGTTTTTGCACTGGCATTGCAGTGGACATCCCCAAACAACAGCATTCACAGCACAAATGCAGAGAATGATATAATGACCAAGATCCATTGAGACCTGAAAGAGAATAAAGCATATCTAAAGTCATTTATTTCATAGTTACACATAATAAAGCAGTGTAAAAATGGGAAATATCCATCCATCCACCCATCCACCCATCCATCTATTGATACATTCACACAGAAGTTATGGAATGCTTTAGCCTTTACTCTTTTTGAAAGAGGCACAATGCAGAATATATACATATATTTATCTTAGAGGCACCCATGTAAATATTAGTGCTGGGCCGTAAACGGCGTTAACGCGCGTCACCGGCGCGAGATTCTTATCGCGCGATAAAAAAAATATCGCCGTTACCTGCAATCCCCCGCCCCCGGACAGAGTGAGCTGTGTCTATACTATGCAAGCTATGATGAATTTCACCTTGATATTTCAGTGACTTGTCCGGTTCACGCAC
>JBBPDC010000109.1:10476103-10488498 GCA_037974485.1 Hemigrammopetersius urotaenia | reverse complement strand
TACAGCAAAGTTAAGCAACAAAAAGTTCTAAAGAATGAGGCTTGGTTTGTTTTCGTTTATTTTAAATAAACACCAGTGTATTAACCAGTAAACACACATCCTTGTTTCTATTTTCATGTATGTGTAAGCGTTACGCCAGTAGGTGGCACTATTGCAGCACACTACAACCCAGGTTTATGATTTGCTTGCGCTTTTTGGTCCCTCTGTGATTCCGTATTACTTCAATCCCGTCTTCGCTGCCTTACCGTGTATTCTCCGAAAGACATAATGTACCGAACTGTGACCCATGTACCTTACGAATACCGACCCATGCTGAGATATTTTTGAGTTTAAATTTAAGTTTTTAAAAGCCACTCTCGTAGAAACACTGTCTTACCTGTTTACATATACTGATACTAAATCATTTTATTTTGGTCTCTGTGCTTTTTTTGTAACTCAGACATGATAAAAATGTCATGTTCCAAAGTCTATTAAGATGTTTGACACAAGGCTCATGCCCATCTCTGCTACCAAAACCGAGCTGCCTTTGTTCAGATGTCTGAAGCGAAAAAGCTAAATGACTGAGGGAGGAATGATTCTCTGAGATGCCCGAGTGGGAGCTCTGATTATAAGCACAGCTCATAGTGATCATATTTTATATGCGATGGTAATGTTTATGAGAATGACAACATTAGCACAGGGCAACAGTGGGTGAGGGCACATTATCCAAGACCATGAAATCTGCATGTGCATGGAAAACATGACAATATGATGATGTGACTTCACATTAGCATCATTAAGAAGATAATTAAATCTCAATCTTTTTTTCAGTATCTAGAGAAATTGAAAATGTTTGTGTGTTCAGTGCATATGGAAGAGAAATACAGGAACCTATATGTGTCTGGAAAAGCTTATAAAATAACTTTGTTTTATAAAATTAAATTTTTGTCTTTTCTATTTTGTTTTCTTTTCTGATTTTTTTGTTTTAGGTTTACCGTTGTGACATATGGGTTTTCACATATCAGGGTACATGCAGAGTAACACACAGTACCTCATCACTGTGGGAATGGAACTCTATGCCAAAGTTGGCTGTGTGAGTAGAGGGGACTTAGCGAATGCACACTTGAACAGAAGCCTGTTTCTGTGGATTTTTTTTCACACTAAGTATAGGAATATACTTAGTATTTTTGACTTGGAATCAAAAATACCATTCAAGTACCTAGTTAGTATAAGAAAAAAATGTTTTTTATATTTACTAAGGTCTCTTTCATTTTAAATATACTTTCAAAATTATATACTGCAAACTATATTTTGTCATTCATTTTCAAAATTCAAGAAGGAAAGAAAACAGATTTAGACAAGCTGGTATATATAAATATAGATGTACACTGTATATACATGTACACTGTGCATTTAAGCCCTGTTAAACCTCAAAATACTGGTTTTGAAACCCAGCTGTTTAGAACTGTCAGAGGCAATGTTCTGAACGCTGGTCATTCATAACATAAATTAGTCTGGAAACCCATTTGGACTGACCTTAAGGCTGTAAACAAGCCCCATATATTAGCAAGATGTTAAGTTGCTGGTGACTTACTTTATTCCACCCCGATACTCCCTTTCTTTTTTCTTTTTTTTTTTTACTATTCCCAGAAAGGGTGGGCATACTGTGGAACCTTGAAGTAGCTTGAAAACGCTTGACCCACTTCATGACAAACCTCTTACCAATCCATCACGGTTGAGGACAAACGTACGGAGCGCGAGCCACCACTGTGTCCGAGAGAGGAGGGGCTGTTCGCGTGGGCTGAGGTGACTGATGACAGAATGAATGGCTCACCGGAGTGTGAGAAGAGTGGCAGCTGCGGGGCTATCTGTCCACCTCTCTTTTGCACCGGGCTTGATTTGTGAGCCTAGTGCTCGAAACCTGCTCAGCAAGCACAGGTTAGATAGAACAGGTGCTGTAAAGTGTTGCTGCAACTGGGATTTGCATACAAAATGCAGCATCTAGCTGCGAGCTCGACTTCCAAACAAAATCTGTCAAACATGAACACCAGTGAGCATTAATCTATGAGTATGCAACTGGTGCACATGCCCTCTTTATTTGTGTCAACTTTCCATGGGTGTGTTTCCAGGGAAAGTCCTACTGAAGCACTGCAATTAAGCTCTTGATATAGTGAGAGTAAGAAGCCACGCTAAGGTCTTACGTAGGAAGGTTATGAAGGTTTCATTAATATTCCGTTGGGTTAAAACTGAAAAAAATTTAATAACATATAGTTTTGTTGTATTTCTTTAAATCTGCTATATTTTGAAATGGTTTAATCTTTAATTTGAAGCACTTGAGAAGGCCCTAAGTGTACCATTCTTAAACTATTCATTTTTTTAATTTGACATATACATTGCAAACATTACATAGAGATAGGCATAGATTTAGACGTGGACATTACATTATAGATATACAGTATTTCGTGTGGGATATGTGAGACATACGAGAGACAAATAGACATGGAAGACACAACCAATGATATGGGTGTATGATGGATGGTGTGTATGATATGTTCAGTTGTATGAAATGTTCTCAGTGGCGGTATGGTATTGAGGATATGACAGTGAGTAGATACGGAGTTCCGAGTAGTGTGGTTTAGGTGGGAGCTCACTGGGAAGCAAGAGGGGAGAGCTGGGCTTAGAGTTGAAGATGTCAGTTAGTTCCTCTGGCTGCTCTGTCTCAACCCCAGCCATGGTGACAATAAACCCAGGGGGAGCCCATGACATCAGAGAGTAGGATGAGGGGGCATCAGAGGGTGCGTGAACCTGACCCAACACAAGGAAATACGTAGTGGCATGGACATAGCAGAAAAAAAAAACCAAAAGTAATGGAATATTTAATAGTAATAGTAATAGTAAAATTTAATGCAATATATTGCTCTTATGCTGACATTACTGTTATCGTCTGACCTACTTTTCTTTACATTATGCTGCACTACAACCAGAATAAGATTGGATTTTTTTGCTTTTTCATCCATCTTAAACCCAACCCAGTTAGGGTAAATGTAACAAATCTAAATATAGTTATGTGCAATTTGGTGATTATTTGGGGAGTCCATTTTTTTCTCATTTCCTCTGCACTACTGTTTAGAATAATATTTGGCAACTACTGCTGGCTACCTTTGTAAATTCCTTCTTTAATTTTAACTCTTTCAGAACTTAAATATGCGTTGTATCATCTGTTGATGTGAACATACGAACACTCATAGGAATAAATGTGAATGTAGTGGTAGAATCCACTAACAGTTTAGCATGTGGGACATTGCATAGAAAGTTTGTAGAGGACACTGAACCACCAAAAACCAATTTCACTCAGATTTTTCCTTCAGCAGTCTTGGTTTAAATCACAGACTCCACGCTCCACTCGGTAAACACAGAATGAGTATTGTGCTTGGCTAATCTTTTTTCAGTGGTGGGTAAAGTGAGGGTGAAGCTGAATTGATCATTTGAGCTGAGTAATTGTTTTAACTTTTTTGATGACAGGAGTTTCCTTGGGAATTCAGCTCATTTGCATTCATTTTCTCACCATCACACACAAGCGTGGAGTGAAGAGCCAGCTTTCAATCCACTTTAATTCATCTATGATTATCACCAAACCAGTGTAAGTCATTAGTTCTCAGAAGCTTGTTTTGACTGGTCACTAGAAATATGCACTCACAGATCATATAGTATTACACACAGAACTTGTCCAACTTTGACTAAATTTTAAACATCTTATAATGAGTATCCAAACATGATCATTTTGAGCTCTTAGCTCTACTCCAGATTGTGGGTTTCTACCAACCATCTGAATGTGCATGAATGAGTGCGGATTTGTGTGTCTTTTCAATTCTTACCACAGTGTGGAGCTCTCTCTCTAGCTTGCCATTAGTGCTGCTCTGCTGCCGGCTAAAATAAGCACCGGAAGGAAGTCCAGATCGATGTCCCTCATTTAAAAACACACAGCTGGGAAGTGCTTGTCCCTTGGACCACTGCTGAGAGACCAGAGTCTTTCACTCAGTGTTGCTCTGAGACCTCTCAAACATAACAAGGCCAAACTCCAGATGCAGGTGCTTGACATTACAAGGGGTTTGCATACTGTATCAGCAAGGAAGAGAAAGTGAATCTCAGTCCTTATGTAGAACAAAAATTCGATTTACACATTACTGCAATGCATTTCCTCACTTGTAAGCTTTAGCTCTTGACCACTTCCAGGAGCTCCTGATTATTTTAGACATGTTTCACTGGCCGTTACCATCCACGTTACTACTTGGAACAAAGAGCAATGAGCAAACAAGCTTCATTACAAGCTACTCTAGCAAGAAGCATTATTAGAATGTGGAAAAAAATGAGAATCATCTCAGATTCACACATAAGACTAAGATCAGCAGCTCTGTAATCCGTGTTACCCTTCTTTGTTTCTACACAAGCCTTTGGCTGTTTGGCACGAACACTTCACTTATCTACCTTGCACCTTTTCAGGCTGAAGAAGATCATTACTCTTTCAGCATTACATAATTAGTGTCTGATTGAGTATTCATTAATGATTACTCTCCTTGTTTTGTCTTCCATTATTCAAATTGCTGCTAATTATTTATGCTAATTATGGTCACACATTGTTAACAGCTGTGGCATGCTGCCATTTGTTACATGTTCGCTTAATGGCAACATTGTATGCAGCCACACATGTAATGGTTCGTTCAAAAATGCTCAATCAAATGTACAAATATACATCGTTTTACAACATAAGCATTCACACATGCCGGTGAAGTTTGCTTGATACATTTGCATTAATTATCATTTCAACAATGATATTACAGTTAACAGTATAACTGTATAACTGTGTAATCGCTGAAGGGGAAAACATCCTGAGTACTAGGGCTAGAACCCCTTATAATGAGCAGCAGGACCAAATCGTTGTTCCATGAGTCCATTTTAGCAGAATAACATTTTAGTTCAAAACTAAGACAGAGCAGCTTTCTTCCAGACAATAAGCACAAACAATAAAAGTGAATTGTGGAAAAACACTGCTTCAAGGAAAACTAACAAACAAACTAACTAACTAACCAAATCTTTCTTGCTAGCTTGAATGCTATGCTGTTAAATGTAGGCTAATTATAAAATAAAACTGTCATTCCTTAAAATTACTCACTAGTATAAATAGGTCATTACAATTGTCATGAATGGAATCACAGTGGACCCTCACTGGGTGTTTAGTGTTGAAATATTTATGGCTGCTTTGACTTTAGACCAATGGCAAGCAACAGTGTCATTGATCTGCCGTTGATACGTCTTGAAAATGCCTTCAAACAGCATGACGTCCTTCAATTCTCTCAGTCAGTCATTTAAAAAAATTGACCTTTCTTGGCTTTGGCAAAAAGAAAAAAAACAAAAACAAAACAATGAGAGTTCTGCAATGCATAGGGCAATGATTGGATTTATTGTGTAGCAGAATCCTTAAAAAAAGACTCCAAAAGTAGCCCTCAGCAATGGCTTGCTGAAGCCTGCTTTACTGAGCAGTGAAGAGAAGTAAGCCATGGCTGCTCTCAACGGTTGTTGTGTGATTGCAGAGTTGTTAATGCTGCCTTTTGCAAGAGAATTTGCATTTTGTGGTGAAACAGATTTCTCTGTGTTACTAGGGCTTATTGCATCATACCTAAAAAGGGAAACCACTTAACCCTCCAAAACACAAAAAGGAGAGCTGTCCAACAACCACAGCATTTCCCCCATGCTCGCCTCAAGGAATGATGAAAATCGTAGCTGTGCTTGTCTCATTTACTTAGATGAGGCTTTTGAAAATGTATACAAGGCCAGCCTTAGGTAAAACATGGAAAAGAACAGGATAGAATGCAGCCCACTTCATCTGAGGATGTACATTTTACAAAGCAACTTACACAAACTGTGGGATGTCGCAGGACTACTATGCGACAGTGAAAAACTGACCTCTCTATGCTTGTGTTCTCAATTAATTTTATGGAGCAGTATGCGAAAAATAAGACTGAGCTCAGGTTTATGGATTTGAACAAGGACTCTTTAATATACAGATATATTGAATTGTCTTGTACATATTTTATGAAAGTGAAATTGGTTAAACACTAGTTTGGTTTCATTAATTGTTTTAAACACTTGCTTAGTGCTATAGCAATCTAGTAGTTTTTTACATTAGATTAAAACAAAAAACAAGCTACAGCTCTGTGTGGGTTGAGTTCTTGTCACAACAGTAGGCCATCATTCAGAAATGGAATATTGATTGTATTGGAATATTGATTGTTATATTAGTTTTTCTATATGACCAAAATTCCAACAAAGTGTTTCATTTCCACAGATATTCCAGACTATTATCTTACCCTGCCCTCCTTATTCCCAAATGGCCTATTTGCGAAGACAGTAAAGCATTAATCTTACATCCCTAGTGTTATGAACAGTGCTGCATTTTTTATACAATTTCACATTATGAGGCAGAAACAATGCATTATCTAAGTTTATTGTCAAAAAGTGGAATAAACGGCTATATTTCAGTGTTCTGTCTTAATGAGTTCTGTGGATCTTTAGGGCATGAAGACTGCCTTCTAATGTGACTTCAGCCATCTCAGGCTGTGCATTTATATCACTGTTGATTCTTAAAACACTTAAGATCATTCGCTTTGTGTTCTCCCATGGGCTGTGACTGTACTTTGCAGCAAGGAGAAGGAGTCAAAGAAAAGGCCCATCAGCTCAAAAGCAGCAGTTTGACTTAGCAGGAAGCACAGTGGTATGGTATTTTGGATTGTACAGTCTTTTCAGGTTTCTCCCAAAGGCTTTACAATAGAGAATGTGGCCTAATGGCTTTAGTAGCAATTAAATAACCTCTGCACTGTGCTACTCTCTGGCTGTGAACATTGGTTTGGACTAAAAAAATATTGCCATTGCTGAAAATAGAGAGCGATTTGTTTTTTTCCCACATACTTGAACAAGACTGCTGAAATATCTCCTCTAATAGGTTTTAAGTCTCTTGTGTAATTTGTAGTTTTATTGGTCATGCTAAAAATTATATTTGTACAGTTTTTAAAGCTTTAAATTAAATTAAATGGGGGACCTCACAGCAAGAAGGTCCTGGGCAGTCAGGGGCCTTTGTGTGTGGAGTCTGCATGTTCTCCTTGTGTGTTTCTGCTGGGTACTCTGGTTTCCTCCAATAGTCCAAAGACAGTGTGTCTTCCCTTTGATGGTCTGGTGACTGGTGTGAGTGAAGAGCCATAAACGATTAAGGGAACTAAAAGTGGTTCAAAGATATTTCATAACGTGTGTTAGTTCAGAAAACATCCAAATAATTCAAATTCACTAGCTAACCTTTCTGTGGGGGGCTGTACTATGTGAGAGCTGTTAAAAATATCTATTTTTGAATCATTTAACCCTGATTTGCCACATGTGCTCAGGTTAAAAGCTTCCTGTCCATAGTCAGGGGTATTCTCTTCCATACTCACATTTAAATACAAACGAACAAACAACAAGCCATTTTAATGCTTTTTGGTGCAAATTTCCTTGGAAATAGGCAGACATTAAAGGAGAAGTTCAGTGTGAAATGGACCTGGGGCGTATTGAAACATGGTAACGAGTATGAACTTTTGTTGAGTACCCCACCCCCAGTGCAGATAAATCTCTATTTTTACACTGTTAACAAAGCTCAACGTAGCTCCACACTGCATTTCTATATTCATTGCTCCATATTTCATTTCGCCATCTTGAAATTAATTTCCACGGAATTCATTTTGCAATCTGTTGCCCTATCCTACCTGTTCGTTCATGCTCGACTTATCGTGCCTTATTTTCAAGATGGCGGCAACCAGAAAATTTCCTGAAGGTACTGTCTTTTGAATAAACTACCTGTGTACTTTCAAAGTTCTCAATGTCTCATTTTAAATGTCAGGCCCTCAGAATTCTAGAAATGGAGCTACTTTGGTGTCTCCCACTTGCTTTATCATGTTTACCTGGCACTAACTTCCCTTTTCCTATTTAAATCCAGCCAGACTCAGAATACGCTGTCTGCTCTCCATCGTGCTGGCTGTCTGTGACATGCTGTGTCTGTCTCCCTGTCTCTCTGTCTCTTTTTCTCCTTCTGTAACACTCACTCTCTCTCTCTCCCCTTCTTTTCCTAGCCTTAAGCTGAAGCTTGCACGCCTGGCTCTCTGTATACCACTGCCAGAGGAAGGCGTATCTTACTTGGCCACACGGTAGACCTGCAAAGCATAATATTTTGGTTTGCTTTTCTAGCTGAAGGACTTCTCTGTTTAGGCCGTGCCGATCGACTTTGTCTTTGAACTTGTAATTTGAGCCAAAGTGGTTGTGTCTCTACTTACTTGGAATAAACTCTTCTATATTCTCTTCTGCAAGTGTGTCTCTGCCTCTGTGTGCCACCCACTGGTCATGCCCATTTTTTACTATTTCTTTTTCACATACTAATACCATTTCACATTTGTATAGAAAAAAAATACATTTAGAACATATAGTAATATTATTTTAAACGCCCAACAAGAAAACAACATCCAAGCTTCAGTCAAATGTGCACAGCGGGATCGAAGGCTTTTGTGAATGCCAGTGATACTCCAACTGGATCTCAATGTACCATTTTGCCATACTAACCTGTAAGCCTGCAACAACCAGTAGCTAAAAGGCATAACAAGCAAGTTTGTCACATGTAAGCCTGTTGAAATGAATTATAAGAGATAACACCTTGTCCTAACAGCCAGCGACAAGGACAAAACAAAACAATCCCACTGGGATCGACACCAACTGCAAATAGCAGAGCTTCAGGACGCATCACGCTGCTGTTCCACCTTACATACTGCAGATAAACCAGATGACGACTAGCAGATTTCACATCTTCAGTATACAGTAATTCCCCAGTTTTATGCGGATCAGGAGCCAAGAACCAAACTGATAGTTTCACGTGGAAATCTCCACAACAATGCGGACACTGCAAATATTCTTTGCATTTTTTTTTGCTTTTTTCATGGCAATATGTTTTTTTTTCATTAATTTTAGTTCTACATTATTAAAATATATCTAATTTACTAAACATATAAATAGTAATTCAAATATAAATTGAGGTAAAAATATAAATTCAGCCGTTTGAATATAAATTTCAGACTTTTCCACAACGCAGATTGCCAGTCTGCCCCTGTATACATTTTCATTAAGGGTAATGTATTAAGTTGAATTTAAACCTCTCTTTCTTTCTCTCTCTTTCATACACTCTTTCTCATATTTGGGGGCATATTTAGTGTTTACACTATAAAAAACGCGTTTTTTCAATATACGCAGGTGCTCTTGGAACGTAACCCCCGCAAAAAGCAGGGGATTACTGTAGATGTGATGCAGTACTGAATTTAGTTGCATTCCAAATGATTCCAGAGTGTAAAAGAGCTAAATTTTATTTCCAAAATAATTTTGTGTTTTGATTTTTTCAAGGTCCAATAATAAAATCATCGCAAACAATCAATGTTGTGTTATACAATGGATATTGGCACTGGGATGCTGTATGGGAACAAGGCCTAAACAACATTAGTGTTCCAGCATCTCACGGTATTGCTTTCCCTCTCTTGTATTATTGCCCGATTACAGAGAATGGGATTTTTGCCAGCATTCTGTAAAGGTTGTCCAACCTCGCCATAATTGCCATGAAGCAGTGCATCTGCGGACGGAGGTTGGCTAGATCGTACTGACTCATGTGATAGTGTGGTTTTTAAATGTACATGCTACTGAGTGTGTTAAGGTCTGCCTTCAGTGTAACTTGATCTATTATGTTTATTGATCTTTGTTTCTGCTCTGCTGAGAAAAAGAGAGTCTGTTTTGTTGTGTGTTTGAATTTTGTTATTCCAGTCAGGCAACATCAGTGGAATTTAGCTGGCCACCAGTGACACTCATTAAATGCCACAAATTAGCCGGATACCATTTGTTCCCACTGCTTAATGAGCATACACATGAGGTGACATATAGTTTGTTGTCATCAGTCAACTAGCTGGCAGATATCTACATTCTGGGCAAGTTTCAGCTAACTATGGTTCTAACTCATTAACACGAGAGCAATGGTGGGGAAACAGCTGAAAGCGTGTGGTCAACAAACAAAGTCAGACATGAATTATCACAGTAATTGCTGTAATTAAATTCTGACTACTGGCTAGATAAGCACTTACTAGGTGTGAGGAATGCCGAAGATTCAGTCGTGGTTATTTATCTAGTATTCGTGTTATTATAGCATGTGTCATTCTACCTTATGTTTACTTACTCTGGATCCTCTGGATTCTCATTCTTTCTCACTGCTGACAGCCTGCAAATAATTACATCAATTTGTCTTCCACATCATAAGGGAGTGCTGAATGCAGATGAAGACAAATCTTAACCTGAGTATGCCAGAAAAGGTGGAAGCTACTCTTGTCACATGACAAACGCATGCCATATCACTTACTCTGCTGCAGTCAGCCATTATTAAGGAAAAAGTCTGGCAAAAAAATTCAAATCTACACAATTTGTGACACACTCCAGGTATAGTCAGTCACCCAAGGCTTGTGCAGTGTCCACATTTTGCTTCTGCATTTTTGCCCAAGGGCTTAGAAACTGACATTGTTTACCAACACCAGAGGCTACCAGTGCCCCAATTTCTTACAATAAATACATCCCCACAATTTCTCTCAGCCCACTCAAATCACATTCAGCCTTTCATTAAGGTGGTACAGACTTGTTAGGACTCTAGAATTGCCTGAAATAGCTGCCAGTAGCAAGAAAGTTTCCTGTATTTTTATACAAATGAAACTTCTAATTAATCCTAATTTAATAATTAGTTACTTGAAGGTGTACCCATTTCTTACCCACGCAACCACCTACATATTCCATATCTTATATATTTCTGCCAGTACTGGTAAAGCTTGTCCATAGAAAAGCTTTCCTAGTACTGGCAGAGATATATAAGATACTGTCACGGTTCGGTCAGCAGCCGTTAGGAGCCGCTGTTTTTCCTTTTTTTTGTTCTGTTTGTGCTTGGTGTTTTCTGTTCATGGTTACTGTGGTTGCTCTGTTTATGTTCTGGGTTCTGGGGGGGCTTTTATTTTGATGTATCTGGGTTTTGCTTGTGTCACGTGTCTTGTGTCTGATAATTGGGTGTGCATCTGTTTTGTGTTATCCTGGTGTATTTAAGTCTGTGTGTTTTGGTTTCACGCTATCAGTCCATCGTCTTAGCACTCGTCTTAGTGCTCTCGTCTTAGCACTCCTGAGTTAGAAGTTTTGAGTCTGAAACCATATCTAGTTTTGTGCAAGTAAACGGCCACCGAGCCTTGTTTGTTTTCTGAAGAGCTTGAAATAAAAACCACAGAATGCATCCTCGTACTCTTGCCTGGTCCGTTCCAAGAGAGAGTGCACGGTTGCTGGGGATTAGCCCCGGCCCCCGTGACAAATATGTTAAAGATATAACTGTAAATATGGGTTTACAATATAAGCCAAACACTAAATGTTTTTCAAATAATCCTACACCCTTAGAAGTTGCAATTACTGTCCATTAAATGCTTAAACTTCATTAAAACAAGCTGAAATTTCTATCAATGAATAGAATTTCTGCTCTGGCTTCTGTAAATAGAAGCCATTTTTCTATGATCAAGTCAGATTAAACTGAGAAGGAACTGTATACTTATTCGCTGGCTTGGAGTGAAGCTGGCCATGGAGTTTCAGGGTTTGTTCAAAGTTGCACATTTGTTGGAGTTTGGAGTTCAGAGTTCTTAGTGTTGGTGAAGCTTGGAGCTCTTGATGATGAAGTTGGGTTTTTCTGAAGTTTCAGGCGTTGTCTTGAAGTTGAAGGTGGAAGCAGAGTGGAGATGCCAGGGAACAGAGTACTCAAGTCTCCGTTCCCAGTATTTCTCGACTTTTGTCAGAGAATCTGGAAATTACATAGCCAGAGAGGATGGGGGGCCCCCACCCCTGGCATGCAGGGCCCAAAGAGAGAAGAGGGTCAGTTTATGACACCTCTTCCGTTATTAGACTGTCGGGAGAATAAAGTTCCATAACTTTCGCACAGTTCATAATTGGGTATTGAAACTTGAAGTTTTTTTCTTGTTGTGATCAGAGCATTGTAATGAGACCAAATATGACACAACATCAACAAGCATTATCAGATTATGGCCTAATTTACAATTACATGTTCTTATTTCACTATAGTTATAAAAGTTCACATAAATGAACATGAATGATGGAATTCCTTTTGGTCATCAGTCCAGTTCAGACTTCTACAAATGCTTCAATCCTTCAGTTTTAAGTCAAATTGTCATAGTGTTGGTGGGGAATAGCGGGAGGACGCAAAGCTGTGCAGAAATAAGGACAGTTTAATGGAACAGAAAACACACAGGCACATAAATGTCAACCGAATCCAGATCAGAACA
>JBBPDC010000109.1:10435466-10461329 GCA_037974485.1 Hemigrammopetersius urotaenia | reverse complement strand
CACTGCTCCCCGGGCGCCATGTTCATGGCTGCCCCCTGCTTCACTTGGTGAATGGGTTAAATGCAGAGGGTGAATTTTGTGCTGTTCACACTGTATGCTGTGGTGTGTTCACGTATGACCGAATGATCACTTTCACTATTAGGGAATACCACCGCCATGAAGGGACGAGTTTGGTCTGCAGCAATGCTTAGGTAGATGGTACATGTAACAAACATCCACATGAATAGTGTGACTTAGGGTTTCCCATAAGAATATTGGAGAGAGCGTCACACTTCCTTCTCCGGCGTGATTCATCAGACCAGGCCACATTCTTCCATTGTTCCATGGACAAGTTCTCATGCTCATGCGTCCCACATTGGTTTCAAGAACTGACTGTTCACTTGCTACATAGCAACAACAACAATCACATGATTATTATTATTATTATTATTATTATTATTATTATTAATTATTATTATTATTATTATTATTATTATTAAGAAGAAGAAGAAGAGGAAGAAGAAGAATTGTTTTAAAAACAGTACAGTAAAACATGAAATGTATTATATGTTATATGCCTCTGACAACATGATTAGGATCTTTTTAAACACTGCATCATACCATATTGCTTTCCAATGTTGTGAACCTTTTAAAATGCACCCTCAACTGATTGTCATTGATTTTGCAGATTTAGTTGTAATGTTTAATTATGCAAATACATACAGGTATTCAGCAAGGTCATGGCACTTGCCAGATACTGTATCTGAATTTCATTTATTCTCAGCATAAGATCTTTCATCCCTGAGATACCATCTTCTAAATTCAAAGAGATTCAAAGAGATTTATTTTCAATTCATATTTTATGTGCAAGACATACACGGGAATCGAAATGTTGTTTATCGCTCTCTGTTGTGTGTACCCCTAATTAGAACTAGATCTATTCAGAGTGCAGTGTCAGTATAAGCTCTAATATTGACTAACTAAAGTACACCCATCAGCCATAACACCACCTGCCTATTGTGTAGGTCCCCATAATGCCGCCAAAACCGGTCTGACCCATCAAAGCATGGACTCCACAGGACCTCTGAAGGTGTGCTGTGGTATCTTGCACCAAGACATTTGCAGGAGGTCCTGTTGTGAGGTGGAGCCGCCATAGATTAGACTAGTTTTTCCACATGATGTAAAGAAAATTTATTTATCTGACTGGGCCATCTGCTTCCTTTGCTCTGATACAGTATCTAGTTCAGATGCTCACATGTCCGCAGTGAACGGGGTCAGTATGGGCACTCTACTCTACACTTTACATACTGTGTGTTCTGACATAGCCTGCATTAACTTATCTAGACATGTTTGTGCTACAGTTGCTCTTCTGTGGGACTGAACCAGACAGGCTAGCCTTCGCTCCACATACACATCAATAAGCCTTGGGCACCTTGTTGCCGGTTTCTTGACCACTTTTGTTAGATACTAACAACTGCATACTGGAAACACCTCACAAGACCTGCTGTTTTGGCAATTCTATGGTTCAGTCGTCTAGCTACTGCAATTTGGCCCTTGCAAGGTCATTCTGACCCAACTTTCAACTTTCCACCGTTGCCATTGTAACATGATAATCAGTGTCATTTACTTATTTATTTAGAAATGTAATTGTTCTAATACTCAACAGGAAAAAAATGACCTCACTATCCTAATAGTCATCGTCCCCATAGAGATCTGATGACTCCTAGTTTAATTACTTTAATGATTGTGATTGATCTACCTAATTATATTCATGTTAGTTTTATATTGACAAAACATTCGTCATGATAGTGGTCTGTATGATGACTAGGTGCATTGTTTGACTCTAGAGAATTGGTTAGTAGTCTAAAAATACCATATACACCATATACGAAACAGAGATAACAAGAAATAACATGAGGCAATACCAAGTCCCACTCATGCAATAGACTGTCAGGAAGCTATTCAGTTCCACAATAAAGAGATTCAGGTAACAATAAGGACTGATTGCATGGTTAGTGCCGTTTGTAGTGTGCCTGTTGATTAATGAAAGGCCACTAAGCGCTGGCAGACTGCCAGAGTGAATAGGAGTGCAAATAGCATTAGATTTAGTAGATGTGCAGCAAATAAGTAAAGCTTATTATGGAAGAGATATGCTCCTGTGACAGTGATTCTTCAGAAGCATGGGCTGGAGTGGGGGTGATGGTGGTTATAATTTAATAATCAATAATGGAGCACATATTTCACTGAGAATGAAAAAAAGGTCCTTTTAAAGTTTGGCTAACATAAGCTTTCTTATTCTCTTCGCTCAGCAACTTGACAACCACGTACTGTAAAGTCCAACCACTCAGTAACCTTATTTATATGCTAACGTCATGATGCATGCACTGGCAGTGAATTACTACATTTAAAAGGCAATGACTTAGTATTTAGGAACTTTTGCAATTGTGATGTTCTTAACGAGACCCTGGCCTCGCGAGTTCCATTACTTTGTGAAAATGCTTAGTAACAGTTTTATAAATGGAACAAACTTGTATAGCTTTAGCATATGTGGTCTTTTGGACAGCTGGTGGTCTGGTGTTTAGGGAGTTGCCCCTGCAATCAGAGAGTTGTGGGTTCCAGGACTGCTAGTGGCACCACTGAGGTTCCCTTGAGCAAGTCCCCACACACTGCCCCCCGGATGCCCCTAACTGGTGGTCACTTGCTGAGTGGGTTAAATGCAGAAAAAGAATTTCACATTGTTCACACTGTGTGCTGTGGTGTGTTCACGGGTGACTATAAGGGGCCACTTTACTAGCATCAATACAACAAGGCCACTTACTATAACCTCCATTGTCATCTTTTTAAATCCTAACACAAGCTGTTCATAATTACTCAAATGCATAGCTCAATGCTCATGCAGGTCCCTTCATGAGAACATAATATATATATAGCTATTAACATGATCCAGTCAACCTGGTATTAATCTGGCTAAATTCTACAGATTTCTAGGAAAATCAGGTCTGAGAAATTCAAACATTTCCATTTTAAAGGTACAGCATGCATGTGTGATTTGCTTTGCCATTGCTAAAGGTATCTGGCAGTGCTGTAAAATCATTCATTCCTGTCCAATTATGTCTAATTTTAATCAACAAACCAGTTTGATGATTGAGCATCTGGAAGAGACATATTTGCAGTGCAGTTGTGGAGGAGTGCGCAGGCATTCCAACTGATTTATTTTTGTATACATATCACCCAGAGTTCAAGATATACGGTAATTACGAAGCCCCAGACAAGCCGGTACATAGTAATAGACAAATTAGATTTGCCTCGGTAGATCTGATATGGACATGAATGTATTCTTTTTGTTCTCGTTGTTGACACGGACAAGGTAGCCTGTGAATTCAGTTCAATAAGTAGCTAATTAAACTGGTTGACAACAGTCATGAAGAGAGAGATCCCTTTTCGGTGTGGGATTTAATTAGATTAGTTAATAGTATATGAAGACACTCATGGGCACAGATTGACTCATGGAAAGCATGAGGGATGTGCACAGTGTGGGTAAAGTCAAACTGGATAAGGTAACCAATCTTTCATTTAATTACTGCTAATGACCCAAATCTTAATTACTGTGGAGGCTTCTGTGCAGTGGGTATATATGAGATGATAATGTAGTCATTACTGCTCAGGAAAAAGATTATACTAATGCAGCCCCTGTGCTTCTCTCCCATTGTCCTTCGCTCAGTCTCAGCCTCACCTGCACTGCATTATTCATCTCTGTCCGCAATATTGTCGCTATTAAATATTTGAGAAAGTCTTCTTTTTTTTTAATATGCGATCTGTCTGTAACCTCTCCTTTGAACAAGGTGAACGTCTCCAATGTGACAAATGATGCTGAAGTGTGTGCAGAGGCACATCACTGACTAACCTGATTTTTCAGGGCATCATTTTTCCTCTTAACAGCAAACGCATCAAAGTTATGCATCATATTCCGCGCGGCTTTTTCCATGTGGTGTCTGCAAGCATTCAGAGATGTTTATGTCATTTCATCAACAAAAAAAAAGAGAGAAAAAAAAGTGGCTGTCAGAAACCCTCAGTGGCTGCGACTCTGAGAAATTCATCTTGGTTTAGGCTCATATGCCCTTTTTTATTCCATGTGGGGAAGATGTTTTCACATGGGGGTATTCACCAGGATTGTGTAAGTGCTTCACCTCAATTTGCAGCTCCTGAAAATCAGTTAGATAATCCTATGAGTATACTGACAGCACACTTGAAACCAGGAGCTGTAAAGAACTGTGAGGGTTGACGGATTTTCCACTCTAAGCAAAACATCCAAATGAATAGAAAGATTGGGGGAGGTCATATTAAAGTGTTAAGTCAACTGTTGAGCAGTTTCTCTCGGGAGAGGAAATAGAACTGTCTCGCTGAATCGCGGCAGCATGTCTTCCTGCGCCAATAGTCGGGGTGAGCTGAGCCGAGACAGTCTTAACTGGCTTCTCCAGATGATGCCCACATCAGTTCCAGCCCAGCACCCCTTGTCTGCACTCTCATTTTGGAGGGCGCAGAGAGGAGGGGAAGCTGTTTGTTGCCCCCACAACTAGATCCCTAGACTGGAATGATTTGTACGCCTCTATCATGTGGTTCATAGACCATTGCTTTTGATCATACAATAGAAAGACGTGGAACTGTCATAGGATTCCACCTTTGTCACATGCCAGTTTAGGAAATTTCTGCCATTCCAAATCTACCCCAGTCAAATGTAAGCACTAGCATTGTGAAATGGAACTGTCTAGGTGCAACAACAGATCAGCCACAAAATGATAGAACATGGGAACCCACAAACTGGGACCACCACAACCTCACTACAGTTCCAAACTGCCTCTAGAAGAAACACAAGAAAATAACTCTGCACTGGAAGCCTCATAAAATGGGTTTTCACGGTCAAGCAGCTGCACACAAGCCTAAGATCACTAGGCACGATGCCAAACATTGGCTGGGGTGGTGGACCATTTCTGTTGGCTCATTTGTCCCATAACACTCACACAGTGAAAGATTATTTTGATATGACAGTGCCCTAAAGTCCAGCACATTTAGCATTCTTTACACTCCACACACAAGTGATCCAGCTAGTTGACTAATTAACAAGGCTTTTCTGATTTTAAATGGTTGTATAAAAGCAGAAAAACTCTAAAATGTGCAGGGAAGAGCAAAATAAGGAGCGTGTAGTTTAAAGGACAGGAGAAGATGTTCCTTTATTTGCAGAAAACTGGACTATGAACATAACCCTTAGCCCTTTTTTTTCACGTTCTTGCTCCATTGTTTGACATCTTGTTTTTCTCTGGTGTGTGCAGGAGTGAATGGACATTTTAATCAGCAGACTAACAACCGAGCAAAATTTGCTGAACTTCTTTGTAGAAGCGGAATGGCCATGTCACTCGCAGTTGTACTGAGCTCAGTGCCATGAGATGGTTTGCCTGACACCTTCCCTCCAATTTATGACAAGTTTATATTATTCTATCCTGCAGAGCTTGACAGAGGCAAAAACGAGATCTGGGTATAAAGTTTTTTTGTTTCAAGGAGACTGAGAAGATTGATTTTTTTCCCCCTAAAAGACTTAAATTGCTTCGTGTGTTTTTCAGGCCTGAACTGTCATTCTTTGTGTTGTTTGGTTTTCCTCTGTGCCTTTTGTGCTCTCTGAGCGCTGGATTCAGACTTTTCAATTTGCCTTTGCTGTTCTTATTTTCACCTCCTTAAGATGGAAACTTTGTGAAGTCTTTGACCACAGAAGAGAAGGTGTGTGAGAGGGCCTCAATGCTCAAGTTAATTTGATCATGGAAGCCAGCCTCTATTCATTAAGTGTTGCTCAAGCCTGAAATAGTCTCAAATAACACATTTAGTCAAACCAATGATACTCTAATGGAAGCCAAAGAAAACACTACAATTACTGTATCAGTAGGGTATTTCTCAACATAATTTCATGGCTATGAACATTCTAAATAAAGGAAAGGGTGCTTTGCACATTCATGATGGGAAGAAAATATGTGCAATACAGTAAATGTATCTTTACACTTCAAATGAAGAATCAATTCAATCTCACATCTGTATTGCAGCAGCATGAGAAGCGAGGCCTGTAGAGAAGATGCCAAGTGTCAGGAAATGATGGTATTTAATCAAATCTCCTTCTCTTTTTGTCCACAAAGAACATGATTAGTATGGTGGTGACAGGAAGGCCTTGTTCAATTTCTGCTCTTAAACTTATTTTAGTTCACTGCGTTTTGAGGCCATATGCGACCTGCCATTATTTCGCAAACTGATTCTGCAGTTAAGCTCGACTGCATTTCCATTTGAGAACTGCATTATTGATTGAAGAAAACAGACTCGGTTTCCTATAAACTACAAATTACCTAATCGAGCGCATTTTCTTCCTTCGGTAATGGCCCTAAAACACACAGCCATATTTTGAAATGTACTGATTTTTTTCCCAAACAATAATTCAAGAGCAAAGAAAGAGATTTTAAACAGTCAAAATCCAAATACTTTGGCCATGAATTAATCAGTCTCTGTGTGTGTGCGTGCTGTGTGTACTGTGTGTGCATGTGTATTTGTCTTTGCATGCTTTCATGGAATAAAGTGATTTGGCTCTGCAGGAAAACCAGAAAAATGCAGACTAGAACTTAATTATTAGAGTACATTTGAGAGAAACTCAATTTTTCATTATTACATACAGACATTTACTGCACAAATCTGCAGAAAATGCCATATTTAACATGTCATAGTGCCACTTTCAGACTTTTGCATAGGGATGAATGGCACATATATATAATTGTTGATTTTCTAAGACACTTCCATCACTTCAATATAGCATCTGCAGATGTTCGTTTATTTTAATTCATTTGCTTAGCGGGGGGTCATACAGCCATATGCAAAACTTTGGGGGCTTCCTGGTCAATTCATTTCATTTAAATACTTTCTGACAAGGTGTATGTGTGTGTGTGTGTGTGTGTGTGTGTGTGTGTGTGTGTGTGTGTGTGTGTGTGTGTGTGTGTGTGTGTGTGTTGAAGGGAACAACAGTATGTGATATAAAGATGTTAAACAACAAAACCTCTGTGTCGTGTTGATTTTCTGAAGGAGAATTCTATATTTGCTTGTATTGTGCTGGTACACTTAGAGAGTAAGATGCAATGTGGAATACAATGTAGATCCCAGCAATTGCCCAGTTCATAAAATTAACTAACTCCTATCTGCCCTTGGCCTCAGAGTAATTGGGTGTCTTTATGAACTGGTAAGAGAGGAGTAATATATAAGAACTTCATAAAGAAGTCCATAAAGAAGACTCAGGGCCCCCATACTCCTCGGTTCAACACTCACCGCAGCCCGATGCAGGGTGTGTTCTAGACCATACATGGGTACTAAGCTCAGCTTGGCGATAAACATAGCTACTAAACCTGGAGATTAATTGCTAAGTTCAATTAGATGCGTCAGAACAGGGAAACTGTGCTGAGCTCCAGGCCTGGAACCAGACATCCCTGATGTATATCTTGTTAGTGAGTGAAAGCACTGCTTTCAAGCAGCATTAATATACCTCTCTGCTGTTGAGCTTCTGTGTGTATTGGGAGCCGGCCATCCCAGACATATTCTAATCCAAATGAGTTGGCAACTCTGAGCTTTTGGACATAATTTTAGCTTATGGTTTCAGTAGAAGTGCATTGTATTTTGGCAATATGGCACGACAGCTAGGATACTTCATGCTAATCAAAGAAATTATTGTTTTCTAGCAGCATTCATAAAGTCCCTCAAGAAGAGAATTCTGCCAAAAACGAAGACCTGAGAATCAATCAGTCACGAATGTGATGGAATTGTTTTGCCCTGTTTACTTGAGTTTTATGCAAAGTACACAAATTGACCATCATTTTAATATCAATGTGCGCAAACGTTTCAAAAGTTTTTTTTATTTATTTTGGCATGCATTTGCTAGATGGTGGTGCTGTAGAACATACTGGCATGTATGTTATACACTTTTACAAGCTCAGTATTGCATCAATGTACTGTAAAAAAATGCATATTCACATTTTCTTGCATTTGTGTTCTCCCCTTGAGATCCATGTTTGCTGTTTATGTGAATTCAAGTATCAAAAAGGTCATAATCCTTTTTTTTCAGGCAGAGTAAAACAGAGTTTTTTTATTGCTATGCTGTTAAGATTGGGTGCCAGGTAGTATGTCATACTGAAAAAGCATTTATACTGTTCCCTGAATATTTGGGGCTGGTGGACTATTCTCTGGCCAGCAGTGACACTGACGTGTTTAAAAACTCCACCAGCACACATGCATAAAGTTCCAGTACCGCGTGTGGCCACAGGCTGTCACTGGATGAAAATCATGTCTGAGCAGCTCTAGGCCTCCTGTGCACTCTCCAAGGTGCTGAATCCCCACCATGCAGCCCATTTCAGCACCTACCCGGCACATGCCGCTAGGGACGAGCAAACCATCCACGGCTGGCGACCACTGATGAGCCACAGCTGAAGCTAGCAGACAGCATGAAAGCGGCACACCAATGCTCTCTCTGGGAGCAGCCTTGGTCACCCCGACAGCCTCATAGGATCTGAGCCTTTAGCTACTCATATACCATTTTTACACCTATAGTGGATACAGTTTCCCTATTTTTTTCTCACCTCAATTCAGTCCAGTATAAATAATCATTCTAATTTATCTGGACTCTTTATAACTGTGTTCAGAGACAATGGCCTTTACATTGATATAGAATGAGAGTATGAACACACCTATGCAGAGGCCAAGAAAACCCTCAGCATTATAAGCCATTCACTCTTTCATTCAGGGCAGTTTAAAACTTGTTCCAACATATCTTGCAACAACAACAGGAACTCACGCATGAGCTGGCTTGCTCTTTGAAGCTTGTCACCAAGGATCTCAAAGCCATGCATGAGATCATAGCTACCCAGTCTCTCCCTGACCCCAACAAAGCCACCCAGCGCCTTCTCACAAAACTCTGCAGATAGTGACATTAAGGCCTTTTCCCTTCCTTTGAGATCATAATCGATCGGAAGCTGTGGAAAAACTAGGAATGGACACAGACCCTGATCCTGTATTTGTCAGGAGAAGTGTGGCCTACTACTCCATTTCAGATGATGATGCTGAGGACTATGACAGGCTGAAGATGGTACTCCTAGCCAGAGTTGGGGCCCTGCAGAGAATTTCATTGCTCTAACAAGGTGCTAGCTACAACCTGAAAAAACAGCCAAAGGACAAATGACAGAAAGATCCTCCAAGACCACCCCCCACACACCCTCTGCCTAATTAGGAAGCAATTAGGAAACCACATTCTTTCACAGTAGCATGAAATCACTGAAGCATTGGACCTATTGTGTGCATGTGATGTCCAGTGGATCCCAGAAAT
The DNA here is from genome assembly GCA_037974485.1 of Hemigrammopetersius urotaenia. Taxonomy (NCBI): domain Eukaryota; kingdom Metazoa; phylum Chordata; class Actinopteri; order Characiformes; family Alestidae; genus Hemigrammopetersius; species Hemigrammopetersius urotaenia. Next base: position 10,451,962 of record JBBPDC010000109.1, on the reverse strand, counting down.
CAAGATATGGCTTGGACTAAGCAAGAAAGAATGCCCTCTTATGGACGGTGGACCTACCAGTGCCTTTACTCATGGGCACTCAATAAGCACATCAAGTTGGAGCATCCCATCAAGTTGGAGAAAGTATCCTATCAAGTTGGAGAAGCACCCAAAGAAAGCATCAAGTTGGAGGGGAAAAGTGTAGAGTGCTGGAAGAGAGTGATGAGAGTCTGACCACTGGGCTCAAAGGTAAGAATCCATAAGGCACCAAGACTCTCTCCACTCTGTCCAAAAATAGAAAATAGATGATTGTCTGAAAATGCCTGAAAGAACATACTTACACATACTTATATGGATTGGGGTCATTAGTACATCTGGATCCTGGTCCCATTATGAGACAATCTGGAAATGCTGCCACTGCATAAAACCACCATAAAAACCATCATCAGTGGCTGGTGGTGCTCTTTAGGAGAGTCTGACCGTGACTAAGACCTCCTCTTTTCCTACAGGCTCTTTTCCAAAGAGGCAAACAGTTCTAAACAGTTTTTTCCAGCACATGCAACAGTGCATTCAAAAATTCAAATCCTTAAATAAAGCACATGTGAGAGGACCAACAAGTATAACAAAGGGTCTGCAATTACCCTGCTCAGCCTTGTGAACTCCTGTTGAGGTATCATGTCCTGATCCTAGTCATTCCACAAACTACAAGATCCTTGCCAGTTGGCACGGTCTCTACATTATTAATGTGTGAGTAGGAGCTGTCAATAACCCATGCTGCCAGCTGTCACAGAGCTCAAACCTCCAGTTTGGAAATGACTAAAATTCATGCAACTGACACATCAGTAGACTGATATCTTCTCCAAAGACCCCCGGAACACCCATGTCATCCAACTTAACATCAAAATGCCCCAGGGGTTGTCATTTGGCAGCTGCCCTATCACATCCCTATGGTCTGTCACTACGCTCTGGAGGAAGTGGAAATTGCTGAAATGGGTATAATCAAAGTATCGAATAATGCCATAGTGATAGGATAATAGTTCAGCTCCATTGTGCTAATGCTGAAACCAGATGGCAGTTGGTTGTTCTGCAATGATTTCAGAAAACATTCAAGCCTCAACATTTGACTCCTACCCCTCTTCCTCTCATCGATGACCTTGTTGATAGGCTGGAAGAGGCACATTTCCAGGTGGGACCTTACCAAGGCCAGTGGTATTCACCCCTGAAACCAAATACAAGACCACCTGTTTCAGCTCTAGTGGACACTGGCATTATAGGGTTCATTCTTATGGCTTACATGAAGACATGGACACCTGGAGACCATGCTGGAAGAATGCCGCTGCTTATATGGATAATGTAACTGTCCACTCAGAATTCTGGGCAGTGCACACATTTCATCTGGAAAATACCATTTGAGGGGCTAGACTCACTTCCAATCATACCAAATGCCACCTAGCTCTATCCAAAGCCTAGTACTTTGTGCTCCACTCACAAGAAAGGAAACATGACAAAGATCCAGGCACATTCCTTTTTTGGGTTGACATGATGTTCTAAGCATTTTCCCCTAACTTCTCCTTTGTAGATTTCCCCTCAGATCGAACCTGAAAAAGACAATCAGAAAAAGTACAAAAGACCACTGCCAGACAGAACACATTTTACTGGCTGATAGAACTCCTCTCCTCTACCTCTGTTGTCCGCAAGCATCATTTTCAAATGACGTTCCTTGTCTTAGTGAGTGCCTCCAGTACTGGACTCAAGGTTGTCCTCTCTCTGGATTTTAATGGGAAGGAGCTTACCAAAAAAGGTACGCCATAGTAAAGACATATATCTTGGCTATCAAGTGGGTAGTCGATAAGCTTAAGTTTTATTTCATTTGTCATACGTTTGGCAGAAGTGATCCGCTAGTTTCTCTCATTGCAGGATTATAACTGTTTTGGTGTGCAGAATGCTAATGCAGATTCTTGATTGCCTGCCCACTGCTGCAGCACACTCCAGTTGCTTGGGTCAAGTCAAGGGAGTGCGGATTGTGGCAACAGGCTCCAGCGTCAATGGAGAAAAATAACGTCTGAGCCACCCAGTCCTCCTGTGCACTTTTCACAGAAACACCAACCTGCAGCTGATTCCAGCACTTTTTCTTGTGGACCTACTCTGTGCATGAACCCTGAGAGATGAACCAAGAAAACCATCCACAGCTGGTGACCACTGGTGAGCCAGTAGCCAAAAGCATAAAACCAACTCTCTCTGTCTCTCTCTCTTTGAGCCATAAATAGACAATCGACCACCCAGGCCCAGGCTGAGCTACCACCTTTCCTCTTGCCTTCTTTGTCCAGTCGATAAGCCTCACAGGAAGGGAGACTTCTGCAGCTCCTGTACCCCATGATTTTCATTTTTCATCATTCATCTGAGACATCCTTTCCCCCTTTTCACTCCTCTGTTCAGTCCAGTGTAAATAAACATTCCTAATTTCCTTGGACTCTTGGCCTCTGTCTGAGTGTGTTCTGTTCAGTGATACTGGTCTTGTTACACATGTCCATGTCTCTGCTGTGCTAAGATGAATCCACTTGCCAAATTACACCAGCTCACTGCTGGTCCTACAGCGGTCTGGACCATTGATGAATGGATACAGAGAACCAGATGGACAGGTTTGTAATTGTAAACTCTGAAGTGCCTCTATAGGGTACATGGAGCTGATAAAATGGGCAGTAAGTGTCGGTAGGCATACCTGATGTGGGTGGGCAGCATAAACAGTTGTAGGCCGAATAGGAAGATATACTGTTTGCATTAGCCTTATTTTGTAATATGACAAAAAACAATGAAAACTCATTTTGCATATTAGTATTTATATATAGATGGAATGGGAGAAGCCCTTTAAACCTTATTAAAGAACAGATTTAGATGTCGTACAGGCAAAAGTTATTTGGTGCCCATTACTTTCCTTCAGATCTCAGTGTACTTTTGTGTGCAAAATAGATGTAATTCACAGTCTGGATTTGGTCAGCACCCAAGCAGCTCAGAGAGGATCACAGTGGAGATATGCTGTTTGGTGAATGACAGATAGCTACCAAACAGCTAATTAGCTGTGCACCTGGCCTCCTGCATTCAAAGGGAATGCTGACATCCTATTAATTATAGTCCTGATCCTGAACTGATGAGGACATCAATACATTTGCTGCAGTTTTAACCATACATCCTGCAGAGGATTTCTCAGGTTCAGTTTCTGTGCAGGGAACACTTTCATGGCAATTTACATAGACAACTCATTGATTATAGGCTGTTAGAATCAGTGAATGCACTGATGGCCCGATGTAGGAAAAGGAACGCGTTAGAAGCCCACTCTTGTGTTTATCAGCCTGTAAACTTGCTTTATTCCAGGGTCTGGTGGTTTCTCTCTTTCTGTTTTTCTGGCCTTGTAACTGTAAAGCTTTTTTTCACAACCTCCATAATGGGTATGAAGACAATAAAAGTTTCATCAACTTCCATCACTGTAAATCCAATAGAGAAAGTTATTGATCATTTTTGTTTTCGCTTTCGGGTTATGATGCCATTACATTTGAAAGGGCAGAAAATAGAAAGACGCTTGATCCAACGGGCATGCTGAGAGTACTTGAAATAAGCCACTGTTCTGTGAAGTGCCATTCAACTCTACTGCAGGCTGCAGTTCAGACACTTAAAGATGGAATACGATCAGCAATTCTTAATCATTATACTTACTGGTGAAGTTTTATAATGTGTTTTGAGTTAACAGGACAACCAGCCCCTCTTACCTTATTCTTACACGTGACAGGTTGAAAAGTCAGCTGCAATAAGGCGTTATTATGGTGCAGTGAGTGGGGGTGGCAATGACTCATCGTGATGAAGCAGAGAGTTACTGGGCCTATTTCTAGTTTGGGCAGTATGGATGTTGACCCTCTGCACTGCCGCTGTTGTCCTCTTGAACAAAGCACTTAACCCTGAGCTGCTTCAGCAAAGCTGTCGCCTCTGTTCTTCTGGAAACCAGCAGCAACTAGTCAATGGCCCTGCCATGCATTCAGAAAGGTTAAAAAAGTTGCAGACATGTGGGGAATGGGCAGCCACTGCCACAGCAATGAAGCAAGAGAGTTTTCTATGTGCAATAATAGAGATCACAGACCAATCTAGGGTGTCATCATGGTAAAGTCTGCCCAGTAGTTAAGAGTATATTTTTCTCAGTGTGTACACCATGTTACACCAAAGTTTATTAACTGGCATGATCTACTATGCAGGATTGGATCATTCAAATGTTGTCTAATTTTGTGCATGTAAGCCACTACTACTAAAGGACAGCATGATTCAAATTTCATTCCTGTGTGTATTTCCCCCGTCATAATGATGAATTTGGTGAAAAAAAAGCTAATATAGAGGGAAACATCAAAAGAAAACTGCATGAAGAAATAAAGAACTTTTTCCAAATCCATATATTATGTATATATTATGTGCTGTTTTTGTTTTATTAGGGTAAAACCAAAACTGTGACTTTTAACCTTGAACCTTGTTTTTGCGTCTATGCGGCTATTATTTCGAAATCCCAAACAAGGTACATGCATCTACTGTTTGCATGAGTACTTCTTAAATGCCATATAAAATCATTGTCTAAAACACCAAACCAGTATTGAAATAAGCAAAAAAAGCGATATAATTAGTTTTGATAAGCGCAGTTAGATAGTGCACTCATCTAATAGCACTAACCCTCTCTTCTCAGATTAGAGCAGTCAAAGGTGCTCCGCATGAGTGCAACTTTAATCCTCTTAATAAACAGCAGGTCAAGAGAAACATTATTACACACTTCTAAATGTGCTTTAAATGTCCAAATTCTGTTAAAAAAATGTTGGATGTGGTGATACATTCCACAAGGCACGCATGACTGATTAGTTTGATTTAGTAATGAATCGACTGGAATAATAATGCAGGCTCACTCACCAATGTTCTGTTTCCAATCTTGATTTAGAAAAATGGATTCCTTTGCAAAGTTTGACCACAGTAAGGTCAGCATATTTATTCAGACTGAATTTAATTTCATACACCACCAACCAGAGCTCTGTCATTTGTATCCATTGCCCCATTTCTTTCTTTTATTATATCAAATTGTGAACTGATAATGTTAACTAATCAATTAGCAACAGCACATCAATGGTCAGACACTGAAAACGTCTCATTAGGCATCAAAACCAAAGCTTTTTTTCCCTAATTGTTACATTCGGATGAAGTGTGACAACAAACAACTGAAGTGTAAAAAAAATGGAAGAACCCTCAACAAACATATAGGCTAAATAACAGTTGGTGGCAGTCAATCCAGAAAGACCGATATTTTGTTGTTTTGCATTAACAGTTGAATGTTCTGCTTCTCTTTTTCTCTGTATGTTTGCAGGACAAACAGAGAAATTCTTCAGTTGTTGACTGCATGGTAAGGGCTGAGCCCTGCAGCTTAGAAGGTCATATGCTGAGTGGTTTTGCAGTGCAGCAGTCATCCACCTGGGTCCTATGGTTTGATGCTCCTCATTCATCTAAATTCACATGCCACTAGACAGCTGTTGGGTCCATACATCATCGACAATCAGAGACAAACTCCCCCTGGCTTTGAACTGGAGCCCAGCTTTTGAGCCATGGCCTGACATCTCTGGGCCTGGCTACTCAAACACATCACTGGATGAAGATCATTATGCTACATGACACTAACTGTTTGACAGGGCACTGTGGATAAAATATTAAAACAGCGTTATGACAACCTTTGATCTTTGTGTTGTCATTCACTTGGGGAGCAAGGTCTTTCCAGAGTTCATAGCATGCATTAGTATTAATAAGTCTGATTTTATTCCAACTCGAGACCATTTCTATTGGCCCATATGTTGTTCCCACAATGCATGAAGGAACTTGTGTATTTCAAATAATTAGGAACAAATAATAATGGAAAAATGAATTAGAATGATGTCAAACTACACTTTTCAGTGATGCAGGCAGTAATGTCAGCTCTGTATGAATCAGCACTATCATCCTTGTGTGAGATTGATCACATGTTCATTGTGAGAGATGGATGACAGAGTCCAAGTCTCTACTTTTTATGTTGCACACCAGCCAGCTGGGGGTCTGCATGGTCCTACAGCCTGTCTGGGTGCTTAGCATTCTCCTCAGAGTGTGTTAGCATGTTGGTAGGGCTGCATGGCTTGTGTTTTAATAAGCTGCCGTCGCAGAATGCACATTGGAGGAGAGGAAAAAATGCAGTCACTGTGATGAGAAATGGAAGAGCTTATATGGGAGACGGCTATGACTGCACCAAGGAGATTTATATTATCCTACAGTGCTCTTATATGACATCATTTTAGTTGAACTGCTTTGCTTTAGCATGGTCAGTGAAAGTTGGGCTCTATCGTGTGGGACCTTGGCTCATCAGGAGTCAGAGCAGGGAGTATAATTGTGTGCAGTCTCCTGGGGTGGGTAGGATGGCATAGTTCCTCCTCTTTGTCCATGCAGGGTGTTCCTAGCCAGTCAAGGATATCTCTTATCTCACGCGAACAGATCTGCACACTGTACGCTCCCCTCTTTTCAGCTACCAATGACAATATACACTTACCAGAAACAAATAGATGAATGTCATAAACTACTTCTCTTTCTGTGTCAGAATTAGCAACCATTAAGCTTGCAGTATATAGCAACACCTAAACTCACAAACTAATATTAAGCAAAGGTCATGGCCCACCTAGTTCACTGAAATAGTACATTATGCCTTTCAACATTCTTTCTTTTCAGGAGGCCTTTACAAAAAAAAAAAAAAATCTGCAGTGCTGTTAGTTCAGGAATTAATATTTTATAGTACTGTATTTGTTTTGCCCTCTGGAGTGTTTGTCCTGGGATTCAGAAATGCCGCCTGCCCAAATCTTATACAGCACTTCAAGCAAATATCAAAATATTTATAAAACAACATAAATAAACAGCCCACACTCTATAAAATATAACACTGCAGACTTGTAATTCACCAAGGAACATTTAATGCCAGAGTAAATATATTAAATATCCGAACATGCAAATAAGATCCTTACAGCAAAAACTCTTTAGTACCAAGATGCCGGTGCTGACAGGGTAAAGCACTCCTTAAAGGAATTGATCAACAAAGCAGAGGTTGTTTGAAGTTCCAGTGTTCTTTTAGGACACAGTATGACTTACTGTGCATTATAAGAATAAACCAGGTGTCAATGTGTAGCCAACCACTGCCAGCAGCCACTTTTGACATCTTTTCATAAATCACCTGAAAAGCACGAGTGCTGATCTAGAATCAGTGTTTGAGGCAACAAGGCATTTGATCCAAGGTCAGTCATCTGGTATTCTGGCTGTCCTTAGCAGTCTTTTTTTTCCTCCAGTGCTAAACATGTCTTGCCTAATTGACTATGTCTGGTGTGAACAGGAAAATGTGTTATATTTGTATGTATTCAATTTTTTCTAAGCTTTTTCTTCACACTGTTTAACCTATGAAATGCTTCAAATATGAAAATGTGTTAAGAGATATGGCTTTGAGGTAATAAATATCAGCAGGTAAAACACACTAAAACTGTTCAGTGTCTAGAGTTGCTACAGGAGCCTTTAATTTCATTATGTAATTGTATATAAAATGTAATATTATATAATTATTTTAGATACAGACATTTCTTTGTTGTATAGAAATGAAGAACAGTGCACAGACTATAGTCAAATGGTTATCTTTGAGCTCTTGAACTGTAAGGAATGTTTCATATATGGAAAAAATCATGTTGCCTCCATATTGTAGTAAAAATAAAACAGCAATTAGCAGGCAGGGTGTATAGGAAGGGACTAGTTATAATTACTTCCAGCTATGGTCTACAATTTTTCTCTGCATGTTTACGGTCAGCATGTTGCATATTTTCTGCCCCGCAACCATGACAACAAAGCTGCATCTGTACAATGTAGAAATTTCTGCTGGCTCCATTTTTTTTCAAAACATGGAAGACTTTTTTTGGTTATTGTTAAATGTGATCATATTTTTTCAATGTGATTTTGAACCATTTCTACTGGTCAGTTTATTCTGAAATGTCAACACACAAAAAAAATAGAGAGTTTAAAGACTTTGTTGTCATGATGATGTGAATGTTTTATCATAGCACAAAGGTGAGTAAGCAGAATCCCTCTAAGTGGCCGTGTGGATTTAGTCCATGCCAGTAAAATGTCCCTTATAGCATAACAGAGTCACTGGACCCCTTCACTCGTTCGCTTGTGAAGAATAAAGTCCTCATTTGGCCACAACACTGTTTTCCCCATCTCTGTAGACCAGAGTGTTAATGGTTTCTACACCACTGAACGCTCAGATGTGTTTTTGTCTTTATAATGAGAGGTTTCTCCATCGCCACAGAATTTTAACATCCCTCTCTGTGTAATTGTGCACAGACTGTTCCAGATGTTTTGTTTTTTTTTTTACGTTGCATTCAAATACATACACATACATACACAAATACATATACATATGGAACTGGTCCCTCTTTGCAGCTATAACAGCTTCCACTCTTCTTGGAAGGCTTTCTACAAGGAATTTGTGAGGTCAGGCATTGATGTTGGATGAGAAGGCCTGGCTCATAATTTCAGTTCCACCTCATCCCGAAGGTGTTGGAAGGGGTTGAGGTCAGGGCTCTGTGCAGGTCAGCCAAGTTCCTCAATGCTGAACTCGTCCAACCATGTCTTTATGAAGCTCGCTTTGTGCACTGGAGAAAAGACATGTTGGAATAGAAAATGTTCTTCCCCAAACTGTGTCCACAAAGTTGGTATGTCTTGGTATTAAGTTTCCCCTTCGCTGGAAGTAAGACGCCTAGCACAAATCCCAGATCTGTATCTCTCTGGTATACCTTATAAAATACACTAATGCATCGTCGGTGAATATACACTTTCTACTGGAATTTCATACTGGAGTCCCTGGATGTAGTTGCTGTAGTTGCTGTTCTTACTGAAGCACAAGCCAATTGAGCTGTCGTTGTAACTGAAGATCCTGTGATTCCTCCTCATTCAAAGTCAGCTCTTTCTTCCTGCCATCTTGATCCATAATTGAAGTCAACTAGGGCATCTCAAAATTTTATACACACCATGAAGCAAAGTAGTACACATGTGCACTCTTTTATTCAGGGTTTCCTTTTCTGTTTCACTCATCTGTATGTTACAAGGCCAATGCCAGGACAGAACGAAAGGGGGCAGGCATTTGAAATTCTGATGAGGAGCTGTGATGATTTGAGTGTAACCTACTTGGCAATTACCCAAGTGACCTCAGTGAAATCAGTCTGAAGGGTGCTGCAGCAGTGGTGTGCCAGAACATCATCACATAGGCATATAACATAAGTTACACGAAGAGCATGCGATTCCAAACCTCCATTCCCCCGGGCTACCGTTTCTCTCTCTAGCAAGCTTTCGTGCATGACATGTCAGCGGCAAGGATAATCTATGACACTAAACCTAATGAGATAACAAACAAAGACTTTCCTAATTGTTTCCTTAGCTTCTTAGAAAACTAATTTAGCCACATTCATTGGATTTTAATGAGTGACGCGGTCTGCCACAGTGACCCATCATTAATCCGTGCAATACTTATTTACTTCAGTGCAATACTTTTAACTTTCATGGTCACCTGTGAATGCAGCTAACTGCTACTTTTTCTTGTTTTTTTATTCAGTAGTTTTCTTGTTTTGTAATTCACAAATATATACTATATTTATTTTATTTTATTTCGCTTAAAAATTGTTCTTAAACTTTATGCTCTCTTTTACTTGCACTGAACGGGACTGCACACAATTTCATTGTTCTTAAAACACAATGACAATAAAGATTTCTATTCTATTCTATTCTTAATTCAGTCTTTGATGCCTCTCTCTGCACCTTTTAAAGAGCCAGAGCTGGAGCATCAATAGTTATATACACACCAAAAATACCACAATCTCCATGTGTCACAGAGCCCAGAATGCACTGACATAATATTCACCAGTCACCCATAACAATTAAACCTCTGACAGGTGAAGTGAGTAAAACTGACTTATTGCAGTGGTGAGAAATATGGCAGCAAGTAAACAGTTAGTTGGCGATGGTGAGGATTTGAGCTACTTTGAGAGGGGCCAAATTCTGATGGCTAGAAGAATGGGTGAGAGCATTTCCAAAATGGCAGGTCCTATGGAGCGCTCCCAATATGCAGTGGTTAGTATCTTTCAAACATTGTCAAACGATGGACAAGCAGTCAATGGACAACAGGGTCTTTGGCACAGAGGAGATACTGAGTGCTGGTTATAATAGAAATGTGTCAGAACACACACTGCATCACAGCTTTCTGCATGAGGGGCTGTCTTGCGGCTGAGCAGTGGGAATGCCCATGCCGACCCTGTCCACTATCGAAAATGTCTACAATAGGAATGTTAGCATCAAAATTGGATCATAGAGCAGTGGAAGAAGGTGGCTCGGTGTGATGAATAGCATTTTCTTTTACATCATATGAATAGTCCTGCTGGGAAAGCTTGGATCATGGCATACATGTTACTTTGACACATACCATTTACCTGGACAATGTTGCAGACCAACTACACCCTTTCATAACTGCTGTATTTCCCAATGGCAGTGGTGTCCTTCAGGGGGATAATGTGCCCTGGCAAAATTGCACAAATAGTTCAGAAATGATTTAAGGAACTTGACAAGAAGTTCACAAGGTGCTGGCTCAATCCAATCAAGCATCTATGGGACAAACTGAACAAAGGAGTCCAATCCATCAATGCCCCACCTTACAAGACTTAAAGGATCTGCTGCTAACTAACATCTTGGTGCCAGATACCACAGCACATCTAGTTGAATCCAAGACTTGATGGGTCAGGGGTGTTTGAAGGCCTGAGGGAGACCTACACAACAAAAGGCATTTGGTTTTATGCCTTATATGGCTGATCTGTGTACATCACCCAATCCCAGTAAACCAGTCCATTTTAGATGAACATAAAACAGCCACTGAGCATTATATCCTCTCCCAGATTTAATAAAAAAGTTGATGACAATGAAAAATAGACTTTCAACACTTAACATTGTCTTAAAAAAGAACTAGCTGCGTTCATTGATCCATTTGTCACTGATATTAATGTTAAGTGGTGCATACAAGTGAGAAACAAGTACACTAGTGGCATAAAATCTCCACAATTGAGGCATAGCAATTACTGACTTGGCAGAATTCAAAGCATGCAGTTTAGCCAGGACTACCACTGATCATTACACTTTGCCAAAAATGCTGACTAGAGTGGATATGGAGGCAAGGATTATAGCATCATTTTTCTCCCTCTGTCACACACACACACTGTTGGCTGTATGTGTGTTTAGGAGCTGCTTTTGATTATAATACTTTGGATCATTTAAAATAGAAAAGCTCTGTTTCCCACTGATGTCTTTATACAGCATTCAGCAGCATGTCATGTATTTGTTAAAGGCTTTAAGAGGGTAATTGGGAGCTTGTATGTCATGCAATATTAAAGGTTATTTAGAAACCCATTTTCTTTTAATATGCTTATGACAAGGTACTGGATTTTCTTGAGAAATGAAATAAAAACAGTATATGGACAAAAGTATGTGGACCCCATTACATTTGAATGGCTAAGATCTAATAATAATAACTGTATAAAATGAATCATACAGTTATGCAGTGTCCAATTATTGGCATGGCATAAGTGACTTTAAACATGACTTTCCAACTAGACCATTTCTGCTAGAGCTGCCCTGGCTAATTGTAAGTACCATTATTGTAAGTAGAAAGGTTTAGGAGCTCTAACAGCTCAGCGACAAGGCATGTAGTTCTGCAAAGAGATTCTAAAAGAGCATTCTCCATGAAGAGATTAGTTCCTAATGCATGACCTTACGCTTACATTAAATTTCTTTCTGTTTTGATGATATACAAATGGACAGAGCATTGTCCTTCTCATTTCCACACATTTCTGGCCGTGTATTGTATATTCATTGTTTGAATGACGAAAGAAACATTGTTTTCTAAAAGTTCGAGTTAATATAATATAATTTTCATGTTTCCACGATGACTAAACTCTAAAACACACCTACATTTTCACATGCTTTTCTAATTTTGGGACAATATTATGCACTGATGTGTGAATGTCTGTGGTTAATATAATTTAAGGGCTGCTGTGTGGCAATATTGAAATTTTACATGAATAATTCATAAAGACGTGAAGAAGATAAAAATGATTTATCTCAATAATGATTTAATACTCTATAATAACCCTGAGAGTCATATTGAAGCAGCAGACTTGTCCTCTCACCCTTTATCTAAATAAAATCTGACTCAGTGATTTTATAATACACATACTATGAGTTTTCATTATGATAAGGACAGATTGCCATACACGGCAAAGTGCCACAATAAATGGCAGTCCAGATGAAGTCTTTGTTTCTGTGTTACACAGAACTCAAACTTCAACAGAAGTCATAGCAATATTCGCGTTTAAACAGAAAACTTCGAATTTTCCCTCACTGTGCCATGGGTTCCTTGCCACAGCATCACACAGATCCACAAAGGCAGGAATGAACATTATTGCAAGTTCAATGGAAGATATTAATGGACCCCCCTCAGTGTGCAGTGTGCACGTTATGACAGTTTTATGCTCTACACGCTTTGAGTACGCTGTTTGGACTGTGGCTCCCTGCAATGCTTGCATGGCCAGAATTTTGCATAACTTCAGTTGCCTGTAGTCATTCCATCTGTTTCTGAAATGCAGCAACATGAACAAAGGCACACACACAAACACACACACATACACATACACACACAGACAGACTGCTTCTTTTTTTGTATTAATATACATGCACATTTTGTAAAGCAGCTTCTAAAACACCATGGTGCAGTTTAAAGAAAATATGCTGGGCAGATATGGAATAATGCTTTGCATTACACCACTGTTACTCTGTGAACACACACACACACACACACACACACACACACACACACACACACACACATAGAAACAAGTAATTGAACAAGCTGTACAATCTCATTCTCTTGTCTGTTTTAACACACTGAGAATATAGTGAGTACAACTTAAATCCAAACATATGTTCTACTTCACAAAATGTGGGCAGTAAACAGGATAAAAGGATAAAACAGGATGAAAACCGAGAAATAGCTTCTATGAAAAGTGCCATGAAAATTGTAACCACTTCTTGTAGTTACAATTTCAAACAAACAAATAGATAGATGGATAAATATATTAAAACTAAGCAATAATATACAAGAATAATTAACAAATAAATGAATATAAACATAATTGAATGTATACAACTTGCTTTGCCTTAACCGGAATGGCAATTCAAAATAAAACATTTCTTAAACGCTGTACTTTTTCACTTATTCCTTTTATAAAAATTCTAAACTTTCAGTTACTAACACATTTTATATGGACTTAAACATGGTCTTGTGTTTTAGAAAGAAAAGAAATACTCACCATATTCTTCTTATTATTTAAAATGTCAGGTGCCATCTGTCAATACAGCTCAAATGCTCAAACTCATTGTTGCATCACTTTTAAAGCAGAACATCAATAATAACTATACCTAAAAATGAATTAAGAATCATGTAATTCTGTAATTGCTGGCACTGAAGGATTCCATAAGGGGTAATGTGAGCATTTCAAACCTAGGTGCTGATAAAACATTTCTTTCATCTGTAATATCAGAATGGCATGCTGGTGGTTTGAGGTGTGATGGAAGGCCTACGCTGCAGTCTGGGCTGTTTGTATAACATGTGCAATCTCCTCCCACCCACGGTGCTACTGGCACTGACTTTCATATCTAGGGGACACTTGCCTTTGAAAAAAACTTCTGAGAGGAACCCCTCTGCTCTCAGAGTCATGCATTTAGTCCAGAAGCCAGTTACTCTCGTTTGACACACAGAAACTCCTTGAAATATTATGCTGTGGAAAAGTTGTTTTGCTATCCGTTACCACTAAGTGATAATGCCCATGAACTAGAAAGATGCAGCAAGTCTAGCCACCATAAACTATGGCAATACAAAGATACAGAATGTTTTTACTTTTCTCCAGATTCAAATGCACCTTACAGGCCTTTAGACTCCTGTGAGAAAGTGAACAACTCTATTGCTGTAGAGATGTCTTTTGAAGAAATGGGTGTGGTTTGAATCAACTGCTGAATCAAATTGTTTTATAACAAATTTTGGAAAGCTGGACAAGCTTAATGGGACATTTGCAAAATATCTTGTTAGCAATTATAGGGGTCTCAGTCCAGAGTTGCTACTTAATGGTGATTTCCAAATTAAAATGGACTGTGTTGTTGTAGCTAATAAAAATGGGGCATGTAAATGAATGTGTAATACAAATTAACAATTAGAAATGCTTGATTCCATGGCAAACATAACTACAACCAAAACTATCTTATCAATGTAGCCTGTTACATGCATTCAAAAAGTCATCTAACATGAACTACACATTTCTTATGTACTTTATTGTATTTTATATCCATATACAATAGTAAAATGTCAGAACACAGGCCTCCTTAACTCAATAGTTCTCTGCTTTTCCTCTTCAGGGACTCCAGCAGGCTATTTACAGGCTCGTCTCTCCATCACCTCAAAATAACAAAGATACGAACTAATAATACACAATAATAGTAAATAACACAAAAGGTGTATGTAATGTAACTCACTAATGTACTAATGTAAATCACTCATGTAGCCATTACATTACTATAAATCACCATATTTTACGGTAAATACATTCACACAATACACAAAATATGACTGAGTACATGAGGCAAAAGTGATCATTTTGATGGGATTTTGTCAATGTGCACATTTATAATATTTAAAAAAGAATACATATGTAGGTGGAGCCAGTGTGGGCCTATTGCTGAACTAATCAGTCTCTATAAATGACTCGCTATAAAATTGAAGCGACTTACAAAACACAAAGGTCACTGGGGAGTTCCTAACACTGCATGTAAAAAGGAGCAATAGGCTGACCTTGTATGGCCTGCTAGTTCCAGCCTCGCTTGGAGAGTGTCCTTGACTTTTGGCGGAAAGACAGCATGGGCCGAGAGGTCCTCAGGGCATTTTGTGGATTAGATTAGAACTGTGTGGAATTGGTAAAGCCACCTGGGCAACAAGCCTTCAACTACAATCCAATGACTAGTTCAGTTTGAAAGGTTTTGTGATGTGTTTTCTCTCTCTCCCTTTCTCTCTCTCTCTCTCTCTCTCTCTCTCTCTCTCTCTCTCTCTCTCTCTCCCTTTCTCGCTCTCTCTCTCTCTCTCTCTCTCTCACACACACACACACACACACACACACATAGTACACACAGACACACAGACACACACAGAATTGCTAATATATCTTTAATAGATAAACAGTGTTCCATCAGTTTATTCAGCTGAAAAATGTCTCTGAAAATATCTGAGAGGGCTTTTCCAGTTTCTTTCCACGCTGGAAAAGGGTGTGCATCGGTCAGCCTTTGTGTAGAGGGTTCAGGGGTCTGTGGAGCCCTGTGGCAGTCTGTAGGCAGTGAAAGAGTCTGGCTGTACTGAGCACTAACTCCTGTGGAAACATTATGCCTCCCTTGGCAGTGGGTCTCTGGAGGACAGGTGCAGGAGCTGGTGCCAGCGAGTGTTTTAAGTTGTTCTTTGTAGAAGAGGAAAAAGAGGGATGTTCTTTGCACTCCTCTCTGTATGGGCAACTGGATCTGCAAGAAGCTCAAGAAATGACTCTGCACTTCAAGTAATGAAGTTAAAGGTGTAGGTAACGTTGTTGAGAACATTTTTCATCTTTTGGGAGAAGATGAACAATATCTAGCACTGGACAATCTACTCGTCTCCGGGCACCTCACTTATTATTGTTTTATATTGTTGGCACAGTAATTGACAATGTCATAAAACTTCATAGGACTAAAATTGTAAAACATTACAAAGGAAATAAAAAACAGAAAAAAGGTAAAAGTATTTCTTTCTAAGTGACTTCGGACTATTTCAATCAGTCCATTTGTAATGAAATGGTCAGTAAAAAAACATGCCAGGGTAGCTGGGTCATGTGCATGTCCATAATGGACATTGTTTGCTTTTATATATATTATAGCAGGAATATAAGGAATGGTCTGTAAACTACATCTACAGAGGTTGATATTTTTTTTTGGTGAAACATTATAAAAACATCAAGACACTAAAGACCCACAACTGAAGTTTACACTCTTATGTAAACTACACTCTTATGCATGATGAAACTTTGACAAATACACACCATTTGATGTACTGGGTTCAAAGCACTTTTTAAAAAACAGTGCGTATAAACATCTCATGGGCAGAAACGTCATGGCTACACCATTAATATTGTCACCATGGCAACACGGACATGGCTTACTTGTCACGGCCTGGACTGGTGTAGCCGTGTAGACGTGCCATGTTTTGGTTTTTTCTGTTTCTGTTCCTGTTTTCTGTTCTTGTTTCTGTTTACATTTATTCCAGCGTTTGCTGAGGACCCTGAGTTATGTTATGT
>JBBPDC010000109.1:10387722-10401783 GCA_037974485.1 Hemigrammopetersius urotaenia | reverse complement strand
TGATTATATAATGAATATATGTAATGAAAAGAAAATACATACACAGAAAGGGAAATACACAAAATTTTCCACAACAGCAGCTACATGGCCAAAAAAGAGGAAGCTGCAATGCCATGTCTGTCAGGATCAAACAGGGTGGGCTAGCTTTCACTTCTCTTTTGGTTCAGTGAGCTTTGGGAGACCATGACCCTGCGGTAGTGCTCCTTTTTGGACACCTTTTGGTAGTTACTACATTTTGAGAACACCACATACAAGATAATCTGTTAGTTTGGAGACGCTCTGACCCATTCACCCGGCCATGATAGTTTAGCCCTTGTTAAAGATGCTCAGATCCTCATGCTTGCCCATTTTTTCTTCCAACATGTCAACAAGAAACAGCTGCTCACTTGGTGCCTAATATATTCCAGTCCTTGCCACTAATGAGGTAATCAATGCTATTTACATCCCTTTTAATAGTTTTAATGTTGTCGCTGCTTTGTGACGATAGGATATGTATATTAATCTGCATTTTCTGTAAGATAATATTTAAATACTTAATTTTGATGAAAACATTACAAACACAAACAACTAAAGGTGCTACTCAGTTGTTGACAAATTCCTTTGTTGTTGAGCAGTAATAGCAGCGGTACTTTTTATCTGTTTTCCTGCCTCTGAGCTCTCTATTCACATGTGTTAGACTACTGTGCTTGACTTGTGCTTGACTGTGCTTTGACAGATCAAACAATCTGTCATTTATAATTGAGCTTTATGGGAGGAAAAACTACAAAAGTCTGTTTTCCAAGCTTACAATAAACTATATATACTAATGGTTTTCTTATCTTTTAGAGTCATTTGTAACAAATGTAAGGCTGTGACTGAGTTAATGTTTGCTAACATATTGTTTCAAATCATATTGCTGCTCCTAAATTCTGCAAGCAGTATAGACCTCGTTCATAAGCAGCAATATACTTCAGTTTCCTTGTACCCTGTGGCCAATAGCTGACAAATGGTCCTCAATAAAACATGTGATTTTAAAATTACCAGTTTGATTGATTGTGTCTCAGACAAATCAATATTGTACATTCCACGCTAAAAGGAAGATGCATACATTTTTAAGTTTCATTAGGTTCCAGAGATTACTGACATCTGTGCCTACATATTAGGCAGGATATTTCCCAAAAAGCCCTATTTCTCAGCATCAGGAAATCCATAGGAAATGTAGTGGGTTGTCACATCTTCGGTCACAAGAGGAATAAATCAGGCACTGGACTACAACAGCTCCAATGAAGGTACCTTGACTTTTCATTACAGAGCTAGACAACATAACAGGGAATAGCTGTGCACCTCTCCCAGCAAGAAACTGAAAGAAACCAGATATGGTTGGTTCAATTAGGAATTAGCAGAGGCACAAACTGTATTACTGTCAGCCCACTTCGAGCTCAGAGACCACTAACAAAGAGAGGGCAATGTACAATGTGCATTATAGTATATTGTCATAACAGCTTCTCATATATATTTAATAGTAACTTTATAGAGAAAGGGAAAAAATTATCCCAAATTTTAAATAAATTATTTAAAATAAATTGGCCACACATAAACACAGCACAGCACACACTGTGAACAACGTAAAATTGTTTCTCTGCATTCAGCCCATTCACCAAGTGAAGCCGGGGTTTGATACCAATGATTTGGGCCCAGTTGGCAGTTTGTGGGGACGGTACCTTGCTCAAGGGTATATCAGTGGTGCCACTAGCAGTCCTGGGATTCAAACCCACCATCTGAACACAGGAGCAACTCCCTAACCAGCAGGCTGCTGTCTACCCCAAATTTATGTAACAGGATTTGTTATTACAATGCAATAATCTTTTGTATTTGGGGTCTTTTATATTGCTCCATCTGTCATGTCACAGGATTTAAAGAGCAGCTGATGTTTTTAAATTATGCAAACCAACCAGCCAAACAAACAGATATGTGCTCTGATATGACAATGGCCAGTGTCATGGATGTGGCAACGTTTAAGAACCTCTCATGTTTACACAAATTGACTGACCAGTGAATCTTAAACTTTGTACATAATAAGAAGGTAGAAATCGTCTGTGTAGTTACTGGCTGTGAGATGTCTGAGGACTTCTTCTCTCTGTCGGTCCCCTGTTCTTTAGCATAATTAATGGAGATATGGCATGCAAAGCAAAAGTCAATTAAATGATTGTGTAATAGGGGGAGCTACCGGAGGCTGCTGTTTTCAAAATACCCTTGTTGCCTTGGCCACTTGCTTGACCTTTAATTATCTTGTTTAAAAAAACAACAGCACTGATAAAGATGAATACCAGTGAACACATTGTTATCTCTTTTCAATTACCCTAGTCACTTGATGAGTGGCTAAAAGAGAGGACAGATATTTATCTGATTTCTCTGCTTTATTTTTCCCCTTCTGAAAGGTTGGAAATGACCATGAACAGTATATTTGAGTTATATACATGGCAGTGACAAATCAAAAAGTACCAGAAAATGTTATTTTCTGCTACTTCCCTGTGGGATTTCTAATAGCATGGGGAACTCTTAGCTGGGGCACATGAACATTTTTTGGCTGTTTTACATTAAACATATATTAAAGCTTGTAGAAGACATTAATAGACTTTTAATAGATTTTAACATGTTGTCACTGTTAACATTCAACACTGTAACTTTACAGGAGATGTCAAAAACCTTCTTTACCTCTAATGTAAGCCAATGTAAGGCATTTTAAGCCAACAGTATTCCTGTTAGTTCATTTGTTCCTGTTGGTTCATTTGTTCTTGTTCATTTATACAATTATTTTATCGCATGTTAACCTAGTTTATACTTTTTTGGGCTTGTGAGTGCACAGAGTTTGCGGGTGTTAGGCATCCCATTTCTTTTATCCCTTATTATATGGACAAAAATATTGTGACGCCTGACCATTACAATGCTTGACTTTAATGACACTGCATTCAAATACATAGACCTTAATATAGAGTTGGTCCCCCTATTGCAGCTATAACAGCTTCCACTCTTCTTGGAAGGCTTTCCACAAGATTTTTGAGTGTTTCTTTGGGAATTTGTGCCCATTCATTCCATAGAACGTGTATGAGGTTACATCGTTTTTCGTATGGAGTTGCTCCCCTTTACAGCTGCTATAATGACTCTGCCCCCCATGCTTTGGACTCTAAGCATAACTTGTTTCTTTATAACAAACTAGATAAAGTGAATGCACTGTAGTTGCACGTGGTTTTGTTTTTATATTTCATTTGATTATATGAATGTTTAAGTTGAGATTTACAGTATATATTTTAACTGTGTAACTGCTGTTAAAAAGCTCCTTTTGTGTTTAAAACATTTGCAAACCAAATGTTCTTGCACTTTTGTTCACATAGCAGTAATTTAAAAATAAAGGTGTGCAATACACTACATTGGAGTTCATTATTTAATTTTGCATATAGCAAGGCATATTGTTGCCCAGTATTCATATTTTGCCTGTAGTTTTATATTGACATACAGCAAAAACAGCAGAAAATCCTGGCACAAGAGTGCATTTGCAGTTTTCCATTGCTAAAAAGCTTACCCCTATTTTCCAAAAACCTTAACCCCAGTAAATTAATGTGTCATTTCCTAATTATGTTGGTGTCGTTTAAGGCCTTCTGTCCAGCTCCTGGAACTCTGACCATTTAGAGAGCACACTTAGCTGTTTTTACCTAGATGCAACATTTTTGTAAGAATTTGGGGGCAATAACATAAAATATCTCTGTAATACTTGCAGCTTTTAAAATCAGTAAGCAAGTTAAATTATTAAAAGCTTACTTGTATTTTTAGTTCCCACAATTCATTCAGGCCTACTCTGAAGGGATATAATGTTCTTGACATGTGTTACAATAATATAATGTTCTGACTGAGAACCATGCTGTGAGAGCTAAGTGTCGACTACTAATAGCTAATAATACTCTGGAAATGTTCTCTCCCCTCATTACAGCAATCACTGTGTTCATCTAGAAGGTTGAAATTAGGACTGCATGACATGGAAAGACTATCATATTGCAGTTTTATTGCTACATGTAACATTGTTTTACATGATTCAGAAGATGCTGCCATGGGCAGCAGCATGCAAGTTGTTTCTGCTCACAAATAGTTCTAGCCATTTTACAGCCATAGGTCATTTACTTTTGATCTGAGAAATGCTATTGCAGAGAAATGCCAAAATAAGGCTTAATGTGCATATTCCTGCTGGCTGGTTTATTTGTTTTCTTGTGTTGCTCATTTTCATTTTAAAAGAGACCGGTAAGTAGAATTTGGAAATAGCATATTTCGCGCTATTCAACATGGAGTGTTATCCCTGATCAAAATAATCTTTTTCAAATCTTTTCAAATCTTCCTTTCCAGGGCTCCTCCAGAATTTAAATATGTAAAAATTTAAGTAAGGTATAATTTAAAAGCACTTAAAAGGACATTTTGCCCAAGGCATGAAGATGTTAATTGGCATCAAAAAAGTTCGTGAAGTAATTAAATCTGCAATAAATGAAACGTTTCATGACTTTGGCTCAATTTGAACTGAGTAGTTTTCATCTGAGAATCATTTGTTAAGGAGCTGGTAGTATAGCTCAAACATTATGTGTATCTTCAGCAAACTGAGATTTTATAATTACTTATCATAATTAGAATAAGACATTTTTAATGGAGCATTTGGATGCTCCTTGTAAATTACGGGGTTTCTGTGTTACCTCCGTTGGCCAACTGTAACAATAAGGAAGTGCATTCTCAGATACCATGCTGTAACGATGACATCCAAATGTCCATAAATGATGTATAATGTCAAGACAAAATATGAGAAAACACAAATGTGAATACTGGCGGGTATCAAACTTGTCAGCATTCTTTTTATTCTGCCATGACACCTTCCAATTTCAGTCACTGCTCAGCCAGTTTATTTCTTCCAAGCAATCAATTCTTGTTGTTTTGATTGGCATAGCATCTTCATTTCAGCTGAATATTTAAATGATGCAAAAGGTCTGGTGGCAAAATTGGGACTGTTTTGTAAGTGATATGTGCCTTTGCCTTGATTGCTTTCTAAGTAAATATAAATGA
This sequence comes from Hemigrammopetersius urotaenia, assembly GCA_037974485.1. Taxonomy (NCBI): domain Eukaryota; kingdom Metazoa; phylum Chordata; class Actinopteri; order Characiformes; family Alestidae; genus Hemigrammopetersius; species Hemigrammopetersius urotaenia. The sequence continues at coordinate 10,396,710 of JBBPDC010000109.1, read as the reverse complement.
GGCATAATGCAAGTGCATGAAATCCCACAAAGGCTTGAATGCTGGAAGAAACTGCTATTTTAAAACAGTAAGTAACACAAAGAATCACCCTGAAATGAATCGTAAACACAATCCACTTTCATGCCAGACAAGAAAAACAAACGCAAAGTGCAAAGGGAATATCTGTGCTAATATCTTAATGCCAATGGCACCAATGCAGCAGTACCTATAGTACCTTTCTTTCAAAAAAATGGCGGCTCGAGTTCACAGACTTAGGGTGTACTCACACTAGGCAGTTTGAACCGTGCCCGAGTGCATTTGACCACCAAAGCGCAGTTCATTTGACTAGTGTGCTTGCTCCGAACCGTGCCCGGGCGCGGTTCGTTTAGCCGTCCCTGGCCTGTTTGGAAGAGGTGTGCCAGAGCACGGTTCAGTTGGACTCGGGCGTGCTTCGTCTATTGTGAGAGTGCTAACCGTGCTGGAGCACGGATCAGGACATGTGACGTCACGTTTTGCGATGCTTCAAAACCATTTTTCGTGCCACAAAAGCGGCAGACTGTCACGACCCGGTCCCGTCCGTACCGTGGAGTGAGGAAACAAACACCTGAACAGACTTGCATGCTGGACTTGGTTTTAATAATAACATTCAAACAAAGTGAAGGGAAAACAAAACCTGGCACGATGGCCGATAATTCTGGAAACAACACAAGGGAACAGAACCGGCATAAGGTGAGTGTATGTTCACGTGAGGGATAACTAAGAAAAGCATCTATTTATACGTAGAGGTGAAGAGAGATGAAGTGAGGTGCAGGTGCTAGACTAATTACATGGTGACTAGGTGAAGGTGAATCAGGTGGAGGACTAATCACAAGTAACCAGAGTCCAGGTGAGTAAGGGCAAGTCCTTGGTCCAATAGCGACCCCCCAGTGGTCGCGGCGGGAATCGTGACACAGACCTGTTTAGCAACAGGCTGTGAGAGGGCTGTGGACCACCGCGGACCAAACGACTCAGAATTACTATCAAAAAATAAACAGAGCGATGGACTTCATTGTGTTCAGCGAGAGCGCCGCTCTTCCTGTTTATCCTGAAACCATCGCACCATAATGACGTAAGCGTTCTCCGGCACGAATGCTGAAATCTAATGTGAGTGCGGGCCAGAGGGGGAGTGGGGAGGGGGGACAATCGTACTCGGGCCCGGTTAACGTGCCTAGTGTGAGTACACCCTTAACTAGTTTTATGTAACACCTTGTTAAACAATCTAATAGATTAGACTCACAAATGGCACTAATTAGGATTGGTTTGCTCTACAGACACTGTAGCCAAAAAAAATAATTAAATAAAGCAAAATTCAGGGTTACAGGCTAATGGCCATGCATATGATCTGTTCATTAGGCAAGAAATCTTTAAAGGTAAGTCACATTGTTTGATCGTGGTGTTGTTAGAATCTAATGATCAGTCAAATGTACATCAACCTCCTTTGTAGCACAGTCTGACAAGTTGCTTCTGAATAAATGATCTTTGCATTAGGAATCTTTGGAAGAAGTTTAAAGATTTGCTTCGTCTTGCTGTGACTTTGATTTTCTCTCTCATTGGCGGACGTTTCACCTTTAATTTTGCTCCCTCCATTGATAGATCCTGGCATCAACAATAATCAGGCTGCCACTGCTGTCCTCAGATGCCAGGTTGTTGGATTTAATCACACAATTCAAGAGAGGCAATCGGGTACAACCAAATGAGCAAAGAGGCTGAAGAGAGCTAAGGCTGCCTGTTCCACTGACACTAAGGCATTACCGTCAAAATAAACATATCTAGAGTGGAATATTCCCTCTTTGGCGGTACAAGTATTCAGAAGGCTGAGCATCTGGGTCTGTGTTAATTAACTTGGCATTAGCCACGTTCGGTTTTGTTTAGCACCGGGCTCATGGGGCTGTTTTAGAACTGTTAATTTAAGCCTGAGGAACATGGGAATGCCTGTGCCTTATTTGAGCAGAATTACTGCCAGGCTTCCCTTGTGGGAGAGCCCCTCTTGAAATTGCACAGTAATTCAGCAGCGCTGTCAATCAGAGTTCCCTTAACATTCCCATATGCCATTGCAGTGACAGGAAAGGGGAATGACTGAGAGACGGAGAGGAAACAATGGTCATTGCAGGCATTTCCCCTTGCAGCAGAACAGGTGTCCAATCTACTTTGCCTCGAAAATGAATCCAGGCAAACATGCAAAAAAGAGAAAAAAAAGGAAAATTTCATAATACTCTATTATGTGAACATAATCACAGGCACACCTAACAATGCTGCTGAAATTTATTGCAGCAATTTGGCAAAATTGAAATATCATTGCTGTCATAAAACCGTATGTGTCCAAACTGGTGACTTTACATGAATGTTTATTCATGACAGAGATTTTTACCTGCACTGATGATTTGTTTACTGTGGCTGTCAGAGATATAATATATATATATATATATAAATACGCGCTGCGTTAACGTGAGACTCTTATTGAGCGATAAAAAAAATATCGCCGTTAATCTATTCACAAAGTTGGGTTGGGAGCTCTCTCTTTCTCTCTGTCTCTCTAATATTAATATTATATATATTATATTAAATATATACAAAACAGTCCAGTCTTCTTTGTCAATGATACAAATGTCATGTTTTTGTCAATGATAAAATAGTTGTAAAATATGTTTTTGTCCCACAACAGCGCATGCATCTCTCCTCATTATAAGTCAAACCTTTGCCTCAAAACTGTCATTGTCTTAGGCATCAGGCAGTGTATTCATAACCATTTTGTGCAATATCGCTCCGTGATATTAGAGACATCAAACAATTTGGATGTCTTGTTTCTATCACTACCACTGTGAACAATTCTGGCATTATCCTTTTCTGCAATGCTGCATTTCATGACAACCTAACCTGGCTGATTGTGTTTACAGATTCCCAAACCTTGAAAAAATCAGAATTTCTAAAGAAAAAAAATCCCATTTAACTTTGATTTTTAGTTATATATTGAGATGTAATAGTCCTGAAACTACGTAAAAGTCATTAAATGTGTTCAAATAATATTTACAATAATAAAGAGTAAGTTATATATGTTTTAATTTGCGAAAATTCTACAATTATGGTAATTTTCCACGCTACTTAAAGTTGCTGAGTGATCACAGATGTTTTCTTATACTGATATGTACCTTTTTTTCATTACTTACACAATGATAGCTTACACAACCCAGTATGAAGATTCAAAACAAGACTCTTCAGTTTATTGACCTATGGTTCTTGGATCTGGATCTTTTCATGTTGTTGCGGTTGAATAATCTGTATGAAGAGGATGGTGTAAAAAGCCTGAATTGATGACAGTCGATGTTGTTTATTATGCTTACTAGGCCAATGGTCTGTACACGCCTCCACAAGCCAACACCTAAAGTATGTTTTCTAGGTGCAGTTCCAAGATCTTTATAAGACCGCACTCAAAAGTAGTTTCAGACGTAAACCGCTAACAGTTAAGATGCTCTTAACACTACAGTGCATCTGGGGCACCCTTCCTGGAGCGCTTGTAATCAGATCCTATGCAATAATCTTCTGCATCACATTTTTATAAGGTCATCTCTTAAAATTCAGCAGCGGTCAATAGTGCTTTATAGCTGCAACAGCCAAAGGGCAGGGCTGAGGTAGTGGTAAGGTTAATAACTAACTATACTGCGCTAAAATGTGTAAATTTTGCCGTGTCCACCACATCCCCAGTAGCCTTCATATGGCTGGGGAGCACGGATGGGCCTGAAACAGGCTGTAAATTGAATTTTAATGGAGCAATATAATATGCTGACTCATGCACTTTTTTCCCCCTCACCAGCTCTTCCCAACACTGTCACAAAGCAGTCAGTCTTATGACCCTGAATTATCCCTGTCATCTCGCTCCTCACAGATTTATCCAATCAGCCTCTGGAGTACACACAGAAGGTGCTGGATTTACGCATGCTGCTGCATGTGGGAGCAAATCCACAGAGTGTATGTCATTTGTAGAGCTCTTAACAAATCTAATTTTGGCCATCTACGTAATATGATATAAGCAGTACAATGTTTTTGGCGAAGATGTAATTCTGCTGTGTAATTCTAGCTGTTTGTTCAGCTTGTAAGTCAGCTGTCCAAACTATTGATTTTCTTGTAGTGAGGATAATCCAGTGGTCAGAATGAGACTGTTGTGCTTTTCTTGTTTTCACGGAAGATGCACCCCTGTCCTAGAAGTCATACATGCAAGGTTAACTACATCTGTTCTTTCGAGATGATGACTTTGAAGGAAGTCCTGCCATGTACTTCTCAGCATTACATCATCATCCCCTCAGACAGCATTCTCTCTGTGGTGCAATAGGTCTAACCTTGAAGTGAATTCACACATAGGGACACTTTTATCTGGCTTTAGTGCAGAAGCTTCATCTACTATTTATAGAAATGGTGAACCTGCTATATACCAGCTATATATCACACATTATGGAGCGATCTGATGCATAGCTCTGGCTATATGTTAAATGTGTTTTAAAGGATGAACTGGTATTCATGAATTTCTTTTAAACTGCAGGGGAAGTGAAGAAAACTTTTATTTAGGTGACATGTGAAACTGCCGAAGGGGCTATTATAAACACGGTTAAACCTCATAATGAGTCTTTAGCGGTCCACTTAGAAAACCTCTTGTGAGGCAAAACTGAATTGCCATTTTGTCACATTAACTGTTTAAACACCTTCATTGTGATGCTCTACAATGGCCTATTAATAACCCTAACCCAACACAAAATTATGAATAAAGTGAATAGCCAACCATGTGTAGTTTCATTGTTCTCCTTCTGAAAAAAAGTTCTGAATTTAAGGGATCATTCCGAATTCAGTGGACCTCATTCAGCAGGGTGGTCTTTGGTCCTTTGGGTGTAATGCAGTCATTATCAGAAGTGAAAGCTATTACTTCCGTTGGAGACTGAATTTGATTGCTCTAATGCAAAATCCAAAGAAGTATCTTTTTGGAAGTTACAATTTCTGAGAATCCAAGAGAAATAATCACTACCTCACTGAACAAGAAAATAATTATTGCATCTACGTGTGGTGAAAAGCTCCTTATCACTTTCAATATATTGCATTTTTAATGTCTTGTGGCATTCCACAGGTATAACAGAAACGTGTGTGTCTTTATGTTTATATAACAAGAAAGCCCCCCTAAAATGAAACAGGAGACTTGTTTTTCTCAGCCAGGCAAAATCAATGGGAACACCTTGTAGCAATAAAATGAGTGTAGCCACATAAAAGGTTGCTACAAAACTTCTCGAAATAATAAAACAAAAAGTTTTTGCTTAACAGCCCAGCGGAAAGATTGAGGTTTGTTAAGCTTTAATTGTAATTCACTCCTTGATAACGACTACAATATGGATTTCATTTGAATGGTCTATCTACTACCAGATGAGGCTATCACAAAAGGAGATAGAATGCACTAATCCACACAATGTATTGTATGTTTTTCATCGGCTCTGAGGGTACTGAAAAAGCCTCCCAGTTTTAAATGTAAAACAAATCGTAACTGCTTTGCTGATGGTTTTCTGGAAAGCGATAAACCTGCACGGATAGAGCCGAGGCAAGACTGTGCTTAGTCCAACAGAGCTAAATTCATTTTGCCAGCTCACGGAATGGAGTTATCTGAATCAACTGTCCTATATTCACCAAGGGATATTGAGGAAAGGCAAGGTCAAATTACATGGGCTTTGGAAAGCATTAAACTTCTCTTGCAGAGAAAAGTTTTCCAACTCCGAAATAGATAATCTCCGCCTCCTCGTGTGCTCAGGAGAAACAGCAAAGCTGAATATGATCCGTATTGCACATCGACTTTAAACAAAAATAATAATTACCCACCCAGGACAGACGTAATGTGTTTCAGAAGGTGTTCTACAGTCGTAATCTCTGGTATGCTGATGAAGTGAAATGAACTAAAAACCTTGGCATGCGATTCAAAAACCATTTTGATCAGTTCTCTTGTAGTTTCAATGTCACAACAGCGTCTGATCTTTTAGGTCTTCCTCCAACGGAATAGCACATTGACATGACTGATGTTGTGTTAGCCTAAGAGTGCTGGCATCAAAAGAGCTTGAATTGGATCTGAGACCACTTAACATGTCTATTTATCACAGCCCCTTGTACCATCTGTGCAGAAAGGCAAAGAATAAAGCACACCTCGACCATTAATCTCGAAGGTGCCACCTATTAAAGCGCTTGGGCTGAGAGGGATCAATCAATTTGCATTCACTTTGTCATCAAAGACAGAGAGATGTATATTGATTTGAGTGATTCTCTTTGGCCATGAAATCAAGAGCTGGCCTTGACATCCCCCCTTTTTTTGTTTCTTTTTAAATTACACACTTATGAACTGTTAATCATAGTCATTTCACATCCTAAGGTGATAGAAAGTGCTTTATTGTACATTGAACCGATTTTAAAGACTGTAACTATAGTCTTCTCCAGGCCTGACATTACTGCAATGGAATAAAGCCCTAAACAGCCACCTCTTTTAAAGTCAGCATTGGATTAAAAAATGAATTCTCGGATTTATTGTAAAGCTGATGTACAATATATGTGTATGGAAACTCAGACGCTGAAAAACTAAAGTGACAAATAGGGAGGTAAGTCCTGTGTAATTGTATAATCAAAATTACACTGGGGGCTCAGTGAATTATGACTCCAGCACCACGGACAGTTCCTGATGCGCTGAGAGTCCAGAGCCGTTCCGCTATGGCTTCAACCCATCTATCACGATCTGTTCTCTGATAACACGCGCACACACATACACGCAGCACAGATCGGTGTTCCTGCAAATCACCAGAAGACAAACAGCCTCTCTGTGCCAACCTCAGCGATGGATTTGTTCAGTGTGTGTTCATGGTTAAAGTGTAGTGCTCAAGTGAAGACCATTTTTGCCTTCTTATTTTTTTAAACAAAATATCTCATGCAGTCCATAATTATGTAAATAACACTGATAAAAATCATTGTATTAATAATGATATTAATAATAAAAACAACAAGGAGTCACCAACATGTCACTAAATTACATGTATGCTTATCATTTAATATTTCTTTTCTTGTTATAACATGTGATTTGTGTTCGTTAAGGAATTTGAGCGGATGTGGTGGTGGTGTGGGGATCAGAAGCATGATTTTATTACCTGCCTCTGCAGTCTGACTCACTCCTCCGGCACAGATGAGGGCTAGGGTCCAAGGAAGGGAGCGCAGCACCCACACACATTAAGGGAGCACGTAATGGCACAGTTCTGAATATCTCTTGATATGGCACAAATATAGATCGCCTGCTATCTGAAGTTTGCCATTTATCTCTGGGAAAGTTTTGCTGATCAACACGACATAACATTATCTGGAGATTTCACTCAATCAGAGCTGTGCTGAGATCAGCGATGTCTTCAATTTGTTTGATTCGAATGTATATACCATTTTCACAAGAAGAAAATGCATTACATCTGCACAGTTATTGCTGAATGTAAGGCAACTGTCAGACGAAATTGCCTTGATCTAATAGAGAGTAGATTTAAATGTCATGCATGATGTACTGCATGACATTTAAATCTACTCTTTGCATTATTTTAAAAGAAAGATGCCGAAATGGAAACTTTGGAGAGATCTAATGGATGGAACCACTATTGGTTCCTACAAGAACATTTCAGTTGGTCGTTTTTGAAGAACCATTTCTACAAATTAGTGCATGAGAGACCTTTTGAGCGGGAAAGGAATGTAAAGCTTCTTTACAGTAAACCATTTGAGGACCTTTCATTCCAAGAGTATGGGCACTATGGTACAAGCCTGTAAATGACAGACTAAACACTAAAACACTTTTCCCTAAATAAAACCACATTTCAGCTTTATAAATCTGGGAAGTGGTGCATTTAGCAAGTAAAGAGGCAGTTTCCTAAATAAAGGGGGCTTTGGCTTCTAATGTAGTTATCATTCCTGCCTCGTCAACGGGTTCAAGCGTGCCCTCCAAAAAACCATTACAGAGGACTACTTGTATTTTAAACATGTGACTGAGTGAGAGAGGGGGCAGCAAAGAAGCAAGGCAGTCGTGGCTAGAAGCGTCTGTGCATTGAAATGTGGTCCCCTTGAACGCGCGCGCGCGCACACACACACACACACACAGGCGCGCACACACACGCGCGCACACAGGCGCGCACACGGGGACGAGGATGTAGAGCAGGAGGGTCAAGCAGAGCAGTGCTGTCTCGGACTTTATGAGGGAGTGTTCCAGCGTCCATAGGCATTACGCACCCAGCAGCACTGCAGTCTCTCGCGGCTCGGAGCGCGAGCGTCCAGCTCTCTCGCGCTAAACGGATTCATTTTAGCTCATTTCGGGACCAGGGGGTCGTTGGAGTCGCGTGCGGGGGGGCTTTTGAGAGAACAATCGGACAGACCCGCTCTGGATGCTCAATGGGAGCAGCGTGTCACCCAAGTTCCCCGGTGGACTAGGAGCACTGGCACTTTTTTTCTGGTTTGGTTTCTGATTCGATTTCCCCTCCTCGCTCCATCACCCTTCGCTTTCTGAAGACCAGCACTCGGTGAAGTTGGTGTTTGGAAGCAGCTGTTGTGGAAGGTTTCAGCGGAGGATGGGCCGGGGGAAGTTTGCGCGCGGCTTGTTGTTGGGGTGAGTTTTTGCTCGGTCTACTCTTTCTGTTTGCTCTTACAAAACACCTCCAAGTCCAGCAGGTCCGCCCCTGCGAGCTCACTGAGTTTATACTGCAGCGCACTGCCTTCACGCCTCTCCACTCCGTCTCCACGCACGGGGATGGGCAGCAGCGCATTAAGCCCATTACACGCAGCACCTGAGCGACTGAGCTACAACACTAATCCCCTCAGAACATCCAGCCAGTTATGAATCCATGTGATGCTATTTGATGGGTCTTGTTCTTTCTCTCTCTCTCTCTCTCTCTCTCTCTCTCTCTCTCTCTCTCTCTCTCTCTCTCTCTCTCTCTCCCACACACA
>JBBPDC010000109.1:10361834-10387447 GCA_037974485.1 Hemigrammopetersius urotaenia | reverse complement strand
CACACACACACACACACACACACACACACACACACACACACACACACACACACACACACACACACACACACATGCTCACAGAGTTTGTTTATATTTCTCCTGGGGCCCAAATACCCCAGCAGTGATAAGCTCAGAGCTAACTAGTGTCAAGTGTTAGTGATGCATGGAGGACCAGCTTCAAGCAGTGCACAAACCATTTGTCCAGTGATTGACTAATTTAAATCTCTGACTTTAAGCCTCAATGACAGGCGTTGCAGATCAAGTCCTTCTGATAGCTCGGAGGGATCCAAATATGCTTTCAAATAAAGAAAATCAACTTTATGAGTCACTGCACAGAGAAAACAACTGAAGTGAGCAGAGCAGTGTCTGGCCAGAGTACACTGAATATTCTGCACTAAACACTAACATCCTATTGCCTTCTGTTGTTTTTAGAACGCCCAGAAAAAGACCTGGTAAAGCAGAACCAGAGTGATTGAGGGACATTTCAGAGTCTCTCAACAATCACATTTGTGTTCGTTTGGTCAGTGTGCTCTAGCTTTTGGAGGGAACTACAATATACTGCTGTATAGGATTTTCTTGTGAAATGAACAGGAAAGTGTAATAATGGATCATGCATGCTGTGTTAATTGGCAGGGGGATGCACGGCACACAAATCTGGTCAAATATTGTGCAGTATATCGTCTTTTTTTGTCACAGATGGAGCTTGTGTGCTGCGGCACACTGCTCGCGAGGCTCTGGCCGATGGAGAGAGCATGACAGCCAATGCCCTGTGAGGATTTTAGCTTAGCACCGTTATGGGCCTGTTTATTACCCACAGTGGGCTCGCTGTTCAGCATCCTCCTGATCCAGCCTCAAAGCCTGCACAATACAGGGCTTAGAGCATGCCGTGCATGTTCTGCTCTTTTAAAGATGTGTGTGTGTGTTGCACTGAGATTTCTTTAAAGGCTTCTTTCAGCCAATTCATATAGAGAATGTTAAAAGAGTAGGAATATTTTTTTGCAGACTTGTTCTGTGTATCACTGGGGTTTGTCATTCCACTGAAGCTGCGGTTTGGCCTATCTGCGTAGGGCAATAGAAAAAATAAGGGACAGGAATAGAGTTACAGTGAGAGAACCTGTTCAGAACATACTTCCTGTACAGAACAAATCTTTTTCAGCTTGATGGCAGACTAAAAGCTTGTTAGATCCACAAGCTTTTAGCAGACAAAAGACTTGTTTGTCCATGAGATTTTTGTTATTTATATTTATATATATATATATATTTTAGTTTCCTAAAAAAACACAAGTGTACAACTGAACAGAGAAGCTTAATGAATAATTCACATTCATTTATTGTGCTCTCTGTCTGTCTCTGTCCCTCTACCACGCCTTTTCTCTATCTCTGTCCCACTCCCTCACTCATTTTTTATGGTTTTGTCTCTTCCTTTCTCTCTCACCCCCCTCTCTCTATCTATCCCTTTCTCTCTCTCCTCTCTCAGTCTCTGTCTAACGCTCTCATTTGTTCTATCTTTCTTTCTGTTTTTGTCTCTCCCTTTCTCTGTTTCTTTATTGTGATGTGGTCTGTCTATCACTCTCATCTCCCCCCCCCCTTAGCTCTGTCCCATGTTCTCTTACTTATTCTGTCCTTCTGATTTATTTCTCTCTTACTTTCCCTTGTCCCTCTCTCTCTTTTTCCCTTCCTCCCTCTTCCTTTTTTCTTTCTTTCAATCTATTTTTCTCTCTCTGTCTCTTTCTTTCTTTCTTTCTTTCTTTCTTTACAATTATATCTTTCTGTTTTTAGTGATCTCCCTCCCTCTCTCTCCTTCTATCTCTCTTTATCTGTAAACTATGTTTCATCACTGTTATCTGTGCGTCTTTTTGTTTTTTTTGTTTCCCATTGCCACATCACTAGCTTTAGAGGGTTACAAAAGACCCTTAGAGTGTCATACACAAACATGAGTGGCTAATGCTTCCTACTTTTCCTCAGTGGTCCTTTCAGCCCCATCCAAATGTGTGATGTAGCCAGAGATCAAAAGCCATGAAAGCCAAACAAATATCCCCTCTTAGTCCAGTGAATGTGCCCCACTATGCACCAGTGGAGCCTTTTCCTTCAAATGGCTATCTACAGGTAAAGTGGCTCCCTAACAAGTCCTCAGATTAATGAATGACTCATGCATGAAGGCCCTTCTGCAGCTATTGTAACACATCAGAAATCCCAGGGCAAGTGAGTGATCGGTTGAACATGCAGCAGGCAGACAGGCCCGAGCATGAGAGAGGCTTTGTGCTGAGCAGCCATAGCCCATTATTTTATGATAATGAGAAAAACTGGCAGATCACTGAATCCATCCTGACTCTGGGCCTTATGTGAGACATACAAGAGAAAAGAGGGGCTTAGGGAGATAGGCTCACTGATTAGAGCTTAAAACTGAGACCTCCAGGAACACAGCATCATTAAAAAAAAAAAAAAGAAGCCAGGTAGAGCCAAGACACTAGACCATAGACTTTGATGAGTGTGTAAACAGAAAATAGGAGGTAAAAAAACAGTAAGAAATTCATAACACTGGGCTGTCATTAGCATTAGTGGGCAGTTACATCTACACTACTAAAGATAACGGGCCAGTGGATTTTAGAGTGATGCCATGGAGCAACTTCTGGTTCCTTAAAGAACTTTTCAGTGGATGTTGCTTAAAAAAAGATATGTCTGTTACACAAATATAAAACTATTTACATGTTGAGAACCAACTCCGCATGAAAAGCATCTGTACTGTTCTTTTGATGTCGTTTTAGGAACCTTAACTTCCAAGAGTGTTATTTCTTTTTTGGTAAAATTAACATATTTCCCACTTATGGTACTAATAAAGGCTTATCTTATCTTACCTTAAAGGCGTATATACAGTTGGCCTTGTCGCCTTGTTACTGCACCCCAACTTGTGCCCCCTCCCCACTTCACCACTTCTCACCTTGAGCTCACATCATACTTAATGTTTCAGACATAAGCATGCTTTATCCTTTCCATCCAGTTATTGTATCCAGCTATTCCTGTATACTCTTGTCTGTGATCCTTTTGTTCCTAGTAATCACACTGAATGCCTAGCGTCTGAACTGTGCCCAAGGTCTCCTCCTCAAGTGCCTGGTCACAGTATTGAATGACCACACTAGTGAAAAAAATAGTCTTAGAGGATGAAATGTGTTTGGGCAGCCTAGCTTGAGTACACCCTAAGACCTGGTTGACTCTTGAAACATGCTTGAATGTTAAAAATGTGTGGCGATATTTACAAAGCTTTGAGCATGAAAGAAAGAAATACTTCATTGACAAACAGCCAGTCCATTTGGTTGCATTCCATTCAGAGAGTCTGTTGTTTACACACAAGAAACACTTTAGCTGGCTTCCTTTCAGATTTATATCCAATGAGTAACCATAATAGTCTTTGTTTAAGGAGGATGCTCTAGGCCTTTTGCACTAGGTCCTGCTGGTCCCATTTGAAGGGAGACCTATGTGTGTGCTGCTGAGATTTATGGGTGCTTTTCCCCTGAGCTTCTCTAAGCCACTTGGTGATATGTGGCCAAATAAAACTGTAAAAGTGGGAACTTTACGAGCAAGAGAGCCATAATTAAGATTGTATCTTTTTCATCCCCCCCCCCCCCCCATTTTCAATTGAAGCGTGCTTTTAATAGAATTAGTAATCAATTCTTTGTTGTGTTTTATTCAGCTTACATGCATTTTAATTAAATAACCCCCTCCATTTAATAGTCATGGTTAATTCATGAAATCTGCTACCAAAGCTTAAGCTTTGCATGTGGATAAATGCCAATATACCTGTAGCTGTAAAGATATGCATATGCAGGAAGCTCAATATGGTGCAGTCTGGATCGCGCAAAGCTGCCGAGGAAATCCTCTAAATTACTTGTTTATCAGTCTTCCAAAAGCACATATTAATTAGTTAAACGCAGAATCAAATTATGCCTCCTCACGTCTCCCCAATGAAAAAAAGCTGAAGAGTGAATGGATGCTTCAGTATCGATGCTTAGCAAAAAAATATCCTTTCCTTGTAGTATCATCAAATACAAATATTTATTAAAAGGTGTTTTTGAGTGTAATTGTGGTTAAGCATACAGTGTACACTTAATTCTTGTGTTCATTTTACATAATCTTGTATTAATTATAAAGATTATTGTATTAACTTAATTAAATGATCATTGCTTTTGTATATGGTACTGTTTTGTGGAAAAAAAAAACCCAAATGGTATATAACCTGTATATGATCGTATTTACAAAACTGGTTCTGTAAAAAGAATCATAGAAAAATTCTTTCTTCTTTGGCAGGGGTTCCCAATCCCAGTCCTGTTGGTCCCATACAATGTACATTTGTGTGCTTTGTCTCGTCTAGCACAAGGGTTCTTCAACAGGGACCCCTTCCAGTGGGGGAAAGAGATCCAAAATGCAAAAAAATGCCAGGATGAGGAGCCGCTGCCCATTTGGCATTTTTTCAAATAAGGATTTATTTTACCATTGCCACTTTTATTTTTTTTAAGTATACAGTAGATGCTAGCTATCTGCAATTAGCTATTTATTACTGCGACATTTGCATTTATTGCTGAGCTCTGAAAGTTATCTTCACCTCAGAAGTCACCATTTTTCCATTTCTTAAAACAAGATTAGACAGAATATCCGATACAGTACCCAACACCTCACGCAGTGTCTCAGACTCCCATGCTCCGTTCATTAACACAGCTTCATATTTGTTTTATTGCCTTTCTGCTGGAATATTCTCTTTGATACATTACAAACATTACCACCATGCATCTCTTTATACATATCCTCTTTTTTTGGAGCTCATCTGTAATATATAAATAATTATGACTTGGAGTCATATTATTTTACAAAGGAGCATGCTGCCCCGCCACCCGATGAAAGGTATTGTTTACTGTCGTGGGCTGGATGATAAGAGAGCTAATTAGGTGTGAAAACCCCTTACTCAGCAGCGAAGGCAGGATGTAAAGTTAAGCGCTTCCTGGAGCCGTCTTTGAAGATGGTTTTGGGGATGGCTTGGAGACAAGCTACAGAATGGCAGAATTACAAATTGGATCCTGTTGAAGAAGTTCCAGTGAAACCTTTTAATCAGCTCCCCTCCCCACCCCATAGCCACAAAGCCCTCCACCCACACTCCTTAGACATACTTGAGGAAGGGAATATCACAAAAAAAGGTAGTGTCATTTGCATACTTCCAGCATAGTCAGTTGAGGCACTGCGCTGTGGTGAAGCTTTCATATGAGAGCCTTGAACAGATGCTTAGAGTCCAACGTGCCCCCACACACTTCAGCCTGTTCTCTAATTATAAATTGAGGAAACACCTTGGAGAACTCAGGTTTGAGTTCCCAAATCTCATCATCAGAACTTTCTTAAGGCCATTTGCTAAAAGTAATACCTCTCCGTACTGTCAGCCTTACCCTAGAATGAATGTGTATCTATTATGCAGGGTTGAAGTCCCAGCCAATGCTGGTAGATCCTGAGTGGTTGGAGCCTATTAACCATGGGACAGCAGTGATTTTGCATCAAAAAAGAGAGATGTGCAGTATTGCTTAGTTGTTTATAGACACTAAGCCCGGTATAAAATTTGATTTAGGCTTGTCTGGCTTCAACATTAATAACCTTTTTGTCTTGTATAACACAATGAGGGCAGACCACCGCTGAATGTATGAACATATTACCTTAATGGCTAACAACACATTTCGACACGGTAAACAAGATGAGTTGTGTTAGTTTGCCCAGAAAATATTCTTTGTACCAAGACAGGCTTGTTGTTTGTGAATAGAGGGAAGAGGCCTAGGAACAGTCCCATAAAGCTCTGACCCATTTAGCTACACACAGAAGGGATTGCCCTAAATCCATGTTAAATAAATGTATTGATTATTAATATGCACAAGCTTTATGTAACGATTGTGTCATTTTAAAGTGCTATTTTTGACATTTCACAGACAGTGCTATTCTTTTTCACCTGCACAGATGTATTATATGTTAGCTCAAGCAGTATATTGTTATACGTTATTGTCTTCCTTCCCTTTTGTTAAGTTCATATAAAGTGCAAATTTCTATATCAAGAATAGACTCTCCTCCAAATGGTTTTACGTTTTAGCCAAGCAGACTCCAGCCCTTTGTAGTCACTCTTTTTGCCAGATGAATTCCGAACTTTTTGTTCCTGGCTTTAATCTAAAATGCCTGTCTCACAGTGTGACTTAATGAATGCAACCAGTCATTACGCTCCCTGTACAAAATGGTATACTGTTTAAAACAAATTGTCTTTTTGTCATTTTGACAGCCATTTATATAAAATGCTTCCCTCTTATTACTAGAAATAGCTGTAGTCTCAAAATGATTCGTCCCTCCAGGAAAGCACACAGGACCTTGTCATAGTTACCATTTACATGACAAATTACAATGTGCTTCTATAGCCAGTGGAAACCTTGCAGGTTTGGGCGCAAATGCTGTGGAAACGCAGAGTTAAAATGAAAAATTGCATGTCATGAGGCAAGGCTAAGATGATCATACATTTCTGTCTTTTGAATTTTTACTCCATAAATTACCCTTGAGAATACTTTAAAAACTTCTTATTTGTCTGAATTTTCTCCCGCAATTTTGAGTGTTATCTATCATACGATAAGATAATTGTTGCTTCATTAATTTCCAGAGACACTGCATGCACTGCAATCATTTTCCCCCTGCTTTACTATCTTGGTTAAAACACTTTACTTTTCTCTCTCTCTCTCTCTCTCTCTCTCTCTCTCGCTCATTCATGCGTACTCACAATGTGCATGTACAATTTTACTTTCTTCCTGTATTTTTTCTGGCATTCAAGTGTCCGCACTTCATCTGTTATCTTGTGCAAGTAGACCACAGTTCATCCCACTCACAGGCATATTTAACGGTTTTCCTGGTTGCTCAGAACATTGTACAAACAGAATTGGCCCTTTATTGCAGCACAGAGCAGCCTACGGGTATTTCTGGCTGCTGGTTTGCACAATTATCTGTGTGTGGAGCCTCTAGTGCACTTCACGCTTCCACATTCAGTAACAAAAACACATTTCTGCCCCGTTACAG
This sequence comes from Hemigrammopetersius urotaenia, assembly GCA_037974485.1. Lineage (NCBI taxonomy): Eukaryota > Metazoa > Chordata > Actinopteri > Characiformes > Alestidae > Hemigrammopetersius > Hemigrammopetersius urotaenia. Next base: position 10,380,373 of record JBBPDC010000109.1, on the reverse strand, counting down.
ATGTTTCATTTGTCCTGTCGAGATTATGCTTAAAAATTCCAACAGAATGTGTCGGTTCAACAGGAGTGGTTGCACTGTAAATTCAGAATATCCAGACCTGTCTTGGATATCAATTAACTGACTATGAATGTAATTTATAATAACCACAATCATGTCACCATTGTAAATATGTGGGCTTCATATGAATCCACTGGGTTTATATACGCACCAGCTTGAAATGAACAGGGAATAATTGCACATGTTTTAACTCACTCATTTTAAGTGAGCAAAAGTGTGAGGCTATGCCAAGAGGATGTTTTCCATGTAAGCAACATCATGCAAATGGCATTATTTGTGCAGTGTTATTTGAAGAGAGTTTAAAGCCCCTAACAGAAATAGCTGAAACAGCATGTTGGGTGCCGCAGGATTAGCTCTAAGTGTGCTCACAGAAAGCGTGGTAAACTGTAGGTTTTAATAGGACTGTAACTACAACTTTATAGACTTATATAAAGCTTGTAGTAGTGCCAAATGGTTGTTGTGTTGTTGTTGTGTGTGTGTTAACAACTAGAATGTTTTGCGATGCTGTTTTGTCTTCCCCAGGCCGGCACTACTCAATCCGCAGAGCAAATGAGTTTTCAGGGTGTGATGAATATTTGCAGGAATATTTCAGGGTTTTTTGTTTTCCTACACACAGATGAGACTTGCCAGGTGGTGGCAGATGCTGTGGGCCAGCTTGAGCTGAAGCTGGAGGGGAAAACACGAGTAATGACTGGTCTTCTTACTGCCTCTCTTAGCTTATTTTTCGTATCAGGTTAACGGTATTCATGTGCGTTCAATTATGCCCACAGTGTAATCACAACCTTGCGGTCTTCAGAATAGTAATCATCGTCTGAGCATGCATGGGAATACACAGAAGAGCACTACAGCAGGGCTGGAGCTTTTATTTAAGTTGCGGTACATTCATAATTGTGCCTGATATATCTTATGTGCACCTGTTATGCCATTTAAGGCCTGTTAGGCCTTTTTTTTCTGGTTGTGCCATTTCAGATGCTGACCTATACCAAGGTTCTCCAGAGATAGAACCCTCGATAGAACTAACATTTAGAAAGCATTAAAACGTACGTAGAAGCTCAAAGGGAATAACAAGGCTGCACTCTTGGGTGCAACATGTAAACAGTGATTTGGCACTCGAGCAGAGGGACACTGGATTGCTACATAAGACGAGGAGTAGAAAAGCCAGAACAAGTGGTTGTTGAAATGCAGAGGTAGCTGGCATTTGAAAGGCCCGTCGTTCTGTGGCTCACCATAACATTGAAGTCTGCTGCGTTGTGGGATCCCCTCTGAGAGGCTGTTGTGTTCCACTGGAGCCGGCTCATCGTTATGCATGGAAGAGCACGGACGTCTACGTTGAAGAATTGGATGTCATGCAGCAAAAAGGCCTGCTTTTAAATCTGCTGTAATCACAGCGAAAGCATTGTGGCCCCGATTGGAACTGTGTTCAGCCTGTTATGGATCTGCTTATCAGTCCATTACATTGCAGGCTTCTTTTGCAGATGAGAGCTTGGAGGCACGCAAAAAGTGAAAAAAGGTTCCAACGAGGATAAAGGAAAGGAGCTGACCTCTAATGACTTCTGCATCTTTCTGGCGCAATTTCAATTTTAGTCTGAACATTCCTTAGCAAAATTAACAAGACACAAGACATTGCAATTACCGCGCATTCTTTTCCAGGGGCTTAAAATATGGTCATTCTAATGCTCTCAGGGATTATACTGTTAATTATAATCTTTATGCTGAAACCCAAGCATTAATGTATACTTTTCTATTTGGTCCATTTGCGATATATTTTGTGGCTAGAGCCACTTAGCGGTGTGCTGTAGTTAAAAGCCCTATAATCAGGAAGCTTTCAGCTCTAAACTACATGCAAATGAATGCTACTCTAGTCAACATCAATTAAATAAGCCTACAAAATATTAAACCCCTGAATGAATAACAGGCATTCTTAAATGATAAAATCAGCAACAGTCCGGTCTGAGACGTGAAAGTGGCTATGCCTGCAGGCAATAGTAAACATATACATATACATTTACACATATTTACAGTCATGGAATTTTTTATTATTATTTTTATTGCTTTTATAATTTGTGGGTGTGTGTCTGTGTAAAATGCATGTCACTATTGTTTTATACATTGTTTATCATACTTGATTCAAAATTCCAAAAAATATATGTATTATTAAAAAAAGGTTTTTTAAATAATACATATAAATAATTTAATATACATTGGAAATGTTAAACTACATAACACATTATTTAACAATTAAAATAGTGATGTTAACAGCATAGTGTGTGCATGTGTGAGCTCTGTTTCATCCCATCAGCAAACTGAATCAGGAGTGAAGCTGCTGGAATACAGCACATAGAACAGCTTCTATACAAACACTACTGCACTTATAACACATAGGGAGGTATTTCTTATTTTTTTTACACAGCTCACACTGCAATAGTTCATAAAATAATAGCATCCTGTGCATTTTACACACTGCCACAAATTATATACGCACCAGCACCAGCCTGAAATGAGGGGATCCCACAACGCAGCAGACTTCAATGTTATGAACAGAAAACATGGGGAAAGTGGTCTCTTATTTTTTTTCCATGGTTGTATAGGTTTATTGTTTTCAAAGCCACCCCCAAAAGAGCCTGTTTGTGGCTTAATGCTTCTATTGTAATGTATAAACTCTCTGTATGTATCCTCTTACATACTGCACCAGACCAGAGAGATGGTTTTTGAGAGCCACCCACACATATGGTCACATGGCAGACATCGGTTGGCAGATTGTCATCATAATACAGTAATGAGACGCTTTTCCAACATCTGCTTCAGTCATGACTGCAGGAAATGATTGACAGTGCTTGCTAAAAAATATGGAAATAATAGCAAGACCAGAGCAAGAAGTAGAACAACGAGAGAGGATGAGAATGGATTACAGACAGAGAAGGTGGAATAGTAGCAATTATTTGTTTGTCATCGTAGCGAATCGGAGTATCAATGTCGGAACCCGTGACCTGCAGTCTGCAGTTTGTAAGAACTGTGTGTGTTACTTTGTTGTGGATAGACTCATTTTCAGTCATTTTATGTCATTTTTGTGAATGTGATGTAATGACATGATCCCACAATAGATTCTGACAGTAGATGTGTGCCTTTTCCACCACTAAGGCTGCAGTTTCTTCATGTTTTCATTGTTAATCTGGTTTAAATTTGTTCTCTGGAAGAACAAAAAAAAAAAAAGAATTCTCATTAAAATTTTAAGCGAATACTTATTCTTCTCACTTTCAGACAATTAGTAGGCAATTCCCATAATGGATAATTTTCCTGCGCTCTCCGCTCTGATCTCTCAGTGGTCCTGATGAAGTTTTCATGGCCTTAAGGAAGCAGAAGAGTTTTGGTTAATTGCTTGTGAGCGCGTGTGGATGTGTGTGCGTACCGTTATTTTATAGAAAAACTAGAGAAAAACAAGGCTGAACCACAATGTCAGAATGTCAGTGTCAACAAAGTACTCCTGATTTTATAAAATTATAAATGTTTATTTATTTATTTATTTATTATTTTGGTTTCTAAGGTTGATGCCAGGGTTTAAGGTTCACTTATATGTCACTATCATATCAAACAAGTAAAGCGTTATTGTTTATTTATTTACTTTGATATTATTTTAAAAAGCACAAGATGTTGTGTGAACATTTCAGGATAAATTCCGAAATTTAATCAGATGTCTAAAATGACTTTGGAGAAAAGTTCTTTTAATGTAAACATTGTATCTCCACAGTTCAAAAGTAAAGACAAACCCATTTATAACTTAATTTACATTAATACAGTCATCTCACTTTTCCTTTTAATACAGTATCCCACATATTGGTATGTTTGCAAATTGTATGAAAAATCCCAGAAAGCGAGAGAGGACACACCACAGTCTATGAATCTTTGGAGAAGGAGAGGAATTGTGTAATGTGACAGAGAAAGAGCTTCCTGATTGGTCTCTCTTTTTCTGCCAAGTGGACCTATCAGTTTTCTCTGTGGGAGGGTGTTACAGTTGACCTCTATCAGTTTAATATATTTTTCAGCATCACCATGGCAGAGTGCCTGAAAAAAGAAGCTTTCAGTTCAGAATATATGAATGTGTACTCCTGCCTTACAGAAGTGCGCTGTACTGTTTGCAACAGTGATTTCAGCAGTGCCCATGGGGTTAAATGGTTGTAAAAGATGCATTGAGGTGAGTTCAACTGGTGTCATTTGTTCATTATCACAAATAACGTCATTTAAACTAGCTGGCCCACTGCCAAGGGGCAATGTCAGGAATTGTAATAGAATAAAAACGATTCTACTGGCATACCCAGTGTGATTTATAGATTGGACAGAATTACTAAAGAAACAATTAGAAAGTATATTAAGGATATAACTTATGTGTTTATTTTCTGTTGCCTTTTTGTGTTTGGGTAGAGGCTTGCTGGGCATTGGGGGTACCTCCCTGAAAGTTTTTTTAGATGTTAGTATAATTAAATTTTATTTCAAATACTTTAGCATCATTTCTGATGATGAAATATTGAGATAATGTGGGCAGCTGCTGTGCACAGACGATATTGAAAGATGGCTTTGATACAACAGAGACAATATAGAACATATTGCATATATGACATTTTGATGTTAAATAATTGAAAATCTGTGTGTGTGTTTGCGTGGTTTGTGTTTGTGTGTGTGTGTGTGTGTGTGTGTGTGTGTGTGTGTGTGTGTGTGTATATGTGTGTGTGTGTTTGTGTGTGTGCACAGATGTACGTTCTGTCCTTTCTCCAGATGTTTGTGGGGACAGGATGCCATGCTGATCTGCAGTGCTGAGTGGTGGAGCGTGCTGTTGCTGTTACCTCAGTGCCTGTTCTGCTGAAGCCTGCGGTGCTTGGCCCCCTCATGGCTCTATGGGAGCTGTTGCTGTCTCTGGGCCTCCACAGCTGGCTGGCTGCTTCTGCCAGTCTGGCTGAGGATGGTCCTGCTGGGCCCCTGGACTGGCTCCTCTCAGACAAGGGTCCCTTCCACCACTCCCAAGAGTACACTGACTTTGTGGAGAGGAACCGCCAAGGCTTTTCCACGCGATACAAGATATACAGGTGAGCAGCTGGTTTATTTTGTATTTATATACATTTATTTTATTCTTCAAATGTCATTGTCTTCCCTGACCTACGCTTCTCCATTAGCAGAAGATGAGTTTTTCACAAACTGACAGATATGTGCAGCATTATTTTAGATTTTTTTTTTCGGTATTTTTACAGGCATGAGCCTGGTCAGATGGTGGCAGATGCTGGGGGCCAGCTTGAGGTGAATCTGGAAGAGAAAACAAGAATAATGACTGGTCCTCTTATTGCCTCTCATAGCTTGTTACTCACATCAGGTTAGCTATGGTTGTGTGCACTCAATAATTGTCAAGGCAATTATGCAAACGACGTAATCACAATTTTGCACACTTCAGAACAGTGATTATTTGCAGAGTAATAAATACATGTCAATTTACAGAGCACCTCTTCAGCAGCGCTAAAGTGTATACATAACTTGTGGCAGCTAGAATATTGGCCGATACAGTTTATGTGGAGATATAAGGCAGCTCGCCTTCTTCTACTTTTGCTTTTTATTTTTAATTTTGATATACACATACGTTTCTCCAGAGACATTACTAAACGCTCAGTAGAGCTAACATTTAGAAATACAAGTGGAAGCTCAAATGAATTAATGATGCTGCACACTTGGGGCAAGCATGTAAACAGTGATTTGGCACTAGAGCAAAGAGATTGGAGCTGGATTGCTGCTTTAGATGGAGGAATAAGGCATGTCAGAATGCAGAGGTAGTTCTTTGGGGCTACTGTGTCATCAGGGCTTTTAGCAGATAATTCGAACTGTTATTAATGTGATGCTAAAAGCCTTTTATTTGACACTGGCTTAATTCAAATATCTAAGTCATTTCCGTATGAATTCAGTGTACTACAATAACACAGTAATTAAAATAAAAAAAGAAAGAGAATAGATGTGCTGATGTAGAGTGAGTTGCTCTAATGGGTGAGTTGCTCCACACCCAATATACACTACAGAAGTCCAAAATACAAACTCACCCTAATATAATTCATCCGTGTGTCCATGTCTAAATCATTTGAATTCAGCCCTTTACTGTTCTACCATTGTATTATTCAGTGGATATTACAGTTTTGGATTCAAACTTGGTTCATACTGAGACACAATCATCTCCCACAGCTCAGTCAAGTTAATTATTATATGGGTAGTTTAATGTTTCCCCCGAAGACATTTGTTCAGCAGAAGCAGCATGTTTGACGGTTCTGTTGGCAGATAATCACCCGGACCCCTGAGAACTGTTTTCTTTTAAGTCAGATGTGATCAAGGCATGATCCGTCACAACCGTGTTTTCTAGTCTTGCTCCTGGAGTTCTCCTGCACTGCACATTTTTTTTTGTTTTCCCTACTCCCCACCCCCATTTAACATCATAACGGGCTTGTTAATTAGCTGATGGGTTGAGTCAGGTGTGTTGGGAGCAGAAAAGATCTAATGTGTGGAGCAGTGTGTTACTCCAGGACCACTGTTTGCTATATCTTTGACTTACATTCTACAAAGAAAGGTGGCAGAAAGGGTCCTTTGGAGCAGTGCCAAAGAACCAGGTTGTCCAAAGGGCCTTTGTGACTACAGATCTGAACTCCTCCAAAGCAGGAGAACACTTCAGATAGTAGTTTGAAGGCTGAGGGTTGATCAAACAAGTGGAATCAGGCGTGCTTCTCTTTGATTCGCAACTACACTGACCCACTCTTAATGAAATTAGTGACCCCTGCCATAGAAGAACCACTTCTACACCAATTCATTTTTTTTCTAAAGCTGTACATTTAAGCCCTGAAACTTTTTAAAAACCTTTATTTCAAGAGTGTGTTTACCCCCATATGTCAGTCTAGATAATCACGGCAGCCCCCAGAATAATGTTCCAGCAGTGTCTGGCTCTCCAGGACGTTACCTCATAATGTGTGTGTCAGCCAGCTCGGCAAAATTTGAATATGAATAGTGTTTTAAGTGCCTTTTTTAGATGTTTTTGGAGCTAGCTGAAATATTTATTTAACTGTCTACAGTGATATAATGGACTTTGACAAAAAAAATCTGTAGCAAGTCCTTGGGAGTTTTATAAACAGACTGAACCATTTTGCCTTTGAAATTCAGTCAAGGTTTCTTGCATAGCAGGAACTGACTGGAGATAAATTAGGAGGAAAATGTCAAATATACCAAAATCAAAATATCGCACTCTATTCACGATATACAACAGAAATTGTTCGAAAAAAATCTTGCATGTACAATGTAAAGTAGCAGAGACACCACATCGATAACCTCACTTTAACAGCCCAGGGTCAAATCCAGTATAGTTCATTAAGGTTCAATTAAGGGCTACAGAGAGCTGCAGGATCTAATATCCCTTGCTTTCCATCGCAGTCTGTTCAGGTTGCCCTTGTGCACAGGAGTAATGAAACGATAACATGGCATGCCAGGTACGATTTCACAACCTTTATGTAGAGTTCTGTCTAATGAACAAACGAGAGAAGATTCTTATTCGTGTTCGCAATTTGCCTTTGGCCAAAAATAGAATTAATGCAAGCGTTTGTGCACTTTTCTTTTTATTGATGCTGTTGTGCCCTACATTTGTCAATGAATTATTTGTGAACTTATTTGTGTACTAATGGTTTGTTTAAATGCAGTAGCTTAACAACATTTTCCCTAAAGGGTGTATTAAAAAAATCAAGTTGTTACTCAATTAGCTACTCAATTATTTCACTAATCTACTTCTAAAAGCTGTTTTTTTTTTTTTGCTCTGAGTTCCTGCAGATGGTTCTATTCAACCCTGCTACAGAGTACGACATCAACATTTTTAAAAAAAAAATCACTTGGCAGCATTTTTGGTTGCTTTTGTAAATCTTTACCTCAAACATCATCTGATATTTCATTAGAAATGATACATATATGCGTTATTTGAGTCTCCAAGTGTTTTAGTTTCAGCAGCAGCACATTTTCAGCAGCACAAACGATCACTTCATATGTTTAATCTGTCCATTGAACACCCCTGGAGTTTTTGATTTACACAAAAGTTAGCCTTATCACTCAGATGTTTAATGTGATACGATATAATACAGTATGTGGAAAGTAAAAATGTAGATGCATCATAGACTCTGTTGCGAGCACATTAGTGATTTAAGGGTTGTTTGACATGAAAAATCTCTGATCAACCTTTAAGAGCACCAAAATACAAGAGCACAAAAGGGCTGAAGCACTCACTTTTCTTTCACACTTAAGTGCCTTATAATAGGGCATGGCAGTTTTGAAAGTACTTACCTTTTAAAGGGCCCTTATGTAACAAATTTCTTATACTTCATGTTTGTATTGATTTATAGTTCATTTTTACCTTACCATCACAAGCTGTTTTTCTTACTGTGCCAGAGCATACATACTGATTAGCTATCATGTATAGTGCAGTATTTAAGGAAACGTTCAAAACGGATGGTTTCCATGTGGAGTGTCCATGCATAGCTTTTATGGGCAGGTACTGATGTACATTGCCATGGATAAGAGCATCAACTAAATGCTGTAAATGTAAGTATATGTGAAAAATATATATATGAGGGTAGAAGTAGCTCAGTGGGTAGGATACCTGCCTCTGGACCAAGAGGTCATGGGTTCGAATCCTACCTTCAGCACACCACTGGGTCCCTGAGCAAGACCCTTAACCCCAAGTTGCTCCAGGGAGAGTCTGCCCCCTGTAGGTAGGGAATGGAAGTCACTTTGGATAAAAGCATCTGCTAAAATGCCATAAATGTAAATGTAAAACTTTAGCAAAAAAACAAGCTTTTTTATTATAAAAGAAAATCTAGGGACATTCTTTTTTTACCAATGATATATGCCCTTTAAATGGATGCCAAGAATATGACAAACATATTTCAGCAGTCTCTTGCTAGTATATTCATATAAGCTAATCTATTCTTGCTTGCATGAATTAATTGATCATCCACTGTAGTCACGTTTACTGGTTTTGCATTATTAGTGATTCAGCATGTTTCACCATATCTTCCACATTTATGCATCCATTTATATCATCATTAATGTAAATCGTCCTTAAGCTTTGCAGCAACGTGGCAATTCCACTTTGTAAACTGATGAAAATGTGTTGACTCGCACATGGTAAAATAGATGATTTGTTAGAACATGAACATACAATTTGGCACTTAAATTAGTGCCCACCCATCATAAATCACACCCTTCATCACAGGGACGCGTTCTGAATATTTCTCTGGTCACAGCAGCTTCAGCTGACAGCTATGGATTTGTGGCAGCTACTTTACAGCATCTGCAATTTGCTCCCCAATATAACATTCTGCCTTTTTTTCAATTTGTATGCTGGTAACCACTGCACATCAGATTTTCATTGCATACTTTGCAGTGATTGATAGCGTTATCATATGGCCTAGTGATTAGTGGCTTCTTAATACTTATTACTCTGCATTATCACGATTCCCTTGAGAGGGCACTGTTAGTAGCAAGGCTGTCATAGAGACAGGGAAGATTGCAATCATGCCTTGATTGAACAGTGATATCATAAGAATGTACAGGTCTCGCATGAGAAGGGTATTTTATACTTGAAAAGTTGAATTTGTATTAGTCATGCTCAATATCCGCACCAACTAGTCAGATTTTTATCCACCAGGGCAGTAAAGGAGCATAAAATAGAGATAATCCATAGAGGGAGCAAGTGCTGTGAACTCTGTTCACACTTCAAAATAAGGGTTTTGCATATTGGCATTGATATTTGTGTTCTGTTCACCAGAAAATTCCCAAGGAGAGCATCACATGACAGGGCTCTTGCCTGCTGGCATTGAGACAGGCTATCAAAGACAGTCAAATCCCAAATTATTTGCTTGATCACTCAGCCCATTTCAGTGTGTCAGCCCATTTCAGCGTATGCAAAGTGTGGCCAGATGAAACAGAATGGGTTACATGATAATGGTATTACAGCTTAGTGTCTTTGTATTGGAAAGTGTCATAGTGTGCTTATGAAATGCTGAGAAGTGATTTCTTAATGCCGCTCTAGATTGTCCTCTATTTTAATGGCATATTCTCAAAACCGACTGCTTCAACTTACACCACCTCACTCATTCGCGCTCCATTCTCTTGCCCATAGCAAACAATTTTAGACCACAGCAGACCTGGAAAGATTAAAAGTGACAATATTATTTTCTATCTCGGCATTTTCCTCCATGCACGGTGTTGTTGTTCTGCCAAATTTTAATAATCTTCAATGACACGGAGTAGATGAATTACCAGAAGTAGTTACAGTGGTGTGTAATAGCAATGTCTGGGTAATGAAAGTGCACCATCTCATCCCTCCTTCAATTTTCCACCTTTCCTACTGATTGAATTTGAGAGAATTTTAATGAACTCTTTCTGTGAAAATGGCTCTTCTTGTTTGAGGGGATTCACCATGAAGAGTGTTTGCTGGAGAAAGATGTGATGTCCATAACAGACAAAGATGAGGTTTCAGTGTGCCACCTGCTTAATTGACCCACTGCCAAAGGACTGTTGCCATAGACACTGATGCACACGGAGATAAAATATCAGCCATTCTCCGGATAACATAAGTGGGGAATTTAGTTCCAAATTGCTTTTAAAAGGTCATGTCGTAAATTTTTTTTTGTTTTATGACACTCGTGCTTGTAAGAGTTTCTTTTTTAATCTTTCTCCTCTCAAAGTTCTTGGAAGCTCATCTGATGCATTCTTCTGTTTATACCACAGATGCCTGGTGAGAAATCACAAAATATCAAGAAAATAACCTTTGTGAGATATGAACTCTCAAGGAGGCAATAGTCAATTGTGCACTGAATGTACTCTCAATATAAAGGTACCTGAAAAGGGTTCATTGGAACAAAGCAATAGAAATCAAAAGTAATGCATTTGAACATATGTAGTGTTGGCACGAATATTATTTTACACACTATTTGAAGACACATTCTCAAAATCCCCTTTTTACCTTTTATAAATTCCCATCATTTTACATAGTCAGCAGAAACGTATTCATAATACGCTAAAACTCGCCATATGTTGCTATAGAGGTGTCACGGTCAGGCCAGTGGCCAGTTAGGGCCACTGCTTTTTTGTTGATATTTCTGGTTTGTTCTGTTCTGTGTTCTTGGGTCTCTTATTTTGACGTGTCGTGTCTGGTTCTGTTCATTTCGTCACGTGTTCCTAAATTCCACCTGTTTGTGTTTTGCCTCCTGATTTCTATAGTTATTTAAGCCCTGTCTGTGTTCGTGTTTGGTTATATGTCCATCGCCTCATTTTGAGCTGTGTCTTGTCCCTGTTTATTCTCATTCATGTTCCTGGTGGCCCTCGTGCCCGTTTCTGTTGTTTTTTCGTTTCGTTAATAAACGTATTCTAGCATGGATCCTTGGGTTCCTGTGTGCTCCGTGCTCCGAGGTAGCTCCGGGTTGGGGGTTAGTCCCCCCTCCCATGACAAGAGGATGCAATTTTAGCCTTTTTTTTTTAAAAAAAACATGTAGATAATTATCCACTTGCAGAATTCAATTTCCCAGGTGTCTTTAGTTTTTTTACTTTAATGACAATTGGAAATGATGTCAATAAGTGACATAAATCAGATATATTTAATTTATTTTTTTAACATTTTGACATATAATAACCATCACTGTCGTTTTAGAGTTCAATGTTGCCAAAATATGTTGCAGTTTAAGTTATACATGTTATGCCTTGAAGAAAAGACAAAGCTTCCAAACACCAAGTATAGAATCCAAAACTCTAGTGTTAGAATGATTTGAACCATCCCTGTGTCTTTCAATGCATTTGTTTTTGTAAATGTGATCTGGAATTGAAGGGACCATTTGAGGACTTTGTCATGATGTAAAGGTTATGTACATGTTCTCTGATCCATATGTCCAAACCAACAATCCTTCAGGAGTCTTTATTATTACAAATAAAGAGTCAGTGGTTGTATGTTTTGTACAGGAGTTGAGACCGATGATATTTATGAAGCCATCTCATGTAGCTCATCCAAGATTTCAGAAAGAGCCTCACAGCGCAGCCAATAAACTGGTCTCTTTCCCTGCTGGGGCAGGTGCCATAAGGCCTCATGAGGGTTTAAGATAAGACAAGACGAGCTTATCATGCTCAGCAGTAACTGAGGAACAGAATGACAGGGAGGATTTTCTCCCGCTACCTCTCTGTTCCAGGAAACCTTTGAACTGCTAAGGGCTCGTGCACTAACAGCTCCCACATCACATCTGCCAGGTCTGCTGAGGGCGTGGCTTACCCTCGTGAAATTGAGATAAATCATTACATTTCACAAAGCCAGCAGTTTCCCTAAACCTGACTGATTTAATGGCTCGTGCCTGATATATTGTCTGTTTCACAGCAGTTAAATTTACAGCTTATGAAAGTACGGAAAATGATGTCTGACTTACATCCAAAAAACCCCAGCTTGGGTCGTACTGTGGGCCACAGTGTATGTGTTATCCTTAACGTAATTTTCACATAATCCTTTTTTCACTCCTTATGAATTGCAAAACAGCAGATGGAATTAAATGTACTTTCTGGAATGAATCAATCAAACATCTGGTCGGGAGGCCCCTGTCATTACTTCTGATTTAATGTGATAGATCTCCTTTCATAAGGCTGCACCAACTCCATTCATCACTCGAGTATGAGGCTGCCCACCATTTCTCAGTTGACTTAAGTCAGGAGGGAACACGCTATCATTGGCGAAAGGATGTGTGAGTTGCACAGGAGGGAGGTATTATCAGCAAAGCCCTCTGTGGGTTGTAGTATCTTCTTTGATTTGTGGCTGACTGCTTTCAAAGGCACATGATGAAGAGAAGTAAGAGAGAGAGAGAGAAATAAGTTGAAAATACTAAGGCAGTGGACAGAACTTACTTAATTGCCTCAAACTGTGTGCAAATTGTATGTTCATGCAAACAGTTGGATGCAGCCTTTAATAAGAAAAACTGAGAAACGTATTTATGACCCTGACTTCAAAAGTTGCTAAGTCATTTTTGTGAGGGACAGTCCAGTAAAGCCAGTCGCAGAATAAAGAAATCTAATTGGTTTCTAGGTGAATATTTCTGCTGAAAAAAATCAATGATGACCACTGAGCCATGGCTCGACTTTCTTCCGGAAGGTTTCATATCCAGGATTTTTAAGCAATATTTCCTTTTTTATTTCTGTGAATATAAAACACAGTGAGTGTCACCACTGGGCAGGCATATCTCAGCGCAGATTTCCACTATGATGTGCTTATCATGCCTAGTACCTGTCAGCAGCTACTTCTAAGTTGATTCCCTCTGTGTAGTGTTCATCTTTCAAATGCTCACCTGCTCTTAGAGCTGGAGTCTAATGATGCAGCCATGGAATTAGTTACGTCTCCCCCGTTAGACTCACGTGTTCCTGCTCCCCTGCCGTGTTCCTGTGTTAATAAAAACAGATCATTAGAGCCAGGCTTGTTTACTGTATGTGTTCTTCTTGCAGGGAATTTGGCCGCTGGAAAGTGAACAACCTGGCCGTGGAGCGAAGGGACTTCCTGGACTCTTCCTTACCTCTCACCCCCGAATTTATTCGGAACATTCGGCTCCTGGGGCGCAGACCCTCCGCCCAGCTAATTACTGACAACCTGATCAAGAAATATGGAACTCATTTTCTGCTCTCAGCTACGCTAGGAGGTAGCCACGTCTTACAGACTGCTGCTGTGCCGCGAGTCATAAGTAATACACACTGCAAGAAGATATCTTAGTTAACGACAGCAAAAAACTACTTGTTTCTAGAAATCTTTGCATGTGTCATCACCTTCATAAAAAAGCTGTATATCTATATATAATGTAGGTAATTTAAAATTACCTACATTAACAAACATAAAAATTATTTTTGAATGAAATGAAATTCTGTCACTGCACACTCACAGATCAGTTATGCTCTATTCACAATTACATTCTTCCACAGCTGCTGTTGCATGGTTGGACAATCTTCACAAACTGGAAAAAATCTGATTCTACATAAAAGAAATTGTTCTAAAATTTGAATAATAAATTGAAACAGTTTTCATCAAGATAGAAAAAATTGGTTTGCCGTTTGTCTGTGATTCTCAAACCAATCTTCAGAGACCAGACAGTTGTGAGTTAAGTTGGAGCAAACGTGCACCATCTGGCACATCCCTGAGGACAATCATTATCAACATACTGTAAAGCTTGTTCAACTGATGTTATGAAAGAATGCAAATGTGGGAGAAGCAAGGATTTCTTTAATCAACCAGTGAAGAAATAGGTTGAATAATCTTGTAATATTCTAATAGGAAATATTGCATATATGTCCTACATTTAAGACGTTTTTAACTCCACAAAAAAAAACCATTCTTTTGCAGCGTACAACTTTATCAAAGCGGTGTAAACAGAAATGTATGTGTGTATCCTCCCAGCAAGTTTCAACCATGTTTTAATGCTGTCTGCCGTAGAAGTTTCTATTGCAAAACAACAAAAGCTGTCTAACTCCTGTATAGAACAGGCAGCGCTCAAGCATATTTCTACTGCTGCTGGTAGTATGTCAAACTGGGAAAAATGACTGGTGACAAGCACTGATTCTCAGGGCCCTATATATACTCTAGTGTATGGTGGAAAGTGGGAGGCAGGTGCAGCTAGATGGCTTCAGTATAACAGTGACATTATTATTTTAGCAAAAAAAGATGCCTGGCATCATGTCTGAAATGGGTTTCCTCTATGAAAGCCACACTTGTCGATTACTCCTCCCAGCTCTCAGCTTGCCAGAGGTTGCTCTTACAGGTGGCCCAGTGTAATCAAAACTCATACTGTTTGCAACTGACGTGACCTCCATTGTTTTGGTAAACAGGCAATATTTGACCCGAATAGTAAAAGCCATGTCAGTTCTTTAAAGCAATATGGTCAAAAGTATGTGGATACCTACTTTTATCTTATCTATTGGACCAGAACTTATCTATTGAGTTCTGGTGTTTAACCCACACCTATTGTTAACAGGTGTATATAATCAATCGAGCTTCATGAATTGCGTTTCCATAACTGGACAGCTGCAGACAAACATGCAGTCACTATGGGTAAAGCTGTAGTGGTGAAAAGCATGCCACTGGACTCTGGTGAAGTGGAAATGTATTCTCTGGACTGGTGAAACACACTATCTGGCAGTCGGATATCTGAATATGGTAATAATGGATGAAGGGAGAATGCTACCAAATGGAAAGCATATCGCCCGTGGCAATGGCAAATGGAGGAAAGACAATGGACTGGGGCTACCGTCAGATTTGAGGGTAGTGTTATAGTTCCAGTCAGTGCTACAGCATACAAAGAAGCTGTTGAAAAGTTGAAGGACCTTTCTTATTCCAGTATGATTGTTCTCCTGTGCGTAGAGGGAGGTCCATAAAGACATGGTTTGGTTAGACTGGTGTGGAGAAACTCCTGTGATATACCCAGAACCCTTACCAAGAGCTAATTGAACACCAGGGTGTTGATTGCAAGCCATACCTTCTTTTCCATCATCAGAGCCTACTCAGGCATTTATTTAGAAGTAGCCAGAATGTCAATGGTCTTGGAATGGAATGGTCTGATAAGCTCAAATAAGTGTGATGTTCAGGTGTCCACATACTTTTGCCTGTATTGTGTATTTCTTAGATGTAAACCAAAAGCCTTGGCTAAAGCTTGTGTCCTTCTTGGATTTAAGAATAAGTGTGAGGACAACTGCAGTTAACAGTCCAGTTAAACAGTAATTTCTTTATAAAATCCAAACAATACAAGTTATTTTTTGCACTTTTATTTGTGCTTCATCTGGGCATTAATTGTGATTTTAGCAATTAAATTGGCAACAGTATAGAAAGCGTCAACATTATTACCATATAATCATGATAGACTTATACAGAGAATTATAATGAGACATATCTTGACAGAGCAAAAATGTTTATGATGTTTATGTTGTTTATGATGATTTAAACAGAAACAAATCCAATTATTTGCTGACATTGGCATCAGTATGTGAGTGAATTCAATTCTGTTTTTATTTGAAATTTAGTTTACAAATAAAGTAAGCTTTTATCCACTTCACATTTGCATGAAAATGAATCTGCGTATCATCAAACTTGCAAGTGCTGTAGTTTGTTCTTTATTTATTCAGGTGAAGAGGCTCTCACCATATTTGTGGACAAGAGGAAGCTGAGTAAGAAGGCAGAGGTGAGCGATTATACCAGTAACAGCACGGCTGTGACTCTGGAGGCGCTCCACCAGCTGGCTGCTTCCTACTTCATAGACAGAGAGAGCACACTGCGCAAGCTGCACCACCTCCAGATCGCCTCCACTGCCATCAAGGTGGGCCATTAGTCATGTCTCACTGTGAGAGGAATTCATATTTCTCTTGATGACTCTTGCCAGACCAATACACGTATTATTGTGATTTTCAGAAAAACAAGTTATATTTACCAAATTCAAATGTGAATGTTGGCTATACATCATTGTGGAGAAGTCACATCTAAACAGATAATAAAATCAGGTTGTGCTTGAGGCTGCAAGGCCAAACGTACCCAGTGCACAATAAATGTTTTTCCAATTTGAAAGCTTGTATTCCAGTTTTACAGAGCTATTATGAGTGGTGTTAGTCCTAGTAATCATGTATTGGATACATTTGACATTATAGACCCAAACATTAATTGATATGGTTTTTCCAGTTTTACCACTTTCAAAAGCAGGGCTGCAATAAGTAGTATTAATCCCAGTGAGAAATTCTCTGTCTTTGACAACTCTTGCAGCTGAAGACACGACAATTAAGTGGTTTTTTGACTCTTTCTTGGTGAAGAAAAGGTCACCAAGCTCTATTAAATGACAAAAATGTGCACCAGAATGTTCAGGTCCATGCCATGATCATATGACCAAAAATTAACATAGTTACAGACGTAAGAATTTAAAAACTTGGAAGTTTAAAGCCTTAGTAGCACACCGGCTTACTGATATCAATAATGAATACATAGCTTTATCCAAGTATTATGATTTTTTCATCGTACAATCTTGAAAGCTTTCTTTTCTGACATTTTCAGTACAAAATTCTGTCATACCAATGCAGCTACTGCTGTTACGCACCTAAAAGCGAATTTGTCTTACATCATTTTCTGTGTAGAAAGCATGACTTGTATGAATTGCACTGGGTTAATGAAGCAGCTATTGACAACTTGCCTTTTATTAGCTTATCATTACAATATTAAAATGCTTCATGGATTTCAAAATGGGATTAGATTTCCAACATGTTGCACTCATAGAACTGCATCAGATGAATGCACAGTAATACCTTTGTTCTTTTTTTAAAAACCCTTTTCTTAGCTTCTTTTAAACGGCCTCACAATCCAGCTCTTTCAATATCTCATGTTTTCTTACATTCTCTATTCTTCTAAATCTCAACAAGCATATAAATGAAGGATCTTGGCCCTGTATGTTTTGTTGCTGGGAAAGATTCAGTTTATTAGGTGTGTTCTGACAGTATTTAATATATGGTCAAGGATTGTTGTTCATTAGATAGGGTTCTCTAAGAGCCCCCTGCAGCCCTTTACAAGACTACAGCACAGTAAATTGGACAAGCAAAGCTCTCTATATGCTCCAAACAGCTGGGTTTACTCCGTTCCAGCAGCTTTGAGAGTGCCGCTCCTATTCTAGGCCAAAACCTTCATTATCCCCCCTGATTTTATTACATATAGAAGCAAGGGGCTTCAGCCCACCACTGTTGTGGAACTTAGACATTTTTATTACAGTTGGGAAAGCTGATCTCAAGTGTCGGTTTGTTTGTGTGTTACTCTTTGAAGGCTGCTCATCTTACCAAGGTGCTTTCATGTGAGAAAAGCCAAGGTGTTTCTGAGTGACAGGAGCAGGCTGTGAGGCAGGGGGGTGCAGCTCCATCAGCGGAGGGGAATGACTCGCAGAGGCAGCAGGGGCCCTCGACCTACGCATCATTTCCACGGGGCGCTGACCCATGCCTGTGTTTCACGGGACAGACAGAAGTGAACGTTCTGCTGTATGAATTCCAAATTGAATGAAATTGGACTGCAGCATGAGTTCCCCACTGGGCTCTGTAGAGGAGAAATTTAGCAACTCATTTAGGAGGAAAAGCCTGTTAGTGAGCTGGTGCGCAGGCCTCAGGGGCTCAAAAAAAATTCAGGACTCATCCCACCCACATGCCTCTGCTCAGGATGTTTTCCTAATGGAGAATGACACTGACTTTTTTGTGAGCTGCAGAGAACCTTCTTGTTTATGATTTGACAATTTCCCAAATCCAAAATCAGTGCTAAGGCAGCCCTGCCACCCTGCAAATCTGCTGCTGAGAGTAAAACTTTGCAGCCTCTAACAACTGCTCACACTGTCAAGACAATACACCTGACAGTTACATCCACGCTCTCTGGTTCTGTCCACCTGTTCAGAGGTTCTGGTGCAGGATTTGTG
>JBBPDC010000109.1:10347504-10361826 GCA_037974485.1 Hemigrammopetersius urotaenia | reverse complement strand
TGTCTGACTGTTTACTTAATTAAAAGAGACAATAATAATTAAATAAATTAGTTTAATATTTAAAAACTAAAAACTATATAAAAAAAATAAATAAATAAATAAAAAATAAATAAAAAAAAAAGGCTATGAATGATGATAGCACAGCTATACACACATCTGTGTTATCTGTGTTACTGACAGGCCGTGAAAAAAAAAAAAAAAAAAAAAAAGAGTAAAACTTCAGCGCCTACCAGAACTCAAACTGTGGCAGAATATCTATGTAGCAGGTGGGCAATCCCAGCGTTTTGTTGATTCTCTGATTCTCTCATTTTTGAAGAAAAAAAAAACCCAAAATGTTTTTCTATGTGTAAATGTACAACAGGGACTTTTATGACACTGCATTCAAACACATTAATATGGAGTTTGTCCCCCTTTGCAGCTTCCACTCTTCTTGGAAGGCTTTTCACAATATTTTGGAGAGTTTCTGTGGGAATTTGTGCCCATTCATTCTGTACAACATTATGAGGTCAGGCACTGATGTTGGATGAGAAGGCCTGGCTTGCAGTCTGTATGTAGGGAGCCTAGCCCAAACCCTGAATAACAGGTGTGTCCCAATCCTTTAGTCAGTGCTTATGGTTTTTCATTGGACATACATATAATAATAATTAAGCAGCAGATATTTGAGATTGTTCTTTGAACATCTCTTTCACAACAATAATGCTCCTTAAAAATCATTTGAAAGGTTCTTAATGGAGTAAAAAGTGGTTCTTACAGCAGCCAGACAGCTCTATTCGACAAACTTGCAGACTATATATAGCACGACATCTGGAACTACTTAGCACTTCGGTTAAATAGAGTCACCACAACAGATTTCATTGTTTTAATGCCAAAATCTGGAAATTCATCTTATCCAAACACAGCTGCACTCTGTGCGTAAAATCAGGTACAGGCTGTTGATACCACATGTTAAGGCGGAACAGCAGACTGCCACACAGGTCCAGGTGGGCAATAATATGCCATTAGGTATTTTGCAACATGCCAATATTTATACATTTAAATAACAGCTGTTTGTTGTAGAAAATATGGACTTATATCATGATTCGCATGCTTATCAGAAAGGTTTTTTGTCATATGGGGCACCATATGGCACATCAAATAATGACTCACTCAGATACTGATCTAAGCAAATGTAGATATTCATCTAACAAGGCATTATCTTCCACATAAACCTTGCAGTCTTGTCTTTTTTAGAAGCTTTTGTGCCTGGATATTGAGCATTAAAAGATCACATTAACATCTTAGTCATTCAATTGTAGACTTGTACATAGAGCCAGGCACCATTTAAGGCCCATTATATAAGAATACATCTTTGTTTGATGTAGTAAGTAAACACTGATCAATTTCAAAATGATCCATCCACTCCTCAGTCCACACAGTCCATATGTGCACTGTAAACTGCAAAAACATTTTTTGTGAAGTCTCAAAAACGAACACATTTACACTTGTGGACAGTCTGCAGATAAGCTAAAATAGTTTCAAATACAAAATAAATCAGATTTTTTAAAGTTTCTTGACTGTAGTAACTTGAGTTTCTGCATTTTTGTATTATTTTAGGATATAGCTAAGGTGAGACAGTAGGCTAGTCTTTTTATTATTTGTGTTATAAATGCATTTTACACTTTACTACAAAGAAAGGAGAATAAAGAGCATCAGGTTATTATTCAAATAAATCAGTGTGCGAGTAAAATTCACTAAATATGTGTGCAAAGAAGAGTGGCCCACTTTAAAATGGCATAACCTAGTATCTCAAAATTAAAACGTTTTGTGAGCGCTTAAAGGTTTGTTTTTAAGAAAGATATAAAAGTTTCAGCATGTGAAGAGTTTCTGAAGGCCACTCCACTAATACCTCTTATCAAGTCTGCAGCAATATGACAAAGATAAAAAGTGTGTTTTAGCGTAGACTGGGTTTTGAATGAGGGTAAAGCAGGTAGGGCAGATAATCAAAACAGAATTGATTTCCAAGCATACAGTCTTAAAATCTGTATCAAAAACAACCTGTTTAATTGTAAAAAGAAAGATGCATTAGAAAATGAATAGTCATAAGTGGCAAATAGGGGAAAGGATATGGATCAAAGATATGGATCCTTTAAAGGTCAAAAATGTGATGTGAAAGTAAGTTTTATCCTATAAGTGAACACTGTGGTTAACACATCTTACATATAAGTGTTTCCATGTTATTACCAGAGCTCTCCTCAGTGGGTTTGTGATGGAGTGGCAGGAGCTAGCCTTGTCTTACCTTATCTGACTGTCAGCCTGGAAAAGATACCATCTGACAGGCCGAAACGGAAGAGATCACCGAATTGATAAAAATGTGCCAGCACCACAAGGAGGAAAATGTGAATCAATTAGGTGTGCTTCAGTGTGTCATGAAGAGAGAAGGATGAGGAGAGGAAGAAAAAAAGCAATAGTGTGATCCAATATTCCACAGGCAGGGACGGGACTAGCTAAGGGTAAATTAAGATGCTCCGGTCAATATGGCAGCGAAAAGTTTTGTCGTCTTTAAGCCTCAAATCCTTGTTTAAATCAGAGGATGTTTTCCTTGTAGATGCAGGAGGATCTGTCAAACAAGCAACACAATCAATTAAGTGCTTATAGCAGCAGGAAAAGATGGAAAGTAAACCATGGAAGTGTGAAAGCATCTGTCTTTACAAAGATTGATGTCAAGTGGGTGATTATCTTTGAGTGGACTGTCAATGCATGCCTGCTATCACAGTGACTGGCACAAGTGACTTCGCGAGCACAGGATGTCCTCGAGCCACTCAGAAATACAGAAATACATCTACTTTTTCCCAGCAAACATATTCAAAGTGGCAATATACTGGCAGCGCTCAATGGTCCATTTCAAAGAAATGCGTTACATGTTATTTTCCAGGTAGCGTAATGTTCTGGCCTCGTCTGGATGTTTAAGCCATAATTCCGTGGTCTGTCTTTTGTTGCCCAGGTAACTGAAACAAGGACTGGCCCTCTTGGTTGCAGTAACTATGACAACCTTGATTCTGTTAGTTCTGTGCTGGTTCAAAGCCCTGAAAACAAAGTCCACTTGCAAGGTATGAATTTCCTTTACATGCTTTGTTCCATTCTGGTATTGTATTGATTTGTATCTCATTATGTTTTATCACAGTGCTACTTCATAAACTCAGTAATCTTTAACAAAAAACACAATCGTTATTCTGCTACTTTTGCTGCATACTCAAGCTGGATTAAATCACACGCTATGGTTGATGTGAAGACAGGGTACACCTTTTTGTTCCTGTCTCTACATTCAGTCCGAATCACTTCGATTTACAAATGTGTAATTGACAAATAAAAGTAGCATAAAAGAATGAACTGGTTATTGATTCCTTGCACAAAGTAAGAGCATCAAGTCTGCAATCTGTTGCAGACATCTCCTGCTATCAGTGTGTGAAATCACTAAACATACTCCAAGTATGCAAGACAAAGGGAAGCATGTTAGTAGTTGAAAGAAAATAATTCAGCCAAGGCTCAGGGAAACTGACAGGAATGTCACCAGATCTAAAAAAACACCTTATAAAACAGTTACTGAACCCAAACAAGTGGAAAGGAATGTGAACACATTTCATTGAGTTAAGCTGAATTTTATCCAGCACACAGATCCCTCAGCAGATACAAGGCCACAAAAAAGAACAAAAGCCTCCCAGTGATGATTGTGTGATTTTGGAATGTGTGAATTGCAGGTGTAATGCTACATTTTTTTTATTTATCTCAATACTTGGGCTCTTCTGAAATAGAAAAATAGAATCCCACTGAAGTATGCAGCAAAAATAATCACTTTTCATCACGAGAGTAACTGTTACAGAGAACAATGTATATCTTGAGAGCAATAGTTCATTCTGTTTGTGGGAGTTAAAATGTGTGTTTAACTTTAACTCCTAGATTAAAATATCAGATGTTTAATTGGTTTGCTTACCATACAGTGTACTTTGGATAAACTTTATGTATCACAACATTTTGAAATGTGTTTAAGAATTGGCAGGTAGCTCAAAGTTCCTTTACACAATTTTATTTTTGAAACAAAAATAGAAAAGCAAAGTATGCCAAGTCTGGAGTAGATATTCTGACCACGTTGCCTAATTAACTGTTTTGTGAGCAGTCATTGAAATAATAAGGTTACATGTTTACTGGCGGTGCAGATACCAGCAACAACCCACTGGCAGAAAAATATTGCAAAATTTTTTTTAACCAAAAAAGTTTTGTAATTACTTTTAGAATCAAATTACAAAATGTAACAAGAGTAGCAAAAGTTTTCACTGGTTCTATAATCAAATCAGAGTTAAATATTACTGCTGGCTTATTTGGAAGAAGAAAGTCAAGCAGAATAGGAGTGAGAGGCTTGCCTTGACTGGAAAATGCAGAAACTGTGTTAGTCTTATGGACCACGGAGTCCAAAACTGCAACACTTGAGCCCAAGAGTGGTGTATTTAATAGATGTAGAGAGGGTGAATACAGTTCTGCATGTGTGGTTTCCACTGTCAGTCACTGTGACAACAGTGCCGTGGTGTGCTTTGCTTGTGACAGAGCTGATCTTTTCCAAGCCTGTAGAATTCTCAACCAGCATACCTGTCAGAAAATAACTCGGAGGTGTGCCAATCCATCAAGATTATGCATAGCTGGGCAGTTCATTCTTCAGTGAGGGAACAACTTGAAATGCACATTGAAGATGTGCACCAACTGTCTGCTGAGAGAAAGTGCAGAGCAATCAAACTAATGATCTTCCCTGTCCTGATTTCACACCTGTCCCATAGTACTTGTAAGATCAACTGGATTGAGGACTCAAAGCAAAGTAAACTGAAAGAGCCCTACATCTCTTGGGGCTGTTGAAAGATAAATTAGGTGATTTCCTATCTAAACATGTTGACTGAACGTCTTGGGATTATAAGGCTGTCCAAAAGAGTTGAATGAGTTGAGGACTCTTAAACAAACCAGACATTTTTGCTCCAGAAGACAATTTTGTACTATATTTCCTTTTTTAAGAATTTAAAGAATGTGGTGGGATGCCCAACAGTATCAAATATAACACTAGCTTTATGCAAGCATGCTTACACCTCTGAGACTTTAAGGTTGATCAGATATCAGCCCACCGTATTCTAAAGCACTTTTCCGCTTTCTGCTTTTCAAGGTTTGCAGGTCATTCTGCCAGACTACCTCAAAGATACCTTTGTCCAAGCAGCTCTTAGTTACATTGCCTGCAATGGAGAAGGAGACTTTGTCTGCCGAGGCAATGACTGCTGGTGCAAGTGTGACCCCAAGTTCCCAGAGTGCAACTGTCCTTATATGGATATCCAAGCCATGGAAGAGAGCCTCCTTCGGATCTCTGAATCATGGGCCCTATTGTACAAAGAATTTAAGGAGTCAGGTAAGAGAGGCTTTTTTTAAATCCTTTTACTCTGCGCTAGGGAATATATAGAAACTGGAACCAGAATAAATTCAATCTTTGATCACAAGTCATGCAATTAAAACAGCTAAGCCATGACCTATTCCTCGTAATTTGATTTATGGGCAAGACTGAGTAAACACTGATGACGTCTGGTGAAATGTTACATTTCGGATACTGTGTGCTCTCAGCAAATTACAATTTGGACAGGACTGGATTTAACAGCAGGAGTTTTAACAGTTCTAGCCATTTCTGTATTTTTTTGTTTTCTGTTCCACACTAAAATTCAACAGTGCATCGCTTCATATTTTGAATAGTTATTGTATTCGCTTTGGTCTGTCTGTCTGACTGCAGAGCAGCTTAATGTCTCCTCATTAGTGAGAATAAGTTTGCCTCAATGTTGGTGTCACTCGTTTGACTTTGACTTGTCTGGCAAAATGATTACGTTTATTGTGCAGCAGCACAAGCTGTGGTTGCTTTGGTTACAGTGCCATACTAATTATAAATGTACGTTGGGGGCATTGATGGTTTATAAAGGTGAGAAACAAAAACAGCAGCTTGGCAGTGTAATTTTCCAGTATTACTTTGATGCGTATGCTCAGGTAAGCTTAATAGTTGTACAAAATGTAAATATTTTAATGCATTGTTGCTTATCAAACAGTGAGTATGCTTTTTTGTGAGCATTGTGCTCTTGAGTGTCTGTTGGTGATCAGTTGGTGCACCAGCAGTTCGCCTGAGTTTATTGTGATTTAGTTCGTTTATTTACTGACCTGCAGGACCTGGAGTTAAGGTGCTTGAGACACTGAAAAGCAACAAGTACAAATCGAATCTGCTAGATAAATATTTGTTATACAGTGCTTTTGTTGTTGCATGCGTTGTGCTCTTGAGTGTCCTGCAAGGTGCTCGCTCTGTCCACCAGTTTAGTGTGATTTAGTTATGGATCGACTGTCAAAGGTAAACAGTATAAAATAACTTCAAAATCTTAGCATAGCAGCTGTAACCTTGAATTGCCATTAAAATGCATCATTATGGCAGCAATTAGAATGCATTATAAAGTTTGTCGCTGAATGTTATGCTGTATTGGGAAGAAGTCAGCGGCATACCCGTGTGACGCTATGCCTGGAGGGTTAAAAAAAAGCAATCAACACACAGGTAGTTTATGAAATGTAAAGCATGATTAATTGCTCATAAAATGCCTTTACTGTCAACCCACTGGCTATCACAGCGATTACAATATCTGAATGAGAGCATTAAACATACTGCTTAAATATTACAGCCTGTTTAGGTCACCCTGCAATGACCACTGGTGCTGAAGTGAAATTAAAATGGATTACTTTTTCCCTCCCTCAACCTAATCATTTTTTTTTCTCTCCTGAAATATCCGTGAGTGCAATTACTTTTACAGTTTATGTTATAAGCGCTAGAGGAAAGTGCAATAAGTGCTAGGCATAAGTAGTTTCTCAGGTGTCATAAATGTGTCCTTTGGTGAGGGATATCAAAGACATTCAGCGTTCTGCTCCATCAGCTAAAATTAAATGCTGCGAGAGTGTCTCCACAGAGAATGTGTTGGAGAAAGAAAAATACTTTGTCGTTCTCAAGTGAAATGGTTGTGTCTTATTACTGCTGTGGGGAATGACAAGAAAGTGTTACTCAGGTTCTCACAATCACCCTCTGTGCCTTCTGTACTTTAACTGTATCGGTCTTAGAAAGAGAGAACTTCTTCTCTTGTTTTCACCAGATGAGTTCAAGACGTTTCTGATGAGGCTGCCTCAGAACTTCTTCCTTAACACCTCTACGATCCAGCACTTGTGGATGCTGGATGGCGTGTTTCAGCGGCGCTATGAGCTGCTGGAGAGCAGCATGAAGGGCCTCTTCAGGAGGGCTCAGCGCGTGGTGTATAAGCTCTTCAGCCTGAGCAAAAGGTGTCAAAAGCAGCCCCTCATCAACTTGCCACGTGAAAGGTGAGCACAGAAGCCTAGTTATCTTGTCATTGAAACCATGATGAGTAGGCCGGGGCTTATTTCAGAAATGGGATAGTGTTTCTTGTTCTCTGTTTAAGTAGTTGGGGGAGTTCCTCACATAATTTGGAACTAAATTATTGCTGGGGCTCCAAAGTGGCCCATATTTTAGACTGAAATCTCAATGGACTCTGGAGCAGAATGTTTGTCAGCATGCCTCAGAGTGATAGGGAACAGATGAAAGATTTCTCCACACCATCTTTGGAGCATTTCACACAAACAAGCTGTACACTTTGGATTTCAGTTCCCCGGGCCAGTTTCTCAGTGCTGACAATTATGCTGAAAAAACCTGCTGTCAGAAAAACAACTTGGATCAAATCCAGAAGAAACAAGGTGGTCCTTACAATTGATTCAGGAGTTTAGTTTTCAGGCAAAGATTGTGTGTAATTAGACAGTTAGTGAGGAAATGTGTGGAATTAGAACGTGTCATCTGCTATGCAATGTAGCCAGATGAATGGTGTTATTTGTCATTGCCAGTGAAGCTTTCTTTAAAATATGCAGTGGTGGCACAAGAAGGATGCTAGACATGGTGTTTTTTCACAGAAAGCTACATGCAAGAAACCAAAAACTCAATAATACAATGTTAAATGGATAAATGCTTTGTTTATATTTGCTTGTACTGTAAACAGTAAAGACCTCTATTTGGCTTCACAATAAGGTTGAAGTGCTACATTTGGAAAATAAGTTAGCTTAATTAGCAGCAAATTATGCACTCCAGTGGTGTTTTAATTTTCTCCCTAAAGCAAGTAAAACTGCTGTGATTATTAAAAACTGCATTTGTTTTAACCCTGCTGTGTGACAGAACCTACCTCTGGCATACGGCCACACATATGGTCTGGAGCTCTGCTTTAGACACGTTAAGACATGCTTACTGAATCCCACCCCTCTTTCCTCAAATGTAGGCCACGGTCTTTCTGGCTGAACTATTTCCAGTCATTACTCTACTGCTCAGAGAACAACCAACTGGGCTTCTTCTCAGAAGAGTTGCACACCTGCATTTGTGCGTATGACCAGAACACGTGCCAGGCGCCCACTCCATGCTCTATAGGAGAGGGTCCAGCCTGTACTGCCTGCGCCAGTGACAACTACACTCGCTGTTTCAGCTGCAATGCTGGATACATGCTAAGTCAGGGAGCCTGTCGACCCATGGTGGCTGACTCCACTGAGAATTACCTGGGTTTTGAGACTGACCTGCAGGACCTGGAGCTAAGGTACCTTCTACAGAGGGCAGATCGTCGGCTAGAGGTCCATGCTATCTTCATTAGCAATGACATGCGCCTCAACAGCTGGTTCGACCCCTCATGGAGGAAGAGAATGCTTCTGACACTGAAAAGCAACAAGTACAAATCGAATCTGGTACATATGCTCCTGGGGATCTCACTTCAAATCTGCCTTACTAAGAACAGCACCCTGGAACCCTCCCTTACTCTCTTCATCAACCCCTTCGGCGGGAGCCATTCTGAAAGCTGGTTGATTCCTGTAAGTGAGAACAATTTCCCAGACTGGCAGTCCACCAAACTGGATCTCCCTTTAGAATGTTTTAACTGGACCTTGACTCTGGGCAACAAGTGGAAGACTTTCTTTGAGACAATTCACATTTACCTGAGGAGCCGCATCAAAACATCAGGTGTCAGTGCCAATGAGAGTGTTTACCTGGAGCCTCTAGAAATGACTGACCCATCAAGGAACTTGGGCTACATGAAGATTAACAGCATCCAGGTGTTTGGCTATAGTATGCATTTCGACCCAGAGGCAATCCGGGATTTGATCCTGCAGCTGGATTACCCGTACACGCAGGGCTCGCAGGATTCAGCCCTGCTGCAGCTGCTGGAGATCCGAGACCGGGTGAACAGGCTTTCTCCACCAGGCCAGCAGCCTCTGGACCTTTTCTCCTGCTTACTGCGCCACCGCCTCAAGCTCACCGCCAATGAAGTGGTGCGCATCCATTCCTCTCTTCAGGCCTTCAGTGCCCGTCTGCCAAACACTCTTGATTATGAGACAACTAAACTCTGTAGCTAACAGCTAAAAGTTCAGTAAGCTGCTGAATATTTCTGCACACAGACAAGACTGTGCATGAGTCAAAGCTGCAAAGAGAAAGTGATGGTTTCATAATAAACGAACTGAAGCATCCACTCGGATATCACTTAAATTCCCATTCACACATTTGCCACATTGTACTCAAAACAAATGAGTCATTTTTCTTGTATGGTGCAGCACTAAGACCACGAGGAAGGACCTTTTGCATATATGGTATGATTGTTTGTAACTTTTCTATGTTATTTTGCTTCAGTGACTGTGCACTTTCCTTGGACAGAATACAGTGATGTCAGTAAGTTTTGTAGATAAATTGATATTAAAACATCGTGTAATAATATTGCCACTGTTGCATTATTTGCCAGTCCATTTTTATTGTTTCAGCCATCCAATTAGGCTTGAAGGATACCACATTTTCTATCTGCAAGTAAGGCCAGTTAGTGAGAATGTAAATGCAATTAAACATGACATAAGAGTTTGATAAAATAATAATGAAGCTGATTCATTAACACGATTACATTACAGCTTGCTAAGCTATGCTGTCTTCTTATAAGGAAATTCATATTTAATTTGAAAGGATTAGTCAGAGACAACCCAGTATGCTCATTTAACTCCTGAACATCACCATGTGGGGCTGTAACTGAAAACACTGTATTTTCTTTTCTCTTCACAAAGGAAATTTCATGCATTAGCACTGCACATCTGACTCTTATACATTTGTTCTTTTCATTCAGTTTGAACAGTGTTGTCCACTGCCATTATAAACAAGTTAATATCCGTGTTGGACTGCTTTGATCTGGACAGTCATTTCATATTTTCACTTGAGGCCTTTTCCAGATCTAAACAAA
Source organism: Hemigrammopetersius urotaenia (assembly GCA_037974485.1). Taxonomy (NCBI): domain Eukaryota; kingdom Metazoa; phylum Chordata; class Actinopteri; order Characiformes; family Alestidae; genus Hemigrammopetersius; species Hemigrammopetersius urotaenia. Next base: position 10,351,495 of record JBBPDC010000109.1, on the reverse strand, counting down.
AGCGTGGAAGAAGGCTGAGGTAGGATAGGTATTACTTTTTTTTTCTGATTAAGTCTTCAGTGAGGCCCAGAAATATAAGGTACTTCAGTGAAATAAGGAGGTCTAAGAGATGCTGATATTGATATATCAGACTTTGCAAGGGCATATCTGGTGTTGGCTTTGTAATACTAGGATGTGTTTCTTCCTTTTGCTTGCTCTTCATTTTTTCTTAATCGAAAATGTGTTTTGTCTGTTTTCCTGTTCTGTTTTTAGGCTTGGGGAATTGTAATAGGCCTCACAAATGTCCACTGCTATTGTATAGGCTATTTTTCCCAGTCAGGTTTAGAAGCTGTATTCTGAATGTTATGCTAAATGGTAAAGTATGCCCACATGTGACGGCAATGATGTGATCCATAGTGCCTTTGTAAAGAGAGATTTCTAATTTCTGCTTTTTTTTCACTGCTTGGTTCAGTTATTAATCACAATGACTACTTGCCACTTAAAGGGATCTAAAAGTTAATCGCTTTGCATGAACTTCATTTCCCCTGTATTGGCATAGCTCATTAACACTCAAGCCAAGACATGCCAGTCATCTATTAATATTGTTTATTGTAAATTAGCACAATAAACCCAGCCTAATGTGGTTCATTTAGTGGCATCCCTTACCAGTGAAGTAATTTACCACCAGTTTCCAGTAGTGTGGAAAGAAAATGTTATGCAGACTATTAATTCCAGAAATTCATCTTCTGCCTCTCAGGTACAAAGACAAGATCCCCCTGTAGGCACAAGTAATTACTATCTTTAACAGTCTGGCTTGCAGTTGCATATATTCATTTTCCAACCTGCCATGCAGGGCTTGTTTTTTTTTTAGCTCTAATAATTACGATGTGACTGTAAATACGTTCATATAGCTATTCCAGTCTAATTTATTTTTAAACGCAGAGCACACTACGGTACATGTAGTCTGCTATAAAGATCTGTGACCTTTTGTGAGTTGTCAGTCAATAGATAAAGGGGGTTTTATGTACCCATCAATCCTCTCATTACACTGTACATGCACAGATGATTTATTTTCTGCAGGCTGCATATTTCACCAGTTACAGAAAGATTGCATAATGTAAAGGTCAGCATCTTGTGATATGAAAGAGTGATGAACATGCCAGGATGTTTGACAAGTTAAGGAATATTTTACAGACAGACGGTAAACTTTCAAACTGTTCCAGTATAGATGCTGTTTAAGTGTTGCTAGCTGCTGTAGAGGTGTTCCGTCCTTTTCTTACCCCCCATGGCCATAGTGCAGTTGTTGCAGCGTTTTGTCATGCGAAACATTCCTCAGGAAGGTAATTACTCAGTGAAGCAAGCAAGAGAGCAGTTACTGCTAGACTGCATATACAAATAACCTGCATTTACACAGGAAGCCTGTGAAATGAGCGCTTGTCAGTAATGCCAAAATGAGTTAACACGTTGTTGTCATTATGACAAATACGACAGTAAGAAACGGCTAAACCTTACAAAAGCAATCAGTCGTTCTCCCAGCTTGACAAAGGCAATTCATCAAGCTGCTTTAAATGTACAGGCAAAACAGTGCCACAAAACACCACACTGTATTAAATGCTAATGCTTGCATTTCAATGAACACCTGCAAAATGTGTCCATTGTTGTCGTCTCACATCACACCTACAATTACCACCTTTTCGAAGACATTCACTGTCTAGGTTGCGTAATGTGTTGTGTACTCGTATATTGTTTATGTTTATAAATCCTTATTACTCTGGCAGATGGAGAATCATCCACCTCAGTTCACATGTATATCTGATTGCTAACATCATATGAATGGTAAGTCAATACCATCTGTGCTATCTTTAAGGTGTTCCAGTCATAAAGAGCCCATATCATGGGAACATTTTCATTTTTTTCTTGAAATAAAAGAATATAAGGCACTATATACCCATTGTTAAAGCTTCCTGACATACCATTAGAGGCATTTCACATGAATACAATGCATTTATAAACATCCACTTATTTAGCCTATAATAGATCTAATGTCGACGATCTGTGTCATTATGATTATGAATTTCAGCCTGGATTATGTTTGGAATGAGGCACTTTTATGAATAGATAGCACAGGTCATTTACATATATCAGTCTTAAAGGCATAATAACAGAACAGTCTGTGTAAGAGATGAAGTAGAAAAACAATGACACTTTTGATGCATAGACCCAGACAGGTGTCATGAGGCTATGGGTCCTTTAATATTTACAGGTGAGCGATGTGTTTTGTGACTCAGAATGGCTGTCTTGTTGCTACTCTTTTTGAGAGGGGTTACTGAGGAACAAAGAAGCTAGTGAACAGAGGAGGAGGTAAAAGGTAACTGTCTACTGCCAATAAATCAATGTTGAGCTTTATTAGCCGAAAGAAGAAAAGGTTCTGCAGGAAGATCAATGCAGTCTCTGAAGAGGCACCAGTGCACAAACCGATGGCATTTCGCTGCTCGGACCAAGCCCACATTAGCATCAATTTATTACCTGTGTTGTGTTTTCCACTTGGTGCGGTTTCTATGGCTCCAAATCAATCCTGACTTTTATGTCCCATTAGAGTTCGTCATTACATGCCATCAGGGTTCTCGCCTGCTGACACAATTGCTGATTTTCATAGCATGCACTGCAGATCAAATGTAATTGGGGATTTTGTTGAAAATGTACTTATGGATTCTAATGAATGACTATAAAGACCACGGGGAGGGCCTAATTATTTAATACAGCACATTAGATAAGCCGGTAAGCCCTCCGCAAATATGATTTATAGTTAAGAAATGTCAGTAATCTTGAAAATATGAAAAGTGAACGTGTCGCTTTTGTGCTACCTGTGTTTTCCTAAGGAGAAAATGTAATGATGATCCAGGGCGGTGTGCTATCAGGTACAGAAGAAAAGGACACCGCTGTGTTGAAAGCAGTGTGTTGTCATTTTCAGAGATGAAAGTGACTTTGACACTGTGGACATTTTCAACATATTATAGAAACTGAGAGGGAGAGAAAGAAAGAGATGGGGAGTATTTCAAAATGCTATATATCCCTTTGTCATAACTTTTTTTGTACATAAAGACTAACAGCTGATGTGTGATGCAAAAAGATTTTCTCTAATGACTCTCTAATTATAATTCATAATATAGCACTGATATCTCTTGAATGAGTAAGGGCCACCTCTAACAATATATATCATTAATCATGTTTTGGGATAAAAACCCTAACAGTGAAAAATGATCAAACCTTACTTACCAGGAATTCTTTTGAAAAAATCAGCATTTTTAAATGTGCTTACACAGTTGTTGAGGATGGAGGCGTTCCTACAAGCCTAGGTAGTCCCCGAGGAGAGCTGCTACACCTGTTTAAAGCTCAAGTGTTTGATGAACTGTTTCAGTAATGAAGAGTCTAAGGAACAAGACCGTTTATCTTCTATTCCCAGGATGCACCTGCTACCGCCTTACAAAGGAACATTTGAGGCAATGAATGCTAGGAACTCTGAACTGTTGCTTAACAGGGATAATGCTTAATGTGATGTATGTTTGTTCTAACATCACTTCAGATATGTAAGCATTCGCTTTAATACAGCCTCCAGCCTCAAAGCAAAATAAGAAATTGGTTTCAGAAATTAGAAGCAAAACATATATCGAGAATTTATATTATTTATATTATATTTACATTATATTTTCTTCACCTGAGGATCATTATTACTGGGTTATACAAATAATCATTCATTTAAAATAGTCCAACATATAGCCCGAAATAGCCCAGTGTCACGTGTGGGGGCACAAGGCCCACACACGGAGCTGTCATAGGAAAGGGAACAGGCGGGGAACCAGGGATCCATTGCAGGAGTCAGTTTATTCAGAAATCGGGAGCAAAACAAAAACAGACACGATGGTCTTTACAAAACAGGAGTCAGGACAGGAATCAGAACAGGATAAGGGAAGGGGAGCTGCAAAAGACGATGGACCGAATGACAAGAACCAAA